>OX381600.1:1271157-2476115 GCA_947458855.1 Monopis laevigella
ATCGAACATTAAACGAAATAAATAATAAATATTAATTAATAAATATATAAATATTGAACGAAAAATGACTAAATATGCCATTTTTCGTCCAAAAATATCGAACATTAAACGAAATAAATAATAAATATTAATTAATAAATAATAAATATATAAATATTGTACGAAAAATGACATATTTAGTCATTTTTCTTTTAAAAATCTCGAATCGAGATGAATCTCGAAAGCGCGAGAATCGCCCACCTGGTGGGCGATTCTGGCGCTTTTGACATTCATCTCGATTCGAGATTTTATAAAGAAAAATGACTAAATATGCCATTTTTCGTTTAAAAATATCGAACATTAAACGAAATAAATAATAAATATTAATTAATAAATTATAAATATACAAATATTGGACGAAAAATGATATATTTAGTCATTTTTCGTTTAAAAATCTCGAATCGAGATGAATGTCGAAAGCGCGAGAATCGCCCACCTGTATAGACTTTGACAGGTGACATCGTGCGTGCCTCACGCCTACTGTCACGCTCAAAATCTATACGTTTTTGACTGAGACGACGCGACATGTCGCCTCGTCTGTATTTTCTCTCAGGTAAGTTGGCCCAATACTTACAGTGATGGTTGAAGCTATCAAACTGTAATAAGCCCAAATAATGTAATAAGTGGTTGCGCCTTTGGCGTTGTATCCGGAGGTCCTGGGTTCGATTCCCACCCATGGGAAAAAACATTAGTACAGTTTGTCATGGTCTGGGTGTTTATAAAATATAACATGTATTATATCGTTGCTTCTGGTACACATAGTACAAGCCTAGAGCTTAGTTTGTGACCAGAGCAATATGTGTAAATTGTCCTAAAAGAAAAAACAAACTAAACAAATTATTTTATTTATTTAACTATATTAAAATTAAATATAATTAAATTGGCAGTCTCCGTGGTCTAGTTATTACGGCGTGCGTTGTATGCGAAAATCGTGGGTTCAATTACCACTCAAGGCAAAATAATATTTACGTGTTTCTATACAATTTGCTTTAGCCTGGGTGTTTATAGAATATAATATCTACTAGCATCGTTGCTTCTGATACACATAGTATAAGCCTAGAATGTATGAAATACCAGACATATTAAAAAAAAATCCTGCAATAAATGATGGTGACCCTACTTAAGTAGAGTATAAAATAACAATACACTCTGATTTGGAGCCACCTGGCGCGGTCTCGTGCCAGGGGATGGGAGATTTTTTTTTTCTCAATAACAGTAAAGGATTCCGTGCACAAATCCTTTCTTTTTAAAGGTCCCAGTAGGTGTGTCGGTTTACCTATAAATAATCCATGCAATAAATAAATTATACCTGGAAAGCACGTTAAGTCGTCAGACCAGTTTCACTAATACGAACTTGAGAAATTGTAGTATTTGTTAGTCAATTATTTCTATAGCAATACACATTGACAGTTGTTCAAGCCATACGATCTATACTAATATACCTAGAAGAGTTAAGATATAATATAACTAGAAGAGTTTGTGTGTTTGGTTGAACGCGCTAATCTTCAAACTACTGGTTCGAGTTGAAAAAATATTTTTTGTGTAGGATAGCCCAAAAACAGTCTTTATCGAGAAAGGATAGGCTATATAACTTCACGCTACGACCAATAGGAGCGGAGTAACAATCAAAAGCGGGGATTGTGATGACACGGGCAGTTAATCGTAATGCAAATACGAAAACCAAATCTCTTTGCTAATACTTAAGATTACAGTCCACGAAGTTTTGTATGGAGAAAGTACTGCTGAGAAATCACCTTAATAACAAAACGGGAAAGTTGTAATGTTAGATAACCAAAATAACGATTATTTATATTATATTCAATGGCCACGACACGGAATGAAAAAAAGATTCAAATTAAACGCATATTTCCTTCTTTCATAATACATCTCATCTTTTCATAATACAAGGGAATAGATGCATTACTTTTTTTGGTATTTTTTAGTGCATTTAGTGATTGTTTAATGTATTTTTTTAGTGCATTTAGTGATTGTTTAATGTATTTTTCTAGTGCATTTAGTGATTGTTTAATGTATTTTTCTAGTGCATTTAGTGATTGTTTAATGTATTTTTTTAGTGCATTTAGTGATTGTTTAATGTAATTTTTATCGGATTTCGTAGTTTTTTTCATTATAAGAAACAGAATATGACCGATGGATCACTTAGCGGTTTTTGGCACCAATATCTATAGACCATAATATGGAAAGCTTTAAATGCTACTATTGACTTTACTTCTAGGTTTTTTCTTTTATTTTTTATTTGGCATGTAACTTTGTCTAACCAATGGTAAGTAGACCTACAAAGTCCAAATCAAAAAATTGTTTTATAACAATTTTATTATCGCTCCCACTATGCCGGCTAAAGAATTACGAAATAGGCGCCGATAAAGACGAATTTGCATTACTAGTCTATTTTAATATCCTCGCTGCTTTGTCGTCAAATCAACCGTCCATTTCGTAACCGCACCCTAAAGGGGACTACCACCCCGATAAGGAATCGATGCAGTAGTCTCCTGAAAACCGGTGAACCCACAGCCTAAAACCGACACATGGCTTGACGGTTTTGTTTTTGTATGGGCAGTGCTGACGAGACCGGTCGGTCGGCATTCCTCCCACCTAAACAATTAGGTATAAAATATTAAGTTTTTTTATACCGGAAATAGTTGGTGTTGCGGATTGCACATAAAACAACAAACAAACCAACAATTAAAACAACAACCAGCCCACACTATTTATGGGTAATATCTCATGGCACTCGTTGCAATCGCATAAATATTGACAAGCAACAATATCTGCCATCGGCTCGTGAGGACACTCATCCACAATATCATAATAAGATTATTTTATTTATTTTAACATAGCATTGGATGCAAGGCCATCAGCCGAAATCTTGACATTTTTAATAAAATATAATCTAATATTAAATTGAAAATAAATTATAAACAACCAATTTTGGTATTACAAAAGAAAACTTAACATTTTTTGCGGCTTTTAAGGCAGAAAACCGGCGCAAATATTTAAATCTAGGTACAGATTGCATATTTGAGCCGTTTGGGGTAGAGACACTCGGACCGTGCGGACTGGGTGCTCATGGTATATTCAAGGAGCTGTCTAAAAGGCTCCTTGAAGTTACCCAAGATCCGAGGGCTGGTGCATTCCTTGCGCAGAGAATTTCCATTGCAATTCAACGAGGGAATGCTACCAGCCTTATGCCACGTTTCCCTGCTCCGGCAGTGATGTAGATGTTATGTTTTAATATTTTATTTTATTGTCAAAGTAATATAATAAATGATATATTATAAAAATGGGGTCGATCAGTAATTGTTGTTCGCATTAATAGCTCCCAAGGCGGCTAAATGATGCGATTACGAAAAGGGCGGCGACAGAGAAGAATGGCATTACGATCGTCTAAAATCGTCGTTTGAACGAAATGTTCTTGCTTCTAACTTGTTCGTTAGACGCCATATTCAGTTCTAGTGCGAGTGCTTATTATAATTTTTGTTTTAACTTTAAGCACAGATGAGATAAGTTTAGGCTCGACTGGCGCGCGGCCTTCTTCTGTTCTCATATATTTTAGCGATTTAGACCTTAGGGCACTTCCCTATTATAATATATTTTAATGGTGTTTCTCCTCAAAATCTGACACAAGTGTTCATTTTATAATATACAATAATAAAGGCTATAAGCCTGGACAAGATCTGGAAATTCAACAGGACGCAAATAAGGCTACTCATCCAAGTCTTCTCAGGACATCACACAAGTACACAACGAATAAACATCTCCATCACTATATAGTTGTAACATTACTTTTTTCCTAATTCGGTTTTTTTTTTACTGGAGCTAGGCAGGTGGTATTGGTTATTTTTTCAGGCGTTTGTATATACTCGTATCAAAACCTAAAATAAAAATATAAATGTGGAGATTCATAATACCTATGTCCAATCTCAAATATAATTTAATCCTATTTTGTATTTTTTATTAATAATATTTGTGACTGTACTTAAGGGCATGACATTAGTCTTGCAATAACCAGCGCGATCCGATGATACACGGACACGCCCCTCGGTTAAGCTCTTAATAAACTTGTTAGGGCGCTCGCACACGACCGACACTTTGTACATCCAATTAACTTTATATAAGCATATTAACTTTATTGTCAATTTTACCATCACTATCTATCGAAAGTGATAATAAATTAGTATTATTTGGTTTAATTAAATCAGGCGTTATTTTGCGAAATATTAAAGGTGAGATTAGTCTTAGCAACAGAACATTGCGCAATCGCCGCATAAATTTTTTATTGATCTAAACTTCGCCTAAGTTTGCCTGTATTTACTCGTACTATTCATGAAAACATGAACTTACATGGATTTGCTCGATGAAATTCTTTTGTCTATACCCATTACTTTGCAATTATTCCACTTATGATTTCTAACCCCCAGTTTTTAGAACGTTGATCAAATCATTCTGTCATTAAAATTACGCTACATTTTGATTTGATGTGATGTGATATTTGACCAATTATGTATCATCATAGAATAATTTTGATCATCATTAAATCTAGATCTAAAAACTAGGCGTAAGGTTTACAGCCAAGTATAATAATAATGTATAAGTTGTAGACCTTGGGCCTTACCAAAGAGCCAATCGATAATCGAATCGAAATACCCATCGAAAGCCAAATGTGTGGGATTTGACGTTTCTCGTCGATCAGCCTCTACCCATAGAGTAAAATTCCTATACATTTTTATCATATGGCGATTGTGTTCTTTGACTGTTTCATAGAAAAAAAAAGACTGTAATTATGCACCCGGAATACCCCTTTTTTACAGAAATGATTGGCAAAATATGGCAATCTTTTTGTCGGCACGCTGAGATTGTCGTTAATTAATATTTTCTAAAAAAAAAAAAAAAAATAGTGCGAATATTAAGAGAAGGAAACGGCAAAAGCGTCTGTGCCTGTCTTGTGTAAGCTCTTTTATAATAACATATTTTATTTCTTCTGACTGTACTAGATTCTATGTCTTTTTGTTTGTGCTTTATGCTTTTATTACTATCGCTATTTGTAATTTAGTGGTTATTTTAAAGCTAAGACCGACTGAGCGACTAAAGAGCGATTAAACTGTGCCTGCACGCAAAATTTATTGAAGCTATTATAAAGTGATTCAAGATTAAATGTTTTGCAATTTTATTTAAAATTATATATACCTAAGCCTAATAATAAATACCATCACGGGTGCCTTTTTTTTATGCCAAAAGATGTTTTATGGGTCACATTTTTTATAATAAGAATTTGCTCATTGGTATATACTTACCTACTATTAGGCATATAATATGATATAATATAATCCACATACAAGACAGTTTTGTTTTCTCTGCCTTTGCAGTGGAGACCTTCGGTTCGTGGAGCAACGACGCGCGTCAGTTGGTGGACCTTATTGGCCGGCGATTGATCCAGACCTCTGGAGATACTCGTTCGAGTACGTTTTTGGCACAAAGGATTAGTCTGGCTATACAACGTGGTAATGCTGCATCAGTCCTTGGGACTATTGGCGCTATGTCGGGGCAAAAAAAATATATAATAATATATAATGATATTATATAATAATAATTTAAGGAGGTAACGAGGGATTAGAAAATGTGGCCATACAAATAGTGCTATGTACATAGTTATAACTCAGTACATAGCACTACTGCATTTCCGCGTTGTATGGCCATTGCTATTCTTTGGCCTAAAAAAAAAACCTGAACGCGATGCCCTGTTACCTGTTTAAGCATTTTACCTAAAGACAATATAAAAGATTTTGCGGCCTTAGACCATGGTCTGGACAATGAATGGGACAAAAAAATAGGAATTTGAAATTTGGGTGTATTTGTTAATTTTTTGATGGCATAGGCTTCAGCGGCAAATCCGGCCGATTTGGAAGACCCTGAGGTATACGAGGGAGCCAGAGTGTCCACACATGCAGCGTCCCATAATAGACACTTTAGAATTTGCTAATATTATTTTCACTTCTCATGTTCTGAATAAGCACTTATTAGTGCAATTTTTGTTCAATCCTGTTACCAAAAATAAAGCGATCCTATTGGTTGTTGCTCACGTATACGTATACAAATACATTACGCTGCTACAATGCGCAAACCCATGGTAGAGCCTTTGGCATAAGAATTATTTGCCAAAATGTGGCCCGTCAAAAATCCTCGTGTTTGTTTTTAGATACCTTACAACTAAAAAACGGTAGTCACCTTTCATGGTGCGGTTACGAAACGGGCAATTGCTTTACCGATAAAGCAGCGAAAATATTAAAATACCTCGTAATGCAAATACGTCGTCGCCAACCGTTTCGTAACCGTATTAATTAGCCAGCATAGTGGAACCGATAAAAAAGCTCGTAGTACTTTGTAGCTTTGCTTACCATCAGGTAGATACAAAGTCACATGCCGTGCTCCGATTTTAAAAAAAGCCACTCTATCGGAATTGATATTTTGAAAACCGGTTGAGGTAAAAACTTAACAGTGACTTGGATTGTCATTTCCAAAATATTATTTTTGAAAAAACACATTAATTTCAGGCAACCTCAGATCAGACCGAAATCTTGAAAACTAGTTGATGTAGAAATGTGATGTGTGGAAAAGTTAGAAATGGCTTCCGATGTCTTAAGGATATTTTGGAAAAAAAAATATTTCAGAAAGTTTAGCCCAGATTGATATCTCAAAAACTGGTTTATGCCATATTTTGAAATAAGGGTAAAATCAATTATTCAGAAAAAAATATAAAGTATAAAAAGTAAGAAAAATTAAAACTAAAATAAACCTAATAAAATTCAAAAATATTTCTCGCTGCGTGACTCCTTTGTATTTCTTCCAATACCCTGGGAGCTAAAAAGACACCCGTGATGGTATTTATTATTATTTTTATTAAAAATGGCGCCGAATGTGTCATTCGACTTTCAAAATAAAACTGGTACATTCGACGCTATTATTAACTTTAATCGTTATAAATACTATCAGTTTGATGCAACTTGAGCTTAGACCGAGTTGCACCAAAATAAAATAATTAATTTTTAAAGCTAAAAATGCAATGAAAAAAATCCTGGTGGCGGGACTCGAACCCACGAACCTCGCTATAAAAAAAACAGTCTCCTCTGCTATATTGCATTATAAACTAGGACTTCTAACTTCACTCGTATAAGAGTTATTAGAAGAAAACTAATAGAGGGCGTCTGTGTATATGTAGATAACAAGCAATGACAAAATTCGTGAGGGGTGACTGGAACCTGGTTGGCTCAGAGGTTGAGCGCCTTGCCGCGATAGCGAGGTACGTGGGTTCGAGTTCCGCCACCAGGATTTTTTTCATTGCATTTTTATCTTTAAAAATTTAATACAAAAATAAAATAAAATTCGCATATTTTTTTAATAAATAACAGTTCATTAGCTTTTAATAACCTATGTTTATTTAGGTGACGGTGGACAGTTTTCATTATTTTTGGAAAACAAATTAATTACAAGAAGTGGCAACTCAGTTTGCTTCACATCACGGGCGCCGCGGCGGGTGGTCTTTTGTTTTTTTGCGACAATTTTTTTAATGTACTTTTGACACACACTCGGCCTTAATTTTGTTAATTAACCGGCTTGCTACTTATTTCATTGTTTGTGTTAAAAAGTTACATACTCCGACTGTCTTCAAATGAAATCTTGTAATTTGACCGCAATCTTAAGTAGGCAGGAAAAGGATTCGCGAACTCGAGCGTTAAAAAACATCTAAATGTTGTTTTCAGTTATAATAAAGTTTTTTTTTTTGGAAAAAAAGAACATGGAGGTGTGGATTTCTTTATAAAAAATATGTCAAGTTTTGAAATGATAACTAAAGTAATATTTTTAGAATCATATATCAAACTTTGGGTGTCTTTTCAAAAGTTAATATATTTTTTATAAAGAAATTATGTAATTAGGATGGAGTAAATAAAATCTACACCTCCATGTTCTTTTTTTCCAAAAAAAAACTTTATAAAAATACTATCTAATTAGGATCGAGTAAGTAATATTTACACCTCTACGTTTTTTTTCTATAGAAATAAACTTTGATATCACTGAAAACAACATTAACACGTTTTTAGACGTTCGAGATTGCGAAACCTTTTACTGGCTTCTTAAGTGATCTATTCAGTTCCTTTTTTTTTCACAGCATGTGAACTTTTATCAACCCGATGTTAACAAAGTATACCTATAAAGTCCATGAATGGGGTCGATCATTAAATTGTTGTTTAGCAATATTGATCGCTCCCACTTTTCTGGCTAAAAGATGCGGCGACGAAATGGGCGGCAACAAAGACGAATTTGCATTACGAGTCTATTTTAATAATATACATATATATATATTTTCACGGGTGCCTTACGGCGCCCGAGTCCGCCTAGACGGCCCCAAGGTACCCAGCGGAGGGGTTTTAATCCCACCTCGTCGTAGCCGATGGTATGAGTCTACACCGAACAAGTGGCTAGCTCGTCGCGATGTTTTGGATAGATTCAATAACCCACCTAAAAAACAGTTTCACAAGTTGGTATAGTGAAACCGGGACCGACAGCTTAACGTGCTCTCCGAGGCACTATAGTGGTGTTGTCAAACAAATGTACATATTTTTTTTAATTAAAAATGGTGGTGGCCGAGTTGGTTAGACCTTAGGGTTTTTAAGTCCAAGGTCTAACCAACTCGGCCACCACGTATTTTAATAATATCCTCACTGCTTTATCGTCAATTAGTTATAGTAAAAAAAACTATATTTACTATAAGGTGTAAGTGTGCGCATGATTATGCCGTCATTCCTCCCACCAATATATAAAAATTTTAGGTATATAAGTTAAGAATAGGTGGTTAGCTGGTTCCATTGACCTATCAATCGTTATCTGCCCTGCAAAGGTGCCACCGAGGCGACCAACCTAACAGATCTACGCCCCAAATATCCACTATAAGTAATAACAAAAATGTATCAATCAAGGGGCAATTACTGACCGCATGTTGATCCCTCAAAGACACCCTGGAGAAAAAAGTACCAGCAAGTAAAAAACTAGCGTTCCTCCTGACCATCACGGGACATGGTTATGTCGTATTTACCTAATGTTAAACAAACCTACGAAATCCATGAATCCAGCACTAGTTGCTTCCGGCTAAATTATGCGGTTACGAAATGGGCGGCGACAAAGACAGTTGTCAGTTGAAACGTGGTCTTTGCCTGGAGCTCGAGACCAAAAGACAATTATTCAGGATGACAGGAAAATAAACGGAAACTATAATAACAAATTATACACCATATATATTTTACTATTTGACCAGCGCAACTTCGTCTGCGTAGCTTAAAAAAAAAAAAAAAAAAAAAAAACAACAATTAGAACACAATGATAACAAACGCCCGGTGACTCCCATTAAGTGTAAAAACTTGTGTCGGGAGCAGTGTCTCCAACTATATCTGTCAAAAATACGGTGTTGTTAGTTTAAAAATACGGTAAATGCAATTATATTACGGCAGAAAAATAATTAAATTACGTTAAAAATTCGGTAACAATTAATTGCTTATATTGTATGACAACGTCAGTACTGCCATAGTAATTTGCCAGAATTACCCCTCAAAATATTAATGTGAGCAAAAAAAAAGAAAACAATATATAATAGGCCCCGATTATACCCCTCAATATATTAATGAGCAAAAAAAAAAACCTCTCTCGTAAAGAATTCGCGGGGCAAAAAGTGGAACTAATCAAATTGAGAGTAAAAAGGTAAAAAAAATAGTTAAATACCTATAGTACCTTCGATTTTATCATGTATGTTTTTTAATTATCTAAATTTTATTTACTAAAATCTATGGAATTCACCCTAAAATTATTTAATAATGATTCTGATAAGGCCCAATTCATACATATGAAATTACGGTAGAAAGTGGTACCGTAATAATGTCTCTACGGTAGGTGGTAGATCTATAAAAAATACGGTAGATTTACCGTAATTACGGCGTGGTTGACACTGGTCGGGAGTCACCGCTCTTCACTTACACAATGATGTATCTAAGTAAAAAAACTAGACATCTTTACGGAATACATTTTACAATAAAATGTATAAATCCTTGTGGTTCTTTTGTATGTATACGATTATGAATGTGCATGAGTGAGTCGTGATGGGTGGGGTTATAAGTTAAATTTTCAAATTTTATATAAAACTAAATTGAAGCATTCAGGTAAACCTACCTAAATAGTTCCATTCCTTTCTTCTTTCTTTTTTTTTTTTTTTTTTTTTTAATAAATATTGCTTTAAATTTAGCTTTAACGGTTTACGCTGCGTACGCTCTCAAAAGGATTATTTTTCCCAGTTTTTGCAACATTTTTCATTGTTACCTCGTTTCCGCTGACTTGATGAAGAGTGTGGCGTTTGAAATCTTTATTTCCCAAGGAACAGATTGCTTTCTTCAAGCACCGAGAGTATACCAGTATGTCTGAGGCTCTACCATAGGTTTGCGCATTGTAGAAACGTAACGTATTCATTTACGTATACGTGAGTAACAACCAATAGGGCTGCTTTATTTTTGGTAACAGGATTGAATCAAGCGATCCTATTGGTTGTTGCTTACGTATACGTAAATGAATACGTTACATTTCTACAATGCGCAAATCCATGGTAGAGTGTCTGTTGTTGATGCTTACGTATACGTATACAAATACGTTACGTTGCTACAATGCGCAAACCCATGGTAGAGCCTTAAGGCCCTTAATTAAGTAGTAAGGTGAGTAAAAAAAAAACCAAAGACATTACTCAAAACTTTTATGACAGGTCACTGTCGGAGCTGGTGGAGCTGGAGAGCGACGTCTCGTTGTAGGCAAACGCTTCCACTTGGAACGAAAACAACCCCGTCACATATATCACCGGCACGTACACCTGGAAACCATTACCACCAGCTGAATGCAGAGTATATGGCAGTAGTGGTCAAGTTTATCGTAGAACAGTTATCTGATTGGAGCACGACATGTGACTTTGTATCTACCTGCTGGTGAGCAGTCCTACAAAGTCCATGAATGGGGTCAATCAATAATTGTTCTTAAACAATATTGATCGCTCCCACTATGCCGGCTAAATGATGCGATTACGAAATGGGGCGACAATGACGAATTGCATTACGAGTATATTTTAATATACTCGCTGCCTTATCGTCTATTCAACTACATATATCGTAATCGCAACCTGAAAAGAGACTACAAAATCGATGCAGTAGTCTCGAGAAAACCGGTGAACCCACAGACTAAAACCGAAACATTACTAGGTCAGTTGACAGTTGGTTTTTTCATCTGTATGGCAGTTATTATAATAAATGTATGATAGAACTTCTGACTCTGACCCCTCAACTTGGCGTGGAGTGTGCTCAACTCTTGCGCCTACCATACCTTAACGCTTGGGGTTTCCAGAGCCCAAACCCTCGGCTGTCCAAGTCTGAAGGGCATCCCAACCTTGACACAAGTAATCAGGGTGTCAGCCACGGCGTCTATCTGTAAACATAATCTCTAGTTACTATGAAACTTTAACTAAACTTTACGCTAACGTAACTCATTTGATCGAAATTACATGTTCACAAATGTTTCAATTTTTTTTCCTGAAATATATTTGGCAATGCTACTCATCTTCTTCACATATGATATTTTCTGACCATTTGATCCCATATATTCCTGGCTGCCAACAAGGAGGGATATATATATATATATATATATATATATATATATATATATATATCTTCACGGGTGCCTTACGGCGCCCGAGATCGCCTAGACGGCCCCAGGGTACCCATTGGAGGGGTTTTAATCCCACCTCGTCGTAGCCGATGGCATGACTCTACACCTAACAAGTGGCTAGCTCGTCGCGATGTTTTGAATAGACTCAATAACCCACCTATAAACAGTTTCACAGGTTGGTATAGTGAAACCGGGACCGACAGCTTAACGTGCTCTCCGAGGCACTATAGTGGTGTTGTCAAACAAATGTACATAATTTTTTTAATTAAAAACTCATTGGTACACACCGGGATTCGAACCAGGTACCTTAGTGTTTTTAAGTCCAAGGTCTAACCAACTCGGCCACTAATCGAAAATCTAAACTCTGAGTTAAATATTTGGTATTAAGATGATGGTAACCTTGGGGGGAAAATATCATTGAAAAATTTAACAAATATGTCTCAATTGTCTAATTTGGTCTCCAATAAAATTAAAAAAAATGCAAGATTTTATTAAATTGTCATGACTCAAATCCAGAACATTTTATTTAAATTATAAGAATTACTTCCTAATTTAAGTTTATTAAAAGTTTTGTGTAAGGAAAATTTATTAATGCTCGGTTCACCTATTTTCGATATTGCTTTCCCGCCTTTTATTAAAACTAAAAAAAAAAATTGTGTCAAAATTCAAAAAAAAAATTAAAAGTTCAAGTTCATATAGCACTTTACATCATTCGCTTTTACATTTCCTTTTTCATTCACTTTGCTTTAACATCAAATCAACCGCCTGTTTCGTAACTGCACCCGGAAAGATGTTCAAGAAAACGATGCAGTAGTCCCCTGAAAACTTATGAGGGAGAGGAATGTGGATAGGTACAGCGATACCTAGCTGTCGATGTGCCTATTGCAGTTCATTGATACCATGGAGTAAACACATGGTGTCTTTGGAAGGTACTGTGGGCTAAGGCTCTTCTGATCAAATATAACAACTGGAAAAGTTGGCGACACATGGAACCATATGTCGCCAATGAAATAAAAATGGTTTCTCCATATAGTTTGTAGGGACAAGTCTATTTTTTTTTGCATTTGCGACACATTTTTCCATGGAATATACGTCCATTTATAATAAATTACCTAGGGGTGTCCGTAATATTGATGAACTTGCTGTTTTTAAGAATAAAGTGTACAAACTGTTAAGTTATAAGTGCTATTACAAAGTTAGTTAATTTATGGAAGACGTAACACTTAAATGAATAATTGTGCTGTAATGTCGTAGATGTTGGAGGTTTTGTATTGAATGTTTTAGGCCTTTTTGTGTTGTATTATTGTATTTAGTTCTGTTTAACTGTGTACTTCTATATGATATGCCTATAGGCGGAACATAGTAGACTATAATATATCATCTGTAAAATCTTGTGTAAAAACTATGGATCAAATTAAAGAAATTTGATTGATTGAAAAAGTTGTTCGATTTGATAAGTAGAGTCTTATAAAGTATTTATTTATTTAAAAACTTTATTGCACAAAGTATAAAGGCCGACTAATTGCCTCTAAGCATCCTCTACCAGCATTTGGGACAATTTGATAGCTGATAAGAATAGACTCAACAACCCATCTATAAACAGTTTCACAAGTTGGTATAGTGAAACCGGGACCGACAGCTTAACGTGCTCTCCGAAGCACTATAGTGGTGTTGTCAAACAAATGTACATTTTTTTTTAAATTAAAAACTCATTGGTACACACCGGGATTCGAACCAGGGACCCAAGCGTTTTTAAGTCCAAGGTCTAACCAACTCGGCCACCACGTATATTATATATAAGAACATTTGTGATTTCTGCTATACATGAAAGTAGGGATTTGATTGTTGTTAGTTGGAACGGAATTTGATCGACATGAGAAAAATATTGTTGAGGATTATTGAGGATCATAGAGTACCTATTATTGGATCCACTATCATCTACGAGTATGATACAAATCAGTGTTACCTCCAAATAATACGTCAGCAAAGTCCTAGAAACTGGTTTTATTTGAAAAATTTCATGATAAAATCTGAAACAAAGTTATTAAAACGTTCAGTCTTTTCATACAATAATACTGTAATCTAATTATCTAATTTAAAACTATGGGTTTAAAAGTGTCAAGTCAACCAAATCAAAATAATTTATTTCAAGTAAATCTTTACTGATATTTGTGAATAGTCAAAAAAAAAGTTTTACAATGAGGTCTTATAGTGCGTTTGGTTAGTTAGGCAGCTATTTATTAACACTAGAACGACAAATAATTATTATCACCTCGATATCAGATTTAGAACTTAAACGCGATGGTATGGAAATTAATATGAAAAATACTACCTACCGTAACAAACGCGCACTACATAACCAACTAGTGTAAGACTAGGCGGTTAGCTGATTCCATTGACCTGTCAATCATTATCTGCCATATGTCCATTTAAGTATATCGTATTTCTTTAATATTAAATTTGGAAAAATAAAATAATGTTAATTTTTTAAAAATTCTGTTTGTTTTCTTTTTTCTCTTGTAAAAAAAGTTGGCAACCCTAGACTTAGGGCAATATGTAAATCTTTACTAACATTTTTAAGATAAATAAAAAAATAACAATAATGTATAGAGTGCATCGTATATACTCGTAGGACGCATAAATATATATTTACGACGACTTTCTTTCTTTCTTTCTTCTTTCAGAAAACATCAACTGTTTAGGAGGTAACATCATTAAAAAGGTACAGAAAAGACCAAACTTAAATAAAATAGAAGAAGTAGTAAGAGAGAGATAGAAGTGATTCTCTACCAGAATAAATACATACATACATATCACCCCGCGTGCCTTACGGCGCCCGGGACCGCCTAGACGGCCCCAGGGTACCCATCGGAGGAGTTTTAATCCCACCTCGTCGTAGCCGTCGGTATGAGTCTACACCGAAGTAGCTAGCTCGTCGCGATGTTTCGAATAGACTCAACAACCCATCTATAAACAGTTTCACAAGTTGGTATAGTGAAACCGGGACCGACAGCTTAACGTGCTCTCCGAGGCACTATAGTGGTGTTGCCAAACAAATGTACATACATTTTTTAGTTAAAAACTTATTGGTACACACCGGGATTTGTACCAGGGACCTATGTGGTTTTAAGTCCAAGGTCTAACCCACTCGGCCACCACGTATATATTATACCTGAACAAATCAATAGCATTATCTCCCCTGTCATAGCAGCGGGCTCCTCCCATCCACCAGTGGCCGTTCCATCCATGCATAAACGTATCGTAATCAAACACGACCGGAGCATTGCTTCTTGGCATTATGTAACCTGAAAGTGGATCATATTTTGTTAAGAAGGATATCCAAAGAATCCTTTTTTTTTATATAAGAGCTCAAGATGTGACCTTGCATTCACCTGATGTTAAGCAGTATATTATCAGGAATGATAGCAACAAGCGGATGCATACAGGTGCACCGCTGGTTGCCATCACTATGCCGGCTACGCTTCGTTTAAAGGACTCTAAGTTATACGAAGAAGGAAACACGCAAGCTGATAGAGCATTCCACATTTTAATAGTACGGCACATGTATGAATCGCCAAAACGTTTAGTACGAGTTGGTACATCCGCCACGATATACATATCCTGTAATGGAAAAGGGAAGGGCGAATAATGTTGAAAAGATCTTCAGAGCACTGTCCGTGGTATAGGCAGTAAAATACGCTCAACGATGCCACATCCCTGCGAAGCTGCAACGGCTTACTTACTTTAAGGATGTGTAATGTAATGTCTCTCGCTTTTGATTGAAGTTTTTGATCAATATAACCGGGTCACCTAACTTCACTGGCCGACTGAGCTGTTCCTTACCACTACCCACCTGATAGATGCAAAAACCGTAAAACTCATGCTTTGATTTTAGGCTATGGGCTAACCAGTTTTCATGAGACTAGCAATTACGAAATGGGCAGTTAATTTGAACGCATTGACACATCGACGTCTAGCTGTCACTGTATATGGTCCACAATCCTTTCTCCGTGGTCACCAACCTAATTTTTTTAAAGATATACAACCTTTTGACTGAAATAAGTAGTTGCTGTGACTAATTTATTGGTAATAATACAAATATCATACCAAATGGATCATCCTTAGCAAATCCAGTGATGGGTTTTCCAGATATAGCTGCCGTGATCCAAGACACGTATGGGTAAATGAGGATATGTCTTGGAGGAGAAGGTGCTTTTCTCGATACCAGGGGATCTGGACACGGTGTGCCCCCTGTTAAAAAAAACTCTACAGATCTTAAATTGAGAAGGGAGATGAGATATAGGTGAAGGAAAAAAAATCAGTAAGTACACATCACTAAAAATCAACACATTTAATGGTAGTTTTAGAATATCTAATGAAGAAATATACATATAATGGTGAAGGAAAAATAGAATATAATTAAATACAAGTTTCTCAAGATATTTAAAGAAACTATTATTTTATTATCCATAACTTATTATAATGTATATATGAACAGTAAAGCAAATATTAGTTTGGCACTATATTCACAAATGTTGTCATATGGACGTATAACAAAAGTGACAAACATATATTTTAAAACATGGATTAGGCCGAACCTAAGCCTTTTAGTAGAACTTCTCCAAAGAGCACTGATAGAGATAAGAACAAAACCACGAATACAAAAAATATTTCAGATTCAAACTCACCTTCAGAAATAGCGAACATTGCCCAATGCCCTGTATGCTCATGTACAAGAGTCACAGCACCAGATCTGAAATTACAGCTGGTGGAGCACATCATACGTTCTTTGGAAAGAGACTGGTTTTGTACCTAAAACGCCAAAATATAATAAAAAATTGGTTCCTATTACACACGAGTTGTCATTGGATGTCTGGCGGTAAACGCTTAGTATATTTGAGAGGGAAATAATAAATTTGACAAGAAGACGCAAAGCTGGACCAATGAAACTACGCCATGTCGGCCAATTGCCAGGTTCAAGCCTATCCGAACTAAAGTCTATTCGCCGAGTTAATGAAAAAATAGGGTTTCTGAACTCGAAATGGAATTGTGGCATATAATATAAAAGCTTTTATAATGCAATACATAATATGGTCTGATCTATTTGGATTTCATTGGTGTTGTATTTAAATCGATTCGCGTTTATAAAATAAGTTATCCTTGGCCAGGGACTTTTTAAAATATAGTATCTATTAGTATGGTTGTTACACATCGTGACTCGAGCAATTTGTGTAAAATATCCTACCTATAAAACAAAATTAATTAAATAAATGTATGGAAGGCAGGAACGGTCATATACAGGCAGCTGCTTTCTGATGGAACCACTCTTTTCATGGTAATCATGTATTAATCCCGGAACTGGACAAAATTACAGAGCAAAACTCTGATTAATATCCTATGTCCTTTTAAAAAAAATACTTACAGAAGCATCATGATAGCAGACTTCTTTTGGAATTAATTTAATGAACCTTATTTCTTTGCCTTCATTAACAAAATCTCTTGGAACATCTGAAACGATTTATTTATTTAAAAATTAGCATAATGTCGAGGGATTATAGGAACCAGCCGGTGCTTTCGCGGTGCTACTGCTCTGGTTCAAATAATTATATCGGTTAGGTCTATTCATGAACAACGCAACCTGGTAAAGCGTTCCACATTCTAATAGTGCGACAGTTGTTTGAATTGCAAAAACGTTTGGTACGAGATGGTATTGGTATGCGCATGAAAATGTGAACTCAATTTGACTGTATCGCTCCTTTCTCTTAGATCTTTTTACCACTTTTGCTAATTTGTATAGGTTATATACTTATATAGCATACCTGCTGAAAAGTCAATATGATGTAATTTGTGATCCTTCACAATTCTCCCAGCAGAATTCATAAAGTTTTGAATGGGAAGACAAACTGGTATTGCATAGGCTGAAAATATATAATAATAATGAAAACTTTTATAACAGGATAAAAATATTATATATCATTCCCTTTTTCGGATTAAGAATGAGATTACGAGACCAGTGACTAAAAATACATTTAGGCTGAGTTGCACCAAAGTGTTTATTAAAGTTATTGTAACTATTAAAGTTAAAAATGGCGTCAAATGTACTACCTGTGATTTGATTTTCAAAATAAAACCGGTACACATTTTTAACTTTAATCATTGCTCTTTGGTGCAACTGGGCCTTAGGCGGTCTCGCTATTCCGTACCCCAACCTGATAGGTAGGAGATACTTTAACGTGAAATATCTGGCCTCCTTAAGACTTCTCCAATTCCACGGACGGTGCTCTAAACACTTTCATGGTTTTAAAATCTAAATTCAATAAACTTTAAAAAAAAACATATAATTAATTTACTTACAAGAAACCACAGGCTTCAATAACTTCAGAAGTGCAACACTCGATCGTACTCCAAAATGAATATATTCAGGATGGAGTAAGACATCAGCAATCGGCATGAGAAGAACGGCTGGATCACAAAACGCTCCATCCGCCAGAGAATCTACTGTCAATTTGCATTCTGTTTCGTCACGTTCGTAGTCTCCGAAAACTACATTACCCCTGAAGGAAATGAAATCATCATGATATGAAATTAAATGTAATTGCTGCAATGATTATGAATGTCATAAAAAATGCAGTAATCACATAACTTCTTAAGGTCGATCGACAGTTTCCAGGTTGCAACTACGAAACGGGCAGTTCATGTGTGAATATTAAGTAGATTGTTAGTGTACATTCGTCTTTGTCACTGCATATTTCGTAACCGCATCACTTAGTCGAGATAGTAAGAGTGGTCAATGCTATTAAACAACAATTTATCAGTCATAAGATGAAGTCTCACCATCAGCATCAAGTCTCCACTATAGCGTGTGTATGCCTCATAACCGTTGAGGCATACACACCTTGTTCGTCAAACCGGCGCAGTGACACTTCAGCGTACTGCTGACTCTGGACTATATGGGTGAATGAGCTTCTTTTATGTATGTCTTTATTTTACAAGAAATTTCCAACAATTTATTATTTTATATCTCGCTGAGTGATTGTACCTACGGTAAAATAGGTCCACTAGCTCAAGGCACCGTCATTAGGTAGAACGAACTGGTTAAATAATTTTAGAGCAAATTTTGTGGAAGTGCATTTTGCGAAGAAGATAATTAATATAAAATATTTGGCGTATATTTATCTAATCCATTATAAGAACCGATATTCCCGAAACATTTTATAACCAATTTGTAATGCTTACTCTTAAACTTACAAAGCATAATCTTCAGGAATTCGGGCAGCATCTTGAGCAGTTGTCAACACGAACTGTCGGCTGATGAGTGAAACTCTTGGCGCTCTGAAGTAATGTGGAGTGCCGTTCTTGACTGAAACAATTCATCTTATCTTAGCAGAAAAAGAAGCATTTTATAGCGCACAACCTGACTCTTTTCCTTCTTTACTTCAGGGATTTCGCTTCTGGAGAAAAATATTCTGGAATTAGATACATTATTTGCCTTGCCTAATATTTAACAAGATGTGTCAGCGTGAACTACGAGTACTTTCAAAGGGTAACTTACTTTTACGGGTGTTACTTATTCGTCCTACTAAACTTGGGATTAAAATCTGCGAAATTTGGCCAACAAAATATAAATAAATGTTAAATTACCGTTAATTTTGACGGGATGTAGAGATTTAAACAGACAGTAAATAACAATAGGCTAGGACTAGGGCTAGACTCGACCCATCGGATACAATGCCACTGACCACTATATGTATGACCACTGAGGCGGATTTTCATTGGCTTTCAAAATCTGGTTCTTTTGTACCCTCAAACCCTTTAAGGGGATAACTCAGCTGCTTTACCATGAACGTATTGTAAGACACCAAGCCAACTGAAGGAGAAACCATACAGAGGACCTTCCTCGTGTTCTGTTTCAGGGTCATCATGGCACTCCCAGAAGTTCTGGCCGGATGCCGCTGATATCACTGCAATCAAACAGTATACTATTACGAGTGTATAGAGCTCAAGACAGCCTCAAGGTACACAGATGAAGGGTGGTATTTCCACCTCGTCGTTGCCGATGATATTTTGAGTCACACCGAAGTGAGCAGCTCGTTGCGGTGATTGAAACTAGAGGCATAAACAGTGGCAAAATAATTAAACTAAAAACAGAACAGTACTTTAATTATACCATGGCTATACAGGTTGTCAAACAAACGTACATATTTAACTGATTTATACACACTGGGATTTGAACCCGTAACTTGAAACTTATACCCTTTTACCAACTCTATTGATCCCCATAGATAGTCACAACATTTATGACTTCCGTGACAACAAGATAATTTAGATTCAGGTCCCTAAATTATAAAAAGACTATTGTTGGTTTCTTTAACTTTCTATCAACCTTATTTCCTATGACTCATTATAAATAACTATTATATATATATATGTATTAAAGACAATCAAGGAACAAAGTAATATAATTAAAGCTCACCATAAATAAACACAAAAATCTCAACACAGCACATGCTTCTGTAATTCTCTGAAATATTAAATGGATTTCGTAATCATTGCCCTTTCGAAATCCAGTTAGAAAGCGTAATATATGGCGCATAATAGTATGGCTTTATTAAAATATGGAAATTATAACATTTATCAGTGGCTAAAAAAAAAATTTGGTCGCGTTATCAAAATGTGGACGAATACTTGCGTATATCTATTTATATAGCCATCTTAATAAACCGGTATAATGGATGCAAACAACGGTTACATAGCTGTTCTTGGACCTTCATACTTCTTTCCATAGATGTGTGAGGTCCCATGCCGAACACTCATAAAATAAACTTTTCTTTAACGATTTATCAAACAAAATCCTAGCTACAAGTATCTCTAAAAATTAAATAAAAACATATAAGTGCTAATACAACTAGGTAAAATTCTTCTAAATCTTTTGCGAAAGGAAGTTTCCAAAAAACTGGCTGCCAACCTAAGTCTGACAGCTGGTCGGACAACCTAAGCCAATTCTTTGGACACCAGATAGACCCTAAAACTGGAATGTCTAAAATCTTTAATGCGGTCTCTATCAACGGTCACTTTGTCATCGCCACTGTTTACAAATATGGCAAATCCGAAGAATTTAGTTTGGGTTGTTGAGATATTGACGCACAAACAAACAAGAGTTGCATGCAGTTAATCGATTCGGTATCGTTTCTTAGTTAAATTTAGATTTTCTCATGTTACTGTAAATGATTCCTCTTACTAATGCTTGTGGTATGCTTTGTCTCTTTTTGAAAAATGAGACAATTTTACTAGATATAATGAAAGAGGGAGACGTGCATCTGTCAAATGTCGTATGAGTGATATCAATCAATGTATAAGTATGATATGATATAACCGGTCACTTTACCTTTCCTATCTCCCATAAATTTAGCTCGTAAATTTCGCCTAAGTGCTGTTGTACCTACTACAAAATCTGGGTAACCTTGCCCTGCCTAAATCGAAAACTGGGTAGCCTATCTCCCATCTTTATCAAAATCATTGTAGCATCTTGATCCGTGTGCCTTAGCTTAAAAGCTGGGTACGCTTACACCCATTAGGTATATATCTTTGAGTAAAGATTCTCTAAATTGAACTTTATTCAGACATCATAAATATGGACTTAGGAATACTTTATAAATTAACATTATTCCCATCCCATTTCAGTCCGCTGCTGATAGATATATAAATTTTATGAGCTAGCTTCAATCCAATTCAGCCATTATATGGTATTCATACTCAATTTGTTCCAGCATCATTCCACAGTTCGTCACTTTATTTAACTGTAAAATGTACGATTAGAACAATGTGCCTAAAGTTTATTGAAGTTAAACTTTATTCAAAGACTATATAGTTGGTGTGGGCCTACGCATTGTTTGATCAAGCTGTGAGCTAGGCTACCTAGTTTTGAACAACATGGAGCATGCCACTCAATTTTTTACCAAGATATGGCCAGGCTACCCAGCTTTTGATAAAGGGAGGGCAAGGTTACCCAGATTTTGAGGTACAACAGCATTTAGGCTTATTTGCGAGCAATATTTATGTGAGCCTTCGGCGGATGGAGGGGGGGGGGGAGGCTATGATGAGCTTAGTGAGCCACACCCCAAAAGGAATCCGGGATCCGCTATATATGTGAGCTAGGAAAGGTATACTTATACATACATGGTGACTTTGAAAGGATGTACTTTAGGCTAATATGAGGTTCTGCTAATCAAATCGAACAACTTTTCCCATGGAACCATGTGTCGCAAATGAAAAAAAAAATTGCCTCCTCCATACAAACTAGTAATGTTAAAATGACCAATTTGTATGGGGAAGCCAAAATTTTTTTTCATTTGCGACACATGGTTCCATGGGAAAAGTTGTTCGATTTGATCAGCAGAACCTCATATTAGCCCAAAGTACATCCTTTCAAATTCACCCTGTATACATACATTACCTTGCTGTTAATCATACTCCAGGATCTGATACTCTCGATACTCTGTGACCGCATGGTCGAAATAATCAATAACAATAAGAGATTGTAGCGTCATTGTGTTTTAACGCCTTTATCATGGAGAGTGCTCCGAAGAACTTTTTCTCCTCATTCCTCCTTTCCGATATAGGACTTCACGAACAGGTAACAGAATGCATGCTGTGTCAGATATACTAACCCGCACTAAAAACTTTGGTGATTCGTATATCTGACGCACTATTAAAATGTACTCTACCTGCTGGCGTGTTTCCTTCTTCTTATAATCTTGAGTCCTTTAAACGAAGCGTGTATAGGCTTAAGCCGGCATAATAGATGCAATCAACGGTTACGTAGATCGTAATTGTTGGTTGCATTTGTTCTTGGACCTTCATACTGCTTTCCATCGGTTAGATGTGAGGTCACATGCCGAGCTCTAATAAAAAATAAAAAATAAACATTATTCCTAGGTGTGTAGTCTTAACTCTTAGGTCTTTAGACTAGTAAAGATCTGTTGTGTTGTACATTATGAATGTTTTGTTTAAAGGCCATTGTACAGCAATTAATGAAATAAATAAATATTGGTGCCAATTTGTGGACTTGAAGATCTGCTTACTATCATACTGAATGAAAAGCCATGCTTTTTTTAAGACGACACATATTGCCTGGTCACCAACTCTAGGCTTGTACTATGTGCACCAGAAACAACGATACCAATACTTATTATTTATTTTATTTTATTAAAAATACATTTTATTATTTTTTTTTTTGTCGTGGGTGGGAATCGATCCCACGACCTCCGGATACAACGCCAAAAGACCACTAGACCACGGAGGCGGTCACCAACTTAAAATATTCTGCGTGCATTTTACATTAGCATATAAATATTGGGAGAGCCGATTTTGATTGTATGTCTGTCTGTACTGTGCCGACATTTCCAGCCTATTATTTTGTAATACACAGTTTGAATTTTAAAACATACCTATCTTAACGAATGCCTTACGGCACCCGACACCGCCTAGACGGTATCATAGTACTGAGGCTCTACCATGGGTTTGCGCATTATAGAAACGTAACGTATTTATTTACGTATACCTGAGCAACAACCAATACGGCGGCATTATTTTTGGTAATAGAGGCTCTACCATGGGTTTGCGCATTGTAGAAACGTAACGTATTCATTTACGTATACGTGAGCAACAACCAATAAGATCGCTTTATTCAATCCTGTTACCAAAGATAAAGCGGCCCTATTGGTTGTTGCTCACGTATACGTAAATGAATACTTTACGTTTCTACAATGCGCAAACCCATGGTAGAGCCTCTGTAACCCCTACTATTTGGAACGTAACCATGGTACTGGCTGGCCATATTTTTCTTAAATATATTTCAATATTTAAAATAATTTGAAGGTCTACGAACATGTGAATAGAGACAAAAGAAATAGTTAAGCATTCGTTCGGGTGAGGGTTAGGTTTGGAAAAAGCAACGAATGGCTGTAGTAATTTAATTATTATAAATATATTGAATAAAAACATACTAATTTGTAGTGAATTATATATATAAATGATTTTGGATGGGAATTCAAAAAAGGCACCCGTGATGGTATTTATTTATTTTTATTTATTATGTATAGATATGACAGACTAAGCCGGGTCAGAAATAGCTAGTCATGGGTATTAATAAACCAAACCTATACGGGTATATACACCAAGATATTTAGGACAACAATTATATAATTCATAAATGCACCCAGTATGTATAATTTACATAAATTTTAATAAATATTAGCTTTTAAATGCAAAAAAAAATGCATTTTTTTACTATTTTTTATAACAATTTTGTAGATAATAACGCATACAAAATGTACGCATTTAATTTTAAATATTTTTTTAGTTGTTTATTTTTGGTGGCGTTTGGTATGTTGTTTTTTTTTTGTTGCATAATATTGGTGGACTACATTCTTGTACTAGAATATTAAATTATGAGTTTTAATTAGCACTTATCCTAGGTTATCTATCTAGTGGTTGCGCCTTTGAAGTTATATCCGGGTTCGTGCGTTCGATTCACACATTGATCCATGTGTTTAAAAAAAAATCGTTGTTTCTGGTACACACTGAACAAGCAGTGTAAATGAGGACCAATAAAATGATATATGATATGTAAATTATAATATGTATTGGTATCGTTGTGTCTGGTACACATAGTACAAGCCTAGAGCTTAGTTTGTGACAAGAGCAATATGTGAAAATTAAATATCCTACATATTATTATTTTTATTTTTATCATATAAATGTATAAAAAGCGGCCCCAGCCTAGTGGTTAAGTCACTGCGCAACTGATAACAGGTTAAGCAGATGACAACAAAGCCGGCCTGGGATGGGTGACCGCTTTATACAACGGGGCTATTTCATCATAAACACCGCAACAAGCTCGCCACTTGTTAGGTGTTGCCTCCGAATACCATCGGCGAAATGAGGATGGGTAATCCCTCCGCTGGGACCCTGAGGCCGTTTAAACGGTTCTCGGGAGCCAAATAGGCACCCGTGATGGTATTTTTTTTATTTTTTATTTAAATGTATAATTTTTTTATAAAAGGCGCTATTTTTTTTTAGAACAAGTGTCTCTAATGTAAATTTATGATGCTAACTAGATTCTTATGGCCTTATTCATAAAAACTTATTGGGTGCTTCAAGAACACTTTAGTTATAGAAGGTTTTGTCTCTTTTATTTAGCAACAAAAATGAATATGCGGAAAAGAGACAAAACATTTTATAACTAAAGTGTTCTTCACGGGCTCAATAAGTTTTTATGAATAAGGCCACTACTATCTAGGTACCTTTAAAGAAACCATTTTTTCTTGATAATGGCAAAAACAAAAATGACAAATAAACTATTAAAAAATATTAAAAATTGCCTGTTTTTTGTAATATGAATAGTTCTACTCGTATCAAACCCACTAAGAATCTTCATACATAAATTTTCTCGGACTATATTGGTTTCATACTGAAATAAATTTTGTAGGCATACGTCATTGCCTATAAATCATAATAGCTAATTTCGCGAGATTTCATAATGTCAGGATGGCCGAGCGGTCTAAGGCGCTGCGTTCAGGTCGCAGTCCACTTCTGTGGGCGTGGGTTCGAATCCCACTTCTGACAAATCTTTTTATTTGTTTTTTTTTTGTGTATTATTTATTGATTATCATTTAAAATAATCTTGATCTTGTTAAAACAATAATAATTATAATCTTTTTTTTATAGTCTAGAACGATTATAACCAATCGCGAATACTTTATGTTATAAACAGTAAACCCACGGACTGAACCCAAACCAAGACCACCCAAGACTACGGTTTTAGAAGCTGCTATGGTCGCTGGTCAAACGGTCGACCTAGCGATTCATTCACGGCATGTAACCTTGTACCTACCTGGTAGTGAGCATACCAACAAAGTCCATGAATAGGCTCGATCAATAATTGTCGTTAAATAACATTGATTGCTCCCACTATACCGGCTAAATGATGCGATTACGAAACGGGCGGTTACAGAGACGAATTGCATTACGAGTCTATTTTAATATCCGCGCTGCCTTATCGTCAATTCAACCGCATCTCGACAAGAAATCGATGCAGTAGTCTACTGAAAACCGTTGAACCCACAGACTAAAACCGAAACATGACTATGGTTTTTGCATCTGTTTGAGCGGTGGTAACAAGACCGGTCGGTCGGCCTAGCAAAGTTATAGAGACTTTCCTCCCACCGAGATTGGGTATCTTTGTTTGTTCATCACAAACAGAATGCTAGATAAAGATATTATAACACAACAATACAAAACGTGAAACGCCTTAATAAATTTCAAAGCAATAAACAAACACTTGTAAAATTAACGAAATAGTTTAAATCCAAATATATGTTTAGATCCAAAATTTCATATAAACTTAGGAAAAGATTAATTAAAATATATATATGGAGTATAGCGTTACGTACGAGACTTGGACTATAACACAGAGGCTCTACCATGGGTTTGCGCATTGTAGAAACGTAACGTAATCATTTACGTATACGTGAGCAACAACCAATAAGATCGCTTTATTCAATGCTGTTACCAAAAATAAAGCGATCCTATTGGTTGTTGCTCACGTATACGTAAATGAATACTTTACGTTTCTTTAATGCGCAAACCCATGGTAGAGCCTCAGAAAGATAGAGGGGCTGAAAGCGTTTGAAATGTGGTGTTGGAGAAGAGTGGAGAGAAACAGCTGGACAGAGAAGAACACGAACTATGAAGTATTAACAATCGTGAATGAGAAAAGAACATTATTTGAAATAATAGAAAACAGGACAGGAAGATGGTTTGGACAGCATCCGTAGACCAGTGGTTACGCCTTTGGCGTTGTATCCGGAGGTTCGATTCGCACCAAAAAAATATTAGTACGTTTTTTCTGTGCAGATGTTCTGGGTTTTTATAAAATATAATATGTATTATATCGTTGCTTCTGGTACACATAGTACAAGCCTAGAGCTTAGTTTGTGACCAGAGCAATAAGTGTAAATTGTCCTTTATTTTTTTTTTTTATTACTAAACATCGCGGTGCGCAGCGCGTTCATATCGCATTTGTATAGGTACACCGGTGTTGTATATGACTTCATACAGCAAAATATCTGCCGTAAAACTTGGAGTAGGGATTTATTGTCCGATCGGAAATTCCAAGTAGTTCATAAAATAATACTAGTCAAGCTTAAAAAATAACAAAGTTAAACTTTAATCTTTCAGCCGCTGCAGAATTCCTAAGCAACGAAACAAAAGATGACTGGGAAAGAATAGTAGGCGGCACTAAAGCTGCTAACGGATCATTCCCCTACCAAGTGTCCCTGCGCGTATGGGGGGTCTGGCATTTCTGTGGGGGCTCCATCGTTACTCCACGCATCATACTTACTGCAGCTCACTGTGTCACTAGGTAGGTGATGTCACAAGTCTAACGTAGCTACTACCAAGTGTCCCTGCGCGTATAGGGGGTCTGGCATTTCTGGCTGGGCTCCATCGTTACCCCACGCATCATACTTACTGCAGCTTACTGTGTCACTAGGTAGGTGATTTCACAAGTCTAACATAGCTACTACCACGTCTACATGCGCGTATGGGGGGTCTGGCATTTATGTGGGGGCTCCATCGTTACCCCACGCATCATATTTACTGGTGCTCACTGTGTCACTAGGTAGGTGATGTCACCAGTCTAACATAGCTACTACCAAGTGTCCATGCGCGTATGGGGGGTCTGGCATTTCTGTGGGGGCTCCATCGTTACCCCACGCATCATACTTACTGCAGCTCACTGTGTCACTAGGTAGGTGATGTCACAAGTCTAACGTAGCTACTACCAAGTGTCCCTGCGCGTATAGGGGGTCTGGCATTTCTGTCTGGGCTCCATCGTTACCCCACGCATCATACTTACTGCGGCTTACTGTGTCACTAGGTAGGTGATGTCACAAGTCTAACATAGCTACTACCACGTCTCCATGCGCGTATGGGGGGTCTGGCATTTATGTGGGGGCTCCATCGTTACCCCACGCATCATACTTACTGCAGCTCACTGTGTCACTAGGTAGGTGATGTCACAAGTCTAACATAGCTACCACCACGTCTCCATGCGCGTATGGGGGGTCTGGCATTTATGTGGGGGCTACATCGTTACCCCACGCATCATATTTACTGGTGCTCACTGTGTCACTAGGTAGGTGATGTCACCAGTCTAACATAGCTAATACCAAGTGTCCATGCGCGTATGGGGGGTCTGGCATTTCTGTGGGGGCTCCATCGTTACCCCACGCATCATACTTACTGCAGCTCACTGTGTCACTAGGTAGGTGATATCACAAGTCTAACATAGCTACTACTGTTTAAGTAATTGGTGGAGAATCGAGTGGACTGTATTTTCGAGGGTTCGCTGGTGCCGTTCTTTGCATTTATCATAAAAATATCAACAAATAAAATAATAATATACAAGAAACCAATTTATTTAGATAAGTCAAAATGACAACAACATTTTTAATTATAAATTTTCTGTTGACGTTTATAGTTGTCAACATATTGGCGAGGCCAGAAAATTAACATAGTACTTAATATATAGCAAATATTAGGAAATCAAATCAATTCTTTATCTTTAAATAAAATAATATTAATCATAAATAGGTAAGGGGGCTATTTTATTGATAGCTCTTCGGTAGACACCTTTATGTGTCCTAACGTCAACTACCCTAACACGTTGATCCGAACCTAATATAATTTTAACAATTCTGCCATTTATAAGTCAGGACATTATCTTCTTTAATTAAAACTAATATATTTTCTTTTAAATTAGGGTAAGGATGATGCCATTTTGGTCTGTTTTGGAGTTGAACAATATATTGCTTTTGCCAAACATTCCAAAATTGTTGCTTTATTTTATTGCACAACTCCCAGAATTTAAGTCTGCTGCAAGAAGAATTAACTAAATTTCTTTCTGGATATGATTTAATTGGACAACCAATTAAAAAGTGACCTGGAGTTAAATAGGTAAAATCATTAGGGTCTTGAGACATGGGAGTTAAGGGTCGAGAATTTAATATACCCTCTATTTCATTGATGACCGTGTTAAATTCTTCCAAAGTTAATTTAGTGCTCCCTACTAATCTTTGAAAGTGATATTTAGCGCTCTTTACGCCTGCTTCCCACAATCCTCCGAATGTAGGACTATTGCTTGGTATAAAATGGAAAGCTACTTCTTTAGAAGCAAAGTAATTAATTATATGATTTTGATTATCTATTGAATTTTGCATTTTATATAAATTATTTAATTTATTGTTCACTCCTTTAAAATTACCAGCGTTATCGCAGTATATATCGCTGGGTAACCCGCGCCTAGATATAAATCTCTTTAAAGCGATTAAAAATAAATCGGTAGTAAGATCAGAAACACACTCCATATGTATGGCTTTCGTCGTAAAACAGACAAAAAGTGCAACATACCCTTTGGTTTCCAAAGCTTTGCTAACACGACTTTGTTTGATAGTAAAGGGCCCACAATAGTCGACGCCTACTTTTTGGAATGGTCTACACATATTTACTCTATCAAACGGTAGTGTGCCCATCAACTGCTGTGAGCACTTCGCCTTATTTCTGAAACATATTACACAGCGATTAATTATCTTCTTAACTTCTCTATTCACACTTATAATCCAAAATCTCTACGATAATGTACTGATTGTTAATTTCAGGCCACTGTGTAATATATTCAAATGTTCGCGTCTTATAATAAGATCTGTGACATGACATCTTTTGGGCAAAATTATAGGATGTTTTGTATTGTAAGAAAGTGACGCATTGTGCAGTCTACCTCCAACTCGTAGTACATAGTCTTTATCGATAAATGGATATAAACATTTTAAATTCGTTTTTATATCCTTATTATTTTTAAGACAACGAATTTTATAATAAAAATAAATAGATTGTATATATTTTAAAATAAAAGTAAATGAATTTTTATATTCGTTCGCGCTTATTGGCGGGACATTATTTTTTGTTAAAGACGAATTTCTACACTTAAACTTATATTTACAGTTATTAATAAACCTGAGCACGTAAGACATAATACGTTGCATTTTGGTTATACTAGAAATATTTACAAATAAAGGCATTAAATTAATATCATTTTTATCAACCTCTAAATTAATAAGAAATTGATTGATTTCCGGTATAATAGGAATAATTTTATTTCTAGGATTAAAGTTAAGATCATTCAAATAATCTGGGCCATACCACCATAGTGTATTTTCTGACAACTTATTAGGATCCAGGCCTCGCGATATTAAATCAGCGGTATTGTCGGAACCTTTGATATGATACCATAAAGAATTAGAAGTTTCACTATTTATATATTTTATTCGATTCGATACATAAGGAATGAAATTTTGTTTATTATTATTAATCCAACATATTACAATTTGTGAGTCGGAAAATAAATATATATTTTTAAAAATATTTGAATATTTTTTTTATATAATTTTGTTAATAATACTGCACTATTTAGTTCTAGTTTTGGTACAGTAAGTTTGCTATTTATCGGCGCTATTCGCGATTTAGCACAAAGTAAAGTGTTAGTAATGTTATTATCGGGATGAATGCATCTTAAATATATACAACATCCATATGCACTGGTAGATGCGTCGCAAAATCCTAATAATTCGATAGACTTTGCCCCAGTTATATACAAATTTCTTTTTATATAAATAGGTATTTACCAGATTGAATCCAAAGTTTTGCCATAAGTTATGTAGTTCATTGGGTAAAGGATCGTCCCAATGTAACTTTGATAACCATAATTTTTGAATTATTTGTTTAGCCTTTATTAGTATAGGCCCAGCTAGTCCTAAAGGATCGTAAAATGAACTTATAAAACTAACTATCGTCCTTTTAGTGGTTTTGGAAGGAAGAGAGGTCTGTGCACAATGTACCTTAAAGTTGTTGGTTTTAACATCGTACAAGAGCCCTAAAGTTTTTTGAATTAGAGAATCTTTATTTAAATCGATTTCAGAAAAATTTTGTTTGCTCGGAGAAATGTCGTGTAATATAATGTTATTGTTTGAACTCCATTTATGTAGATCAAAACTTCCCAGGCTGAGTAATTTTATTATTTGTTGTTTTATTAAAATCGCCTCCTCAATACTACTCGCACCCGTAAGTACATCGTCGACGTAAGTATTGTTGAATATTACCTTCGCAGCCAGAGGATACTCTGAACCGAATCGGTGAGTATCCTCCTCATCCTCCATCATACATCTCGTGGCTAAGAATGCAGAACTCTTCAGCCCATATGTGACGGTGTTTAGTTGTAAGCATTTTATAGCTTCGTTCGTGTTTTCACGCCAAAGGATATTTTGCAGGACCCGATGCTCTTGGTCAATATTTATTTGTCGGTACATCTGTCTAACATCACACATAAAAACATAATTATAAGTACGAAATAAAATTAGAATATTAAATAGATCATATTGTAAAACACTACCTTTATACATAACATCGTTTAGGCATATATTATTTTTAGTTTTTAAACTGGCGTCGAATACGACTCGTAACTTTGTAGTCTTTTTACCAGGTCTTACAATAGGGTGATGAGAAAGAAAATTAGTATTAATTAAATTATTGTTTATATTTACATTTCGTATATCATATAATGTACCGTGACCAAGTTGTATATATTCGTTAATAAATTGTACGTATTCGTTTTTTATAATTGGATCTTTTATAAATCTGCGCTCTCAACTACGAAATCTTTGTAGCGCGATCGAAAATGAATCGCCGAGACCCAAATCATTGAGATTATATTTTAGAAGAATTTTTACAGTAAATCGATTTTTATTTAATATTACTGATTCCCTAAATTTTTGTTCGCATAAATCGTGTTCATTCAGTTTTTCTGAATGTATTTCGGGGACCTTTTCAGTATCCCAGAACTTCGTTAACATCTGATCGAGGTCATCAGTTCAAATAAAACAATTATTATTAGAAATTGGTTTGTTCATTGTATACATACTTATAACTACATAACCGAACATCGTGTTCTGCAAAACGAATCCTTGGTCGTCTAACTTAATTTTTCCGCTTGTGAGTACTTCGAAAAATATATCCGATGAGAGTAATAGATCGATCTCTCCCGGCTTATTAAAGTATTGATCGGCCAAAGTAACTCCTCGTGAGATTTTAATGTTAGAAATATTAATAAAATATTGCGGAACCGGTTTAGTTATAGTGTTGATTATAGAGCAACTTACTTGTATTTTGTAGTTATTTGTGGCAGCCTTAAGTGTAAGTAACATACCATGCATTTTGTTTACTGCAGCCTAACGAATTTATTTGAATGGTAACCCTAATTTGTTCGCTAACAATGCGGTTACGAATGATTGTTGGCTACAGCTATCTAACAACGCTCGTACACTGTGCTCAGACCCATCTTGACCTGTAATGTTTACCAAAATGGTAGGTAAAAGCACATGATTAATATTGTTGCAATTGGACATCAAAGTCGCTATCATGCGATACAGTATTATCGACTGCTTCATTGTGCATGATAGAATTGTGTTTTTTGTTGCAAATATTACATTTAAAGTGATATTTACAAGAATTCTTGTGGCTATTTAAGCATATTATACATAGTTTGTGATCATTGAGAAACGATTCACGTCGTGTATATGGCAAAACTTTGAATTGTGGACAGGCATACAATTTATGATCACTACAGTTACAAAACTTACATGACATCGATTTGTCAGCTTTTGTAGACAAAGCTGAAAACTTTTTTATATATTTATTGTTGTTGTTCAGTTGCATATGAAGACGTACTAGGAATATTAGGATTACTGGCTTCCAAAATAGCAGCTCGTTTTTCTAAAAATGTGATTAAACCATCTAGAGTGGGTAATGGCTCTACTTCTCGTTCTGTATAATAGCTTTTTTAGTATATTGATCTAGCTTTTTAATGATTATACAGAATAATAAAGTATCCCACTTATTTGTAGGCTGATTTAAATTAGTTAGTGCTGTAATTTGTTGCTTTATTTTGGAAACCATTAATCTAATATTGGCTGCAGTACCTTTTAACATCGGAGGTACATCTAATAAAATATTAATATGACTACATACCACAATTTCTAAATTATCGTAACGTTGTTTTAAAATTTGTACAGCGTCGTTGTAAGACTCGTCGACCAAAGGTAAATTATCCATCAAAGTAAGGGCTTCATTTTGTAAATATTTCTTCAGGTAAAATAATTTTTGTACATCGCTTAGTTGGTCGCTGCTTCCGATAATAGCCTCGAACATATTTATAAAAGATTTGAATTGTGTTACCTCTTTACCGCAGAATGTGGGGATGTCCATTTCAGGTAATTTGTTAAGGGTTTTTACAGGAGTTTTAATAGAATTTGATTGTTTTATATCGCTGAAATTGCTGAAATGGTTAATTTTTGCCAAAATATTATAATAACGATCTTCCATTTCGAAATAATCGCCTGCCTCCTCGCCCAGAGCTTCGAGGTCGTGAAAATACTCTGTAAAGTTATCGAAAGTGGTCATTATTCGTTTTTGCCGTAATAAAATTTGTTCCTTCTGTAATATCGCATTTTCTGTAATAATAGTATTTATAAAATTTTAAATTTTTGTTATTGTGCCTTTTGTAGTCGGTAACTGTACCTTTAATTTATTTATATTCAAGTTTTGCATATTGTCTGGTTGTTGCAAATCGCTCGTTGACTCCATCGTTCGTAGTTGTCTCTTGTTTTTTGCTAAATTTGTATGAAAATCGTTTTATAATTACTTACGGCGAGATTGACCAAAATGTAGGAATAATTGTTGGAGAATCGAGTGGACTGTATTTTCGAGGGTTCGCTGGTGCCGTTCTTTGCATTTATCATAAAAATATCAACAAATAAAATAATAATATACAAGAAACCAATTTATTTAGATAAGTCAAAATGACAACAACATTTTTAATTATAAATTTTCTGTTGACGTTTACAGTTGTCAACAACTACCACATGTCCCTTGGCGTATGGGGGGTCTGGCATTTCTGTGGGGGCTCCATCGTTACCTCATACATAATACTGTAGCTTACTGTATCCCTAAATAGGTGATATTACCTCTTATATAGCTAATATCAGGTGTCCCTGCGTGTATGGGGGGTCTGGCATTTCAGGCTACATCGTTACCCCACGCATTATAATTACTTCAGCTCACTGAGTCACTAGAGGTTATGTGACAAGTCTAACATAGCTACCAAGTGTCCAAACGCGTATGCTGTGTATGCCATTTTTGTTGTGGCTTTGTTCTACCCTACGCGTCATACATCAACTCATTGTGCCACTAGATAAGTAAAGTTTCCTATGTGAATAATATAAAGTATCTCACGCGTGTGGACTTTCTGTGTTTAAAATTGCCCTCTCTATACAAACTGTAATGTTAAAATTACCAATTTGTTTGGGAAAGCCAACATTTTTTTTATTTGTTACATTGGATTTGATCAGTAAAGCCTTATATTAGCCCAAAGTACAACCTTTCAAATTCACCACGTACACCACTTTATATTTCTGTAGTAATTAAACAGGTTTCAATAATTTTAAACTTAAATAAAACAAAAAGTTAAGTCACTTAATTTAGCTTGCATGTATAACAGAAACATAATTGGATTACTAGATTAAATAATTATTACCTTGAATTAACATCTAGGTTTTACTTTAAACCTGTTAGTATTTGTACGCCTGTCTGTCTGTCTGTCGGATAGGAAAAGAATTAACTTGTTCTCGTGTAATATGATTATCCTCGACATTGCTTTTTAATGCTCTTAATAAACTTTTTGCCAATACTTTTTGCATGGTTATATTTAATTATTATAGTGGTTCAGTATGTGTAAATATATTTTATACTAGCGGATCCGCGCAACTTCGTCTGCGTAACTTTAACAGTATACGCAACGTATGCCCTCAAAAGGAATCATTTTTCCTCGTTTTTGCAACATTTTTCATTGTTACTCCGCTCCTATTGGTCTTAGCGTTATGTTATGTAGTCTATAGCTTTCCACGATAAATGGGCTATCCAAAACTAAATGTCTTGAAGACATAATGGGGCTTTATTAAACTTTTATAATAAAACCCAAATTATCGATTTTTTGATCCTTTTAATATTTTTATTTATTTACAAAGAGACATCTTGTCTAATGGACGAGATATGAGCAAGTGCTTCAATATAATAAAATGGTAGCGGTCCACCAAGTGGGTGTTCCTAAAAATTATACTTAAAATTAATATAAAATCAGTGCGGTAGGTCGGAGGTCGTCTAACGCCTGAATAATTTCCTTAATTGATATTATTATTAATTTTAGGAGTTTTATTAATAATGATATAAGGCTTGCGCCTAAACATCTTCCGGCCCGTTGAAAGGTTTGCCTTTCAACCTTCATCTTCAGTCTTCTCTATGATTGGTTGGATGACGTCATCGGTTGGTAGCGAAGACAGTGCCCTGGAGAAGGAAAGGAGGTCATTAGGGAATGCCGGCGAGGAATCCAAGGAGGCGAGTAGGTATTGAGAATCGCCTCCACTTGAGAAAGTCGAATTTAACAATATTTAAGTTTTTAGACCAGCTTCCCAAATGCAAGTGAGGAGCGCAGCGAGCTTTTATTAAAACTAGCAATTAAGTTTTTTTTTTTAATATATTTAGTAGGTGTGTACTTTTACGTTTGAGTACGCTACAGTTTTTCGTAGCCCTTTTTAAATAAATGAATTTAAGAAAATTATAGCAATTAACTTTTATTAAAATGCTATGACCATTTGCGACTGTTTGGCAAATGGCAACCTTTCGTCAAGTGGAGGTTTCTCACTATACTTTAGACGCAGGTTGGATATTAGTGGGTGTGAAGGAGTAAGCTTTGCAAGGAAATAAGGAAAGGCACTTATCTTTTTATTGCACGGCTGCACGAGGTGGCGCTTTGGATACGCCGACTGCTCCCGAAGTCGATGCAGGTGTGACCTTCCAGTTCCTCTGATCTTCTTGTCTTCAGACCCAGTAGTGTGTGAGGTGCGACGCTTTAGCTGCGTGGCTGACCGTCACGTGTAGCTTTTGCGCGGTGCGACGTTTTGACGTTGCTTGACCGACGCGACGCCTGATGGTCTCCTTTTGAGTATTTACACCCTGGTGCGGTTTGCACGCACTGCCGGGTGGCGCGCGGTGCGACGCTTTTGCGTGGCTGACCGACGCGATCTTCTTTCGCCTTGGTGCGCTTCAATACGCACTGCCCAGCGCTGTGGATGACGACGTGATGCACCTTGGTACGCTTTAGACGTACTGCCCAGTGCCGTCGCCACGTGGAGGTTGTGCACCCTGGTACGCTTTGTACGTACTGCCAGGTGCTCGCTCGGATGATGGTCGGCGCGGTCTGGTGCTTCATGCACCACTAGTCCGCCACGGTGTGAAACTTTGGCTTCACTGCCCGTGAACCAGCTTCCAGCTACAAACCCTTTCTTGTTGTTTTCGTCCAGCTACAAACGTGGTTGTGCAGCGTCATCTTCTTTCTTCTTTTTTCTTTAGTTTTTCTTGTTCTTCCCCTCATGGGCCACCAATTCATGTCTTGGAGACATAATGGGGCTTTACTAATGTTTTATAATAAAACCCAAATTATCTTATTTTTTGATCTTTTAATTTTTTTTAAATATTTACAAGAGAGACATCTCATCTGATGGACGAGATGTGAGCAAGTGCTTCAATATAATAAAATGGTAGCGGTCCACCAAGTGGGTGTTCCTAAAAATTATACTTAAAATTAATATAAAATCAGTGCGGTAGGTCGGAGGTCGCCTAACGCCTGAATAATTTCCTTAATTGATATTATTATTAATTTTAGGAGTTTTATTAATAATGATATAAGGCTTGCGCCTAAACACTAAGATTATTTCAATTCGAACCAGTAGTTCCTGAGATTAGCGCGTTCAACTAAACAAACTCTTCAGCTTTATAATTTTACTATAGTAGATCATCAAAATTTGTTTAACTATAATAACTTGGGAAACTATGTTTTTAATGTCTATACGACGTGATGAACTGCCACTTCTAGGTACTTTGATAAAATGGGAATAACACTCCTCCGATGGGTACCCTGAGGCTGTATATCTACATATATCATAAGCGTGAAATTTACCTCCTCAGTGGCAAGGGCGTTATATCCAGAGATTGTGAGTTCAATTCCCACTCTTTGCAAGATTATGTTTTTATGCAGTTTTTTATGGTCAGGGTGTTTACTAAAACGTTTCTTCTTCTGTTGTTAAGAGCACTGACCGCTTTGTATTATTTAATTTTCAGGCGATACTTTTAAGATACCTTTATCAATCTTCTGGATCATCAAGAACCGCTGGTTTTGCTGCTGAGGCCTATGCACAAAAAAATCATAAAAAATATTCACAAATTCCTTCATTAAATTTTGTTCCTTTTATAATTGAGACTTTTGTTATTTCTTTGGTAAAGGATTTAGAGGAGTACCGGGGATCCTAAATCAGGATTTCTTTTAGGAAAAAAGTATCCATAGCTATCCAACGTGGAAACACAGCTAGTGCTATGGGTACCTTTTCAAGAAATCCTTGATTGCTTTTGGTCACTCCTTTAATGATTTTTTTCCAATAGTTTGTATTATTAATAATCTTAAAATTTGTATATATTTTTAATGTTTCGAATAAATTCAAGACTTTATAAATAATATTATATTCTCTTTCCAGGGCAACTCCAGAACTAATAAAGGCAGTAGTAGGCACAAACCAACTGATATCTGACCAGCCTCCAAAAGCCTACACCATCCGTAAGATAGTCTACCATCAAAATTATGACCCGTACGTCATTAAGAATGATATTGCTATCCTTTTCACGCATGAGGAGATGGAGTTCGGAGACCTGGTTGATGCTGTGGAACTTAATGATGAACCTGTGGAGAAAGGAGAGGATATGATCTTGACTGGATGGGGAAGGACTTCTGTAAGTATTGACTTCTGATCTCCTGTCATTAATAAGGATTTTTCAATTCTCTTCGTGCATAAGGAAATAGAGTTAATACTGAGAACCTTAGCCTGTAGGGAAAGGAGAAAATAATAACTTGACTGGGTAAAACGAAGACATAAATTCTAAAGGTATTCTATACTCCTCATGCTTGAGAAATGATGATGAGCCTGTGGAGAAAATAGAGGATATGGTCTTGACTAGATGAGGAAGGACTTCTGTAAGTATTAACCTTTGATTTTATACCATAAAGAAGGATTCTGCTATTCTTTTCATGCAGAGTTCGTACTGTAAAACGAGAAAGGAGAGGATATGGTCTTGACTAAATGAGAAAGAACTTCTGTAAGTATTAACTCTTGATTTTATACCATAAAGGAGGATTCTGCTATTCTTTTCATGTAGAGTTCGTACTGTAGAACGAGAAAGGAGAGGATATGGTCTTGACTAAATGGGAAAGAACTTCTGTAAGTATTAACCTTTGATTTTATACCATAAAGGAGGATTCTGCTATTCTTTTCATGCAGAGTTCGTACTGTAGAACGAGAAAGGAGAGGATATGGTCTTGACTAAATGAGAAAGAACTTCTGTAAGTATTAACCTTTGATTTTATACCATAAAGAAGGATTCTGCTATTCTTTTCATGCAGAGTTCGTGCTGGAGAACTTAATGATAAGCCTATGGAGAAAGGAGAGGCTAAATGGGAAAGAACTTTTGTAAGTATTAACCTTTGATTTTAGCTTATAAAGGAGGATTATACTATTATTTTTATGCAGAGTTCGTACTATGGTACTTAATGATGAGCCTGTGGAGAAAGGAGAGGATATGGTCTTGACTAGATGGGGAAGGACTTCTGTAAGTATCGACCTTTATTCGCCTGTCATTAAGAGGGATTTTACTATTCTCTTCATACAACACTTCATCCATGAGGAAATAGAGTTCGAACCGTGGAACTTAATGAACAGTCAGTAGAGACAGGCAAGAGGTTATGATCTTGAATGAAGAAACACTTCAGTAAGTATTGACTTTTGATTTCATGTCATCGGGGAATGCATGAGAGAATAGAGTTCGGAGACCTGGTTGATGCTGAGGAAATTAATGATGAGCCTGTAAAGAAAGGACAGGATATGATCTTGTTAAAATTGGTTAATTTCTTAATGCCCACAGTACCCTGGCCGACTTCCCAACGATCTGATGGAGTTGCATCTCAAAGCCATCACCTACGAAGAATGCAAGGAAGCCCATAAGGATATCAACGATGTGTTCGAGACCCAGATTTGCGCACTCACTAAGGCTGGGGAAGGAGCTTGTCATGTAAGTAATGGTACCTTTAAGCAATCAATTTTTTTTTGTTTTTTTTAATGGAGCACGGCATGTGACTTTTTATCTACCTGATGTTAAGCAGACCTACAAAGTCCATGAATGGGATCAATATATTGTTGTTTAACAATATTGATCGCTCCCACTTTGCCGACTGAATGATACGGTTACAAAATGGGCGGCGACAAAGCCGTATTTGCATTACGAGTCTATTTTTATATCCTCACTGCTTTATAATTTCGTAAACGCACCAAGAAAGAAGACTACCACCTCGATAAGAAATAAATGCAGTAGTCTCCGGAAAACCGGTGAACCCACAGACTAAAACCGAAACATGACTAGGACTTTGGCTAGTTTTATTATACTCCTAGTCCTAAAAACAGTATTAATGAAATGCAGCAGTAACATCAAAAGCATTTAATTTTCAGGGTGACTCTGGAGGTCCATTGGTGAGGGAAGGTCGTCAGGTGGGCATTGTATCCTGGGGCATTCCCTGTGCTAGAGGCAAACCTGATGTCTACACCAAGGTACCTACTTCTTTTTACAAGAGCTTGTTGATAGGATGGTCGTAGGTTTGATTCCCTTCTATGGCAAATAAAATTAGTAAGATTTTCTGTACATTTTGCCACCAGACTAAATTAATATAATATGTAGTTATGAGTAAGTACCATTGTTATTAATAGTACACATAGTACCAAAGCATAATCTAGTTGTACCTTTGTGAAATACGTAATTCCACTGTCTAGCATACCTTATCTCGAAATATAAATTATGTATATTTATTTAGGTATTACATAGTCATCAATGAGAATTATTTGGTATATTAATTATTTATAAAGAATTAATATACCAAATAATACTTAGTACAATAAAAACAAAACAAAAACTACTTCCCTGTAATATACTTTTTCTTTTAAATCGCTACCAGCAGAAAGGGTGCCCAAAACGCTGGCTGCGTTACCTCTCTGTATGGCCAAACTTAAACGTTGTCCGAGGAACGAGCCAGCCGTTTTTTTTTGGTCACCAGACGTTTCGACGAATCGCTTAGCAATTACTTTATAAATTGCATACGCTCCCGGTCCCCACGGCCCCATCGTCTCAACTCCAAACGGCTGAAATACAAACTCTCCTGTGAGATTAGAGTATTTGCGCCGTTTGAGGTTTCCTGCAGAACAAGCAGCAGCGCTAACTGAGAAGTCCCTGAAAAATGTGAGGGAGCAAAAATATCGGCGCATGTAGCGTCCCATACTAAGCAGCGCCCACACTTCCAGGGTACTAAAGTCATTCCATCAGGTCTTCTGTCATTATTCCGAGACAAACCATTTGGTTCTAAAACAGAAGGCATCGAAATAGTGGCAAGGGCCCGATGTTTATTATAAATTTATTATATTTAATTAAGTTTATTATATTTAATTATTATTATTATTATATAATTAATATTATAGGTGGAGGCATTTATGGGGTGGATAGAGAAGACCCTGATGGATGATGACGAGGACCATCTGCGGTACATACGCAAGAGAACCACTAACAGACACTAGGGGGCGCTACTCTAGCTGGGCAAACAATAAATATATGTAAACTCATATTGAAGTTTTAATTTGTCCTTGCTTTACATACATACTCTATAACTTCGTTAGGCCGACCGACAGGTCTCGTTACCACCACCCATACAGATGCAAAAACCGCCAAGTGATCTAGTCAGTCATGTTTCGGTTCTAGTTAGTCTGTGGGTTCACCGGTTTTCAGGTGAATACCGAATTTCTTATCGAGGTGGAAGTCTCCTTTCAGGGTGCGGTTACAAAATGGGTAGTTGGATTGACGATAAGGCAGCGAGTATATTAAAATATAATATTCGTAATCGTATCAGTTAGCCTGCATAGTGGGAACGATCAATATTGTTTAAGAACAATTATTGATTGAACCCATTCATGGACTTTGTAGGTCTGCTCACCACCAGGTATATAAACAAAGACACATACCATGCTCCAATAAAAAAATATTCAGCCTCATAAGATTTTTCACATATAATAAGAATTAAGAATGTAAATAAAAGAATATTTTTTTATACATATTATCAGGTTTATATATAAAAGATTTATTTTCTAATATCACAGATCAATACTGGTTTAATAAAATATTTTAGGAATCACATGGTTTCACATCAACTTGGTTTTATTTCAATATTTATTATACAACACAATAAATACTTATTTATTATTATAACTACATAAATATACTACGTAACGCAATTTTTTCTTGTAAAACGTTACTATGCATTACTTGGGCGGGAGGGGGTTTGGAACAACGTGTTACGTAACATTGTTATTTTTTTTTAAATAAAATAATTGGGAATTAAAATTTCCTAAGTTTGCAACCCTTTTTATTTATTTCCGCAAACGCGATTAATACAATCACATTATAGTTAACTCGAAAAAAACTTACAGTAGGACACTGTAGCTCTACCACAAGTTTTTGCAAACAGTTTCTTTTATAGTCGCAAGTAACTATATATCGGCCCTAGTGTGAGTTTTTTTTACATTTACTTTCGCGTTATCTATACTACTGCGTTGACATTTTGACCAATCACACGCTCGTATTTTTAGTTCTCAAAATTTCAGCTAGGAGCGCTGAACTATTTCCCATACAAATTTTAGTTAACTCAAACGCAAAGTAATAGTTAGAAAACTCACACTAGGGGTACAGATCAACAAATAGGATCGCTTTATTTTTCAATTAATAAACCTCTCTTATTGGTTGATTCCTATCTATAGTTACTAAGAGCGACTATAGAAAAAATTGTTTGCAAAAAATTGAGCTACTGATTGGTGGGAAGTTAACGCAGCAGTATATAACTGGATAGTAAAAATTCAATAAACAGTAAAATAACCGCCATATTGCGGATAATCTTTGGAACTAATTTCTTGTATAAATCTACGTATTTATTTTCAATATCTACTATGAGTTGTTCCCATTGTATCAATGTGGGAAACCAGCAATACAATCGCTTTATTTTAAAAAGAGGATACATAAACCTTCCTTATTGGTAGAAACTAAAGTTTCTAACCTATTAACGCTACGTTGATACGATTCAAAACATCTTGTTGGGAAAAAAAAGTATTTGTGCCGCAGACTTTAATAATTGGTTATGAAGCAAAAAAGTAACCGAGTTATGAAACCAAAAAAAAACATAATTAGATTTGTTCCAAAACATAAATAGAAACAATAAAAATAAGAACCTTTAATCTAACCCAAAGATATTCACCCAAACTAAACTCATCTGATGTTAACAATTTTATGTTATTTTCATCGAAATACTTTGTACTTTCATCCAACGACTTTGAATTTTCATCCAACGTCTTTACATTTTCATCCAAAGACTCTGAAGTTTCAAAAATGTCTTTCGAAAAATCTCTACCGAAAATTCCGAAAGCGACAAGATCGGTTTGTTTTTCTGTTAAAAGTACTGACACATGTTGCGTAGATTTGACAGTGTTAAACTGGAATTGACTTGGATTTAGGGGTAAAATGTCATCTGTCAAAGTTGCTGGAAATTGTATGGAATTCTTTTGTGCAAAGTTTCCAGAAATGGATATCTTCTCGAATGTCACCTGTGTGGAGTTTTTGTTTATCCTGAAAATTAAACATTTAAATTACTTGGGTAGGTAAAAAATAGGGTATTTATTTGAGCAACGAATGTAAATCGTACATGGAGTATTAAGATTTTAGCCAACTGTCAGCTCTATATAAGTTTACCATGAGTTATTGTTAAATAATCCTTTTCTTACTTTAAGTATGTGGTTGAAAATAGTTCAGACACCAAGTGGTAATTTTGAGAATTAAAAATTCGAGCGTGTGATTGGTGAAAATGTTAACGCAGGAGTATAGTTAACTCGAAAGTAAACGTTTGCAAAACACACTAAAGCATAGAATCGTTTATTTTTTCGACAGTACAAATAAACTATTCCTATTGGCGGGTTTCAACTGTACAATAAGTGAAATATTGACTCGTGATAGAGCTACAGTACCCCTAGTGTGAGTTTTCTAACTATTACTTTGCGTTTGAGTTAACTAAAATTTGTATGGGAAATAGTGCAGCGCTTCAAGCGGAAATTTTGAGAACTAAAAATGCGAACGTGTGATTGGCCAAAATGTTAACGCGAAAGTAAACGTTAAAAAAACTTACACTAAAGCTACAGGACTGCACCAAAGTGTCCGTTAAAGTAATTGGAACGATTAAAGTTAAAAAAGTCGGTTGTACCAACCTAAGAGCTTGATAGGCAACGACTGCGTGCAGAGGCGGCGTAAGGCGTGGGCGACGTGGGCCACCGCCCACGGCCTCGCGGTACAAGGGGCCTCGCGCCTCAAAAATTTTTATGCATTGCTTCAATCAAAGCGAGAATAAAATAAAAAAAGATTTTTTTTTTGTGAAATATGTTTTTTTAGTCTGGCAACATTTGCCCACCAGTGCGGGGAGGGGAATTCCTTGTTTTATTTGTTTACTTTCTTTACTAGGTAGGAAGCCAACCAATCAAATCAAAGTACCACACGCACGCAACGCAGTCGCTAGGCTAGGCGCATAACAATAGAAAAGCTGTTACTGAGACAACTGGAGAATATTTAGCCAATGCTATACTGGAACACCTAGAAAAATACGACTTAAATATTCAAGACTGCCGTGGCCAGGGATACGACAATGGTGCAACTATGGTAGGTGTAAATAGTGGAGTTAAAACTCGAATATTGAATATTAACCCTAGGGCATTTTTCACACCTTGTGGCTGTCATAATTGGAATCTACTGTTGGTAGATGCAGCGAACTCATCTATGGCAGCAAAAAAATTTTTTTGGTTTCATACAAAAAAAATATTTGCTATTTTCAAGTTCAAGCAAACGCTGGGATTTAATAAAAGGCAAATTAAAACTTACTATGAAACCTTTATCAGACACAAGATGGGAAAGTAGAGTCGAAGCAGTAAAGGCCGTATTATTGCAATTCGATAAAGTGATTGAATGCATCGAAAGCTTAAAAAATGAAACAGTGCAATCAGACACTCTCAGTGATTGCGATTCGATACTAAATGAAATGTTAAGTTTAGAATTTATCATATCTTTACATGTGTGGTATGAGATATTATCGCGTGTTAATATGATAAATAAATTATGGCAATCAGTACAAATTCATTTAAGCATTGCTCTTGAACATTTACACACATTTTGTGAATGGATAAAAGAGTATCGGGAAACTGGATTCGAAAAATCCCTGTCTGATGTTCGGCAATTTACTGAGCGAAGCTGTTATGACCTGCCAAAAGAGTTTAGGAATAAAAGAGTAGCCAGAAAGAAAAGGATGTTCGATTATGAAAGCAGCGATCAACCTATACAGTCTCCTAAAATCCGGTTTTAAACAGATTTTTTTTACGCCATGATTGATTCTATAATAACTAATATGGAATTAAGATTTGCGTCTTTAAATCAACATTTTGAAGATTTCGGTTTTCTCTATGATTTAAGCAAGCTAAAAAATATGCCAGAGGATCAAATATTAAAACACTGTAACGATTTACATAACGTCCTGCGTGTGGGTGAGCGCAGTGACTTCCAACCTTTTGAATTATATGAAGAATTAAATACATTGATCCCAAATTTACCAGACTTCATTATAGATGTGAAACAGCTGCTGTCATATATACATATAACAGAAAATAGCTTGAAAGAAATTTACCCAAATATTTACATTGTCATCCGAATTTTATTAACAATTCCGATAAGTACAGCCTCTGCTGAAAGGAGTTTTTCAAAATTAAAATTAATAAAAAAATATTTAAGAAACACAATGAGCCAGGAAAGACTTTCAGCTTTGGCTGTTTTATCAATTGAATCAGATATAGCATCTAGGCTGAATTACGATACAATAATTAAGGAATTTAGTAAAGTTAAAAGCAGGAAATTTCTGTTCCTTTAATACAGAAACAGAAATATAAATATTTTTAAATATACACTTTAAGAAATGTATACAAGGTGGAGATGACAATACGACAATAACGGCAAATTGACTTCACTATTAAATATAAGTTCTTTATAGCTAAAAAATGTAGTTAATTTTTTTTTTCCCAATTGAAAGCCGATATTTAATTTATTGGTATTGTCATCTTCACCTATATATTTACGATTTGTAATTTTTCATTAATATTATTTTTTTATTTATCTTGTCTTGTATTTTTATGAATAATAACTTGGCAGTGTTAATTGTTTTGTTTTTTTAATTATTTTATAAAATCCGTCTTCAGGGGCTCTAGAGAAAAAGCAGGCGAGGCGACATGTCGCGTCGCCTCAGTCAAAACGTATGTATTTTGACAGTGACAGTAGGCGTGAGGTACGCTGTCACCTGCCAAAGTCTATACATTTTTGATTGAAGGCGACGCGACACGTCGCCTCGCCTGATTTTTCTCTAGAGCCCCTGGTCGCCACAGAACAGGGCCTCGCGAAATCTGTCTTGCCCACATCAAATTTAGGTCTTGCCCCGCCACTGACTGCGTGATCAAAAACATGGATCATGGACGAAAACTAGTCAGTCTTTTCTATAGTTTACATTTTGGTGACCAGTAGCCCTAGTTTTTTTTACCTTTACTTTCGCGTTAACTATACTACCGCGTTAACATTTTGACCAATCACACGCTCGCATTTCTAGTTCTCAAAATTTCCGCTTGGAGCGCTGAACCATTTCCAATACAAATTTTAGTTAACTCAAAAGCAAAGTAATAGTTAGAAAACTCACACTAGGGGTACAGGTGGCAATTAATCAAGAAAACTCATTTGTAAGAAATTCAAACTTGTAGGAAATTTCCCTAAATTATTTCTGTGGTTTGTAGTGTTGCCATCTTTACTTATTGAAAATTTTATATTATTTTTATTGCCCTTTATTTTTTTTTTTCACATAATAAAATCTCTAACCAGTTTAGATAGGGCCCTATTTTTTTTCGCCCCAGGGCCTAGTTATTAGTTCTATATTTCATGATTTGATATTTGAGGGAAAAAAAAGACGTTCCTTGAGTAAAAGTGCAGTGGAGAATACGACTCAGAATAAGGGCAAAAGCCCTTGAAATCGCCTTAGACTGAGGTGGATTACATCCATGCGTTAGATTAATGCCCGATTTCACCAACTCTATAGGGAGCTCCTAGCAAAGTTAAGGGACAGTTAATAACAGTTGTTTCATAGCAAATATGTAAAAATTCTTATTTGACTAAAGCCTTATGCCCGATTCCAACAACGATCCCTAACTCTAAAGGAGCCCCTTTAGAGTTAGGGATCGTTGTTGGAATCGGGCATAAGGCTTTAGTCAACTAGTTCTTTGGTCCATACATACCCAAACAGACAGTTGTTATCATTAGGCTCTGAGCACACGAGCAGTGAACAGATTTGTAGTCTCAGATGGTTGTCCAATATTCGTCTTCCACCATCAAATACTGCCAGCAGATATGAGTTTTTGATCTTAGTTTCATCTGTAATAAACAATTATCTTCAATAGTTTTTTTTTTATTATTATTTTATTTGAGCACGACACGTGACTTTGTATAGGAAATAAAGTTGGGTTTATTATAATAACATACGTGGTGGCTGAGTTGCAAATATACGTGGTGGCCGAGTTGGTTAGACCTTAGACTTAAAAATACTTAGGTCCCTGGTTCGAACACGATGTGTACCAATATCAATGAGTTTTTAATCTAAAAATTTTTGTAATTTGTTTCACAACATCCATTTTCAATCATTATAGTGCCTCGGAGAGCACGTTAAGCTGTCGGTCCCAGTTTTACTATGCCAACTTGTGAAACTGTTTATAGATGGGTTATTGAGTCTATCCAAACATCGTGACGACGCGAGCTAGTCACTTGCTCGGTGTGGGTGAACTCATACCAACGTCGACGAGGTGGGATTAAAAACCTCCGCTGGGTACCTTGAAGCCGTCTAGTCAGTCTCGGGCGCCATAAGGCAACCGTGATGATATTAATTTTTATTTTATTATAACAACATAAAACTGCATTAAAATATGTTCGATTTATATTTTACTTCTATGCTTTTTTTTTTCGTTTAAAGTTGATTTTTTTTCTTCTTTTTGGCAACTTCTGTGATGGATATAGGTAAGTTCTTGAAACGCAAAATTATACCCATAAATATCGGTGTTAAAAATTTACAACTTTTTCTTTTGGCAGTGATACCAGAGCTTAAAATTAGTTTGTATGGTCAAAATGTTTACTTCATTTTAGTAATAATAAGTAAGTAATAAATAGCACTAACAAATAGTTTTTTTTTTATAATACCGTGCGCACGAAGTTGCACATTGAATTCTAATACTAATAGGTAGGTAGGTACTCCTATTACTACCAGATATTTTTTTTGTATGACAATTTTCATACATTAATTAATAATTTATTTAATTGAGAAATATAGTTTCACTAATATTATGCTACAGGCATTTATCAAACAAACTATTATTGCAATTGTTTTTAATCAGAAATCTTTATCCAACACAAAGATAAAAACATCGTATGATGTGAATGACTCTTTAAAAAAACACGTGTGTTTTGAAAATAAGTGTTTTATCAATTAACTATTAGTAAGTACCTATATTATCATGAAACAATAATAATTACGTACCTAGGTACTTAGTTTATGAATGGCAACTATGTCTTTATATTTGGTATGTGAAGTCTTAAATACTTAAAGAAAAATAAATATCCACCAGCATCAATGAACTGTAGCTCTTTTTCACCAATCACATGTTCGCATTTTTAGTTCTCAAAATTTCCACTTGCAGGTATATACAAAAATCCAACTATTAGTACCTAGTAGTTTAAAATTATGGGGCGTATAAAGGCAAATAAAACAGGTGAAATAAAAGATGCCTCTTACAAGGCGTGCAAGTGAGAAACAAAAAAAAAATCGTTTTTTTGCAATGACTTTCAAAATATTTTTATTTTAACAAAGCCGCTAGGCCATGCACTAGATCTTAGGCTCTACCATGGGTTTGCGCATTGCATTAACGTAACGTATTTCTATACGTATACGTGAACAACAACCAATAGGATCGCTTTATTCAATCCGGCTACCAAAAATAAAGCGGCCCTATTGGTTGTTGCTAACGTATACGTATACAAATACGTTACGTTAATACAATGCGCAAACCCATGGTAGAGCCTCTTATACATATACCTACTTGTCTTATAAATAACATGGCTTCATAGTTAAAAATGGCGTCGAATGTATCAGCTGTCATTCCACTTTCAAAATAAAACTGGTACTATAAAGATATACAGAGTGAATTTGAAAGGATGTACTTTGGGCTAATATGAGGTTCTGCTGATAAAATCGAACAACTTCTCCCATGGAACCATGTGTCGCAAATGAAAAAAAAATTTGGCTTCCCCATACAAATTGGTCATTTTAACATTACTAGTTTGTATGGAGAAGGCAATATTTTTTTTCATTTGCGGCACATGGTTCCATGGGAAAAGTTGTTCGTATTGATCAGTAGAACCTCATATTAAAAAAGCGGCCCCAGCCTAGTGGTTAAGTCACTGCGCAACTGATAACAAGGTTAAGCAGATGACAACAAGTCCGGCCTGGGATGGGTGACCGCTTTATACAACGAGGCTATTTCATCATAAACACCGCAACAAGCTCGCCACTTGTTAGGTGTTGCCTCCGAATACCATCGGCGAAATGAGGATGGGTTAATCCCTCCGCTGGGACCCTGAGGCCGTTTAAACGGTTCTCGGGAGCCAAATTGGCACCCGTGATGGTATTTATTTATTTTATTTTTAACCTCATATTAGCCCAAAGTACATCCTTTCAAAGTCACCCTGTATATAAGTACCTACTAAAAAGTGAATGTAACGATTACTTTAACGGACACTCTCTCTTAACATAACTACTAAGTACAGTGTAAAAAAAAACTTTATCATGTTTCGAATCGAAATCAATCTGTGGCTTTATCATTTGATGGGTTTTATTGATTTCTTGGCTATTACGATATTAACGATTTTGGAATTTATAAAAAACGTGATTGTAATTATTACTTATCTGTTGATTATATATTTGAGATTGATAAATAAGCCTTAGAGTGATCGGTAAAGGCGTGTCAACAGACGATTAAAATCATAATATGTGACGTCATAATCTTTAATTACTTACTCAATAATTAATGTATGAAAAATAACGCAAAATAAAATTATCAGAGCGATGGGGTTTTACTCCCATCCCTCCGTAGTCTTTTTTTAAACATATTATGGCTTGGAAACAATTCACGCATACTACATAAATGGGTTAAACAGCTGGACGTCCCCCCAAAAGCTGGACGGACATCTAGTGACTCTAATTCTAAGTGTATACTGTACACCGAACGAGGACGCGTACCTACCTAAAGGGTTAAATAACGGGACGTTCCGCCAAAAGCTGGACGGACACTAGTAACGCTAATTCTAAGAGTATACTGTACACCGAACAAGTGGCCAGCTTTTGGCGGGACGTCCCGTTGTTTAACCCTTTGGGTAGGTACCCATTTATAGACCGTTTCATAAGTTGGTATAGTGGTGTTTGTCAAACAAAAATATTTCGAATAAATATATATAATTTCCCTTAACTCACCATGTTTAGTAGTTTTAACATAAAATTCACAGCATAGTCCACCGTCACACAGTTTTTCATTAAGCCCTGTGTTACTTAGTACGAGGTTTAGGTGTTTGGTACTAAACCCGCTTAGGTCTACGTATTGTCTGGACTTAGTACTTAGGTAGTTTGTATTGTATACGAGGTCTGTAGTATTTGTGTCTGAAAATAAAGGAAAAATCAGTCAATAAACTCTTTAATTTTAGGTGGAAGAGAGGTCTCCATAGGGCAGCTCTAACTGCTATAACTTCGCTAGGCCGACCGATCAGTTTTGTTACCATACCGCCCATACAGATGCATTAAACTAAGAATAATATATGGAACCGCCCTTAAGGCCTTAAATGGCCAAACGAAAATTGAAACGAGTTCGTTACCGCCATATTCTACCCTCACTTCATAACCAAACAACGTTCAATGTTTGGTTATAATAATTTTAGTTGTTAGTATTTGTTTTGAGTTTGTATGGCGGGGGTTGTCATCTGTTATCAAGTTTGGAAAGGCGATTTAGGCCTTAGGACGGCTCCCTAAATATATCTTGATGCAAAACCGCCAAGTGTTTCTGTTTTAAGTCTGTAAGTTCACCAGCTTTCAAGACACTACTGCACAGATTTCTCGTCTTGACCCCGAAAGAAGACTACCACTTCTTTCGGGGTTGTTAATTTGACGATAAAGCTGCAAGGCTTCGATCTCATTCACATAGACTTTATAGGTCTGCTTACCATCAGATAGATATAACATAAGTCACATGCCTCCAATAAATAATATTTAAAAAAAAATAGAAAAGATCTATACTCACGTATAGGATCCGTGTCCAACTCCCCGACAACCACCTTAATGGAGTTATCAACTACAATTGTATGTACTTTGGCACCGTTTTTCCCGGAAAAGATACCACTGCCACTGTCTCCAGAAGTATCTTTGGTACCGGATACCAGCAGGTTGGTACTGGTCGTGTATACCCAGGCGGAGTAGTACTGGATACCTGAAATTAATGATAGATGTTATCTATACTAATATAATAAAGAAGTAAAGTTTATGTTTGTGAGTTTGTGAGGTTGTAGGGGGTAATCTCTGGATCTACTGAACCAATTTTGAAAATTCGATAGCCCATTTTTCGAGTAAGGCTATAACATCACGCTACAACCAATAGGAGTAACAATGAAAAACGTTACAAAAACGGGAGAAAATTATTCCTTTTGAGAGAGTACGCTGCGTAAATGGTTAAAGTTACGCAGACAAATATTTTTTTATTTAACGTTCCTGCAATAAGGGGTACGCGAGTTTGAGGCCTTTCTTGGAGTGGTAAGTAGAAAAAACTAATTGGAAACCACTGAGCTAGTTGAATAATAATATGACGACTTACCATCCATAAAGGCAGTATAAGACACACGCGAAGGAAGGACATAATTCTTAACACCATGTTCAATCAAAAATTCTGGGTTTTTCAATACCAAGTCTTCATCTTGTAAGTGAGAGAATTTTACCCCGAAGTCAGTTTCGAATGTTGGTACGTCTGTGAGAGTCGAATTGCAGCCAATTTCATTGCGAAGTGGTTTACGATTCCTGTAATATTCAATTAAAATAATAAAGTCACGTAGGTATCCATGTCTAAACGTGTATTAAGTCTCGCTGCTTTATTGTCAATTTAACTGCCCGTTTCGTGACCGCGCCCTGAGGCTCCACCATAGGTTTTTACTTTGTAGCAACGTAACGTAAATACGTAAGCAACAACCAATAGAGCCGCTTTATTTTAAGTAACGCGATTGTAAGAAGTGATCCTATTGGTGGTTCCTCGCGTTTTAATGTTACGTTGGTACAAACTACAAACCCATAGTATGATGCCTCTGATAAGAGACCGCTATTTTAATAATTATTATTTTAATTATTATGCCCGATTTCACCAACGATCCCTAACTCTAAAGGAGCTCCTGAATAAGAATTTTGATATAGTTGCTAAGACACAACTGTCATTAATTGTCCTTTGTTACGAGCTCCCTTAGAGTTGGTGAAATCGGGCATAAGACCTTCACAAAAAACTCGGTGCGCTCCTAAGACTAAAACCTAAACTAGGAACATTAGACGGTTTTCGCGTCTGTATGGGCGGTGTAAAAGAATCCGCCTAGCGAAGTTAAAAAAGTCCTAATTTGTCTCTCATATTACAGTTTGTCATGGTCTGGGTGTTTATAAAATATGTATGGCCTAATCGCGACTGTGGGGACACCCTTGCACCAAGTTATTCCCACGTCACTTCAAGATCCTCCGGTGCTGCAGCTTTGTTTGCTCAAAATAAAATAAAAAAATACAAGAAACAAGCTCCTCTTACGAATTTTTAGCGTTTTCGGCGGTAAACCTGGGACCATGGTCACCAGATGCAATAAAATTTGGTATTAATCTTGGAATTGATATAATCTTTGGTATTGATGCCTCTGGGGACCATCGAGCTAGATCCTATTTTTTCCAACGAATATCGCTGGAAATTCAGAGGGGCAATGCTCTATGTATTTTGGGCACGCAGCTTCGGAGGATCTACAAGAAATTTTGTCAAAGTCAAAGTTTGACTTTGACTTTGATATGTATTAGTATCGTTATTTCTGGTACACATAGTACAAGCCAAGAGCTTAGTTTGTGACCAGAGAATATGTGTCCTCATATTATTTAATTTACCGTTCTACAGATAAAGCCGTAAACGTAAAGGAAAGAATGAAATTTATCGCAATATATCAACTAAATTTCATGATGAATTGGTGGATGATATAGTGATAACGTCACAGCGATAGTCGGCCAATGTCATGGAAACAATTGGATTATCTGTGGAATGACGTGCGGCCGTAGTGACATAAAATTTGCATAATGCTTTGATCGGTATTCAATTACTGGATCGTGTATGTAAACCATTAAATATATATCTATTTAAGGATCAATGTAGAGATATACGATTTATTTTCGAGGTGGTTGTCTCATTTCAGGGTGCGGTTGCGAAACAGGCAGTTGATTTAATGATAAAGCGCAAGGATATTAAAGTCCGCGTTAATGGACTTTGTAGGTTTGCCTACCATCAGGTAGATGCGAAGTAATAAAAAATCACGGGTGACTTGCGGCGCTCGAGACCTGCTAGACGGCCTCAAGGTGCTCAGTGGAGGAATTTCATTTCACGTCTTTGTAGCCAGTGAATCTACACCAAACAGGTGGCTAGTTAGTCTGTATTTGTATAGGCGTAACCAATACAAGCTTGTTTATCTAAAGGAGTCTACTATCTCGACAAGAAGTCTATGCAGTAGGTACTCTTCAAAACCTGTCTCTTGAAAGTTTAGCATTTGTATGGTAATATGGTATCAAGTAAATACAAATAAAATAATTTACAATAGTAGGTCTGAAAATAATTATATCGTATTTTGTACTGAGTTATATTTAAAAAATAAGATAACAAGCACCCGAGTGACATCAATATAATTCAGCTACAATTAGGTGACCTTAATAAATCAATCACTTACACAGATATTATATGTCCATTTCTATTAAAAACCAAGTTAGTGCTCATGTACGTAAATCTCTGATCACATAATTGTTTCTCTTCTATGTTCGTTACTATATACATTGAAGCGTCTCTTGCAGCACATGATAGCGTTCGTAGAGGCTAAAACACAGTGAATAGTTTATTTATAGATTAGAGACTTATTTTGCAATTACCTAATTATTGATGACTTAGGTATAGAAGGTACCCATGACGCTAGCAACATTGCCACGTTGTATCACCAAGCAAAGGCTGAGACGGGGTTTCAGCTAACTTTGTGATGTGACTTAGTGCTGCATGCTATGACACTCTTCCAGCTGCTTTTGAGCAACTCAAGTCGTAGTGTGCGAGGCCAATACAAATATGACGGTGGCAAATACAAACATGAGGGTGGCCAATACAAAATTGAAGGTGGTAAATAAACGTTCCTAGCCTCGTTAGAATCTCTCATCCTAGAGTCTCCTGACTTAATTTTGGTCCTATTACCTAAAATAAATATTAGGCTTTGGCAACCTTAGACCAAGGACCTAGAGTTTCAACTATAAAAGGAATAATATTTTTTTGTATAAAATTCGACCGCATAAGTAGCATCTTTATAAGAACCAGTTTTGTAAACGAAGAAAGAGTGTCTACGCATGCAGTATCCCTAACTACCACTTCCCAGGTGATCTTGCCAGGTAAGTGAAATTCAGTCAACTATTACTGTCATTTCGATGAATACCAGAAGACTCACGGCTTGACGGGATTTCGGCAGATGGTAAACCTGGTTTTATGATGTGATTTAGGACTATATACCTAGACACTCTTCCAGCTGCTTTGTGCAACTCAAGCCGTGGTTTTGTTACACTGCACGGAGCAAACACAAATAAGAGGGTGTAAATACAAACATGAGGGTGGTAAATGGAAGTTCCTAGTACCTATCTGAATAAATCCTTTAGTAGTTAGTGAAATTTTATTATGAATGTGAATTTAATGACAGCCTCCGTAGACTAGTGGATGCGCCTTTGACGTTGTATCCGAACGTCGTGGGTTCCATTCCCACCCATGGCAAAAAAATATTAGTACGTTTTTCTGTACAGTTTCTCATGGTCTGGGTGTTTATAAAATATAATAAGTATTGTATCGTTGCTTCTGGTACACATAGTACAAGCCTAGAGCTTAGTTTGTGACCAGAGCAATATGTGTAATTTGTCCTACATATTATTATAATTATTATTTCCCAATACAGAGGCAAGACCGTTTTTAGACATTTACCTATATATTGAAAAAAGTTTCGCTTACTACTAAATTACATTATAACACCACTGGGTGCCAAATAAAAAAATAAAGAGAGTATATTTAACTAGACCACGCTACTCTTTGCTCTATGGCTTTGCTTTACGACCCAAATAGATTCCACAGTGTACATCATACCACTTCGTAAATGACTTGTAAATTGCTACAGTAATGGGTTCTTAATTTTTCATTCACCCAAATAAAGGTGTGAACTCACCAAATGTAAATTAAAATCTTTGGTAAACTACTTTAGCTCTTTACTCATATCAAATGCTATTTTTTACGGATTTTTATAATGGCAGGCTCTTTACCAATCTCTAAAGAAGACTTGGGTATTATACATCAAGTGATGAAAAAACTAAAATTAAATTCGTAAACGGAGGTAAATCTCTTAAATAAGAAGGTAGGGGTTTGTTAATAAGAGAAAAAATATACCTTCTATGATAATAATTGTAGTCTGTTTCGATAGATTTACAAAACGAAATTTGAAAGATTACTAAGTATACTAATGGAGTTAAGTATAATATCATTTCAGGAACTCATATTTTGTGCACTCCCCATTTCAGGAACTCACCATTTTGGTAACACCCCATTTCAAGAATTCACCATTTTGGTTACTCCCCATTTCAAGAATTCACCATTTTGGTTACTCCCCATTTCAAGAATTCACCATTTTGGTTACTCCCCATTTCAGGAACTTGCCATTTTGGTAACTCTCCATTTCAGGAACTCACCATTTTGGGAACTCCTCATTTTGAGAACCCCCATTTCGAAAAATCCGCATAGTGAACCCATATGATCGTTGCAGTTTCTAGTTTTCTCGCTGTCTCTATACCAATACATACCTCAATGAACAGTTCAGAAGAACAAGGTAGGATGTGATCAGTTACTTCTGGAATGCTGAACGTCTGCTCCAAGAGTAGGTTCCCGGCTCCAAAATGGTTGAAATTCAATGATGGAAGAACTAAAATATCTAGGTTCTAAAATAAAATTAATAAAACAATTTAAAAAGTTATTGTAATGTAGTTTTTATATGAACTTTAATTTTATTTTATTGGAGCTACTGTTAGTTTAATTTTATAATTAGGCTACAAATTGTACCTAGGTATCAGGAAAGGAAAGACAGAACCTACTTTCGTACCATCACAAGTGTCTTACCGAGACCGTCTAAACGGCCTCAGGGTATCCAGAAGAAGGGTTGTCATTGTTGGTTACATTGTCTACGGTATTCTGAGTCTACGTCGTATAAGTGGCAAGCTCGCCGCGGTCTTTGGATAAAAATATAAAGTTTCACAAGTGGGTAGAAAAATGGTGACTTTGAAAGGTTGTCCTGTACTTTGGGCTAATATGAGATTCTACTGATTAATTCGAACAACTTTTCCCATGGAACTAAAACTGCCTTCTCCATACAAACTAGTAATGATAAATTAACCAATTTGTTCGGGGAACCAACATTTTTTTCATTAACGATACATGGTTTCATGCGAAAACTTGATCGATTTGATCAGTAGAGCCCAAAGTACAACCTTTAAAATTCAACCTGGTGAAACTGGGCTGACAACTTAACGTGCCTCTCCAAAACACTACTGCAGAATATATAATTAAATATTCTGTAGAATATAATTAACTAAATAAATACCATCACGTGAGCCAAATAGGCACGTTTAAACGGCCTCAGGGTACCCAGCAGAGGGATTAACGCGTCCTCATTTCGCCGATGGTATTCGGAGCCAAAACCTAACAAGTGGCGACCTTTTTGCGGTGTTTATCATGAATTAGCCTCGTTGTATAATGCGGTCACCCATCCCAGACCGGCCTTGTTGTCATCTGCTTAACCTTGTTATCAGTTGCACAGTGACTTAACCACTAGGCTGGGGCCGCTTTTTTGATATAATTCACTACCTACTATTTATTAGTTCCACATTGATTGACCCCATTCATGGACTGTGTAGGTCTGCTTAGGATCAAAGGCTTTACCTATTGGTAGTTCCTCGCGTGTTAATGTTACGTTAAATGAAGCAAAAAACTAATGGTACAGCCTCTGGTAGATGCAAAATACCTACCAAACTCCAAGAAATAAAAATAATAAAAAGAGGAAAAATATATGAATTATTATAATTAGATGAGTAATATGTATTTACCTGATTAGAAGCACTGCTGATAATTTTATGAATAATATTATTGTTTAAATTCAAATTATCTTTAGTAGTGTCAACTACACCGGCGCGATATGTTCCCTGAAAAAAATACTTAAAATAAGTGATGATAAAGCGTTACTAAGATGATTAGACCTTTTCCATAGAGTTCACTGCGGAGGTGTGTTCGATTCCTACTCATGATAATCAGCCATAGAACGTCCACTGCTGGACATAAGCCTCTCCTATAGATTTCCAAAAACCGGTTGAAAGCGGCTTGCGTCCAGCGAGTTCCCGCGGTCTTAATATGGTCGTCGGTCCACCTTGTGCTTGCCGTCTCCATTCCAGAACTTTACGGCCCCATCGGCCATCAGATCTGCGTGCTATGTGCCCACTGCCATTTCAACTTGCTGATTCGCTGGGCTATGTCGGTAACTTTGGTTCGTTCTCTCATTTCTGATTCGATCCCGCAGAGAGACTACGAGCATAGCCCTCTCCATAGCTAGATGTGCTATTTTGAGCTTCCTAATGAGGCCCATAGTGAGAAACCACGTTTCAGTGCCATAAGTCATCACTGGTAACACACACTGGTCGAATACTTTCGTCCTGAGGCTCTACCATGGGTTTGCGCATTGTAGAAACGTAACGTGTTCGCTTACGTATACGTGAACAACAACCAATAGGGTCGCCTTATTTTTGGTAACAGGATTAAACAAAGCGATCATATTGGTTGTTGCTCACGTATACGTAAATGAATACGTTACGTTTCTACAATGCGCAAACCTATGGTAGAGCCTCTGAGGCACTGAGGTATTTTGGACGAGAAGACGTTACGTAGTTTTCCGAACGCTGCCAGCCGAGTTAGATTCGATGGTTGACCTCTTTTTTGAAGTTGGACCTACCTAGTGCGACTGTTTGTCCTAGGTACCAAACGAGTCAACAACTCCTACGATTCCTACTTAGGGAAAATAAATATTCTAGATATTTAGTACGTAGTTTACTATAGTCTGGATGTTTATAAAATTAATTTCCCATTATTATTATTTTTTTATATTCTGCCCCTCCTTACCCTATTTTTTTTATCTATTACACTTGTATCTATATAAAAAAAGTCAATTTTTCACATGAATAATAGGTATCTGTCGTTCTAGAGATATACTTAGAACAAATCCATCCCTTAGAAATCATCTCTACTCCATTTATTTATCTCTATAATTCATTATTAAAAACTACTATCTACATATTTGATATTTTGTATATTTAAAGAGGATCAGTCAATTGGATGATAATTTTACCAAAAACGAATAATGTGCCCTATATTACAATTTTCACTCTCCTAAAGGTTTGGTAGATAATGCCTAAGGAATTAGGCTCGCCTTTGTACAAATCTTTTAATGCAATAAAGAATTTAAAATAAATAAATAGGTAAATTATATGGTATTTAAAGGATATTAATTTATAGTTATCTTCATCTTTTAATTGATTTTTTATATATTCCGATTAGTATAGAACCTTTTTAAAAATTAGAATCCCATGGTGATGAAAAGGGAGGGTTAATTAATTTCAGGAAAGTTAAAATGTAACAGAAGTTATTAAAAATAAAATTATCTTTCATAATTTTATATTAAGGGATGTAAAAACTAAAAATATATCTGTACTAATATTATAAAGAGAAAAGATGTTATTGTTAGTTTGTTCCAGATAAACTCAGAAACTACTAAACCAATTTTAAAAATCTTTCATTTATAGAAAGCTACATTATCAGCGAATAACATGGGTTGTATTTTATTTTTGACTGCGGAGCGCAAATCACTAGTTTATTAATTATAATTTGACTTTCCGTCTAAAAAGATAGACGCCGGTAAATTATCATTATTATCTATTTTAAAAAAAACTTACCGCTTTAGTTAATGAGAAGCGAATACACATAAAAACAAACAAACACCTTTGCCACATTATTCGTTAAAAACCAAAACAACTCTCGCTAATTAAACCAATTTGAACTTTATCATGCAACCATTCGGGCCGTCTGTCTCACACCGAAGACGAAGACTAAATGACCCTGTCTGTACATGGAAAGAATTCCCTATACATGTGCTAATTTTACCTTCTTAAGATTAGGTACACAATAATATTAAGAGATAAAAAGAGTTATCGCGAAATGTATTTACTTTTGTTTTTATAAGAGGCTATTTTTTAATATTTTATTTATTTATTTAAACATTTTATTGCACAGTAAACAAAAGTTATTTACAAAGGCGAACTTAATGCCTTAGCCATTGTCTATCTAACTTTAAGATTGTGTTCGAAGTCGGGTGTTTAAGAGGAGGCACTATAAATTTTAGTCTTATTTGCTTATATCTGCAGAGGCAAGCACACATCTATTTATTAAAACATTTCAACTTAAGTTTTTTCAGACCTTCCTCTCTCCATGTCTTAACCAAAAACCTAATTGGAAAACATTTTTTCGATACTTTTTCTATTTTAAAATGATGCCTTTTTAATGTATAAAGACATTTTTCTTCTAAACGGGTTGAGTTTTAAGTCTAAAATAAATACACCTCACAAGAAAATACAGTTTATAATCCACTACTAAACGAAATTTTACCTAAATAAATTATTAAGTATGTTATAGACAAAATTAGTTTTGTGACTTACGACATTTTTATTGATTGAAAATTGTTTGCGCGATTTTCAATCTTGCGGAGCAGATCCAAGAGCTATAATAAGTAATTATATGACCCCGTTGACCAGTCCCGCCTAGTGTGCCGATGCGTATGGACGTGTATCTCTCGTGCTGCCGGGGCTACTAAAGATTTACGTAATTAATTTGACCATGTATAAACCTTACAAGTCCTTGAATTATAGAAAAAATACTTTTAATCAAAATAATATTATTATTTTTTAGTTTTAGGAATAAATTTGAGTTTTCGAATCTGGAACAAGGAAAACCAGAGTCACCGCGAAACAACATCGATTTTTTTTTTCGGTTACCTATAACTTTTTTATTTATTTTTTTGACAACATAGAGAAGCCACATATATAGGGGTACCCGAGACAGTCGATTGACGTTTTTTATAGGAATAATTTTTTGACCGCCTCCGTAGACTGGTTGCGACTTTTGTGTAATATCCAAAGGTCGTGGTTCGATTCCCACCCATGACAAAAAAATATTAGTACAGTTTGTCATGGCCTGGGTGTTTATATATAATATGTATAATATTGTTGTTTCTGATACACATAGTAACTAAGTTTGTGACCAGTGTAAATTGTCCTACATATTATTATTAAATGTTTTTTGGTTCCGGTCGCAAAGACAGTAGTCAATGATCATCAAGTATGAATGTTACTTTTTTTTTTTCGACATAGGACACTTTATATAGGTTTTTGTGTGACCCAAGCACGAATTTGAGGTTCATTTTAAAATCCAAGATGGCGACCTAAATTTTATTTTTAAAAATCGACATGGTACTCGTTACATATATGTTTTTGGGTGTGCAGAGCACGAATTTGAGGCCCATTTTAAAATCCAGATGGCGGCTTCAACTTTATTTAAAAAAATCGACATGGGACTCGTTATATATATTTTTGGGTGTGCCAAGCACGAATTTGAGGTCCATTTTAAAATCCAAGATGGCGGCCTCAACTTTATTTTTAAAAATCGACATGGGACTCGTTATATATGTTTTTGGGTGTGCCGAGCACGAATTTGAGGTCCATTTTAAAATCCAAGATGGCGGCCTCAACTTTATTTTTAAAAATCGACATGGGACTCGTTATATAGGTTTTTGGGTGTGCAGAGCACGAATTTGAGGTCCATTTTAAAATCCAAGATGGCGATCTCAAGTTAATTTCTAAAATTCGACATGGGACTCGTTATATATGTTTTTGGGTGTGCCGAGCACGAATTTGAGGTCCATTTTAAAATCCAAGATGGCGGCCTCAACTTTATTTTTAAAAATCGACATTGTACTCGTTATATTTATTTTTGGGTGTGCCGAGCACGAATTTGAGGTCCATTTTAAAATCCAAGATGGCGGCCTCAACTTTATTTTTAAAAATCGACATGGGACTCGTTATATAGGTTTTTGGGTGTGCAGAGCACGAATTTGAGGTCCATTTTAAAATCCAAGATGGCGATCTCAAGTTAATTTCTAAAATTCGACATGGGACTCGTTATATATGTTTTTGGGTGTGCCGAGCACGAATTTGAGGTCCATTTTAAAATCCAAGATGGCGGCCTCAACTTTATTTTTAAAAATCGACATTGTACTCGTTATATTTATTTTTGGGTGTGCCGAGCACGAATTTGAGGTCCATTTTAAAATCCAAGATGGCGGCCTCAACTTTATTTTTAAAAATCGACATGGGACTCGTTATATAGGTTTTTGGGTGTGCAGAGCACGAATTTGAGGTCCATTTTAAAATCCAAGATGGCGGCCTCAACTTTATTTTTAAAAATCGACATGGGACTCGTTATATAGGTTTTTGGGTGTGCAGAGCACGAATTTGAGGTCCATTTTAAAATCCAAGATGGCGGCTTCAACTTTATTTTAAAAAATCGACATGGGACTCGTTATATATATTTTTGGGTGTGCCAAGCACGAATTTGAGGTCCATTTTAAAATCCAAGATGGCGGCCTCAACTTTATTTTTAAAAATCGACATGGGACTCGTTATATATGTTTTTGGGTGTGCCGAGCACGAATTTGAGGTCCATTTTAAAATCCAAGATGGCGGCCTTAACTTATTTTTTTTAAATCGACATTGGACTCGTTATCTATGTTTTTGGTTGTGCTGAGCACGAATTTGAGGTCAATTTTAAAATCCAAGATTTTGGCCTTAACTTTATTTTTTTAAATCGACATTGGACTCGTCAACAAGTCCTATGTCGAATTTCAAAAATAAAGTTGAGGCCAAAATCTTGGATTTTTAAATGAACCTCAAATTCGTGCTCGGCTCACCCTAAACCCTATATAACGAGTCCTATGTGCGCGGCTCCCAGTCCTATGTGCTCGGTCCAAATGGACCTCAAATTCGTGCTCGACACACCCAAAAATTTATATAACGAGTCCCATGTCGATTTTGAAAAAATAAAGTTGAGGCCGCCATCTTGGATTTTTTTTAATAAAGTCAAATCTGCCATTGCTTTTTATCGCGATAGCGATCTGTCATGGCGTTGGTAATTTGAATTGCTACAATTCAAATTACCAACGACAGATCACTATTGCGTTCGATGTTTTAGCCACTGGTTGATGCTTCACATTATATCAGTTTTAGTTAATAGATTCTGTTTTAAAACTATTTTATCTATCTCATGTCGATTTTAAAAAATAAAGTTGAGGCCGCTATCTTGGATTTTAAAATGGACCTCAAATCCGTGCTCGGTACACCCAAAAACCTATATAACGAGTCCCATGTCGAATTTTAGAAATAAACTTGAGATCGCCATCTTGGATTTTAAAATGGACCTCAAATTCGTGCTTGGCTCACCCAAAACCCTATATAACGAGTCCTATGTGCTCGGCTCCCAGTCCTATGTGCTCGGCCCAAATGGACCTCAAATCCGTGCTCGGCACACCCAAAAACCTATATAACGAGTCCCATGTCGAATTTTAGAAATAAACTTGAGGTTGCCATTTTGGATTTTAAAATAAACCTCAAATTCGTGCTCGGCACACCCAAAAATATATATAACGAGTCCCATGTCGTTCTAAAAAAATAAAGTTGAGTCCGCTATCTTGGATTCTAAAATGGACCTCAAATCCGTGCTCGGCACACCCAAAAACCTATATAACGAGTCCCCTGTCGAATTTTAGAAATAAACTTGAGGTCGCCATCTTGGATTTTAAAATAGACCTCAAATTCGTGCTCGGCACACCCAAAAATATATATAACGAGTCCCATGTCGATTTTTTAAAATAAAGTTGAGGCCGCTATCTTGGATTCTAAAATTGACCTCAAATTCGTGCTCGGTACGCCCAAAAACCTATATAACGAGTCCCATGTCGAATTTTAGAAATTAACTTGAGATCGCCATCTTGGATTTTAAAATGGACCTCAAATCCGTGCTCGGCACACCCAAAAACCTATATAACGAGTCCCATGTCGAATTTTAGAAATAAACTTGAGGTCGCCATTTTGGATTTTAACATAAACCTCAAATTCGTGCTCGGCACACCCAAAAATATATATAACGAGTCCCATGTCAGTCTAAAAAAATAAAGTTGAGTCCGCTATCTTGGATTCTAAAATGGACCTCAAATCCGTGCTCGGCACACCCAAAAACCTATATAACGAGTCCCATGTCGAATTTTAGAAATAAACTTAAGGTCGCCATCTTGGATTTTAAAATAGACCTCAAATTCGTGCTCGGCACACCCAAAAATATATATAACGTGTCCCATGTCGATTTAAAAAAATAAAGTTGAGGCCGCTATCTTGGATTCTAAAATGGACCTCAAATTCGTGCTCGTTACACCCAAAAACCTATATAACGAGTCCCATGTCGATTTTTAAAAATAAAGTTGAGGCCGCCATCTTGGATTTTAAAATGGACCTCAAATTCGTGCTCGGCACACCCAAAAAACTATATAACGAGTCCCACGTCGATTTATAAAAATAAAGTTCAGGCCGCCATAGTTTTAGTTAATAGATTATTTTAAAACTATTTTATCTATCAAATTTAATATTTATTTAATTAAACTTAAAAATATTAATTATGATAGATAAAATAAAAATATTAAATACGACTCACATTCATTTTGTGTTCGTAAAATCGCGCCAAATAGAAATTTTTTGCCTGCGACAGCGGCAAAACAGTGATGCCTGCGGGGAAGCTCCGCCTATAGGGCGGGGCGATAACAAAAAAATATTTTGAGCGCAGGGTCTTAATTTAAATTTTAATAAACTTATATAAATTAGGGTATATATTTTACTAATACATAAACATATTTATATTATACGTAATAAATAATACATATTATACATAAACCAATCTATAAACAAAATAATAAAACATAATCTACAATCAATTTATTTCACAAGTTGGTATAGTGTTTTTAAGTCTGAGACCTAAGTAGATATAAAAAAATACATAAAACTGGGTTCCAATAGGTCAGAAATTACTATGTAAGTAAGTATGTAAGTATTTACTTTTCTCCATTTAATTGTTTGTATTTTATACAAATCTTACTAATAACTTATGTACCAGCTCTTTGCTAGCAATAAAATTGAATTTTAATAAGTACGGTGGACAAAATATACGTGGTGGCCGAGTTGGTTAGACCTTGGACTTAAAAACACTAAGGTCCCTGGTTCGAATCCCGGTGTGTACCAATGAGTTTTTAATTAAAAACATTATGTACATTTGTTTGACAACGCCACTATAGTGCCTCGGAGAGCACGTTAAGCTGTCGGTCCCGGTTTCACTATACCAACTTGTGAAACTGTTTATAGATGGGTTATTGAGTCTATTCAAAACATCGCGACGAGCTAGCCACTTGTCCGGTGTAAACTCATACCATCGGCTACGACGAGGTGGGATTAAAACCCCTCCGCTGGGTACCCTGGGGCCGTCTAGGCGGTCTCGGGCGCCGTAAGGCACCCGTGAAGATATATATATATATATATATATACGGTGGACAAAAAAAAAAAATTGAATAATTTTTTTGGGTACTTGTTGAAATTATTACTGGGCCCTAAATTTATTTCTAATAATAAAGAATTTATACTATTGATACCCTGATATTTATATTGTAAAACTTTTACTGTGGAAATAAATAATAATTATTATTATTTAAGCATATGTTGCATAGGCCCTTGAACAAATTGGTTCTTGCCACCACAAATGATTAGAAAATTATGTACCTACTAGAATGAAAAAATGAGAACTATTTTTTTTAACAATGTGTGCAGTAATTATTAACAATTTTATAATAGAAAATTAATTTTAAATTCTAAGGTTTTTCTTTATAATGATTTAAATGTAGTTATTTATTATTGTTAAAAAGTATAATAATATAAAATATCTAAAACTAAATTAAAATTTATTCTACTATGTCCAAGCTACTCCGTTGGCCAATGTATCATCACGGGTGCCTAACGGCGCCCGAGATCGTCTTGACGGCCCCAGGGTACCCAGCAGGAGGGGTTTTTAATCCCACCTCGTCGTAGCCACTTGTTCGGTGTGAGTCTACACTCGTCGTAGCTTGTCGCGATGTTTTGAATAGACTCAATAACCCATCTATAAACAGTTTCACAAGTTGGTATAGTGAAACCGGGACCGACAGCTTAACGTGCTCTTCGAGGCACTATAGTGGTGTTGTCAAACAAATGTAAATATTTTTTTAAATTAAAAACTCATTGGTACACACCGGGATTCAAACGACCTAAGTGTTTTTAAGTCCTAGGTAGATAATGATTAAACGTATTTTGTCATTTTTCTTATTCTGCTAAACAATCGCCCAAAAGAAAAATAGCGTGTGTGATTTTATTTTATTATGATAAGATAACAAAATAATCTTAGAGAATTGGGGCCCTGACCATTTGTTTGGTGTAGACTCAAAATGCCATTGGTTGCGATGCTGTAAGAATAAGACCCCATCGCTGGGTACCCTGAATCCGTCTTAGCGGTCCCGTAAGACACCCGTGATGGTACAAAAAATAATATTCTACGTTATGATTTAAACCATAATAGACTGAGTATCAATTACAAAGCCTAGAAGTTTACGATTTCAGTCATAAAAGTTAAATTGGTAACATCTACGAGTATGACCTTCACTGTCAGTTCACGGTCAATTATTTATTTAATTTGTTGCATCATACGTACTTACTTCTTTATTTTTCTATTCGATAAGATAATTTAAGACTATAACAGTCGTCTAAGACCTTCGTTTATGTTAAGGGCTTTCAGTTTATCATTAACACAGAGGCTGATTAGTAGTTACGGCCGCCCTAGTGCAAAAATGTATTTGCTAACTTAAACGTCAAATAACATTTAAATGTTGTTTTCAGTGATAATAGTTTTAAAAAAAAACATGGAGGTGTAGATTTTACTTACTCGATCCTGGTTACATAACTTCTTTATAAAAAACCTGAGTCTCTACCATGGGTTTGCGCATTGTAGAAACGTAACATATTCATTTACGTATACGTGAGCAACAACCAATATGACCGCTTTATTCAATCCTGTTACAAAAAATTCAATCCTGTTACAAAAAATAAAGCGGCCCTATTGGTTGTTGCTCACGTATACGTAAATGAATACGTTTCGTTGCTACAATGCGCAAACCCATGGTAGAGCCTCTGGAAATGGGTTCGCGAACTTGAACGACAAAATGTTGTATTCAGTGATATTAAAGATTGAAAAAAAAACGTGGAGGTGTAAATATTACTAACTCCATCCTAATTACATCCTAATTACTCTCTTTATAAAACTTTTGAAAAAAAAAACAAAGTTTGATTTATAATTCTAAAAACATTACTTTAGTTGTCATTTCAAAACTTAAGAGAGGATCTACCATGGGTTTGCGCATTGTAGAAACGTAACGTATTCATTTACATCCTATTGGTTGTTGCTCACGTATACGTAAATGAATACGTTACGTTTCTACAATACGCAATATAGTATTTATATACCTGAGCAACAACCAATAGGTCGCTTTATTCAATCCTGTTACAAAAAATAAAGCGGCCCTATTGGTTGTTGCTCACGTATACGTTACGTTGCTACAATGCAAACCTCTGGCTCTATAAGCGGCCGCCCCATTCTGATATTGTTGCAACGTAGAAATCTAAAATTGTTCTGTGCGAAAAATAACATTGAGATCGGCTGTTTTGTTAATTTTTTTCACCGGCCACAGTTTCGCCAGGATATAACTTAGATTTGGGAGCAGATTGGCCGCGCCTAATATTTAGCCGCCCTGGGCACAGGCAATATATTCGCGAACTCAAAAATCAAATATATATGTATCATCACGGGTGCCTTACAGCGCCCGAGACCGCCTAGACGGCCCCAGGGTACCCAGCGGAGGGGTTTTAACCCCACCTCGTCGTAGCCGATGGTATGAGTCTACACCGAACAAGTGCCTAGCTCGTTGCGATGTTTTGAATAGACTCAATAACCCATCTATAAACAGTTTCACAAGTTGGTATAGTGAAACCGGGACCGACAGCTTAACGTGCTCTCCGAGGCACTATAGTGGTGTTGTCAAACAAATGTACATATTTTTTTAATTAAAAACTCATTGGGATACACCGGGATTCGAACCAGGGACCTAAGTGTTTTTAAGTCCAAGGTCTAACCAACTCGGCCACCACGTATATTCGTATAAAAATCAAATACTCGAAAATAAAAAATAAACATTGTTTTAATTAATTTATTCTTTATTGCACATAAAATAAAATAGCTACGTGGTGGAAATAAATAAATACAACAATTAAATAATTAAAACATAAATAAATAAAGTAAAAATAAAATATAATATACTTCTTCGAGGGAGTCGGTTGCCGACTCTAAAGTTCCGAGAACTCTGGACCTCCAATGCTACGCGTTGCACAAAGTAGACCCTGAACTGTCGGTTGCCGGATAACTTAAAAATTGTACATAATGTCTATGTGCTTAATGACTTAGGAATTATCTACCAGCTAACCTTTAGGAGAGTGACAAATGTATTATATTATATATTTTCAGTGATATTGAACGTAGAGTTGTACTGTATACTGTACTTACTTGATTGTAAATACATTTTAAAAAATTATTTAAATTTGAAATTAAACTAAGACTAATAGTTTTTTTATAAAGAGATTATGTAATTAGGTTCTAGAAAAATTTGCACTTATACGTTTTTTAAAATATTTAATATTACTGAAAACAAAAACAAAGTTTTATGTGTTCTAGTTCGCGAATACATTTGCTGGCTTCTTAAGGAAAGTCCGCCACTGCTAGGAAGCCAGGAAATGTTTTCGAGTCCGCGAATACATTTGCTGGCTTCTTAAGGAATGTCCACCACTGCTAGGAAGCCAGGAAATGTTTTCGAGTTCGCGAATACATTTGCTGGCTTCTTTAGGAAAGTCCGCCACTGAGGAAGCCAGGAAATGATTTCGAGTTCGCGAATACATTTTCTGGCTTCTTAAGGAGAGTCCGCCACTGCTAGGAAGCTAGGAAATGTGTTCAAGTTGGCGAATAAATTTTCTGGCTTCTTAAGGAAAGTCCGCCACTGCTAGGAAGCTAGGAAATATGTTCGAGTTCGCGAATACATTTGCTGATTTCTTAAGGAAAGTCCGCCACTGCTAGAAAGCTAGGAAATATGTTCGAGTTCGCGAATACATTTGCTGGCTTCTTAAGGAAAGTCCGCCACTGCTAGGAAGCTAGCAAATGTGTTCGAATTCGCGAATACATTTTCTGGCTTCTTAAGGAAAGTCCGCCACTGCTAGGAAGCTAGCAAATATGTTCGAGTTCGCGAATACATTTGCTGGCTTCTTAAGGAAAGTCCGCCACTGCTAGGAAGCTAGGAAATGTGTTCGAGTCCGCGAATACATTTTCTGGCTTCTTAAGGAAAGTCCGCCACTGCCAGGAAGCTAGCAAATATGTTCGAGTTCGCGAATACATTTGCTGGCTTCTTAAGGAAAGTCCTCCACTGCTAGGAAGCTAGGAAATGTGTTCGAGTCCGCGAATACATTTGCTGGCTTCTTAAGGAAAGTCCGCCACTGCTAGGAAGCTAGGAAATGTGTTCGAGTCCGCGAACACATTTGCTGGATTCTTAAGGAAAGTCCGCCACTGCTAGGAAGCTAGGAAATGTGTTCGAGTCCGCGAATACATTTGCTGGCTTCTTAAGGAAAGTCCGCCACTGCTAGGAAGCTAGGAAATGTGTTCGAGTTCGCGAATACATTTGCTGGCTGCTTAAGGAAAGTCCGCCACTGCTAGGAAGCTAAGAAATGTGTTCGAGTCCGCGAATACATTTGCTGGCTTCTTAAGGAAAGTCCGCCACTGCTAGGAAGCTAGGAAATGTGTTCGAGTCCGCGAATACATTTGCTGGCTTCTTAAGGAAAGTCCGCCACTGCTAGGAAGCTAGGAAATGTGTTCGAGTCCGCGAATACATTTGCTGGCTTCTTAAGGAAAGTCCGCCACTGCTAGGAAGCTAGGAAATGTGTTCGAGTCCGCGAATACATTTGCTGGCTCTTAAGGAAAGTCCGCCACTGCTAGGAAGCTAGGAAATGTGTTCGAGTCCGCGAATACATTTGCTGGCTTCTTAAGGAAAGTCCGCCACTGCTAGGAAGCTAGGAAATGTGTTCGAGTCCGCGAATACATTTGCTGGCTTCTTAAGGAAAGTCCGCCACTGCTAGGTAGCTAGGAAATGTGTTCGAGTCCGCGAATACATTTGCTGGCTTCTTAAGGAAAGTCCGCCACTGCTAGGAAGCTAGGAAATGTGTTCGAGTCCGCGAATACATTTGCTGGCTTCTTAAGGAAAGTCCGCCACTGCTAGGAAGCTAGGAAATGTGTTCGAGTCCGCGAATACATTTGCTGGCTTCTTAAGGAAAGTCCGCCACTGCTAGGAAGCTAGGAAATGTGTTCGAGTCCGCGAATACATTTGCTGGTTTCTTAAGGAAAGTCTGCCACTGCTAGGAAGCTAGGAAATGAATTCGCAAAATCGAGCGTCAAAATATTGTTTTCAGTGATAATAAGATTTATAAAAAAAAAATAACGTAGAGAGGTGTACATAAATATTACTGAATTGATCCTAATTAGATAGTGTCTTTATAAAAAATCCATCAACTTTTGATAAAACAACCAATGTTTGATTTATGAAAATATCCTAAAAATATTACTTTGGGTGTCATTACAAATCTTCGTCATTACAGATTTGTTATAAAAAAAATGTGTAATTAGTAGCGATCGAGTAAGTAAAATCTACTCCTCCATGTTTATATTTTTCAAAAAGAACTTTACTATCACTAAAAGTTGTTTTCAGATTTTACTTATTTAGATGTTTTTTTTTACTTTAGAGTTCGTGACTTAATTTTAACCTCATACATTACGATACCTACCTACTTACAGAAGACTTGGCACGGACGTAGCCAGGATTTAGTATGGGGGGGATTCAAGCTTCGCTTAATTTTTTTATTTTGGTTTTGTACGAGCAAAGAAAAAAAACGCCATCTACTCTCGTGGAAAATTTTATCTTATTTTGTATATTTCGTTTGAACCCCCTAACACTCCCCCCCTCTCCCCAAGCTACGTCCGTGACTTGGTATCCTACCTGAGGCTCTTACACGAGTTTTGCTATCGTATAAAACAGTTTTTCTGTGTTCCTCAGCGGGTCTGGAGGAATTTGATAAGTACTATCCCCAATTTAAAAAAAAAAATTCAAGTGTAGAGTCGGAACAAGACAACTTTTTAGTCAGTCTAGTTTTTCGCCTGTCTAGACACGAGAGCAGTAACCCTAGTGTGAGTTTTTTTAACATTTACTTTCGCTTTAACTATACTTTCGCGTTAATTATACTACCGCGTTAACATTTTGACCAATCACACGACCGCATTTCTAGTTCTCAAAATTTCCGCTTGGAGCGCTGAACTATTTCCCATACAAATTTTAGTTAACTCCAACACAAAGTAATAGTTAGAAAACTCACACTAGAGGTACTGTAGCTCTAGTGTGAGTTTTTTTAACGTGACTTTCGCTTTAACTATACTGCTGCGTTAACATTTTCACGAATCACACGCTCGCATTTTTAGTTCTTAAAACTTCCGCTTGGAGCGCTTAACTATTTCCCATAAAAAAATTTGTTAACTCAAAGTAATAGTTAGAAAACTCACACTGGGGCAACAAAAAGTGAGAACAATAATTACTTACCAATCAATCTGCTCAAGGATAACATTTCGTTCAAAAATTAAAAGAAACAAAAAGAAGCCGTTTATCTCACTTCCATATGATGAGTGCAAGCGAGACAGAAGAATATTTGCGAGTTCTACTCTACAATGTGTGTTACGGCACTTCTATATTCAATTATTTTCTTGATTCATAGTATTCAATAGCAATTCTGGAAATAGGCTTAGGCCTTACGGCATAATATTGTAAACTGTATAAAATTTATCTGAATTGAAACTTGACGTATAGTTCGTTTCACGAAATAATTATTTTATAGGTTATTAACATTACTTTACGGGGGCTTTATTCCGAGTTTTGACACGTTCACCGTCAGGCATTTTGCGTAAAGAACGGGTATTGAAATGTAAGTTCTATCTGGTTAATTATAAAGTTGAAATTCCAATGCTCCATGTTCAAACTTGCGAAGAATTCGTGTATTTCAAGATGGCGGCATTATAATAGCCAACCTAATACATACTATATAACCATTGGAATAGAGCTTATAATTCCATATTTATAGTTTGCGCAACGTCTTGTCGTGATTAGCGGTTGCAAGCTCGGAATAAGGCCCCGGGACTGCAGCGCCTAGCAGTCCCGTAAAGTAATGTTAATAACCTCAGTTTTAAGACCCCCCAAAAATAAGTTTAGGGTGAATCCGATTAATTTTAGTAAATAAAATTTATATAAAAAGAACCTTTTGTTGACATCGTAGTATACTAATATTTATCACATTTGTTTACTCAAAATTTTGTTAGTTCCACTTTTCGCCGCGGGAATTATTTTCAAATGAAGATTTACCCAAATAAAAAAAAATTTTTAATAACTACATTATATTTATTTATATCAATATTTAACAGTAAGCCTGGATAATAATTAACTAATACCAATAGGACTTGGCAGGTATCCTTTCGTCTTTAATGCCCATATTTTCCATTACATCCATTTCAAATGTCTTTAACATGGGCTCGAACGTTACCTGAAAAGAAAACAATAATAATTATTATTATTTTTGACCGGAATATAATTTTCAAATTTTTTTTTATAACTTAGGGTAGACTGGGGTATAGTTGTTACAGGGTTTAGTTAGAACAACTCTAATATTGTGAAACTACAAGCAAGGTATAGTGAGTACAGAGTCCATTCCGAATTGGGGGTAAGAGAGACAATGTTGTTAGCTATCCATGGCTTCTCAGTGGAAGGCAGGGGAATGACCTGCAGCGTTCCCGGACTTGAGACCGCAAAGTGGGTTAAAGGCCTTTTAAATCTCCCCTGCACTGTGTTCATTACCCCCTCTATTCAATCAAACACTAAGAAAGAGATAGTGATATGGAATTTATGTATACTCTGTCTTTTTCTTTTCCAAATTATTCCACCAATCATGTACCTCGTTTACTGTACATAGGTTAAGAGGGGGTATATAAAAAATGTCTGTTACAATGCAAGTGAGTAAGAAACAAAACAACTCGTACAGAATTATTGGAAAATAAATAGGTTTTTAGCAATAACTTTCAAGATATTTTGTATTATACAAAAACGCTGGGTTATATAAGTACTAGGTCTTATACATATACCTACATATAAAAAAAATGGTTTAATAATTTGCTCCGTTTTTTTTTTTATTGTAATTGGACAATGCTATGTGACTTTGCATCTACCTAAAGGCAGACCTACAAAGTCCAAAAATATTAATGTATAAAATGGGGTTGTTTAATAAATTGTTGTTTAACTATATCGCTTCCACTATGCCGGCTAAATTCAGCATGCTGCTTTATCATCAACTGATATAAAATATGGATAAAAACTTTGCGATGTTCTTTCTAACGAACTTTTTTTTTACTGGCAAGCCCCTTTTTGCAACCGCACCCTGAAAGGAGACTACCACCTTGAAAAGAAATTGATACAGTAGTCTCCTGAAAACCGGTGAATCCACAGACTAAAACCGAAACATGCTAGGTCCCTTAACAGTTTTTGCAACTGTATAGGCGTAAGAAGACCGGTCGGTCGGCCTAGTGAAGTTATAGATAGAGACCTTCCTCCCACCTGAAAAACCTTTTTTTTAACTTTATGCTATTACGTTTTTTAAAAAGCCAGTTCCTTCTAAATATTTAAATATTTCTTGGTTTCGAGATATTCTCATAATCGGAAATCTAGATTGCTGATTTGCCCCCCTTACTTTGATCAAGGTTCTAGCTAGACCATATGTTCTCACCGTTGCCGATAACGCCACCTTGTGGGTGTTTTAGACTTTCAGGAGGCAGTAGAAAATTAGGGGGTATTGAGAAATGTTAATAAAAATACTTCTCAATACTATTAAGTATGCATTTTAATTATTTTCATTGAAAAAATCCTCTTTAAATTCAGAAATAGGATAAGAGTCATATCCTATTATACAACTATTATTATTAAATACACAATTAACCTTTGCGGATGCATGTATTATTACTATAATTTAAATGTTTGTTTAGTCTATTCTTAAAGGAGTACACTGAGTCAGCACTTATAACACTTTACCGGTAGCGTGTTCCATGTATCGAAAACTCAATTAAATAGTACATGTTTCCTAGGGTTACTATGGCTTAGTGTTTTTATCAGCTTTTGTGAATGTCCTCTAAGTCCTGTGTTGGTGCTGAGTGTGAAGAGATTTTGTAGTCCAGGGGCCTTAGAGAAAAACGTGTCGTGTCGCTTTCAATCAAAACTGTATAGACTTTGGCAGGTGACAGCGTACCTCACGCCTACTGTCACTGTCAAAATACATACGTTTTTGACTGAGGCAAGCGACATGTCGCCTCGCCTGATTTTTCTCTAGAGCCCCTGTCACATCATAGTGTTTTTTCATTATTATAAAGTCAATATAATATTAAAATGCAACTACACTTTTAACTGTATTGTTTATAGCGCGAGAGAAAAAAAAATGGGGGGCTCTAGAAAATAAACTTGGGCAAAATAAGGTTGAGTGAATGTGTTCTAGACCCTGGGAGTGAGTTTACTGGACTGACCTTGGTGACCACATCGGCAGTAGTATCCTTGTCCTTGTTTTCCATATAGACAGCCTTGCTCTTGTAGTCCATTGTCTCTTCAGCAGCCTTCGGGATAGGGATAATTCTGGAGGACTTTGCTGATACTCGAACCTACAATCAAAGATTTGTTTTTGCACGAGAACTGGGGTACCCAGGGGAGGGATTAATTAACCCATCCTCATTTCGCCGATGGTATTCGGAGACAACACCAAACAAGTGGCGAGCTTGTTGCGGTGTTTATTATGGTATAGCCTCACAGTCACTAGACTTAGGTCGCTTCTTTAACTGGTGCTAAATAGTATATGAAGCTATAGGATAGCTACCAACGGGTGTATGCAGAATAATATAAAGCAGTTACAAAAGGGGCGGCGACAAAAACTAATTTGTATTGATTCTATTTTTATATTCTTGCAGCTTTATTGTCAAATTAACTGGCGATTTCATAACCACATCTGAAAGGAGACTACCACCTCAACAAGAAATTGATGCAGTAGTCTCCCGAAAACCGGTGAACACACAGACTAAAACCGAAACATGACTTGGTCACTTGATGTTTTTTGCATCTGCATGGTAATTGGTAGCAAAGTTTGTATAGACCTTCCATCACCTAATAGACTCAGGATCCATTCCTAAAAATTCCTTTATTTATTAGGTTTTATTGATAAAAACCATTCAAGATACATTTAAGTGGGGGGAAAAACGCTATACCTTCAATAAAAAAAAACAATTATTCTTAAATAAAATAAAATGTATTGATCAAAAATTTATTTAAAATAATATTTAGTTGAATTGCAAAAATATTTTTAATAACATTTTGCTAAATACTTCTTTATTATGCATGCTAAAATGCACTTCTTAGGGAAATTTTGGGTTTAAGAAAACATCTTTAATTACAAACATATCATTATATCATTAATATTGTTACCTTAGACCCATCCTCAGTGTATCTCCACTCAATCTCTGTGGCCTCCAATGTCTCTGGGTCCACCAGCTTTACTCCGGTGGTCACTAACAGAGGAGCCTCTGACTTGATGATAACTCCAGGGAAATTCTTCTCTTTGGCTACCTGGAAGTTTTAAAAATAAGGGTTTAATTTGCTTACTTGAATTACCTACTTTAAAATATTTAATGATTATAATAATATGTAGGACAAATTACACATATTGCTCTGGTCACAAACTAAGCCCTAAGTCATAGTAACGTCATATTGAAAATTCAGGAAATTGGGCAGTCAAAAATGAAACAGCGCTGAAAGTTTTCTTATTAGAAAGTTTGTCAGACTCGTCCCAAAAAGGGGACTCACAAAGTTAAACATTTGTATGTGTCAAAACAATTTTAGCCCTAAGCTTGTACTATATGTACCAGAAGCACAAATTTAAAAATATGTATATGGAGAGTCATAGTAACGTCATATTGAAAATTCAGGAAATTGGGCAGTCAAAAATGCAACAGCGCTGAAAGTTTTCTTATTAGAAAGTTTGTCAGACTCGTCCCAAAAAGGGGACTCACAAAGTTAAACATTTGTATGTGTCAAAACAATTTTAGTTCCTTGTATTGGGGACTATAGGTGGTTATTACAACTTAACCAAAATTGTGTGCAGTACACTTGTGTACAACATTATTCTGCTGTAGTTGCCTAACAACATTGTGCACAGTTTTTTGTGCAAATTATGGAAGTAAAAAATATTCATACTTTTTTTTATATTAGTTATCTATAGCTATAATTCAATATTTTTATTTTTTATTAAGAAAATCTTCAACTTATAAATAAAATAATAATAAATTCTTACAACAAAAAAAAATCTAGTTATATAAAAAATACCTAAAATAACCAAATAATTAAAAACCTTACAAATAATATATTTTCTCTATATTACCACAAATGTGGGTTCCCAAAAGGCTGATATATGAACTTTGTAGGTCTGCTAACCATCAGTTGGATACTATGCCATGTGACCCATACACCTATTAATAAATAAAAATGCTATATCTGTTTACTGATATACTTACAGTCCTGTAGTGAGCATTGAGTCCCTCCACAATGACCCAGTTCCTCTCCTGGATCACTTGAGACACAATGCCTTGCTTCCCTTTATCTTTGCCCACCATTATCTCTACTCTGTCACCTCTGAAAATGTAGAATAGGCAAATAGAATGACAGTTTCTTAAAAAGTGTTGAGTGGGATCTAAATTCATTTATTTATATATAAAGCTTCAGTTACACAAAGTGTAACTGAATATAGTTGGTATTATTAGTTGGTGTATAAGTAGACAACCAGCAATGACAAATTTCGTAAAGTGTGACTGGAACCTGGTAGGCTCAGTAGTTGAGTACCTTGCCGCTAAAGCGAGGTTCAACTTCTGCCCAACAGGATTTTTTTCATTGAATTTTACCTTTTAAAATTTTCATATATTATTGGTTGGGAATGGGTATTGAGTTTAGTGGACAAAACAAACTCCACTCTTATTATAAGCATTGTGCTCATTCCAACTCTAAACTCTCATTGTTTTACAGTAGGAATATTAAGAAGACGATAACTTTTTTTATTATCAATGGGTCACTTACTATCCAGTGTAATAGTGGATTTCATTGTTGAGAATTAGGCATCATAGTTATTCTACTACACAATCAGTTGTCATTGTATTATTAAATTTCTAATTAAATTGTGAATTGCCTTGTTCTATATATATAAATATAATATAGATAAGGCAATTATAATTATTGATAACCAAAAGAGAAGTTGCTATTATTATTATTAATTAAATATACCCCCTTCATTCCCATTTAATTTTCATAAGCGAAAAGTCACTAGACATAAGTTGAATAAAGAGAGACTTTAGAAAGACTTGGGTTACTGTTTCAAACTCAGTGTGCCCCAATGTTTTATTTCAAATCCATTACAAAATCAAATTAAGAAACATACCTCAAATAAAAGTAATAATATTGACAATTTGTGAAAATATTATATATATATATGTGTTCAAAGCCTCAGAGAGCACTTTCACTATACCAACTTATAAAACTGTTACAATATATAATAAAGTCTATACAAACTTAACTACAAACTTACCACTTACGGTGACACTCAGAATTAGCAACAACATAAGGCACCTTTGATGGTAGTTACAATTGAAATTTTACACATTGGATTATTAATTGAGGAATATGTTCAATGACTGAACATATTCTGACAGCTCAGGAGACATTTGAGGAAGCTGGCAAAAACTGTCAGTCACAGCAACTAAGGAAACTTGCAACTTGGGAATCATATGAGATACTTACTTAAAGAAACTCCATTCCCCCACAGGCTCTAAAAATACTTTTTTCCTAAGAACACCTCGTTCATTTTGTTGTCGGAACTGATGAGTCCACGGCCTGTTTGTCGTAAATCTAAACTTACGACGAGATATGTCCTTCTTTGCATATTGTGGATAACCTTCTGGGTTCTTCCAATAGACCTGCAGAAATTATAAATGATAAATATTTTTTTTTAAGGTTACAAATATAGGTTTTTAGGAAAAAAGCTACGGACCTGTTCAAAACTCCTTTTAACATACGACTCGGGAAAGTTAGAATATTTTATAGTAAGATCGCCAACTTTTTTGGCTAAATAACTTATTATTTTCATTTTTTTTTATTTGTTAAGGTTTTATTTATATAAACATAACCTCAAAACAGACTTTTTTTTAATTTTAAGCAGGCATCTGGCATTGGTGGTAACTTGTTTTTTAATCATCCAATATTTATTATATTTATTTAAAACAAAACAATTTTTTATATCCGAAATTAAATTAAATATTTAATTTTTAAGCGATATTAAATTGATGAATTATTTAATTTTTAGAAAGTAAAAACCATAGACTAATTTATTCACAATGCCAAGCATTAAATTAGTTTATTTTATAACAAAGATATAAGAAAATCATACACTTACAATTTATCTTTATTAGTAATTATAAGCAATAGAAGTAAAATAAGTCATAAAAAATGTAAAATAAAACTAAATTGACAGCTACCATAGACAATTGACGTAAATCAGCTGTCCAAAATAGTTATTGTAGGTGGCAGCACTGCATCACGTGAATTTTCATGGCGTTTTGAAGGGCTAGTCCCGTTTGTCTTGTGATTTCTACAAAAAAATAGCTGTTTCTATTATTTATTACTAAACAGCGACTAAATTTGAAATCCTGGTGAGTATCTTAAGCTTTTATGAGGGCGTATTTGTTAGAATTGTGCCTGAAATTCTTTTGCGCGGGACTTGAACGTTAGGCAACGTCAATACGGCTAAGGGGTGATTTTATTGGGGGTGGAATGTTATATTATGTAGGCTGGCGCCTTGATGTCTCGCTCAAGGATCGGCGCAGTGGATATTGATCGGTTATATACTTGGACTATGCACTGGACTTTAGTTTTCAGAGTATAACCGGACGGGAATGATGTGGACGCGCCTGGCATGATTGTGGGAATAAAATATCGATTTTTGTTATTTTACAACGATGTAGCTTGATTGTGGTGTGTTGATTCTCCTTTATATGTTGGTAGTTTTGTAAGTAATGTATATTTACTTAATTCATATTATTTGTAAAAGGACTCCAGGGTTTTATACATTTGTTTTCATAGTAAGATGATCTAGAATTTTTTTTTTTAACAAAAACAAATGAGCAGTGATTTCAAATACCTTACAGTTTTATAACTTCTCTTATTTTGTCTGAAAGTATAATTTGTGGTATCCTGTATTAAGACATTAATAGTGGGTTTAAAGATATATGATGTTATAAGAAAAATTTATAATAACAACACAAAATTTATTCGTGATATTAGGAATTAAATCATTGGTAATATTGACCTCTTCCATAAATAAAGCAATTACAACATAAAAGGTAATATAATATTCCTTGTTTTTAAAAGCATCACATATTAAAACTGAATAAGTTAATTGTTATAAAGGCCTTTTCATCTTTGCAATTTCTAGTTAATATGATAGTAACGAAAGATTGCTTTAAGCTAATAAAGTGCATCAAATTAGATAAATAATATGTTACTTATTGGTTTTATTGTTTATAATTTTTCAGTGGTCAAATAGTCTAAATTAAGAAATATGAGGCCTATGTCAAGGCCTCATATTTCTTTATTTTACTTATATTGCACATATCTATATCTAACTAAAACAAATACTGCTGTCTCAATTTGATGTGTATGTTTTTTTTTTTGATATGAAGTGATTGATATTGTGAAAATTAGTTTTATTCCTCATTACAATTACAACCAGTGATTCAATGATTAATCCGTCAATTAAAATTAAATTTTCTTTTAAAATACTACCTAATAATATGTTTAATGAAGTCAAAAAATCATATTAAATAGAACTATATAACCACTGGGTATTCAGGAGTTTGTCTTTATAAAGCATAATATAGCTTGTATAGTTTTAAAGATAAACTATAATAAAAAAATATTCTAAACACAACATTGTATTTTTTTTTTTATAATATAATTTTATGTAATATAATTTTTGTTATTGAAAACTCATTGGTTCACACTGAGGTGTTAAACCCAAGAACCTGTAGCGTTTTTAAGTGGGGTTCTTACTAATTTGGCCACCACAAATAGAATCTATTTGGTCAACAATATTGTTGCTATGTGAGGCCTATGTTGCAGGACAAGTTGATGAGATGAAACAATAAATAAATAATATTGTTTGTCTAAATAATATAATTTCTTTAACAGTAAGGGCTAAAAAATATACTGTCAATAATGATGATGTGGTTCTGTTTTTTTGTATTTCTATGTTTGTTATTTTAAAGTGTTGGTGATTATATGAAATAATATCTGCAGAGACATTTTGTGTTGCCTCCGAACTCTGCTTTATGTTGCAGTAATAGCCACCATCCCATTATTGTTGACTGTGTTTTGTTTGTTGTTATTCAACATTGGCAGAACTGAATCATATACGGCGAGCTTAATGCCTTAGGCATTTTCTACCAGGGTGCAGTCCTTTTTTGAAAAAAAAAAAAAAAAAAAATATAATGTTATTGATGATGCATAACAATACTTAAATACTGAATATAATATAATAAACATAATAAAATATGTGGATGTATTAAGCATTCAGATTAAGAGCTGTGAGCAGGTGTTTAAACACTGGGGCTTATCTTACCATTTCTTTTTCATCTTATTTATTTTGCTGATCTTATAATCTTGCCATTTACTTATAAACTCTCACCTTGACACTAGCAGAATTGTTTAATTAAGATAATTGCCATTAAATTAAAAGAAAAAGAACTAATTAGTATGTGTTTGTTTTAGCAACAATGTCGGAGTACTGGCTTATAAGTGCTCCGGGGGATAAGACCTGCCAACAGACCTGGGAGACCCTCAACAACGCCACCAAGTCAGGCAACCTTAGCTCCAACTATAAGTTCCATATTCCTGATCTAAAGGTAACTTTGTAAAGCTTTATGAGTTATTATTTTTAGGGATCCATATGTTTTAAAAGAAATACAAAACTGTAATGTAAACACTCAGCCTCCTGGCTTTTTGTTATTTCGAGAGGAGGAAAGTTGATATTTACAATAGTATTAGATTTTTGAGTCTTCTTGGTGAAATGGGCGGCGACAAAGACCATTGTTGTGACAGCCATTAAAAGTAGATAATTTCGACAATTATAACGAAAATGGATAAAAGTTAATTTCGTGTTAATTAACTTTTATCCATTTTCGTTTAAAATTATGCATTATTTTTTGCATAAAAAAACCAGTCCAAGGGGTCCGGAAAAAGTGTTATACATAAAAAATAAAATAAATCCCTAAATACAGCAATTCCGATATGAGGGATGAGCAGGTGGCGGAGAGATCCTTTTCAACATTAAAACGAGTAAAAACATATTTACGCAATAAAATGGAAAATGATTGTTTACTGGGTTGTCCTTGATATCGGCCGCTCAAATCAAACCATTTCAGTGGATGATGTTTTCAACGAAATGTCCTCCCGACCAAGACCGTTAAATTTAATGCTGCATTGTATCATTTTTTTAAATATCTATAAATAATTATTATGTGAAAATTGATTTGCTATTTATTTCTGAGAAGCTTTATGAATCATTTAGGTACTAATATCATTTTCCCAAACGGACCCCCTCCCCAACAAAAAATCCTGGGTACATGCTTGCTCTGCACTATTAACTTCAGTGGTTAAAAAGTAGTTCACTGTGGTTGTACCGATACAATCTCTTCTTTAGGTGGGAGGAAGGTCTCTATATCTTCGTTATATCAGATGCGTTAGAAGTTATAAAGATCTCCCTTATCAAGTGCTTTTTGTACATTTACTGAATGTACAAATACCACTTGGTAAGTAACTAAATGTATTTTTTTTTTTTTTTTTTAAATATTTAATTTAAAAAAATTAACATTGTTATTATATTCTAAGGTATAATTATTTTTTTTTTAAAAATTATTAATTCTAAGCCATTTTTTTTTATAGGTGGGAACTCTGGATCAGCTTGTGGGTTTGTCTGATGACCTCGGCAAGTTAGATGGATTTGTGGAGACCATTACCAGAAAAGTGGCTCAGTACTTGGGAGAAGTGAGTATTATGTTTTTTACTTCCAGGGATATTATTTAGGACATTTCACATGTTTTTTGGTAGAAAGGTAAAAAAAGTTTTAATTTACTTTGTACCTTTTAAAAATTAGTTATCAATAAAAAAATGGAATCTGAGCAAAATCTTAAATTTATTTTAATATAATATATTCACAATTTTTTTTTTCTAAATATATTTTAGGTACTTGAAGACCAACGTGACAAACTCCACGAAAACTTAACGGCAAATAACAGTAAGTGTTTTTTTATTATTATTTTGGCTAACATTCTATAATGATATACAGCAACAAATAAACCCTTCAAACTGACTTAATACTGTAATCTAAACAAATTAACTTGCAACCATTTTGCTGTTGAAATCGGAACTAATTTCTATCTTTATTCCACATTTTTGTTATATAATAGAGATAATTCTATTAAATTAATGAATAGGTACCAAAACTTATAAATATTGGAACATTATTTAAAATTATCTTTTATATTGTACAAAAGTTTTATATTGATTTTATTAAAATTTACAACAATTTTCAGAAGTAAAGTCCTTGTCCTTATGCATATATAGGGTGAATTTTTCAAGTGGGCCTTCAAGGCCAAATCCTAATCAATATTTTGCGAAAAATGCGACACTATTAGCTGCTACAATAATACAAGATTTTTGCACCATCTGATAGTGTCGCTTATAAGGATCAAATTGTGAAAAGTAACTTCAACCAGCAAACTAAAGGAATGTGCTAATTTTTAAGAAAATAAATTTAATGTTTTAAAGCCTAACTAATAAATTGTTTTAAATGATAGCCATTATTATTAATAAATAGCTGCATTGATTTTTTCTTATATTTAAAAAAAAAAAGATGTTTTAATGAGGATGGGTTTTGAAGAGCATTATATCAACCAATTTGATTAGTATGAACATTTTTTAATTAAATATTATTTTATTATAAATGAGCACTTTCCTTTAGTTTGCCTATTGATATTACTTACCAGAATCTGACCTTTATAAGCGACACTATCAGCTGGTTCAATAAAACAAATTGTTTTGATCAACCAGTTCAATTCCCGTCTAGGAGATTTTTTCAAAAATCTAAGTTTTTATTGGCCCAGAGACTCACTTGAGCATTTTTAGCTATTCCTTGTAGTTTAGGATTTAGCCTTGAAGGCACACTTAAAAATTTCACCCGTTATAATAATTTCAAGAAAAAAAAACCTCAAGAGAAATACAATGTTTTTTTTGTTGCTGTATACTTAATATTTTAAAGCTTTTGATGAATTAAATGATTTTACAAAATTGCAATTAAGAAATAATAATTTAGCTTTAACTTACAAATGGTTTATGAATTAAGAAATCTTAGTCTGAAAGATGATTTATTTTTGCATGAAAAGAATAATTGAAAATAATATTTTTGTTTATTTCTAAACACTAGTTGGTTTGTTACACATTTATTTGATAATTTGTCCCATTTATTAAAATATTTTTGGAAATGTATTGAACTTTCATAATTAATTCAACTAATATTTTTTTTATGGTAATAAAATTATCTTTAATAGGTTTACCCATGCATAGGCCTAAAAAAAATAACTAATTAATTCCTATAAGAAATATTAACTAAGTTTGTAATGATAGCTATGTATATTTTTTATTATAATTATAATAAACTGAACTAGCAATCTAACTGGTGGAAATAAAACAAAAATATTTGGACTGGCATGATAATTGGTGCCCAATAGGAAAGAAAAGGTTGCCAGCATGAAATATTCTACTGTTTTAGTAGAGTTTTAAAATAGAGAGATAGAAAATAAATATGTGAAAAGCACAGAGTAGTGCCCAATGATTTTAAGCATGTGTTGCTAAAATTCAATGGTTATACAAATTTCCTTACATTTTTCTTTTTTTTTTCTAAATTTTCCTGTTTTTTTTATTTTTTATTTGCATGTGTATTATTTTTTTTATTTTTTGTTTGTTTTACACACTGAATACACTTTCCTAATTTTGTTTTCTAATTATTTGCACATATGCGATTACTTTTATTTTTTACCAATATTAAAGCCATAAGTTCTCTAAAAGCTATCACAATTTTGCCATTTACACCTTTTGTACATACAAACATCACTTGAAATAACATTTATGATTATTATTTTTGTATAAAGCACTCATAAAATTTTAATACTCAATACTTTTTAAGAAAAAAGAACTGACTTTTTTATGTTGGTCACATTTTTTTTTCTTAATTTGGCTAAGAATGTTAAGTGGACAGTGTTTGTAATAATGTCGTAGCAAAATCCAAAAATACCTGACAGTTTTGGATAGCACAATTTGCATAATTTTTGTAAATATGTTTCTAAATTATTTATTGTAATTGCAATAGATAATTAGCACTAGAATGGATGCTTATAATAAAATAATCACTTATTATTTTTCATTTATCATTTTACATTAAAATTTCAATTATATTTTCATATTAATAATCAAAAAATATTATTATCATCAGCTGATCTGAGATATATTTTTATTATTATTTTAAATATCATTGTGTATGTATAATATTATTTAATGGGTATATATGTTAGTATATGTTTTAGATAAGTATGTTTATCTTATGAAATGTAAATCTGCCTAGTTTACCAAAAGAAATAATAGATTATAAAATAATTATAAATAGATTAGAATTAAAAAAATAGTAAGTTCATAATAAAGTTATTCATACGGTATACAAGCTGACCACTTGTTTAATATAGACTTCGAATACAATCGAATCATAATCGGCTATGACGAAGTGGGAGTAAAAACCCGGGTACCTTGAGGCCGTATAAGCGGTCGCGGGCGCCGTGCGGGGTACCCTTGATGTTACATACATAAATACATATCAAATACAAAAAAAACAGTACTTAGGTAATAATAATACTATTACTATACTAAATTATATATGTATTTGTATAAATAAGTATATAGTTAAATTAATACACTTTTTATTTATTTATTTTTTTGATATGCTTTTTAATTAATTTATTTTGATTAATTTAATAAATTAAATTATTAAATATAAAAATATAGCACCTGCTATTTATAGTAATATTTCAATAATATATTTCTATACTTATTATAAATGTATGTTATATGCAATTATAAAATATTTTAAGTAGTATTTGCACATATTGTATGTTTTGGTATGTTTTTTCATTATCAGTGTCTGAGAAATGGAAAAAAGTTTGTGGCAGTGAGTAAACAGCTTCGTTGGGCTTTTATGCCGCGCTTTTTCGCACTTAATATATGTTTAATAATTAGAAATTACGCTATTTATTTATGTCGCTTAGTTTAAGACTAATAACTGGAAACCTTTTGGTTTTTTATTGAATTAACGTTAAAAAATATATAAATAATATTTATTTATGTAAATATTTATTATTTTTATATGTAGGACAATTTACAAATATTGCTCTGGTCACAAACTAAGCTCTAGGCTTGTATTATGTGTACCAGAATCAACGATATATTACATATTATTATGATATTTTATAAACACCTTATAAACACCGATTAACTGTACAGAAAAAAAACGTACTAATATTTTTTTGTCATGTGTGGAAATCGAACCCACGACCTCCGGATACATCCCGGACACTCGGATGAAAATGTTTTTAGCCAACCTAATTCAAACTATATCCCCGCCGCAATAGAGCTGATGTTCCCATACCTTTTTGAATTTTACCACAACCTGAATTTTCGACTCAAAATGTATGAAGTGAGTGTGTAAGTAAGTCCAGTGGCCATTAGTCATTATAAATAAAAAATGACGGGACCCAGTAATCCATAATTGGATTTGAATAGTAATAAAGTTAACCCATAAAAAATTACCGCAATTTTGAAAATCCGTAAATAAAAAAGAAATATACTTAAGTACATTATTTTTTCTTACTATATACATTATCGCTGTACACGATGAATACGTTTCTATTGGAAAATATTATTAAGAATTTCAATAAACACAGCTCAAAATATTCAAAATAACATTCCGATTATTCACTGGCACCATACTAAACTGTTTTTGAGTATAATAACAACTGCCACTCGGGCTCTCCACTATCCCCACTACCCCTCCCAACTCCCTTTTCGAAAATTAAACTTATGGTGTAAAAAAATACCTATAAATTTCTTTACAGCGCGTGCGCTTTGAAAACTGTTGATGATAGAACAAAATAATGTACTACAGATTTAGAGATCACATTAATATCTAAAAAATAGTTCGCAGTACCATATGTCCAACTATTATAGTTATGTCAGTATAACTTCTTTATGTAAGAAAAGTTAATAGGAATGCCAGTAGAAACTAGACCATGTTAATAGTACCTTGGTATTAATCCCTACCCAAATAAATTATTTGGATGTTATTTATAGGTTGTTTCAGTACCTATGGATTACTTTTTGAATTATTCAAATCGGACATTCCATTCAATAGATATCATGAATTAAAAAAAAACGACAAGTGCAAAAAATAATCTTTTTCATGGAACAATCCTTGCAAAAAAACAGCGGATTGGTAAACTTTTCACATTTTAGTGTTAGAAATTCAAAAAATCCAGAAGCTTCCAAATCCATTCATTAAAGCTGGGTTCCGAGGTATAAACCTAATTGCACTGGACTAAATACATATCTGACAATAATTAGAAACAACGATATTAATAGATATTACATTTTATAAACACTCATACCATGGCAAACCGAATAATGTACCAAAGAAGTTTTGCGTATAGCGGAAAGCCGATAATGGAACTTTGGACACACGCCCAAGGTGCAACCACTAGAACACGAAGGCGATCGGTGAATGGCTGTATTTTCGTGCGACAGCCCTGCTAAGAGCTTCCAAAAGGTTTGTGGTTGGGCGAGGTAGGGGTAGGTTTAATCCAGAAAGGGATTTGGAGTTCAATCCATACTGATAGGTTTTATCACGTACTTAGTTGTTCAATGTCCCACCCTTTGGGCCGGTGTGCTGTTGAGGAGGGTTTAGGTTAGTTGGTGGGTGTCTCGTGTTCACCGGCTTGCTTCGCTTCCGAAGTAACTTTTCTCAAAGTTACCAATCTTTTGGGTTTTATTTTTAGGCTCGCGCCTTTTATTAAAAAAAAAGTCTTTCTTGTCTAATTTGTTACTGATAATCCTGATGATTAAATTGGTACAAAGCACATAATTAACACATGAAATGAAATAATTTGTTTGCCTAGTTTCTGATTAGAGTTAGTTGTTAGGATGTTGGTTAGTATCATCGAAAGCTGCCACAATGCAAATATTTACTATACAAATTGATCTTATTTTACACAAATTATATTATAATTCCTACTATTATAATTACAGCATTACCACCAATTGCTAATATTTGGGGGTACCTATAATATTCTTTAAGCGAATAAAAACATTTGTCTAACAACCATGTATACAGTTTCGGTTTAACTAATGTTAGTGGAAGCGCACTGAGAATGTCATGTCACACCACTTAAACTTTACCAATAATACCACCAATTATATGTCTTATTAGATAATTTTTATCATTAAGATCAATTTTTTACCTTATTCAATTCTTTGTTTGTTGCTACCTACGATTCAGGTAGCAACGGTCACTCCTATCCGCGATAATAGCCAGGATTACCTTTGGGACTGCCCGGCATCCTGTGCACTATAACATTTTAAAATTATATAGCGCACTTAATTATAAATCCTTCTGTGTTAATGCCAAAATTGACTATCATTTTCGATCTAAAATATTGTTGTATCATCTATTTTAAATGCTTTAATTATAGTTCCTAGAATTACATTAGTGTCTATACTATATTCGTTATTATTAAGGTATGTACGTTTTAGTATTTAGTTAATAGCACAACGTGCAATATTGACTATCAAAACGCAATCACTGCCTCACAAAACATCCATAGCTTATCCATTAGCTTCTATTATTATTTACGCTTTACGCTTTTTATTGGTATTTTATTTATTTATTATTCAATCCTGAATCCGATCCTTAACCTATAAGACGTGAGGTTTTATATCTAAAAGGTCATGAAATTTTATAACTTGACCTAAATCTTACTTTATAACATCTTATACTCGTAAATTCTTAATAGATGCAGCTATAAAGCTATGGTAGTTAATAAATTCATTAATAATTAAGGACGTTGGGAATCCGTCAGATGTAATACGACTACGAGTGTAGGAGTAAGTAGTATCGATTGATGGAATAGAAAATGAATTACTAGGCATCGATTCAACGTTTTCTGCTGAAGCCGGAGAACCGCCTCCTACGCCGACTTCCCCGGTGTGTGACTCGGCGTATTCTGAACATTCTCACGGCTGTTGGCCTTGCGAGCATAGAGACCATTCTCACAGCGAGCCTGTCTCCCAACAATCTCTACCTTCGAGCGGAAGATCTTCTCCGAGATGGGATGAAGAGGAAGACGATATTCACATACATCACCACATTTTAACGCAAGGTTGAAGCTCTAAACGTATTGAGCTTACATGACTAAATTTATTAACGAGTAATGATGGCATAGTTTCACAAAAAAAAAACTGGCAATTAAAACATTATCTTCTAGCCAAAAAGCACACACCTTTTGCCTATTCTCTTTCAATTGTAACTTTTAAAAAAAGAGACCAGATTTCTAGCAGGTAACATTATTTTTACAACACCTTCAGTTTTTGGAATGTATAATTTGGAAAGGGGAATAAATATGTCTGCTACTGGCTAGGGGGAGCAACTATTGTTTCTTCTTCGTAAATTTATTATCTTAACTATTTTGTTACTTTATTTATAATCAATCGTGACGTGAATTAAATAAACCAATTAAATATAAAAGAACTTAAGCCTGAAATGCTATTTACCATTAACACATACAAATTGTCGTAAATTTGTAAGTGGTTGGTCACGTAAGCTCAATTCGGAAAGCTTTTGACGTGACTTGTGTACGTCGTTTTGTTGTTGATCTAGCAGGGAAATTACCAAAGAAATGTTGCCAGAAAAGGCTTACTTATTACAGCCCAACCATGAGCTGGACTCTGCAACTTTACATATATTACAACATTGATTATGAATTTCAAATAGACTTCAAGAAAAACATTGTGGAAAGCTATTTTAAAGCAGATTGTGAATTTACAGGGTCGAGTAAATGAATTGGCCTGTTATTTTAACTTCTTGTCTAATGAAAGCATTTATTAAGTCAGAATTTCTCAACTGGATCAAATTTTTATATCACGTCCTTTAGATCCCAATGTAGGTCCCTGAATGTTAACCACCACTTTTGTAAATTCAAAGTGGAACAGTTGTGACAATCCGTTTCATTTTGAACTTTTGCTAGCGCTGTTTTTCGTATCATTCCACTTTCGAAATTATCTTACGGCAGTGATTGCGGATTTTTATTAGTGAGACGGTAGATGGCGCTAGTATTTCCAACGTCATCTGGTAACTTTATAGTAATAGAACAATTACTATATGACGCTGTTTTTTGTTTTGTAAAAGTGTCGCTTTTACACGCAGCAGTATATTTGAACACTCCTGAATGCTTATGTTGTGCACAAAATTGTTTATTCAACTATTATATTACCTTACTTATATATCATTAATATTTGCTATATATGGTTTTACATAATATATATTTGCGTTCAAATTAGATAAAATAAGTTTTTAAGATAATTGTTGATATAATTATTATCTTTTATGAGCAATCTTATATATATAAGACAGTTTTGAATTTCAATTAAAATAATAATAGAATTTCTCTAATGTTAGAAAGTTATTAAAGAGTAATCTTCATTATAAAGCGGTTTTACTGTAGAACACTTAAGTAACTCTTTCATTATGTCTTATTTAGAAATGAGGAAAAGAGACCAAACATACTTGAGTCACTACTGAATGTGAAATCGATACATATCTGAATCTGCAAAAAAAAACTTAACATTAATAAAGGTTCTTCAAGATCAATTTAATTTTAATTAGCAATTTAAAACTTCTTAGTAAGTAAGATAGGTAATTCAACTAAAATATAACGCTATAATACGTTAAATTCTGCCACGAGTTCTATTTCCTTATTACGTACTATTTATTTTCATTCTACATCATCATCAATAATTTAAACGTTAAAAATAGCTTTTAAATATCGCCCTTAATTCATAATTAAACTGTAGCTAGTTTGTTGTCGCCCACATATTCTCGGTTAATAAACTATTCCAAATTTAGGTGCCTTTGTCTTTTGGTACAATGACTTTATCGTTTACATTTCATCGAATCACTATTTATATTTATTAAGTTAATTTTTCAATTTATGATCTACTTTATTAATCTTTTGCTAGTATTAATATTCTTTTCTTTTTTATTATGGTATTAAAATTTAGTAGAATTCACTTTGACTATATATTTCCATCACAACATATCTTGATATGTTTTTTTGTCCCAATTATTTTTGAATCTACAAATAAATAAAATTAACGTTTCTTCAATTTTAGTTTCTTATACATATAATGTATTATCATATAAATAAACAACAGTGGTAATAATTTGAAATTGTTAATGAAAAATGACAATTCAATGAGCGAAGTGTGCCAAGGATACTCGCTGCATTCCCCCGTGGCACAGCGAGGCTGGCCCTTTGAATAAAATACTCTCTACTCAAAGGGTCACCCGTCACTAAACGATCACCAAATATCACCAAGCTCGTGGAAGAATGCCAGAGCGTCCTCGGACCACGGGCCCATCGATTTTATTGCAAATGGAATGAAATGATGGTTGGTAATGATCTTCGCGTACTTAGTACGTTTAAGCTGACTCTGCAACATCTCCAGATCGTAGTTATATTATTTTTAAAGATTTTTTTTTTTATATACAGCTAGAATAAGTTGTTTATAGTTTAGGCTTTGGCACGAGCTATAAGCCTTGTCTGTTATGCATGTTTAGATAATATTGATACCTGTTATTGCATGATTATGAAGTTCTTTCGTTTTTGTATCTTAAGTAATTTATAAATTACTTTTTTTATTATCACTTTTAGATGTTTGTATGTCGAATGCATGTGTATGTTATGTAGTCAGTTCTTTAATAAGCTTTTTATTCTTAAGTTCATTTTGCTTAGTCTAACTGTTATTATTATCTTTACAAAACTTACTTTTATTGACAGTTATACAAACACTTGTTGTTTCTTTTGGACTTATCTCAAAAAACTTTGGAGATTTTTGAGAAATATCTAAATCTAGATATGAGTGTTTGTGTATGTTAATTTTTAAGTTTGATTGTTGTATTTGTCTTCAGCATAAAAAATATTGTGTTCACTTTCAGGCGACTTGCCAACCTACTTAACTCGTTTCCAATGGGATATGGCCAAGTATCCTATTAAGCAGAGTTTGAGGAACATCGCAGATATCATTAGCAAGCAGGTAAGTTTCTTCTTTAAGCTTTTTATTACTTTTATGAGTTAAATGTGCCTTAATTTTCTTAATTAATTATCGCATCTTAATAGAATAACAATTTCTTAATTTGTCATATTTCGTGTTTTCTCGTACCTAAATATATGATTTGTGTTAATTTTGTTAGGTGGGTCAAATAGATGCCGATTTGAAGACCAAGTCAGCTTCCTACAATAATTTGAAGGGAAATCTACAAAACTTGGAGAAGAAACAAACGTAAGTAAGACCCTAGCGCATACATATTGGAAACCCCCAAACGGCACAAATACATAATCTCCAGTGAGAGTTAAATATTTGCGCCGTTTGAGGCTCTTTAGTAGAAAGCGATAACCATAACGGTCTGTCAATTCATTGATGATTTGAGTTTTCTTCGCTCTTATTTCCAATGCAATAAAGGCTAAAATAGCTCCATTTCCAATCGATCACGATAGTGATGTGTGAAAATTTCGTTTCATAATTAGGGGGAAGATTTTATAATAAGTTTTTTTTACAGTGGAAGTTTGTTGACAAGAAATCTGGCAGACTTGGTAAAGAAGGAGCACTTCATTTTGGACAGCGAGTATTTGGCCACCTTGCTTGTTATCGTGCCAAGGTAAAAATAATAACAACTTTACACCACAAACCATATTTATGTTTTTTCGACCACCGGGGACGAGCAATGGCTCGTCCCCGGTGGTTGAAAAAGGCAATAGATATGAATTTATAATATGTGAATATTACCTCTATTGTAATTGATTAATTTAATTTGAATTCCTTAATTGTACATTATATCATTTTTGTATCTATTTTGTATGTGACAATATCTTTGCATCATTTGTTAAATGGGGATATCAACATTATAAAGACCTATCTAATTTTAAAATATTAAAAATATGACGTTGAACGTTCTTATCTCGTAATTAATTTAATACGGTTTTTATATTAATTTATTTGTCGTTTCTATCAGGTCCATGTACAGCGACTGGAATGCCAACTACGAGAAGATCACCGACATGATTGTTCCTCGCTCCACCCAGCTCATACATCAGGACTCTGACTACGGCCTATTCACTGTCACATTGTTTAAGAAGGTAATATATACACTCATACATACATAGATACCAACACACATAACCACTAATTATTAGGTCATTAAAATTTATGTATATAGGAAATAATAACGGGCCCAGTATGTACCCCTGAGGAACTCACAATCAAATGCTGTTTTGACTAGATAGCACTCCATTAGCGTAAAAAAATGTACCCTATTTCTGAGAAAGACATATAGATTTTAACCTTTATCCTCTTATATCTTAATAAGAGTTTTTAACATGAGGATTTTTTAAGAAATTCACACAGTCAAATGCTTATGACAGATCAGAAAATAAATAAAGTGTAGCTTTGTTTGTATCCAATCAAACGCACACTACAACTAGACTGTAAAACTAGGCCAGCTACAAACTAACGAGGCGACAAACTTTACAAACGAGATTAAAATGAAAGCTGAAATTGCATTTTTTATTTTTATTTTAAAACTAAAAATAATTGTGTAAGTCTACCTATACTTAGACGTAAGTACTGAAAGTTTTTAAATGTGGTTTGACAAATGTCAAAATTTTGAAAAGAATGATCTTTTTCTACTTTGTAGCACTGATAAAACTAAACGTGACGAAGTGCAACCGCTTTACAACGTTTAAGAGGGCCTTTAGGGTTTTATACCCACTGTGTCATAAATTGTATGTATAATGTGTACGGTCCAGGTGGTAGAAGAGTTCAAGCTGCACGCGCGCGAGCGCAAATTCGTGGTGAGAGAGTTCGCTTACAACGAGGCGGACCTGGCTGCCGGCAAGAACGAGATCACCAAACTGGCCACCGACAAGAAGAAACAGTTCGTAAGTCTTGTGCCATATCATGTTTATTTTAACGTAACCAGGTGCAGTATTTTTTCCGAAAATATGGTTAAATTTTAAGAAATTTTGCATTAAAAAATTTCAATCACTTTAATAATAATAATAAAAATCTTTATTTGCCAAAATATGTTACAAATTTAGGTCTTAAATACGGTTTAGTGTTCAACAAAAACATAGGAGGAAAACAATTTTCTAATTACGTGTCAATTTTATCACTTAAAAGGTCCTTTGTGGAATAATAACACTTACTACTTTTTAAATTGGCTTTATCTTAAACTTTTTTTGTTCTTACATTCAATAATTATAAGAAAAAATTAATGCCATTCCCATTAGTTAAATCATTATTTAATCCAATAACACCATAAATAAGTATATCATTTGATACATTTTATGTGGGTATTTACTTACTACGGCTGTGACATGTAGTGAAGTGATGAGACGACAGTCGTTCAATAACCAAACGAAAAATCATTTTTAACGATTGAGTTCGAAAATAGAGTGTTAGTTAACTTTAAGTTCTTATTTTTTTACTACTAAATGGAGGTTTCAAGAAAAAAAACTATCCAAATGGTATTTAATAAACCGAAACATTTGCTCGCTTTTCAAGTTTTACATTTTGTGATTTTCCAAATAATTTATAACTTGAAAATACCGACTCCTTATATAAAATACCGACTCCTTATATAAAATACCGACTTCATATATAAAATACCGACTCCATATATAAAATAAAGTTCATTGTTATAAGAAATCGTTGGGAAATCACTAAGTTATTTGTACGATTGAAAAATGTCTGAAATATAGTGTTATATTTCAGGGTCCACTGGTAAGATGGCTCAAGGTGAATTTCTCTGAATGTTTCTGCGCCTGGATACATGTGAAGGCCCTCAGAGTGTTTGTGGAGTCTGTGCTCAGGTAATACACTGCTACCATATTATATTCAGAGGTCATGGGTTCTATTCCTACTGTACTCATAGCAAATAAATATTAGTACGTTTTTCTGTACAGTTTGCAATGGTCTGGGTGTTTATAAAATATAATAGGTATTCATAGCGCTAGTTGTTAGCATTTTTTGAGGTTTTACTTATCTGATTTTATTTTTATCGTTATTTTATTATAATTTCTGAAAACTTTTAGAAATACGTATTGCCTATATTCTTGTAGTTGGTGTTAGACCTCAATCTTGGCTAATGGAAAGCAAACTGTCAACTGACCCAGTTATGTTTCGGTTTTAGTCTGTGGGTTCACCGGTTTTTAGGAGATTTCTGCATCGATTTCTTGCCGAGGTGGCAGTCTCTTTTCAGGATGCGGTTACGAAATGGGTTAAATTACGATAAGGCAGCAAGTATATTACAATATATTCGTAATGCAATTGTCTTTGTCGCCGCTCATTTCGTAATCGCATCATTTAGCCGGCATAGGGAGAGCGATCAATGTTGTTGTAGAACAATTATTGATTGACCCCATTCATGGACTTTGTAGGTCTGCTCACCACCAGGTAGATACAAAAAAACAACAATGAGGTCGAAGAAAGAGCATGCTTACTCAGTCACTGTCAGTCACTTTCACTCTTATGATCCTACACATCCAGATTATAGGTGTAAATGCAACAATTGGGAGTTTTTAGTTTTCGACGGTATCGATCGGTATTTCATAATTTATTGCTATATGTAGAAATCGAACCTATAACCTCCGGATACAACGCCAAAGCAATATGACTAGGGTTGGTGACTATATATTTAAAAAAAACTTAAGGAACAAAGATCGGTATGAAGGTGTGTTGTGTCGGTTGCAGGTACGGGTTGCCGGTGAACTTCCAGTCCGCCGTGCTGGTGCCGGCGCGCAAGGCCGCCAAGCGCCTGCGCGACACGCTGCAGACCCTCTACGCGCACCTCGACCACAACGCCAGCCACCACACCTCCACGCAGGATGTACGGACATTATTTATTACTTTTTTTTTTCATCTCCCCAAAAATTTGTATTCGAAGTAACATTTTACAAAATAATAAAAACTAACTCAAATTAAAATAATAATTAAAAAATCCTCACAATGAACGCGCGGCATAGTGCCCAGAACGCTGGCGACATTTCCTCTTTTATTACTTAAGGAGCCATACGTGTAGCCGAGTGGGTTAGACCTTAGAAACACTTAGGTCCCTGGTTCGAATCCCGGTGTGTACCAATAAGTTTTTAATTAAAAAAAATATGTACATATGTTTGATTGTTTGATAGAAGATTGTTAATTCATATTTTTATTTTTTAATGTAATTGTTCTTTAATTAATATTTAAACGCATTGTGACTTACGACATGTTGTTTCCGTGGCACTTTTGGTAGTCCACGCTGCTTACTCTCATCAGAAACCGTACTTATAACGCTGAGATAAAACATAGGCAAGTAGATACCAATACGTAATTTCACTGACGAACACACCTTGTCTTAATAATGATATTATTGGTATCATTATCAGCATTAAGTCACCAAAATCGGTTCAGTTAGACTGACAAATTCACTTTCGCATTTGTAATATTACTTAGTATGAAATGTTGACTTTCAATTTTGTTATGTTTTTGTCAAAAGTAAACAATAAACCAGGGGCTTTATTCCGAGTTTTGACACGTTCACCGTCACGTATTTTGCGTAAAGTACGGGTATTGAAATGTAAGTTCTATCCTGTTAATAATAAAGTTGAAATTTCAATGCTCCCCTACAAATGTTAAAAATTTCGAAGAATTCGTGTACTTCAAGATGGCGGCATTATAATAGCCAACCTAATACATGCTATATAACCATTGGAATAGAGCTTATATTTCCATATTTATAGTTTGCGCAACGTCTTGTCGTGATTAGCGGTTGCAAGCTCGGAATAAGGCCACTGGGTGACCTGCTGGTTGCACTTTGGGCTAATATGAGGCTCTACTGGTCAAATCTAACAACTTTTCCCATGAAACCATTTGGGTCGCAATAGAAAATTAAAAAAATGTTTTTCCTACTAAATTGGTAATTCACTTCTTAACATTACTACTTTGTTATGGAGACAAAATAACAGAAGATGGCCGCCGCCATACAAATTAAAAAAAAGTGAACAAACGCAATCAAAGGTGGGCAATTCTCGCGCTTTCGACATTCATCTCGATTCGAGATTTTTAAACAAAAAATTACTCAATATGTCATTTTTCGTTCAATATTTGTATATTTATTATTTATTAATTAATATTTATTTCGTTTAATGTTCGATATTTTTAAACAAAAATGGCATATTTAGTCATTTTTCGTTTAAAAATTTCGAATCGAGATAAATGTCGAAAGCGCGAGAATTGCCCATCTGGTGGGCGATTCTCGCGCTTACGACATTCATCTCGATTCGAGATTATTAAACGAAAAATGACTAAATATGCCATTTTTCGTTCAAAAATATCGAACATTAAACGAAATAAATAATAAATATTAATTAATAAATAAAAAATATATAAATATTGAACGAAAAATCACATATTTAGTCATTTTTCGTTTAAAAATTTCGAATCGAGATAAATGTCGAAAGCGCGAGAATTGCCCATCTGAGCGTTGATTGGAAATCTAATTATTGATCAAAGTACGAAATGTTGTTTATCTATACTAATATTAACGAGGTAAAGTTTGTGAGATTGTATGGAGTAATATCTGGATCTACTGAACCGATTTTAAAATATATTTTTAGTGTTGGATAGCTCATTTATCAAGGAAGGCTATAGGCTATATAACATCACGCTACGACAAAAAGAAGCGGACCATCAATGACAAATGTTGCTAAAACGGGGAAAGTGTATTCCTTTTGAGAGCTTCCGTTGCATGCGCCGCGTAAACGGAGTTGCGTGTGTCAGCTAGTTGTTTTAATAAGTTTAACCTGACTGTGTTTGTGTGTTTGTCTGTGACAGAGCGTAGAGCTAGCAGGTCTGGGATTCGGTCAGTCGGAGTACTTCCCGTACGTGTGCTACAAGCTTAACATCGACATGATCGACAACAAGGCGTAGACGACCAGCCGCGCGTATGTAAGTACCTTAACACTGCAGCGGCCATTTTGATTCTTACGGTAAAATTAGATTGTCAAAATACTTTATGTAAAATGGCCGAATGCTAAAACTGTTAAGCCAATGTCACACAATAATGCATGATTATTTTAGTTATCAATGCTTTATTGTTTAATGCAAGTTTGTAGAATTTCGTTATTTTAACAAGCTTATGTTTCCGTTATAAGAAACAATATGGCCGCTGCCTTCTACTAAATGAACTGTAGCTCTATCACAAGTTTTCAACCAATACGAACCCTTTATTTTTCAAATGAAGCCCTCTTATTTGTTGATACCTAACTATAGTTACTAGCGACTATAGTAAATAGCAATATTTTTGGTAGAGATTTTTTTTTCATTGCAATTTTGTCTTTATAATTTCAAAATAAAATATTCCAATAAGCTAATAAAAAAACTAGAGGTAACACAATCTTCTACTATCTAGTATTCATTTTTTTTTCTGGAACAAAGCATGTACCTTGACACCTGATTGTAAGCAGATCTTCAAAGTCCATGAATAGGGTCTTTCAAAACATTGTTGTTTATCAGCATTGTTCGCTCCCACTATGCCGGTGCGGTTACGAAATGGTCGGCGACAAGACGAAATTGCTTTACATGCTACTACTTTTGACCTTGCTGCTTTATTATTAAATTAACTGCGCGTTCCGTAACCGCATCCCGAAAGGTCACTATGACTTCCCAAGAGTATGTCATGATATTTAAAATTCTAAATAATCTATTACTAGCATTAAAGGCAGATCACCTTGTTCGTCAAGGCATACCTTAAGTTTTTTTTTTTTTTGTTTTCAGGTAAAGTACATCACAATAGTAGAAATCATTGAAAAGATATTCATAGCCGCTGTTTTATATAATTTAATTAAAAACAAAAAGCAATGTTTTAGAAAATATTATATTAAAATAATTGATTTCCGACCAATTTACTTATTATTTGTGTTAATAAATAATAAATGTACAAAGATTAATATTTTTTGACAATAAATTATTATTATTACTTTAGTAATTCTTTTTAGTAGGGCTTTTTTGACGAACTTCGTTGTTTGTAAAATGTATTAAACAAAAACATTTAATGTGCTTTAAATTCATTGAGCCATTACAAATTTAAAAAAATCATTATTAAAAATTATGTCTTGTAATATACTAGTTATACCAAAAAAATATATACATTTTGTGTAATATAATAAGAATACTTGATTCTTTTTTCTTACAAAATTATTTATAAGCAATATTTTATCTAAATCTGTGATTTTCACTAATTAATATTTAAAAAAAAATGTCTTTTAAACAATGCTTAAATTTTTGCTAGATATAGTGAGTTTATTTTAAATACCTAGAGTAACTATATATTATTATGGTTTTTGTTTCCAACAATTCTTTGTTTTTCTATTGGTTAAATTTTTGTTTATATAGGTACCAAGTTTTCTCTTATTTTTTATTTCTCTGTTTTGATGTAACTAGTATATTTTCTAGGATATAACCTAGCTTTATAATAAGTAAAAAATGGCTTTCTGAATTTAGAATTGAAAATGTTTTTAGATGGAAAGTTTAATTTTCAGTATTAATTTTTGAAATGAGAAAATGTAGTTTACATTGTATATTTATCTGGAGCTGTTTTATATAATCGGTATATAAATGTTCAATGTTATTGGATGTATATGGAAACTAAAGTATATGTAAATATAAACATTCCTCATTAATACTTGTGTAGTACATAAATATATAAATAAATATATTATATGAGTTACTGTTTATTGTAGTTTTATTGTCACCCTACATGGACTTAAGGGTCCTCCAGTTGACAGTGCTGCCACACTTTTATTACTTTTTATTAATAAAATTAAATAAATGCACATGATTATAATTTCTTTATCTTTAACACAATATATTTTTCCAGATTATTATATTCTAAAATTTATAATTAAATTATAACATAACAAGTTCTTACTTTTACCCTCTTATTCATAAAATTTTATTGAGCTAGTCAAAATGGTGTTTTGTCTCTCCATATCTGGACGCCTCCGTAAACTAGTTCAAAATTATTTTTATTATTCATTGGTTAGTCATGATAACACTTGAACACGTCATTTACAATAAATTTATATCAAATATAAAAATTGTATAAAGTTACAAAATACAAGACAAAAACTAAACCAATATAGGTAGGAACCCATAGTCCGGCTCACCAAAGTATGTGACGGTAAGACATCCATGCAATGTTCACACAATTATTTATGTCTTACATATTTTTCTTTTAATCAAAGTAAATAAGTTATAAAACAATAATTATAATGTATCTGCTGTAAAGAGGCATTGTCACACTACGATTTTATATTATATTGAATTAGATTAAAATAATAATAAGTACCTACCTATTTTAATAAATAACTAATATTAAATAATTTCATAAAACATATTTCATATTACAAATTAATAACGAATATAATAAAAACTAATCTTATACGTGGTGGCCGAGTTGGTTAGACCTTGGACTTAAAAACACTTAGGTTCCTGGTTCGAGTGGTTCACCCGGTGTGTACCAATGAGTTTTTAATTTTAAAATTTACGTACATTTGTTTGACAACACCACTATAGTGCCTCGGAGAGCACGTTAAGCTGTCGGTCCCGGTTTCACTATACCACCTTGTGAAACTGTTTATAGATGGGTTATTGAGTCTATTCAAAACATCGCGACGAGCTAACCACTTGTTCGGTGTAGACTCATACCATCGGCTATGACGAGGTGGGATTAAAACCCCTCCGCTGGGTACCCTGGAGCCGTCTAGGCCCGTGGTCGTCAAACTGCGGCCCGCCGTCGATTTTTGTGCGGCCCGCGACAAAGCAAATAATTTAAATAGTCAACCACATATTATAACAGATTTTGCAAACAAATTGTTTTGAAGACACAAGTGCTTACTCTATAAAAAGGAGACTACCACCTCAACAAGAAATCGATGCAGTAGCGCCAAATAGCCACCGAGCGTTAATAAGGGAATAAACAAAGACCATGGTCGGTTTGGCTAATATATTTGTTACATTTTGCCACTAATCATTGATGGTTTGTCAATACATAATTTACATTTCAAAACGCGCAATAAAAACTATACATTCTGTCAATAAAGCACTGAGATTCATTTATTAAAAATACTTGCACGTCGAAATGATTTGTCGCTAGGTGCATTTTCAGCCTTATTACAAGAAATAAAAATTTCGAATGTTGTCTTAAATTGTGCATTGGATTTTTTTGTGCAGAAGCACTGAAATTTTGACATAATTCTTACGGTTAATCGAATTTATCAAAAACACATGCATATGAGTGATACAGACAGGGCCCTAAAAACCGGTCGCGATGTGGCGAAGGTAACGGAAATGGTGGCTGGAAATGCTGGTTTAAGAAAATACATGGGTTCACGAGTTTTACACGTGAACCAATCAACTAGGCTGGGTTGGACGGCCCAGCCCAGTTGAGTGCCGAGACCGAAAAATGCATTGTCAAAGTCGATTAAAAGTGAAGATGATGGTCACAGCGTTATGAGGCTATTGAGAGAGAAAATTTGTCGCAAAACACCTGAGGCCAAGTGGGCAATACTCGCGCTTTCGGCATTCATTTCGATTCGATATTATAACGAAAAATGACATAATATGTCAAAAATTTTTTTTCGTTCAAAAATATCGAATCGAGATGAATGTCGAAAGCGCGAGAATTGCTTACCTGACCATAGAACACGATCGCCGCATCGATCGATAAAAATGTATAGGAATTTTACTCTATGGGTAGACCGACGAGAAACGTCAAATCCCATACATTTGGCTTTCGATTCGATTAGTCTTTGGTAGGGCCCCAGATTTGTCGAACGAAATGTAATGGATCTTCCACGACGATAACGCGCCATTTAACTATTGTGAAAGAAACAAATCTCAAAAAATAAATATAATAAAAACTCAACAAATCTTATTTTAATAATATAATAATACACTTCTAGGTCGTGTTTTCAGCCGATAGATAAAAATTAAATAGAATTTACACGGCAAGAACAAAAAATGCGTTTAAAAATAAGTGTTTTGATAATTTATTATTTAATAGGAAAGAATTTACTTTAAAATGTTTTTTTGTATCTACCTGATGGTAAATATTTTTTATAAAGCATCGAGGCTATTTTAAATAGACTCGTAATAGAAATTCGTCTAACGATGACTGATTCGTTACCGAGTTAATTAGCCGGCAAATATACTTAATATATAATAGATAATGATAATCAATGCTGCTAAACAACAATGTAATGATCGACCCCATTCATGGATTTTATAGATCTGTTTACCATCAGATAGATACAAAGTTAGATGCGCCGTGCTACAAAAAAAACGAACTGAATAGGTAGTATAAGTGGACAACACCCTAACCTTGCGGTCCGATTCGCGACAAAATCGATGTCTGCGCTGTCAGCGCCCCGGTCCGATTGAGCGTAAGCGCGCTAACGATAGATGATTTGCCTTGCGGTCCGATTCACGACAAAATCGATGTCAGCGCCGGTCCGATTGAGCGTAAGCGCGCTAACGATAGTTGATTTGACATTATTAGTGACGTCATTACACACGCCATATTGGACTTACAGTGATTTTGCTTCTGGGTGAAATCGCTGTGAGCGCTGTCAAAATGACATTTATCAAGAGACATGTTTTTGAGGAATGTATTAAAATTTCTAAAATAATTATTAAGTAGATAGTTAAAAGTGTTGTGTTCTCATTTATTTTGGTATTTATGTAAACAAATATACAAAATACATTAAAATTAATTATTTTTTTATGGCGTTTTATTTGACATTCAAACAGAGTGAGAAGAGCATATGTTTTAGTTGCGAGATAGAGGGAGATACAAGTGATGTTTTTGTGAGCCCGCTTAATCACTGGTCCGATTCATGCACGCTAATAGCGCCGTGAGTGGTTTCATCGCGCTTTTTGAATCGGACCGGTGATTATGAACGTCAGCGCTGACAGCGGTGTTATTTCCATTCATGGTAAGTGTGCCGCCCGACAGTAACCTCACGGTCCGGATGGCGATAACACCGCTGTCAGCGCTGACGTTCATAATCACCGGTCCGATTCAAAAAGCGCGATGTAATCACTCACGGTGCTGTTAGCGTGCTAATGAATCGGACCAGTGTTTAAGCGCGCTCACAAGAACCTCTCTTGTATCTCCCTCTATCTTGCAGCTAAAACATACGCTCCTCTCACTCTGTTTGAATGTCAAATAAAACGCCATAAAAAAATAATTAATTTTAATGTATTTTGTATATTTGTTTACATAAATACCAAAATAAATTAGAACATAACACTTTTAACTATCTACTTAATAATTATTTTAGGAATTTTATTACTTTCTTCAAAATCATATTTCTAGATAAATGTCATTCTGACACCGCTCACAGCGATTTCACCCAGAAGCAAAATCACTGTAAGTCCAATATGGCGTCTGTAATGACGTCACTATCTATGTCAAATCATCTATCGTTAGCGCGCTTACGCCCAATCGGACCGGTGATGACAGCGCTGACATTGATTTTGGCGTGAATCGGACCGCAAGGTAATTTGGTGAAAATACTTGGGTACATTTAGGTAGTATAAGTGGACAATACCCTTAGTGTGCAGCCCGACAGTAATACCCCCATTGATTGTCCTATGTGGCCCTTGGCAAGAAAAGTGTGACGACCACTGGTCTAGGCGGTCTCGGGCGCCGTAAGGCACCCGTGATGATATGTATGTATAATAACAACAATGAATGTAGCTGCTGTAAAGTGGCATTGTCAAACTATATATACCCACAAAACTATTAACCAGGGATTTTTATCATCAACTTTATAGTAACCCTTAGTTATAAGAGTTTTTTTGTTTTGGGGCAAGATAAGTAGGTGAGCTGGCAGTCTGTTGTACATGCACACACCGGCACCCATATAAGAATTATTTGTTTTCGAAAAACGGTATTTTGGTAGTGCCAGTTTATTATTATTACGAGTTTCACGTGTATGTACGTCACTACGCTTCCGGTACAGATCAATATTCTTATGGATGTATAAAATATTTTCTAAAATATATTATAGAGCTTGTAAGAAGAGAGTGGTAGATGTGAAGGAAGCGAGAGAGTTATGCCAGGATCGTTGTAGGTGGTGCTCCCTTGTTTCTGCCTATCCCCGTGGGAAAAGGGCGTGACAATTTTACTTTACTAAAATATATTGAGACGCCACTTTTAGAATCTTAGTTCTTTAAACCTGTATCTTAAGGTCTCGCGAGGCCCCAAGTTATATATAGCTTGTACAGCTCTTTTTTATAAAATAAAGATTGTAAGTCAGCAGCGTTACGCCACATTAATGTTTGCGCCTTTGGAGTTGTATCCGAAGTTCATAGGTTCGATTCACAAAAAAAAAAAGATTGGTAGGTACATTTTTCTGTAGTTTGTCATGGTCTGAGTGTTTATAAAATATAATATGTATTATATCGTTGTTTCTGGTACACATAGTACAAGCCTAGGGCTTAGTTTGTGACCAGAGCAATACATGTAAAAATTGTCCTACATATTATATTATTATTGTTATCTTTTTTCAATCAAAGATTATTTTCACTGTTAAGAAAGAGACAAAATTCAATATAGTTTTTATTACAAAGGAGGTTAGAATTTAATATAATGATTTGGAAAAAAATATGGTGTAATAATAATATGAGAAATATGTTTATGTCATATAAACATATTTCTCATATTATTATTACACCATATTTTCATAAAAACTTATCGGGTCCTTGAAGAACACTTTAGTAAAAAGGTTTTCTCTCTTTTTACGCAAGCCTTAACAAGGAAACCTGTCACCTTTCCTGCCACCAAATATCCTTTACTCCTTCCAAAATTAACTTGTTTATTTTGTCTGTGCTGTTTTTACACATATTCATTTTTCTTGCGTAAAAGAGAGAATACCTTCTATAACTAAAGTGTTCTTCAAGGACTCGATAAGTTTTTTATGAATAAGGCCATATAATTCTAGTTATGACAAATATTTGCCTTTCTTGGTGCAAGGCCCTTTGGAAACTATATATGCTTCTGTTTCTATCACAACTAAAATACAATAAAATAATATGAAGGACATTGTTATTACAAGTGTTAACACAACATTAATAAAAATTCTATAGAAGCATGAAATATATATAATATATTCATGCTTCATTATGAATTTTGGATCTTTCCATATTTGGAAAGATCCAAAACAACTTGTCTAATAATAAGAACAGTTAATATAGAAATTGGAGAACATAACCAAAACTATAAAGGTAGCCAGTTATCTCTTTCCCATAAGCAGTTTTTTTTGGTCTCATAACATAATAAAACATTAAATTTAAAAATAATATTTATTATCTTAGTCTTAAAATAATTATTTTATAATATATATTAAATCATAATGGAATTTAAACAGTAGACACAATAATACCATTTGTATAAGAATTTTAATAAGTATATCTTTGGCTCAGCTTTCTATTTAATGATTATTGAGTACACTCAGGCCAGATAGACTGTATGGATAAACATATAATATATTATGTTTGCCATGGGTGGAAATCAAACCCATGACCTCAGGATACAATGAAAATGGCATAACCGCTAGAATGCAGAGACCCATGATTTAACTAGTGGTAAGCACGTCCATGACTTATTTTCTGACAAAACTTCGTATTAAATCTACACGAACACGTCATTGGAAATCTAAATTATTTTCTGATTTTACATACACTTATAATTTGTTATCTTTTATGTCTTAATCGCTCCATTCGTTGTCTTCTTCTGTTCCGTTGTTAGGCTCCAGCATCTTGGTTAAAGTAGAGGTTCCTCCTTCATCCATTCTGTTAAATAAAGAAGTAAGAAGTTTTTTGTTTATATGATCAGTCTGTGAAATCTCTCGGCCTTTCTCTTCGTGATCTTGAGGAACCCCATTAGAAGTCTCTTGATTTGTAACTGGTGCAGGCATTATAAAAAAATCCTTTAATTAACAAATTATAAAAAATTTCTTTGAGGACTATTTTACCCCACTTGACTTGATATTGGCAAAATTACGCCTATGTGGCGTGGCGTAAAGACCACAAATAAAAGAAGAAGAAGACTATTTGGAGGAAAAAATAATATTTTTATTTACAGATTATATAGTAATATGTACTACAATAATATGATTACTTAGGGCCCGTTCGTTTTGGGAATGAAATATGTTCACAATGATAATAATGACATTATGCGAACTTGCGTTTTTTTTTTATAGTTTCAATCACAATGCCACAATTACCACTATCCAAATCGAACGCTATTATCACGAATCTGTCAACTGTCACTTGTCAAGTAAAATATAGGTTAAATCCCACAATACACTAATTTTATTTGCGAAATCTTTCTAAAATCATTCTATTTTTATATACAATAAATTAGATCCTAAAAATATAAGACGATTGCGACATTTAAAACAACAACAACTGTCACAACCACAAATGTCAAAATATGTTCACAACGCCTCACCTATCGACTGGGGTAATTGTGATCAGGGGCTTTATTCCAAGTTTTGACACGTTCACCGTCACGCATTTTGCGTAAAGTGCGGGTATTGAAATATAAGTTCTATCCTGTTAATTATAAAATTGAAATTCCAATGCTCCACACATGTTTAAACTTGCGAAGAATTTGTGTATTTCAAGATGGCGGCATTATTAAAGCCAACCTAATATATACTATATACGGTACGTTTGAGTACTGCTTAAAAGGCTTACAAAGCTAGCTTAATTTACTTGACAGGTGTTTTTTTAGTACTTCGCTTTGCTTTGGGTTTTTGATGACGTCACAGAAAAAAACCAAATTACGTCATCGAATTCGCTGCGAACGCTTGGAAAATACGAGTAGTGCAATCAAAGTAAATTGTCTGTGGTCACAATTATTGTGTAACAAATACTTTTTTTTGTTTATTTTATTGTTCCTCTTTTTCACTTAACAGTTTTTGAACTCTATTTTGTATTCTCTTATGAATTTTATATGATTTTTATTTAGAGAGCATAAAACTGTTCGAGTACTCCTGCAAACGCTACGATTACTTTGCTTCGCTTTGTGTACTTTGACGGCTGATTAGATTGGCTTAAAGCCTAAGCGCTTTAAGCGAAAAACAGTAGTAAACGAACACACTGTTGATCATTGGAATAGAGCTTATATTTCCATATTTATAGTTTGCGCAACGTCTTGTCGTGATTAGAGGTTGCAAGCTCGGAATAAGGCCACAGTTCACGCACGCTCTGTGAATAAGATTTTAAGTTGGCTCTTGCTTGGCACAAGAAGTAAGAAAATAATAGGGATGTCAAAACAAAAATCGATATTTTTTATTACGATTATTATGTGCCATCGAAAACACAGCGTCGTTAAAAACAGCGGGAAATTAAAAAGGATGGAAGCACTGTAGTAATCCAGGTAACATTTAAGATGTAATAAAGCATTAAAATGGTGAGTAATTCATATTCCTTCTTCATAACGACGCTACGTCCTCTTCACACATAATAACCGTTTTATTGCAGTATAAAACGGCAATATTAATCAATTATTTTAAATCTACGATGCAAGATTATGATAACCAAAATGTATGTGTATCACGTTAATGTTTACAGAATTTAACGCCTTAAAGACAATTATCGATGCATTTAGAAAAATAGGTTTTGAATTAAATTGTTCTAAATGTGAATTATATTTACCTGATAAATTCCCAAATAATAACAAACAAAATTCTTTAAATGATTTTTTTAATTTAACACCAGGTATAAAATAATAAATAACAGTTCTATCCGCCTCTTAGGATCTCCAATCCAATCCTCGATAGTACCTTTCCAGGTTTTATCGAGGAAATTATTTAAAAAAAAAATGTTTCGATGTCTTTATGAAATTAATAGTCATATGACATTAGAGGCAGCCGTTTTTTCATCAACGATGCCGCGCATCGATCCGTGTTAACTTCTAGTTTCGGTGCCGAGAAAATGGAATATACAAATATTATTAACTAGCTGAGCCACTCCGCGATTTGACCCGCCGCGCTCGCGCCGTTTATCTATTATTAGGTACCATAAAAACGGTTTTTGTGAGTTAATCTTAAAAGATAGACATATACTATCGCGGACTGTTTTTTAGATCATTAAAAGAGCTATTATTCTTTAATACATATTTTTTCTGTATCTTGAACCGTTTTCACGGCGCACGCAACGGAAGGCTTCAAAGATGAAATAATTTCTCCCGTTTTTTACACATTTACCACTATATCTTTGCTCCTATTGGTCGTAGCGTGATGTTATATAGCCTATAGCCTTCTTCGATAACTGAACTATCCAACACAAAGAATTATTCAATTCGAACCAGTAGTTTCGGAGATTAGCGCGTTCAAACAAACAAACAAACAAACAAACTCTTCAGCTTTATAATATTAGTATAGACTAGCTGTGCTCGCGACTTTGTCCGCGTGGAATAGTTATTTTTTTATCATATAAACTTTCATCCCCTATGTTATCCCCTTGGGGGTAGAATTTATCAAAATCCTTTCTTAGCGGATGCCTACGTCATAACATCTACCTGCATGCCAAATTTCAGCCCGATCCGTCTAGTGGTTTGGGCTGTGCGTTGATAGATCACTATTCAGTCAGTCACCTTTGAGTTATATATATTTAGATTATTCTTTAATACATATTTTTTGTGTATCTTGAAACGTTTTCACGGCGCACGCAACGGAAGGCTTTAAAGATGAAATAATTTCTCCCGTTTTTTACACATTTACCACTATATCTTTGCTCCTATTGGTCGTAGCGTGATGTTATATAGCCTATAGCCTTCCTCGATAACTGGACTATCCAACACAAAAAGAATTATTCAATTCGAACCAGTAGTTTCGGAGATTAGCGCGTTCAAACAAACAAACAAACAAACAAACTCTTCAGCTTTATAATATTATAGATAATATTAGTATAGATTAATTACATACATACATATCATCACGGGTGCTATACGGCGCCTGAGCCCGCCTACACGGCCCCAGGGTACCCAGCAGAGGGGTTTTAATCCCACCGCGTCGTAGCCGATGGTATGAGTCTACATCGAACAAGTGGCTAGCTCGTCGCGATATTTTGAATAGACTCAACAACCCATCTATAAACAGTTTCACAAGTTGGTATAGTGAAACCGGTACCGACAGCTTCAACGTGCTCTCCGAAATATTTAAATTATATATTTTTATTTGCAGTAGCTGCTTAATTATTTTTCATAGGTCGTTCAATATGATACATAAATAAAACACAATATAATAATAATACTTTTGCTATATTTCGCCTTATTAGGGCGTCTTCAGGCAACAATATTTACAAAATAATCATGGTACATTATGACATATACAAAAAAAAAAAAAATTTTTTTTTTTTGTATGTAAGTGTGTCAGTGAGTGAAAAAGTCTATAGGTGATTGAATATTTATGTGTGTTTAAGTGAATGATAGAATATGGAGCGTGTTTAAGTGAATGATAATCGATCAATGTTGAATGTTTAGACCTGGTTTATAGTGTGCACCAAGCGACCAGATGAAAGATGATTCCCAAGTTTTTCAGCTGTATTTCGTTTAATGATGATGGGAACGATTTAATGACACGGACGGTGTAACAGTCATTAAATTTTTGAGAATGAGTTTTAGCGTGAGTGGGTATGGGTAAAACACTATTAATTATTGAGTCAGTTGTATGCCGATGGTGGTTTATACGAATATGAAGGGGGTTTTTTGTTTCTCCTATATAAAATGATGAGCAAAAACGACATTCTAAAATATATATAAGATTTTTTGTTTTGCAGTTTGAGTTGGGCTGTGCATTATAACTTTGTTTGGAATTTTGAGTGCATATAGAAGTAAGTGTGTTTATGATGGAACATGTTTTACAGCGTGGATGTTGACATGGTGAAAGTGGGTTTGGTTTTGGAGAAAATTGTTTTTAAATTAAAATTTTGTCTAAAGCATAACATAGGAATACAATTAAGTTTTTTTGTTTCATCATGTTATTCTAAAATGTGTATATTATCTTTAATTTTTCAGCTCCAAAAAAATAATTTGTTTCAATCAAAACTGTATAGACTTTGGCAGGTGACAGCGTACCTCACGCCTACTGTCACTGTCAAAATACATACGTTTTTGACTGAGGCTACGCGACATGTCGCCTCGCCTGATTTTTCTCTAGAGCCCCAGGCCCCTAGCCAGGGGTGTACCACTCCGCGCTTTAGGTATGAAGCTACAAGTACCCGGCCGTACCCACGGATGGGTTTTATTTTTGAGGGCTGCCGCAGTGGGTGGGCTGCCGCGCACCGTCGAGTCGCACGTTTATATGATACTCACGCGCCTCGCCGCGATATTTAATATTAACTAAAATAAGGTCTAAAGCTTATTGTGCCACATTCAGTTGCTTAAATAATAGTAACAAGGATCCGGACCTTACGTTTTTCATACTTCCAAAGGACCTCAAAAGGTAAATAAATCCACGGCTACCACGGTTATTATTAGGCAGGTACACTAAAAGAATATCAAACGTAGTGTGTAGTAGTCTGATTATAAGAATGCGAATTTTCATTACTCGCAGAGAATGAAGCGGGTGCGGCGGTCACTTTGTAGACTTTACGTTATCGTATGGACGGTTCAGTAGTTTTTGATTAAACATGTGTGAACACAAAGCGGCGGGTGCGGTGCGCAGATATACGCGGGAGGGTTCGCGTTTAACGAGTCTAAAAACGGAGGCAGATGCGGTGCCCAAACGCTCGCACTGATAGCTCGCGTTAGACTTTTTATATAGTGGTTGCGGGTGCGGTGGCCAAACGCTCGCGGTGACAGCTCGCGTGAGACAGCTCGCAGTGACAGCTTGCGTAAGACTGAGGCGTTGATTGGCTATCGAGATAGGCTTCTTTTCTTGCGGGTAGTGTGAAAGAGTAAGTGTATAATAAATTAGGTAGGAAAAGGATAGGTATAGGAGGCTTAACCAGTAGACAACATACATACTTACTCGTACAAACTTATTTATTTGCCCAATTAGGTACCTACGTAGGTTGCTTAATAATAAATAACATAGACTAGGCAAATATACTGAGGCAATGTTTTTGTAAGTTTTTCTTTTAACTTAGTAGGTACAATCAATCAATAATCGGTTTCCTTTAAAGGTATTATTCGCACTTATATCATTCTACATAATCTATCTATACTACTTGTACCTACGATTATTTATTTTGTGCCTATACACCGAAAAGCAATATTTAGTTTCATAGACAATGCAGTGTGCTTTATGGCTTCCGTATCTCCTTAGGTAAAAATACCTATGCAGCAGACATCCTAAAAAAAAATTGTATTATGATATACGTACTTTCTACGGCCGATGGACTTGTATCCAGTGCTATGTTAAAATAAATTACGTACTTACTATTAAGTACCTAACCTAGGTTTTGTTGAAAGAAGACAACCCTAACGTCGCGTCGTCAGAAAAGTAAAGAAAGACGCGATAGAAAGAGGGGCAACTATATGTGAATATAAATGCCATTACTGCTGTGCGATCTGAACTGAGCTTTATTGTGTCGGTGCAAGAGTCGCTATTTATTTAATTGATATTTCGGAGTGGAGCTACTGTACTTGTACTATTATTTCTTCTGTGCATAGTTGCGTTCGAAAATGTGGTAATAATGAAACCTGTGCGATCTCTCGGGAAAAATAAAGCGACGGCGACATATAATTTGTGTATATTCCATCTCTTACTTTTCCCCGAGTTATCGCACGGGTTAATTATTACCCATATTTATTGATTACTATTTTTTTATTTCTGGCAACACCATCAACATCTGCCAGCGACATTTTTCGTCGGCTGGTGATTTTTTATTTTAAAAACGCTCTAAAAGTAAGTAAATTGCTTGTTTATTTAAATATATATCATCATTTTATTCAGGTAATATCATTCGTGTTACATTGTTAAGGAAAATTGTGTGCAAAACTCTTCACGGCAATGTCAAAGTTTTAGCTTACATAACTTCGTACACTGCTAACCTAAAATTCTGTTATTTTATTGTAGAAAAATCAAGATGTTGGGTCGTATGACGCCCGGAGTGTTCGGGCAGGTGACCGCGGTGGTCAACCTACAACAGAACCGTAACATGGCCACTCTAAAATCTATCCAAATTCGTCTAAAGTCCGTGAAGAATATCCAGAAGATCACTCAATCCATGAAGATGGTGTCTGCCGCTAAGTAAGTATGACAGCCTCCGTATTCTAGTTGTTGCACCTTTGGTTTTGTATCCGAGGTCGTTGGTTCGATTTCTACTCATTGCAAATTAAAATTTGTATGTTTTTCTGTGCCATGGTCTCAGTGTTTATAAAATAAAATATGTATTAGTATCGTAGTTTCTGGTACATATAGTAGCAAGCTTAGCTTAGTTTGTGACCGGGACCAGGCAATATGTGTAAAAATATTTAACAAAACTATAGTTTGTAAAATGGAGCAGCTGGAGCAGCTTACAACTTTTTTGCAATAAAATATACTCAAGACAATTTACATATAAATTTAACAAATGTAAGTTGACTTCTACACTTTACAGGCTATAGTTTTTGTTCTTAACTTTGCCTGTTTTGAATAAATGGTTTATAGATTATTCCAAAGAAAAATGTAGAGTCAAAAAAAAACTAGTAATTCTTTTTCTTAACTGATAAGTCTGAAAGATACATGGTAAGATTATAAGTATGTAGTAAGATAAAAAATATTTTTATTTAAAACTTTACCAATTATGTATATATATTTGCACCAGTCCATAGAACATGTCATATCATTCTAAAACCACCTGGTTTCCCGTTCACTCATCCTGGTTGGTGTGTAGAGTCCAAGAATGAAAACAACAAACAGTGGAACTATATTGGTTTCCTCCACTATACTGGCTTGAGATGCTGACACACTTTTTTAAAGGACTTCTTGTATGGAGAAGGAAATACACTGGCTGGTAAACCATTCCATTCCAACCAATTAGATATTGGTTCTGAACATGAACAATAAACAACTAAACTTCTAAGTATACTATACCATAGTCAATTTACAAAGTACATTATGGATGGTTATAAGACCTAAATGCTTGTATTAGATTTTTTTTTTTTTCTAGAATTGTAAAATATATAAATCAACATAATCAGCATACATTTTTGATATGAAAAATGATAAATTTAAAAATGTTAATGTATAGTCTACTGAAGTTCTGGTCTATTTTGGTTAAAGTTCATTTGCATGTCATAAAGCAATAAGGTTTATTTTCTCTTGCAGTTATATTCTGACAGTTAATGCTATCTTTATCATTTATTGTAGTGATGTTTACACTTATGAGCTTAGTTTGTGACCAGAGCAATAAATGACCTTCATATTATTATTATTATCATCAAATCAATTTCGTAACAGTACCATGAAAGGAGACTACCCCTCTACAAAAAATTGATGCAGTTGTGGTAGTCTCTAGAAAACCGGTGAACCCATAGACTAAAACTGAATCACTTGGTTTATGCATCTGTAAGATAGGCGGTGGTAACAAACTTAACTACAAAAACGTAAGGGGCAGAGCAGAGGCAACAAAGGCTAGTAAGTAAAGGTGCTTGAGAACTGCTAGCCTAGAGTGTGCCAGTTTTTATGGATTATCCCTTATAAATATATTTATTTGGCAGGTACGCCAGAGCCGAGCGTGACCTTAAGGCTGCTCGGCCCTATGGAGAGGGAGCTGTCCAGTTCTATGAAAAGGCTGAGGTATAAAAAAAATAACAAACTGACTAAAATAAAAAACTATTATGTCCTACATATTGTTTTTGCAAAATCTTAAATGTGCAGACATGGAAAGTCTTCAATTTTATTATAATTATGTTTCATAGCCAGTGTAAAAACCAGTGTCAAAATTAATTAACAACAAAAACAGTTTAATTAGTATTAAGTAAAAAACAATTGCAAATTTCATCATGGGTGATTTGTACCTGTTTGGCTAAATGGTTGAGTACCTGAGCAAGTAAGGGTTGTGGGTTCAAGTCCCATCCACCAGGATTTTCTCTTTAAGTCTTGTTGGAGTCAAATTGATGCGTATTACATACAAAAGTACTTCCAATATTACAACTTGGTTGTTGTTTTTTTTTATGTTTGTCCATAACAAACATCCGACGAAAATGTTAGTTTTATTTCGAAAATATAGCCTATAATAAGAAACTAATTTCGTTTATTTTTAAAATAATTAACTGGTTTTTAAGATATTTTTATTTTATTTCTTTTAGGTAATGACAATAACATGATTTCTTGTATAGCGCTTAATAAACTTTACATTATTATCGGACCCAAATTTTCATTTCACTCAACCGGTCACCAATAGAATCACTTGCTTTATATATGTGCCAATCATATATTCTTTTTTAAAAAGCAGCCTGTTTTCTTTACTAGTGTGTTAATTACATATCTCAAAAATAATAGATTAAAATGTTCAAACATGAATATGTAGCAAAACCAGTTTTAATTGATAAAAACGAATTTAGTTTCTTATTAGCCTATATTATTAAAATCAAAAATAAAAATTCCATTTTGTTTTATTTTTGCCATTGAAGCCCATTGATCACAAAAATCTTTTGGCGTGGGTAATAAAAAAAATGTATTATGTAATTAAAAAAGTTTATATATAGATTTCGAAAAAGTATATAATAAATAACACAACACAGAAAGATTAATAAATACAATGACCGACAAAAATATTATTTTAATTCTGGGACAAACAGTAATTGGAAGTGCAAAAGCTAATTTTGTATGGAGAATGCGGAGTTTACGATTATGAATGTAGGGCCCAAATCACATAATGGTAGTTATTAATATTGATCAGTAGAAGGAAACAGCCTGTGTTTAGAATATTTGTTTAAGCCTGGTTTACAGGTGTTGGATCTTGGAGATTTTTGACAGAAAGACTTTATATAAAATATTTGTTTCCATCCAGGTAACTGCCCCAGAGACCGATAACAAGGAACTGTACATTGCTATGACATCCGATAGAGGTAATATTTTGTTATTTGGAAATTAATTGAAGTGTTGATGCAAGTGACCATAGACAGGATTTCGAGTTTTTGGGTGGGGGGTCCTATCAGCCAAATGTGGGCAGTGACAAAGTCAAATTTTATGTTTATTTTAATTACTAGTTTACATTAATATCCTCATTTCTATTTACTAAATATGAAATCAATGCAGTATAATAATAATATAGCGTTTACTAATAAAAAAAATAACTTTAATATTTATACTATGTTTGCAGTTATATTTTATGAACATAGAGTTTTTTATTTTATTTTCAGAGCCTGTACTAGACATTCTTATTGTCTGGGTTAATGTTGTTAGTTTTCTTGTCGAAAAAGTAGTCTCCTTTTAGGATGCTGTTACAAAACAAGCTGATAATGCAGCGAGGGTATTAAAATAGACTTGTAGTGAAAATTCGTCTTTGTCGCCCATTTCGTAATCGCATTATTTAAGGTAAAGGTCAGACTGCCCTAGGCGGAGCTGCACAGGAGCCACGCGACTGCTTTTTAATAGACAATTTTATACAAATATGTCGATATACTTTAAAATTGGAAAATAAAAACTAACTTATTAGTTTGTTACCTCATGAAATATATAGCTGCGTCGTTCCGTTGCAATTCAGTTCCGCCTAGTGCGGTCTTTACTTCTTCCGTCATAGTGGGAATGACCAATGTTATTAAATATTAATAATAATATTTTATTACATAAATTGCTCTGGTCACAAGCTAAGCTCTAGGCTTCTACTATGTGTACCAGTAGCAACGATATATTTTACACATACCAAAACCATGACAAACTGTACAGAAATACGTACTAATATTTTTTCGCCCTTGGTGGGAATCAAACCCACGATCTCCGGGTACAACGCCAAAGGGGCAACCACTAGTCTACGGAGGCAGTTAAATATAAAATAACAATATGCCCAGATTAAACTCAGATGGAGCAGCAGGTAATAAATATGAATTGTCCAGGTCTCTGTGGAGGAGTCCACACGGCCGTGTCCAAAGTGATTCGCAACCGTCTCAACTCCCCCGGGGCTGAGAACATCAAGGTCATCTGCGTGGGGGACAAGGCGCGCAGCATCCTGCAGAGGGTGCACGGGAAGCATATCATCATGGTTGTCAATGAGGTACGTACCCAGGCATACTGTCCCTCCAGGGTGGCTATTTTCTGGTAAACATGGAAAATTGGGAAAAGTCAGGGGATTTTCAGAGGCTGAAAATGTCAGGGAAAATATTTAAAGTACACACACAACTTGCTACTGCAAACGATTGGCAAACTAAGCGGGGCGATTCTAAGTTCAAAATATGCTTATTTTTTAAGAATGTGAAAAATATTTTATTGCTCTATATTTTCCGAAAATATTGTTTCTATTTTCAAATAATTTTTATCTTTAAACCTCTTTTTCATTTCCAAAAATCAATTAAAAAAACAAATAATATATTTTCAGTATTTTTTATTTTCTTTTTGAAGCTTATTAAGGTCAGGGAAAATCTAAAAAAAGTGACTGGAAAAGTCAGGGAAATTCGAATCTGAAAAAAATGGCCACCCTGTTCTCGTATCAACTTTTATGGAATGTGTTTCCAAGATGGTACGCATTACACGCATCAGCATCTCTCTCTAAACCAATAATACTTGTATGCTCTTGAAATAATTGCAGAACTTATTTGCAACAATTTTGTGGGAAAAAACATTGCAAAGGACCACACCATTAAGTCAAACAAATATTTTGATCTCACAAATAAAATCTATACTAATATTATAAAGCTGAAGAGTTTGTTTGTTTGTTTGAACGCGCTAATCTCCGAAACTACTGGTTTGAATTGAATAATTCTTTTTGTGTTGGATAGTCCAGTTATCGAGGAAGGCTATAGGCTATATAACATCACGCTACGACCAATAGGAGCCACTATATCTTTGGTAAATGTGTAAAAAACGGGAGAAATTATTTCATCTTTGAAGCCTTCCGTTGCGTGCGCCGTGAAAACGGTTCAAGATACACAAAAAATATGTATTAAAGAATAATCTAAATATATATAACTCAAAGGTGACTGACTGACATAGTGATCTATCAACGCACAGCCCAAACCACTAGACGGATCGGGCTGAAATTTGGCATGCAGGTAGATGTTATGACGTAGGCATCCGCTAAGAAAGGATTTTGATAAATTCTACCCCCAAGGGGATAAAATAGGGGATGAAAGTTTATATGATAAAAAAATAACTATTCCACGCGGACGAAGTCGCGAGCACAGCTAGTATGAAATATATTGTGAACATAGGTAAAAACAAAGTAGGTGTTATATTTATAACTAGAAATAAAATTTCAAAAAGTTCCGACAGCTAATCTTTGAAGGCTGATCCTTCAAAAAACTATGCAAACTTTGCTGAAGTTTCTCTTACACCGACTTTCACTGCATGAGTATTCAAACAGTTCCTAGTAATTTAAGTTGTGTTTGATTTGACGGTGCCTTAGTTTTTTGAGTTTTTCCACAATCAAATGTTTTTCTTTATAGTTAATATTTGTTTCAGCTTGGTCGTCTGCCGCCCACATTCTTAGACGCGGCTCGCATCGCCAACTCTGTGATGACATCCGGGTACGATTTCTCGTCCGGCAAGATAGTGTACAACCAGTTCAAGTCAGTCGTCTCGTACAACCAGAGCGACCTGCCACTGTTCAGCCGCAGCGTTGTCGAGGTAATTATTTACTTCAGAAGCCAGGAAACTTCTAAAAATGTCCAAATGTTGTTTTCAGTGATACATACTAAAGTTTAAAGCGGACCCAGCCTAGTGGTTAAGTAACTGCGCAACTGATAAAAAGGCCGGCCTAGGATGGGTGACCGCGTTATACAACGAAGCTATTTCGTCATAAACACCGCAACAAGCTCGCTATTTGTTAGGTGTTGCCTCTGAATACCATCGACGAAATGAGGATGGGTTAATCCCTCCGCTGAGGCCGTTTAAACGGTTCTCGGGAGCCAAATAGGCACCCGTGATGGTATTTATTTATTTATTATACTAAAGTTTTTTATAAGAAAAAAAGGATGTGAAAGTGTAAATACTAACTCAATGTTAATTAGATCATCTCATTATAAAAAATCTATTAACTTTTGAAACACAAACAGTTTAATTTACAATTCTAAAAATATTACTTTAATTGTCATTGTTATAAACTTTATTATCACTGACTGGATACAAGTCCTTAAGTTACAGTATTTCTTTAACAAGTAGTTAGCTCTCCGCGATGTTTGGATTGACTTAATAACCCATCTATAAACAGTTTCCCAAGTTGGTAAAGTGTAACTGTGACCGACAGCTTAAAGTTCTCTCCGAGGCACTATAGTTGTGTTGTTGTATTTTTTTTTAGTTTAAAAATAAATATACTTCTCATATTATTAATAAAATTATTGACAAAATTTTTAATCAAATATTGCACATAATTTTATTGCAACTTTGAGAATATAATGCCTTTGAAAAACATGATGTCAAATAAAGATATTACAGTCATTGATAAAGAGCACTTTTTTTTTATTTTGTCAATAACTATTAAATTTATATTTATCTAAAAATAAACTGATGTCTGCTAAATTCACATCCATCAAATGCGCCAAAACTGTAAAACGCGCAAAGTTAAATTAAGCATTCTGATTTTTCCAATTTTATTAATTATTTATTCCGTAAGAAACAAAGTACAAAGTCTTCTACAAAGTATTAAATAAAAATAAAAAAATGGTTCAAGTCAATCTCAATCTAATAGGGATTCATTTTCGACCGCCTCCGTAGAGTAGTGGTTGCGCTTTTGGCGTATCCGCTGTTGTGGGTTCGATTCCCCACATCCCCACCCATGGCAAATAAATGTATTCGTACATTTTTCTGTACAGTTTATCATGGTCTGAGTGTTTATTAATATACAATATGTATTAGTATGTTGTTTCTAGTACACATAGTACAAGCCTAGAGCTTAGTTTGTGACCAGAGCAATAGGTGTGTATGTCTTTCATATTATTATATTCTTTTAGACTTAGTTACACTTAGAGTAAGATTAAGTCGTAAGGTCTAACCAACTCTGCCACTACATATATAAATTCCTAAAATCGCCTAAACCGAAATGTCAAACGTATTCGTTGCCGCCATATTCTGTAGCCCAACCATAAGTTTTTGCAAACAATTTTTACTATAGTCTCTAGTAACTATAGATAAGGTACCTACAACCAATAGAGTCGCTTTATTTTTCAAATAAACCTCTTATTGATTCCTATCTATAGTAACTAGCGACTAGTAGAAACTGCTTGCAAAAACTTGTGATTACTGGTCTCACTCCAACCAATCAACAAAAAAAAATTGTATCTTTTTTTTCAACTTTAAATGGTGTCTGGAAATGCGATGCTTTAGGGCGACTCCCTTATATCTTCATGATCTACGCGCGACTATGTAGGTGTCTATGTCTTTCATATTATTATATTCTTTTAGTTACACTTCTTTAGGTTTATTTATCTTTGAATTATTTTCCAGAACGCCCCTAAGCTGGCCATCTACGACTCTCTGGATGCTGAAGTTCTGCAGTCGTATCTAGAGTTCTCTCTCGCCAGCGTCCTGTTCTATTCTCTGAAGGAAGGAGCTTGTTCTGAACAGTCTTCTAGAATGACAGCCATGGACAATGCCAGCAAGAATGCCGGAGAGATGATTGAAAAACTCACTCTGACATTCAACAGAACTCGGCAGGCTGTCATCACCAGAGAACTCATTGAAATCATCTCTGGTGCTGCTGCTTTGGAATAAAATGGTTAAAATTCATCGATTTAGACACACTTGCAGATTTTTTTTTAACACCCTAAATTTGTCATAACTGATAAATTTATTTATCAAGGTAAATGCATTTAAAAATACTCAAAGAAAGATTTTGAAAATTCCTTTAAAAATTAACACTGCCATCAAGATAAAATATAACCTATGTTGATATTTATCTTCTTACCAAATTTATTTAAAATTGGTTCAGTATTTTGATAGAGACAATTTATACTCTCAAGTTGTCCTACTTAAAATACTATAAATATAACTACTGGGTGTTTAGTCATATTTAATGACTGTTGCTTTCAGGTGTATACAGAGCCATTTACAGTACTAAATCGATGATTTTAACATATAAACCAGAAAATAAGTAAAAAATAGCGCCCGCCATTTTGTTTTTTAACTGTCAAAACTAGTGTGACCAGATTAGAAATATTAAATTGAGTCACATTTTATTTTAAATTAAGTTATATTATTGAAAGTTAATCGCGTTTACATATAAATTATTTCTGTATATCTGAATGTACTATATATACGATGCCGACATTTTTCGATTAGTGTTTGTGGGAATGAACAAAAATAGAACAATTGTGTTCAAGTCACTGGCCGCCACCATCTTTTGTCGGTTTCCACTGGCACTGGCCGTCAAGTTGTATACTCTGTAATTATAAGGATGCAGTGGTCATTAGTAATATATGATTTTGGTTAGAATTCTTGTTTTTTATTTCACATACATACATTTCACATACAAAATAAAATATAAATATCATCACGGGTGCCTTACGGGGCCCGAGACCTTCTAGATGGCCTCTGCGTACCCAGGTACCCAGCAGAGGGTTTTTTATACCACCTCGTCGTAGCCAATGCTATGTTTGACAGACTTATTAACCCATCTATGAACAGTTTCACAAGTTGGTATAGTGAAACTGGGTGCGACAGCTTAACATGCTCTCCGAAGCACTATAGGGGTTTAAACAAATGTACATACATTTTTAGATTAAAAACTCATTGGTACACGGGTCTGAAGCTGTAGTGTGTTTTTTTTTACATTTACTTTCGCGTTAACTACTACCGCGTTAACATTTTGATCAATCACACGCTCGCATTTTTAGTTCTCAAAATTTCCGCTTGGTGCGCTGAACTATTTCCTATACAAATTTTAGTTAACTCAAACGCAAAGTAATAGAAAACTCACACTAGGGGTACTGAACCAGGAACCTAAGTGTTTTAAGTCGTAAGGTTTAACCAACTGCCACTGCATATATAAATTCCTAAAACGAAATGTCAAACGTATTCGTTGCCGCCATATTCTGTAGCCCTACCATAAGGTTATGCAAACAATTTTTACTATAGTCGCTAGTAACTGTAGATAGGTTACATACAACAAATATAATTGCTTTATTTTTCAAATAATTGATTCCTATCTATAGTTTACTAGGAGTAAAAACTGTTTGCAAAAACTTGACTGTTCTCACCTCAACAAAAAAAATTTTTTTTTGTTCCTTTTTTAAATTTAATTTAATGGTGTGTGGCCATTTTGTTTCTCAAGCACGTCTGGAAAGGCAATATTAAAGTTTAGGGCGACTCCCTATATATATCTTCATTATCCACGCACGCGCGACTAAGGGCGCTAGTGTACATTCGGCCAAGAAAGTGGTCTATCAAATTTAGCACAACGTCCCGTGTCATAGCTAAGGTGGAATAAAGTGCAGACTGCTGCCCTCATAAGCAAGAGAGGACGTATCTGATAAAATGTAAAGAGAAAAGGATTTGTATTTTATATTTTTCATGGCGTGCTGTCTTTATAATATTTAAAAGGAGAACGATCATTCTGGACCGTTCTCCTTTTAAACTTAAGCGTTCACAAACAACGATATGCTTACTTAATAATAGATAATTTAAGCATTATTTTCCAGTATTCAAAATAATTTTAGAAGTTGGGAAAAAAAAGTTCTGACAACTTTTGTTACGTGCTGATTCTTCTGCCTTTTCTGTAAATTTGTCCACATTATGCAGAAAAAAAATGCTTTATACATTTCAAAAAAATATTTTTGCTTATCTGGATTGAGATTTAACAAAATGAAGAGAGATTTCACATTATTTTGAAAGAAAATGCCGTATAGTATTGAATGCCCTTTGTCCATTTATCGCATGAACAGAATAAAAACAGAATAAAAATAAAATAAAAATATAGCGACGATAGGCCGATGGACCAGTGCTATGTTAAAATATATAATAAAAAAAAGAGCGACGATATATCATCCACAGATAATATTATTCTGTCCGTGCAGCACAAGGAAACACTACTAATAATTTTGCGGATTAATAATTCCCGGACCGAAATTGTTCGCTATACTAACCTAATACATACTAGTCATAACATAACCTCGAATTGAAATGAGAATAACTTTTTTCTCCCAACTTCGATGTAATTAACAATTTTATTATATGTATTTTCCTCTATCGAACTGGATAGGTTTCATTTTTGAACGCGGCTTTTAAGCCTGGGTCTGAAAATACATGGGCTTTGACCGTTTTCCAATTTAATTTAATTATATTTTAATAATTTATTAAATAAAAGAAGACTTTTACTTTTTAATTATCATCATCATCACGGGTGCCTTACGGCGCCCGAGACCGCCTAGACGGCCCCAGGGTACCCAGCGGAGGGGTTTTAATCACGGAATAAATAAAACAAGTGGAAGTGTGATGTGGGCGTGGCTCCTGTTCCAGCCGTTTGCGCTGATCCGCAAATACCATTTTTTTTGCGGTTAGTCGTGTCCTCTATGCCACACTGATGCTATCCATTTTCTGAATAATAAAATTGCATAAAACTTCGTAAATATGCCTTATTATGCTGTATTGCAGTGTAAAAACGATAGTCGATATAAAAATGTTTTAAATGGTGGTGTATCTTATCATCGGTAAGTTCATTTACTAATTAATTTAATATAAAATCTAATGCATTTCTATTTGAGAGCTATACATATTATAATGGACTTTATTTCATTGCCACTAAGGTCGAGTTTGTTTCTATAAATGTAATTAATGACACATTCATTCTTATACAATTACTCGCTACTAAATTAGAGCTGGGAAAAGTATATTTATTAAAAAAATCGATATTTTTCTTTATCAATATATTATTTTGTATTTGAGATTATTTTCTTGTTTCATCGCAATAATTAAGGTATTGCGATAATTTTTTCAATTTTTTATTTAATCAAATAATTTATTTTTCAGCTAATTTTTTTTAAGAGTTCCTATTGATCCTATCATTAAAGAAAAGTGGATTGACGCAGCGGGAAAAAATAATTGAAACGTGAAAAATATTTAATATAATGTTATGACAACTTTACTTTCATTTTTTCTTTTTTAAATACCTACTTTTTTTATTGTAAGTAATACAATTTCAATGCCTAAAAATATTATTAACATTGGTAAAAATATCATCCAGTATAATTTAATCATATCTAATGAACAATAAACGGTAATTAAAAATAACGTCTATTCGTTTTATTTTTCAATATTTCCGAAGAGAATAAAAAAAATGTCACATAATATGAAATATAATTGTGCATTTCCACAGTTTTATTTAAATCGTAATTGTAAATTTATTTGTTTTGTAACCGCATCAATTAGCCGGCATAATGGGAGCGATTAATGTTATAAAACAACAATGTATTGATCCACCTATTCATGAACTTTGTAGGTCTGCTTACCACTAGACGCAGAGTCCATAATCTGCTCTCATAATATCAGTCGTCTCCATTCATGGACTCAGTTGATCTGCTTACCAACAAGTAGGCACAGAGTCACATGACCTGCTCTTATAATATCAATCGTCCCCATTTATGGAACCTGTTGACCTGCTTACGAACAGGTGGGTAGCGTGTCATATGACTCTACCTACCTTTTATTAAGCAGGTCTACAGACTCCATGAATGAGGACGACTAAGTAATAGATTATAAGACGTCATGTGACTGCATCTACCTGGTGGTAAACATACCTTCATAGTCCATGAATGGGCTTCCACTATGCCGGCTAAATGATGCGGTTACGAAATAAGCGACGACGAAAACGATTTTTCTTTACGAGTATTTTAAAAACCTTGTCACTTTTTATTTAAAAAATCAGCCGCCCGTTTCGTAACCACACTCTGTGTAAGGAAACTACTACCTCGGCAATAACCGGTTTTTGAAATTACTACAACGATTAGTAATCTCAAAAACCGGTAAACCCACAGACTAAAATCGAATCATGACTAGTCCCTTGACCGTTTTTGCATCATACAGATGCAAAAATTGTCAAGGGACTAGTCATGATTTTTGATTTGGGCGGTGGAAACGAGACCGATCCGACCGATCGCTCTCGTTTCCACTGCCCAGGCCTTACTCCCACCTAAAATATTTTTTACTAACATTTAAAAAATATAATTTACTACACACATTAAATTAAAAAAAACATCGATATCAATACTTTTAATATTTTATTATGTCCCGCCCTTGAATTATTATATTTTGTGCATAGAAAGTTCTAGAATAGTCATACAGACTTTGGCTTTATAAACTATATTAGGCCTTATGCCGACTGCATAAAACAATTAATGGGATATTGATTAAATCACGCCACCTGTGTTCTAATAGCAGAACCTTTTTAGCAGAGTGTTTAGACAGTTTATTTCTACTAGAAACTAGATGTCATGATTTTTTGATATATTAATTTAAATCTTATTTCATAGTGTATAGTGTTTAAAATGACTGTGTAGTTTTGTAACCAATCAGGATAATACTGTTATAGATTCAACACTTATAGATATATGATTTTGGCGACATCGGTTCTGATACATTTGGTGTTGTATACCATTTCCACTTGTATTATTTATTCCGTGGTTTTAATCCCACCTCGTCGTAGCCGATGGTATGAGTCTACACCGAACAAGTGGCTAGCTCGTTGCGATGTTTTGAATAGACTCAATAACCCATCTATAAACAGTTTCACAAGTTGGTATAGTGAAACTTTTTAATTAATATAAAAATATTCAGGGTTACTTTGAAAGGATTTACTTTGGGATAATATGAGGTTCTGCTGATCAAATCGGACAATTTTTCCCATGGAACCATGTGTCGGAAATGGAAAAAAATGCCTTCTCCATACAAACCAGTTATGTTAAAATGACCAATTTGTGTGGGGAAGCCAAAATTTTTTTTCATTTGCGACACACGGTTCCATGTGAAAATTTGTTCGATATGATCAGCTGGACCTCATATTAGCCCAAAAGTACATCCTTTTAAATTCAAGCTGTATAATGCGTCTATTGTGCTTAGTTATGACTTTAGTTTTAATATTATTACTTCTGAAAATGCGAATGTTTCACTAATGTAGTATTCATATAGAAAACTACATTTAAATTCTCTTAGGTAGAAATGTCTCCTTTTTGTAATGGACAAAAAATATTTAACATTCCACTATTTTTGAAAAATTGTGGAATTTTTATATATATATATATATCATCACGGGTGCCTTACGGCGCCCGAGACCGCCTAGACGGCCCCAGGGTACCCAGCGGAGGGGTTTTAATCCCACCTCGTTGTAGCCGATGGTATGAGTCTACACCGAACAAGTGGCTAGCTCGTCGCGATGTTTTGGATAGACTCAATAACCCATTTATAAACAATTTCACAAGTTGGTATAGTGAAACCGGGACCGACAGCTTAACGTGCTCTCCGAGGCACTATAGTGGTGTTGTCAAACAAATGTACATAAATTTTTTAATTAAAAACTCATTGGTACACACCGGGATTCGAACCAGGGACCTAAGCGTTTTTAAGTCCAAGGTCTAACCAACTAGGCCACCACGTATATTATATTACACGAGTTGGTGGTCTTCTTTCAGGGTGCGGTTACGAAACGAAAGATTGACTTGACGTTAAAGCAGCGAGGATATTGGACACGTAATGAATATTTTCGTCTTTGTCGCCGCACATTTCGTAACCGCATCATTAACCGGCAAGTGAAAGAGATCAATAGTGTTAATCAATGCATTGATCGACCCCATTCATGGACTTTTTACGTATGCTTATCATCAGGTATATACACAGGTGTAAACCGCAAATATTTAATGACACGCTAAAAAAGATTGTATGATGGGGTTTAAAAAGAAAACAATATTTTAGCTTTAAATTAAAGACAATCAAATAATTTTGTATATTTTTTTAAGGTACGAAATTATATTATGGGTCTGTCAATGTGCAGATTTAGACATACAAGATAAATGCAAGAATTATATCTACAAGATAATTTCATAGAATTAATAATAAGACATCAGGAAAATGTTTCCTCCAACATCACTTACACAATGACACCTGTCTATATACTTATTAAGGGTTCTCCAGTCGACAGTGTTGCCATACAAACCTACTTCTCATATTTTTAAACAAATTATTGACATTATTTTTTTGCAATATTACTATAAGTAATATCTTTCTGTTAAAACTATATTTTTCCAAATCATTATATTCTAAAAGTTATATTTTCATTACTACTTATAATTTTTAAGTGCATTTTATTTTTTATTATGTCAAATATGAAAAGCAAGTTAGTGTGGCAGCACTGTCGACTGGAGAAACCTTAAGGGCTCTGCAGTCGTGTTGATGGTCATACAAACGAATTTCCAATATTACAACTTGGCTGTTAGTCGAAGTTCAATTATTATCTTTATATTTGAAATGATATGTATTTTTTTCTGTTGTAATAAAAAAATCTTTTAGTATTTTTAATATGCCAAAAAAAGAATACTCAACACAGAAAGATTAATAAACACCAAAAATATTTTAATTTTGCAACAAACAGAAGAGTAATACTGGAAGTGCAAAAGCTCATTTTGTATGGAGAACGAAGACTTCTAAATCGCGAATGCAGAGTCCTTAATACCATTTCACGGTTAATATAATAATTGTCATACTATTATAATTTAATGCACACATTATTTTGTTCATTTTATAAAAATCTAAGTAAAATTAATTCTAAATTAAAATAAGTAATAACATCTTAATTATTGGAATTAGAATTAAAAATCGTATAATATAATTATTTTTAAAAGTATTTATAATAACAATAATTAATATAAGTATTAAAAAAAAAACGGGTTTGAGACAGCTGATTAATTTAAAAAAAAATGTGAACAAATAAAACATTAACAATATGTAATTGCAATTTATTATACAAAATTTCGGTGGTCTCTTTCCATGCAAACCAAATAAGGTTTTTAAAACATAATATTATAAAATATTATTAAGAAGCCAGGAAAAGAATTCACGATCTCGAATCAAAAAAAAAAAAATATTATCACTGAAAACAACATTTAGATTTTTGACATCAGAGTTATCGATTATAGCGAATCCTTTTCCTGTGCACTTAAATTACATTATACATAATATAACTATAACTGACTTTTTTTTAATTCAAAAATAGTTAATTATTTAACAATAGTTGAAATTTAAAGTTAAATTTAAAAGAAAACGCAGTTAAAGTAATCTTTAATGCACTTCAAGCCTAAGCTAATAATTATATAAATTAGAATAAAATATAACTAATATTTTCTAGAATTGGATTTAATTTCGACCAGTACTATTTATATAGAGGCCAGTAGCCCTAGTGAGTTTAGTTTTTTAACGTTTACTCTCGAGTTAATTATACTACTGCGTTAACATTTTCAACAATCACACGCTCGCATTTTTTAATTCCCAAAATTTCATCTTGAGGCGCTGTGCTATGTTCTATACTAGTTTTAATAACTCAATCGCAAAGTAATAATTGTTCCACACACTATGACTACTAATATTAAAATAAAATTCATTAATATTGTAAAAGCATTTTTAAATTTAACCCCCGTTATTCATAAAACTTTATTAAGCGGTTTAGTTAAAATAGTATTTTGTCTTTTTCTTACCAATGAAAATAATTTTGACAGAAACAAGATAAAAAAACCTTTTGAATTAAACACTCAATAAAGTGTTTATAAATAAGAGGAGTCTGTATAGTAAATTAAAACCCTTATGGGGTCGCTGCAATCGACAGATTCTAGTTCCAATATTGTCCGCAAAATGGCGAGGTTTTTACTTTGGAAAAAATATAAACCGTCGTGTCAAGACTGTAGAATTTTGCTTTAACAAAATTATATAGACATAAATAAAATTATATTGTTGAGATAAAGTTATCATAAAATTGAATTAAGTCACAAATTTCTTTAAAAGAAAGTTTATTTGGCTTAAAAGTAAAATGATTTGGAAAACATATTTTGACAGGTAATTTTACCTAATTTTCAAAAACAATCCAACCTTGAAAAAGAAATAGATTTTTTTATAGTACTTAATACTTGCCTTAGCATATTTACTAAATAGATTTAGTTATACCATAGCCCACAAAATATTGCTTGCATTTATATATTACTATCTTAATTTTACGACAAACAGTGATCGGCTTGCGTGACGTTTTTAAATAAATTTATTAGCCAAAAATGTTGTCTGACAGTCATTCAATTTATTGAAACACTTTAATGCACAGCAAACAAAAGTTATGTACAAAGGCGAACTTAATGCCTTAGGCATTATCTAACCTTTAAGATATGTACGAACGCATTTAATGTGTATATTCATTTAAAAAACGTTATGCAAATGAGCCTTAAGGGCTCTGCAGCCGTGTTAACGCCCATACAAATTTACTTCCAATATTACAACTTGGCTAGTTAGTGTATTTTTTCTTATTAAAAAAAAAGATTAGGTAATAAATACAATGACCGGCAAATAATAATTTTAATTCAGCAACAAACAGTAATCGAGTATTATTGGAAGTGCGAAAATTCATTTTGTATGGAGAACATCCTTAAGTGCACAGTAAATGGATTCGTGAAATTAAATGCCTAAATAAGTATAACGGTGTTTTTAAAGTTCTTAAAAATGCGGATTTCAATTTACTATAGTTCAACTTAAAATTTGTTGCAGTGGTGTGACAGATTTTTACGTTAAACTATATTTTAATATCTAATTGTGGTGAAATTCATGCATTTCAATTAATTTAGTGAGGCAATGAGTTAGTAGAGTTAGTTTTTTTTAAAATCTACTCTAATGATATTTCAAGTGAATATGATATATTCACATTCTTACAATATATAAAAAAAACTAGTGTCAAATTATATTAGTGTGTGTTATCTGTACAGTTTGCCATGGTCTGGGTGTTTAAAAAATATGATATGTATTAGTATAGTTGGTACATGGATGTTCTGGTACACATGGTACAAGCCTAGAGCTTAGTTTGTGACCAGAGCAATAGTGTAATGTCCTTCATATTATTACTACTTAAAACAACGTTTTCCAATTCGCGAATCCTTTTACCGACATTAAAGAAAAGGCAGTTATAAACAAAACAAATACTGTAAAAAGTCGTAAACATATCCAAAATCCAGCCACCAGCTTCATTATTCTTGGACTTTGTATAAGACCTCTTACCACAAGGTAGATACAGAGTAGATATAGATATATTTGTCTTACCGAAGTATATTGTTGCGTAGTTATATACAAAGATATAACGCGACAATCTGTATGTACATAGTCCACCAGGGTCCTTGGGATGTTAAAGTTTTTCTGGAATGACAGAAAATAAATATTGTAGAAAGGAATTATATATTATTAAATTATGTACTAAACCTTAAAACAACGTTAAAAACTTTATAATTATAAACTAACCTACTAAACTATATGCTTACCTACAAAATAACAAGCTTCCTACAATACTGCTAACCTACAATATTACCAGCTTACCTACATAACTACAGGCTTACCTATATAATAACAAACTTACCTATAAAACTACAAGCTGACCTACATAACTACAGGCTTACCTATAAAACAACAAGCTTACCTACATAATTACAGGCTTACCTATAAAATAACAAGCTTACCTATAAAACTACAAGCTTACCTACATAACTACAGGCTTACCTATAAAATAACAAGCTTACCTACATAACTACAGGCTTACCTATAAAATAACAAGCTTACCTACATAATTACAGGCTTACCTATAAAACTACAAGCTTACCTACATAACTACAGGCTTACCTATAAAATAACAAGCTTACCTACATAACTACAGGCTTACCTATAAAATAACAAGCTTACCTATAAAACTACAAGCTTACCTACAAAATTACAAGCTAACCTTTTATAGGTTAGCTTATAATAACAAGGTAATTTGTAGAATAACGTAAAGAATCCATTAAAAAATTATGCTAATTATAACTTTTTTAAAGTTTATTATACTGACCTGACTGGGTAGGTCTGGGCGTTCTCCACACCGCCGAGGACGTCCGCTTAAGGACGCGCGCGTCGATGTTGGGGAATATTTCCCTCAGGTCCGGCGAGTGCGAGCGGATAAAGAACAGTCGGTCGATGAGCGCCTGGCGGATGTTAGTCTGGATCTGGAGCTGTTTGTAACGGTTCTGCAAATAATATTTATTTATTAACTTTATTGCACAAAGTACTTTGTAAGGCCGACTTAATGCCGCTAGGCATTCTCTACTAGTCAAATCTTTGGGATAATTTGATAGCCATGTAAGGTGCAATTACAGTAAATATAAAATATAATACAAAAAAAATGTTAATGTAATAATGAAAGTGAATATTATGTTATATACTTATGTATGTAATATAGTACATAATATTAATAAGACATACATAAACAATTATATATTTATTTAAAATACTTTATTGCACAAAATTACAAAATGAAATTGTACAAAGGCGAACTTAATAATAATAAATTTATTTATTAAGTAACATAGACTCAATTTGTTAGTAACATTTATAACTTATACTATGTTAGTGACATAATGAAGCCTTAGGCATTTTCTACCAGCTAACCATTGTGAGAGTGGAAGATTATGCATAGGGTGCAAAAGCAAATAAATAACAATTTAAAAGGCATATGGCGAATAGTATATAAACTACTTAAATATTACATGTAAATACTTAAATTTACCCACAATACATAATATACTACTTATATGAATCATACAATATAATACATATAGTACATATAAAAATAGAAAATGCTAAAGGAAAAATAGGCAGTTACTATATTATATAAATTATATTATAATTATATATGTAAATTATTTGTATATATAATATATAAATAATTTACAGTTATTGTTGTAATTCTTTAAAGAAATGCAAGTAGACCATTTTCCTAAAAATATACCTATTCTTGGTCTGCCGAGTTTCTAATAAACACACGTTTTTTAGTAGAATTGCCCAGCCTGATGATTAAGGCACTGCGCGACTGATAACAATGCAGTTGCCACTAAGGCCGGACCTAGGATGGGTGACCACTTTATACAATGAGGCTATACCATCATAAAAACAGCACGATCTCGCCAATTTTTTAAAAAAATATGTAGGACAATTTATATATATTGCCCTGGTCACAAATTAAGCTCTAGGCTTGTACTATGTGTACTAGAAACAACGATATAAACCATATTATATTTTAAAATAATAGTATTAAGTATTTTTCATGTTATGATTTCCATTCCATCGCATTTAAGTTCTAAATCTGTAATCGAGGTTTAATAAATATTTGTTGTTCTTTAGTTAATGAATAGCTGATATAGCCTAAACAAACGCACTCTAAGGCCTCGTTGTAAAAATTTTTTTTTTGACTATTCATAAATATCTGTAAAGATTTACATGAAATAAATGACTTGACTCGGCTAAAACTATTACAAAATGAGATTTTTACTAAGAATTGTCGAATTCACAAGTTTAGAAAATACTTAACCATGGTTTTTAAATACGGCCTAAGGTCTAACTAACTTGGTCACCACGTATATGTGTCCCAACTAAAATAATAATATATGCGAGCACAAGACTGACCGGTCGCTGCGACCAGACGGGCACGGGGTGCGCGCGCGGCGTCTCGTCCTCGCTGTCGGAGTTGAGGTGCTGGAACCCGTCCGCCATGTACACGGGCTCCACACGGCAGCTGGACGGCTCCTGCTTCAGCGGGGTGCTCACTGGAACGTCAACACTTGTTATGATGACAATTTAAAACATGTTTTTATAATTTGTCAACTGTTGCTTTTGGATTTTTTTTATAGTCAGTCCATATATGACCACTTTTTTTCGGATACGAATTTCCAGATTTTCCAGTCACTTTTTTTTTTAGATTGTCCCTGACGTTAATGAGCTTCAAAAAGAAAATAAAAATCCCAAAAATATAATATGTGGTTTTTTAAATTGATTTTTGGATAAAAATTATTAGAAAGTAGAAACAATTATTTTTAGCAATATTTTCGGAAAATATAGAGCAATAAAATATATTTTACATTCTTAAAAAACAAGTATATTTTGAACTTAGATGGAATCGCCCCGCTTAGGTTACCAGTCGTTTACAGTAGCAAGTTGTGTGTGTACTTTAAATATTTCCCCTGACATTTCCCTGACTTTTCCAGTCTCCGAAAATTTCCTGACTTTTCCCGGTTTTCCATGTTTTCCAGAAAGTGGCCACCCTGATATATAATTCCAGCAGAGTCAAAGTCTGCTGGAATTATATATATGGATGGACTGACTATAAAAAAAAATCTTTAAAGACTTCCACTGCATAAAGTTGAGTTTTAAAACTGTTTCTAGCAATTTATTTTTTTGAGAATATTTCAATTCAAAGGTTATCTATACTTCTGCACAAATTTTAGATGCAAACTTGAAATAAGTCAGGTATAGTGGAGTGCGCGAATATTTTTTCCAAAATGAATCCTTTTTTTATGAAATTTGTATTTGTTTATATCATACCTTTATCAACTTCTAGTTTTTGTTTCATTTTTTGTTTCTCAATGTATTCCTTTTTCCGTTTCTCCATTTCTCTGGCTACCTTCTCCGCTTCTTTCTTTGTTCTGAAATTAATATGAAATATTGTTACTATGAGATCTAAAATGCTGACCAGCTTTAGGTATATCTTTTATTGGAAAAGACAATCAATGCAGTAGTCCCCTCAACCAGTGAAAAATATATAAAAAAACATAAAACACCGGTACATTAATAAAAAAACAAAGCTCTAGGAGCTTTTGATTTTAATTCATTGTGATCACTAGATTTCAGCTTGTGCATGTATATGTACAAACACAGTTCATAAAAGCCGATCGATAATCGAATTGAAATACCCATCGAAAGCCAAATGTATGGGATTTGACGTTTCTCGGCGATCGGACTCTACCCATAAAGTAAAATTCCTATACATTTTTATCGATCGATGAGGCGATTCGATTAGCGATAGTGTTCTTTGGTCAGGCCGCTTGGCTCATATAGGTTCGTTAAGAGTATCACCTCGTCGTAGCCGATGGTAAGAGTCTACATCAAACAAGTGGATAGCTCGTCGTTATGTTTAGATAGACTCAATGAGCCATCTATAAACTGTTTGTCACAAGTTAGTATAGTGAAACTGGGACCGACAGCTTAACGCGCTCTCCGAAGCACTATAGTGGTGTTGTTAAACAAATGTACATAATTTTTTAGATTAAAAACTCATTGGTACACACCAGGGACCTAAGTGTTTTTAAGTGTAAGGTCTAACTAACTCGGCCACCACATATATAATAAAATTATAAAAGGCGCAGGATTAAAGCATAGGCAACTGCCTATATATGGGCCGCAACTACACCAAAAAAAATAAAAATTAAATCGATAAAGGTTCAGTAGAAACAAAAAAAAAAGGTTTTTCTTTGACCGGGAAAAGTTAACAGTTAAAAATCTGTGAGATCAAGTAGCATGATATAAGTCAGACGAAAAATAATTTAGCTTGTAGGTATCTAAGTTTAATTTTGAATAAATGTTATATTAGCCAACTTATTTAGTTGCTCTCTTCTTTACGTTGACCGTAATAGAAAATTTCAAAAGTTAACCACAAACGATTTGAGGCACGGGCGTAGCCATGGGTGGGGGTTTTGGGGGTTCAAATCCACCCCGAAATCTGTGAAAATAGATAAATTTGGCACGGGGGGTAGGCAGGGGGCGTTGTTGGAGGATGACCCTCCCGAAAAGAATGAAGGGACATTAATAGGTGATATTGGGACGACGTATTTTTTTTTTTGGTTATCATACTGTGTGTATAGGTGAAATTGTGACGGTGGCGTTTTTTATTAATTTTTTTTTTTATGCTCATTGCAAATACAAATAAACAACTTCAAATTTGACGAAGAGCAAACCCCCTCCGATATTAAATCCTGGCTACGCCCGTGATTTGAGGGCCTTCACCACTTGCTCTGCGCATGGGCCTGCGAAGTCTAAATCCGGCGCTGATATCTGAGCATGCGAACCTCTCGGCCTCCTCGAGCTGGCGGCGGCGCTCATGGTCGGCCTGGCGCAGCGCGTGCTGCTTCTCCTCGCGCAGCATCTCCGCCTGTCTGCGTCTCTCCTCCGTAATGGCCGCTTTTCGTGCCACTTCTTTGCGGTGCTGACAATAAATAAATTATAATAAATATTCATTATTACATAATAACCACCGACTCCAATTTCGAGTTGAAATAAAAAATAACGTCATTTCATACAAATGATATTTACAAAACTCATAACATTATATATATATATTTAATTAATTAGGTATTTGAGCTAGTTATACAGTGTGGTCAATTCAAACAAAGATGATTCACTTTTGGTAGTACAAAAAACATTTTTCTGAAACGAGAACAATCTCAACTAGGAACGAGATCGTCACAGTATCGTCACTTAAGGAAATGAAAAGTATTCAAAATTTACCATCTTATAATTCTTAAAAATAAAAATAAAAAAAATAAAATTTAATAAAATAAAACAACCTGAAATAAAAAGTGAAATTTATATTTTTAAATATATCATAGTAGTCTACAATAGGCAATTTGACTACATTAAAAATATACTATAAATTGGCGTAAAAAAAAATATTTCACTTTATTTTAAGGGGGAATTCGTATATGTGACGTCATCACCTTCTGTCAGATTTCACTTAAAAATGTTTGAGATTGTTTCTTCAATTTATTCTAACTATGGACAGTTGAGCCCAAAAGTCACTCTGTTGAAATTTCATTGTATGGAGTGTTACAGTTCATTATTTTAGATATCTACTTTTAGAAATCTTACTATTTTATTTTAAGTAATGTATTGTCGAAATAGTCAAGAAATGTAATTTTATATGCAAGGATTTAATGTTTCAATAAAATTGATGTATTACTATAATTTCCAGACATGCGTACAATGTGTGATATTACCGGTACATTTTATTATTATATATTAATTTTAACAGTTTAAATTTATTATAAGGCATTGGTAAGAGTGACTATTACTAGACTCCGCTCCGTAATAAACTAATTTATATTAAACAAAACTTTTTTTTTTATTTTGGACTAATTCAGCCAGTCTAAGTATTTATTTTAAAAAATGCTGTCATATGAATTGACATTACTAAGGATTGGGGTCTGCGTCACTTTAATCTACTTACCCATCTATCTACATTAAAAATATTCCGGAGTTACCTAATTGGAATAATTTTATGTAAAATATTTTATTTTAAATAAATTAGTTTTTTTATAGTAAAATAACTTAGATACACATACATTTCAAGTTATATACATAACTTCTACACGGCCTCAGGGTACCTAGACTCAGGGTATTCAAAGCAATCATAATCTTTACATTATATATATCAATTATCTGTCCGTTTGTTTTGAACTTGTCTCTAATTAACACTCATAAAGCTTAAATATAAAAAGATACGTAGGAAAATATGAAACAAAAATTGACATTTAAAATCTGCACGTACTAAATTATGCAAGTTAAGTATCACGTTCTTTCATTTTACAAAATATCTTCGATTTACCGGTTTTGATCACCAAGATATTATACCTATGTCCATTCTCAATAATTAGTCTATCGTTTTTTGACATAACATAATATATTATCATAAAATTGACCTTACTGTTACACCATAGCCTACAAAAATATACTCTTCATACATTACACACACGCACCGTACATACAACACACACAGACGTGTACTACACATATTACACCCATACACATTCGCTTTTATCAATAATTCTTATAAACTTTAATTACTTACCTACCAGCCATATTCTGTTTCTTATAACGTGAGCGTAAGATTGTCAAAATAACGATTTCTGTTATTAGCGCGATCTCCTCCAATCAGAAAAGGTTAACAACTACTCTGATTGGAGGAGATCGCGCTAATAGCGGAATTTGTTATTTTGACAATCTGACGTTCGCGTTATAAGAAACAGAATGTGGCCGCTGGTAGGTATATGTATAAAATTGTAAAAAATAAATAATAAAATCTTTTCAGCGTTGGAAAATGTTTTTTATTTAAATATTGTAAAATGCAATATTATTTTATAAAAGCAGCTGTCACTATTTAAAAAATAAATATTGGTTACTATTGTAGTTGTATTAGACACGAGCTCTCGGTCTAACAGAAGTATTGTCATACTTAGTAGGTGTGAGACCACCTACTAAGTATGACAATACCCACCAATAAATATATGAAAAATGATTATTTACATTTACAGACAAATATAATATAAACTATCCGTTTATTATCCGTCAAAAAATATAGATTGATTAAAGAGAACGGTCGCTAGTTATGATTTGGATCAGGCGTGGAATTTTTCGATTATCGAGACGGTAGCCTCCTTTCATGGTGTGGGTAGTTATAAAACGCAGTAGCAGTTAATTTGTTGAAAACTCAGAGACCTGGCATTCCACCAATCATGTGGAATGATAATAATTATTTTTTAGCGTAATATTTTCAATATGTATCAAGTTTTATACTTAGCGTAAAATAAATCAAACAATGTTCTAGAAATTGCCCACGCCAGTTTCTAAAACACAGTTCGAATTATTCTATGCTAGAAAATATTTATTATCATTTCGTATTGTTCTTTTTTATCGCCGCCCATTTGGTAACAGCATCATAGGCCAAATGAATCCATAGGCCATAGTAAATCGGTCTAATTCTATAGAAATTACATCGTATTGGTCCCTATTCATAAATATTGTATGTTTGTCATGAGTTACATACAAACAGTCACACATGCTATAATAAAAAAAACTTTGATTTTGTAATAATATTAATGATTATAAAATAAGACAATACATTATTATGTTAGTATTTAAATGTTAGGTAGATAATAAAATTGTTGAACTACTCTATTTATAAAAATAAAGTTTTGGATTATGGATGGAACCCTATTGAGCTTTGCTTTGGACAGATATAAAAAAAAACTTTATTAAAAAAATAACAATTAAAATAAATAGGTAAAATATGTTTAAAAATTGTAAAATAATGTGCGCCCTACGATACATTTTATTAAAAATATAAAAGCGACCAAAATAAATAGCTGTTGCGTAGTTTTAGTTACATCGGACCGTCTGTCTTTTTTTTTTGTAAGGTTATACTGACAGTGACAGTTGGTGAAAATTGCATATTTATTTTAGCTGAATCTGTAGTTAATCGTGTTAAAAGGTGTAAAAACATAGAATATAATCAAAATAAATATGTACTTGTCTTATAAAATTCCCAACAATATGAATATTTAGTGTTCTGATAGTGAAATAGAAAAAACGACGCGGAGCCACCTTTCACAGACGGGATCGCCCGCACAATGACGGCCTGTCATGGATTTTGTATGAAGATTTCTGTCTGGCAAGTTTTTGTAATTATTTAATTAATAATTTTCTATTAAACTTGCAAAAATCTCTCCATACATTTTTAGAATACATAATAAAATATTGATATTTATTTTTTTACCACTATAAATTGTTGTAGTTTTGTCGCTTGCAGCGATGTTAAAAAGTACAAAATTTTCATGTTTTGGAAAATATAAATACATTTTTTATTGAAATAATATATGGGAGACTATATTAATCTCTTCATACATTTCAAGTTAAAGAGTTACTATTTGCATAATAATAGTTGTCTGTGAGTATCGAGTAAATTTCTTTAACAAACATTTTTAGTTTTGTAGTTGTAGATTTTCAGAATAAAGCCTTAAACTAAATTATGTATATAGTAGATTACACAAAATAAAATTGAATATTTTTTACAATTTTATTTATAACAAAACCAACTTTGATTGGTTGATGACTGGTGACGTCACACGCAAGCAAACAAAACAATACACAGATTATAAATCATGTGGATGAAATAGAATAGAGTATAATATATAGGAGATTATTTAATCTGTGCTTGTTTGTTTACTTGCGTGTGACGTCACACTTGACATGACTGACTGCGAAACAGCGTTTTTAGCGCCATTGTGGAAATGCAAAATTTAACGTTGATTTTTATTAATAATAGAGTAGACATCCCCGGAATATCAATGTAGTGTGCTTATTATGTAATGAAGAATCATATAAAACGAGTTTCAAAAAGGAGACAAATTATATATATTATGTTATATAATTATAGATTAATGGACTTGTTTTTTTTTTCATTCTTATTTTTTTTTTATTTTGTTCCATTCAAGTTTTTAATTTGATGCGTCCCCTCAGTCTTCAGGAAATCCTCCTGCCTCTTCATCCATGTAACTATAACGTACCCTCTCAGCCTCCTTCTGTCGTTCCATCTTGCCGAGTATGACGGCGGCTTGCTTCTCCTTGCGCTCCTTCTCTGCGACCTCTAGCGCCGTCTGCCGGTACTGTTCCGCGGCCATACGAGCGGCTTCTGCGGCTGCGATCTTCTCTTCCCGTTTACTGTTTTAAATAAACATTGTTAAAATAATAAAAAGCTTATTAAACAATAACAGAAAATCAAGTTTAATAATAATCTAGTATATAAAATAGTACGTTTTTATGTATTATATTGTTGCTTCTGTTACACATAGAACAAGCCTAGAGCTTAGTTTGTGACCAGAGCAATATGTGTAAATTGTCCTATATATTACTATTATTACATGATGGTGTTCTAATTTATGATAGCTCACCGTTTCTGTAGCTCTGTCTTTTCTACCAGCATCTGTTTCTTCTTCTTACGAGGATCCTCTTCTTCTTTCTGTTCTCGGTGCTTGCTGATGGCACTCAGTTTGGAAGTCGAAGCGGTTTTAGAGGTAGAATTTATGTAGGGGTTAGTTGATTTTGTTGCGCTTTGTGACGACTGGAATAATAACAATTTTTTTTTGAGAATTCGGAATAAAAATTCAAAAATTATTGGAAAACCCTACAAATTCTATGAATGAGTTAATCAATACATTGTTGTAAAACATATATATATATTTATGCAGATTAAATGCGTTACGAAATGGGCGGCGACAAAAATGATACCTAACTTATAATGGGCTCCCGAAGACAATATTTTTTTTTATTTCGAAAATATAGTCTATAATAGGAAACTAATTTCGTTTCATTTTTAAAATAATTATTAACTGGGTTTTAAGATATTGATATTTGATATCTAATAATGCACTTTTATTAAATGAATGCGTAATTTATTATAATATATTGTTTATGTATCTTACAGCATGGCAGTAATAAAAATTATTTTAATTTTTATTGCTATTCTTATGAATGACAACATTAAAGCTTCACAAGATTTCTTGTATAGAAGATAAGGTTCTAGAAACACGTATAACGCTTAATAAACGGTAGAGTATTATCGGACCCAAAATTTCATTTCAATTCGCGGTAACCAATAGAAACACTTGTTTGTGACATTGACATATGAACTTCCAATCATATTATTTTTTAAAAGGCGGCTTGTTTTCTTTGCTAGCGTAATAATGACGTAATACAAAAATAATAGATTGAAATGTTCAAACATGAATATCTTAAAAACCTTTTTTTTTTAAACGAAATTAGTTTCTTATTTTAGCCTATATTTTCGTAATCAAAAAAATTTTTTTTTTTAATTTTTCTTGGAAGCCCATTCTCAATTGCACATTCGTTAAAAATAACCTTTAACAGGTAGAACTAACGGGCAGGTGGATAACGCAGCGAGGATATAAAACAAGACCCAACGCAAATTCCTTTTTGTCGACGCCCATTTCGTAACCGCATCATTCAGCCATCAGTCATCATCAATGCTGTGAGAACACTGTGCGTTTAATTTTGATATCACGTGAATTAAACACAAGACATTTACAATTATTAGGGTACGTGTGAGAGGAATGGCGACCTAATCCAGTGCACACTTAGATCTTACACTTTTCTTTTTGACTCTTCATCATAAGTCCTCTTTTTTTTTAAATTTTATTTTAACTATGTAGATATGCTTACCATCATTTCATCATCCATTCATTGGTAGATATAAAGTCACAATGCCAAGCTCCTGTAAAGACATGTAGTAACAGTTACCTGTAGCGGTGTCTTCCCCGAGAATATCATGTTGTTCATCTTGGCCAAGGTGTCAGACGACAGCACGTTGTTAGGAATAACTTTATCTGGAGGCGTTTGGGAGTCTGATGTCAAATCGTCCTGTAGTAAATAAATTATATATACATACATATAACAGTGTGGGGAAATATATCTCAATGAGAATAACCGGTTTTGTTCCCACCGCCCATACAGATGCAAAAACCGGTTTTAGTATGTGAGTTCATCGGTTTTCAGGACACTACTGCATCGATTTCTTGTCGAGGTGGTAGTCTCCTTTCAAGGTGCGGTTACGAAATGGGTAATTTAATTGACGATAAGGCAACGAGTATATTAAAATATACTTGTAATGCAATTCGTCATTGTCGCCCCCCATTTCGTAAACGCATCATTTAGCCGGCTTAGTAGGATCGATCAATATTGTTTAAGAACAATTATTGATTGACCCCATTCATGGACTTTGTAGGTCTGCTCACCACCAGGTAGATACTAAGTCACATGTCATGCTCTTTAAAAAAAAAAGAATCTATTTGAACAAGAACAACCCGTTTTCTACGGCTAAGTTTTTTTTAAACTCTTCTAATACATTTTATTTTCCCAAGTTTGGGTAGCACAGCGACAGTGGGAGTCAACTGAATTTTCTTAAACGCGACACGTTTCAAATACTAAAATGTATAACAGCTTATGAGACAATGTTCTTAGCAATCCATAGATTCACCGTGCGGGTGGCGGGTCCATCGCGTTCCCGTACTTGAGACTGCGAAGAAGGCCTTTTGAACTCTCAACTGCACTGTGTTCACCACCCTCTCTACTCAACCAAACACTATATGATGCTTTTAGCGCCATCCTGGAAACACGCCCTATAAAAGTTCCGACGGCTGTTATAACAAGTGCCGGCCGAGTTGGTTGGACCTTAGACTCAAAAACACAAATTTTTAGGTCCCCGGGGTCATACACAGATAATGGCCGGTATACCTAATAATATTTTAACCTTATTGTTAGAATGTGCCATCTAAATAAAATATTAGCAGAGAAAAAAATTCTGTCAGACATATTTAATTACCAGTTCTCCAAATTTAAAGGGGTGGTCCAAATTGCCCTCAAATAGGTGTCTAATCAAATTGTTTTTATATTTTTACTCTTTTGTGTTAATTGTTAATATTTTTATTTTGTTTTTATACGCATTTAGGTGTTAAATTTAGGGTTTATTAATTTTTTTTATTGTTTACTTTAGAGTTTAATGGCCTTATTAGTGGGAACTTGTTGGGTCCTTGGGGAGTGCTTTGGTTGTGGAAGGTTTTGATTCTTTTACACATATTTATTGTTATTGCCAAAAGGAAGACAGGACCTTCTATAGTTCGTCAGGGACTCAATGGGTGTTTATGCGTCCAGGTGTTAATTTATATATGTAGTATTAAATAATTAAAATATATATGAAAAAGAAAAGAATAAAAATAATAATAAAAAAGAAAAATTCAGAAAATCAGTAGAGATAAGGAAATATTTGTTAAAAAATGATGTTGATCATTCTATGTACACATGTTTTGGATGACAATTTAGACTAAGCTATTTTTACTGTGTAAACAAAATGTATTTGATTGTTAGTACAAACTCATTGTGTGCTTTATAAATAACTGAAAATAAATATACCTTTTTGTTCATGGCCCGTGTTTTGGTTCGGGTCACTCGGGAAGCCAATTCTTCAAATTGTTGTACTTTTTCTTTTACTGCAGATCTGTGAAGGGAAGACAATTATATTATTTTGCAAGCATAGTGAGAGCGGACAATATTGTAAATGTACTTCTAATATTTCAACTTGGGTGTTAACCATACTTTGATTTTTATTCTGATGGTACTTAAAAAATATTATACTACTCTGTAATTTTACATCTGACAATGTCATTTATCAACAAGGGATGTATATATTTTTAATTTTTACTTAGATCTCTCTTACTTGTTTGTGCCTATTAATATATTTGGTGCAAGCAGACAAACATATTATTCTCACTTCTCTTCTCTTCTTTTTGGGAAAAAATAACCATAAAAATATATACTCACGGCGGGTTGTTGGGCTTGGGTATCAGTCTGGGCGGGGTAGACATAACCTCGCTGTTGTCGTCCGTCATTATAGAGTCGTCGTCGGTCACGTTGCTGCCGCCTGAAATAATTAAATTATTATTATGTTGTCAAAATATTATGAACAAAACCGTCAAGTGATCTAGTCATGTATCGGTTTTAGTCTGTGGGTTCACAGATTTTCAGGAGTAATCTCCTGAAAATCTATTACATCACTACATCGATTTATTGTCAAGGTGGTAGTCTCCTTTCAGGGTGCGGTTACGAAATGGGTGGTTGAATTAACGATAAGGCAGCGAGTATATTAAAATATACTCGTAATGAAATTTGTCGCCACCCATTTCGTAATCGCATCATTTATCCGGCATAGTGGGAGCGATCAATATTGTTTAAGACCAATTATTGATCGACCCATTCATGGACTTTGTAGCTCACCACCAGGTAGATACAAAGTCACATGACGTGCTCCAATAATAAAAATAGTTATGCCTCGTGGTTTCACCACTCATTTAATTAAAATAAATTTGGTTGAAAATAAATTCACCACACTAAAAAATATATACCATTGTAAGTCTTAATATTTACATAACTAGCAATATATATATATTTCTTGTTACTTTCTTAATTATTGTGGCTTCAAATAAATACTCTAAACTTAACAATAGATACAAACAGAAAAAAAAAATACAGCCCATGTTACTAGCTTATAATAGGGGCAGTAGTTTTTGAGTTTATCTAAAATGAACAAACAAATATTTTCTTTTTATAATATATTTTATAACAATAAAAAAATAACCAATTTTCTAAAACACTAAAAAGAAAAAAAAAGGCTATTCTACTAACAGTTTTATTTGCTCATTAAATATCTTTATTATGATTAAGAATGTTAAATGTCACCCTTTTCGTTAGATCTGTCGGATAAACAATATTTTGTTTGTACTGTTAAGAGTTTCTTTACAACTAAGAGATACCTTGGGATCCAATCATGTCATTGTTTCACTTGAAGTAGTGCATAGTACTTAGGAGGTCGTAATAGTAAATAAACAAACATGGCGGTTCCATATTTTATTATTAGTTTCATGTGATATACTCACATTTGTCCAGAACCACAGTCTCGTTTACCACGGTACCCTTGTCCAGTACCAGAGTACTTCTGGCCGCGCGCTCCAGTACTACTGTACTATTCATGTTTATCTGAAACACAACGCACACATTAACACGCCATATTGCGGATAATACGACGCCATATTGCGGATAATTCTGGAACTAATTTATGTGAGACAATATACGATTGTCAATAAAGTAAAATTTCTTTGGCAATGATGAGGCTTGTTCTATATGAACCAGAAACAACGATACCAATAATAATAAATATTATATTTTATAAATACCCAGAACATGATAAACTTTACAGAAAAACATACTAATATTTTTTTGTCGAACCCACAACCTCCAGATACAACGCCAAGACGAACCACTTGAATACGGAGTATATTAATACGTAACACAAACGAAATTATTTTATGAAAAAAGATAATTTTATTAATTCCTTTTAAAATTAAATTTCATTAAAGAATTTATTAATAATTCCGAATACCATTGACGAAATGAGGTTGGGTTAATCTCTCCGCTGGGTACCCTGAGGCCTTTTAAACGGTGCTCAGGAGCCAAAAAGGCACCCGTGATGGCATTTATTATAATTAATTAAGTAATAGTAAAGAATAAATTACCGCAGTGGGAGTATTTGGAGTATGCTCATATTTTCCAGTTGGCAACACAATAGTTTCATTCAAACCGTTTGTAATAGCTACTACCTCTTCTATTTGCGTCTCTTTCGCACTCACTACAACATCCGTAAGACGACTTGTTTGTTTTTCTACATCTATTTCAATTTCTTTGTCAACAGGCTTTTCAGGTATTTCTTTATTTTCTAGTGCTTTAGTTTCTGCAAGTCTTTGTTTACTCAGTTTATTATTGTTTTCTAATATAGGAGATGTTGTGATTTGTTCTTGAGATAATTCTTTGGATACTTTAGGTGGATCTGACTCTTTTGGCGTTGGAGCTTTGTCACTGAAAATAATAAAATATATTAGGAAATGTGTACGGTATACTATACCTATACACTATATGCTATACCAGGTTCGGCGTAATCCGTGTTCTAAATATATTTTGATGCTTTTGTTCCATGTACATGTGACAATAAAAAAAATAAGTTTAACAAAATGTTTAGTTCTGGTTTAGAGAAATGTTCCTAAATATGTTTTAAGTGACGTAGTTATGTTTCGGTTTTAATCTGTAGGTTTAACGATTTTCAGGGATACTACATCGATTTTTTGTTTTGGAGGTGGTCTCCTTTTAGGTTGCGGTTACGAAACGGGAAGTTTATTTGGCGAGATAGCAACGATAAGCCATTGAAGTACTTGGACTCGTAATGCAATTGTCCGCCCATTTCGTAAGTGCAGCTGCATACTGGGGACGATTAATGCTGTAAACAAAGTATTGATCAATCCCAATTTATGGATTTAGTAGGTCTGCTTACCATCATTTCATTTACAAAATAAAATATCTTGTAAAAAAGAAACACGTTTTACAAAAGAGGGCTATTAGGGCAATATATGACATGAAAGCTCGTGATTGTCTTTGGGAAACATTTCCTATGATTGATGTATTGATACTACCGTCTCAATATATTTATGAGAATTTATTGTATGTCAAGAAAAACTTAAGTATGTTTAGTAAAAATTGCGACAGGCATAATAAGAAATATAGATAAAATTGATATTCCAAATTTTAGACTGCAAAAAATAATAAATGTCATTAACAGTATAGGGTTATTTAATAAATTACCTAAAAGTATTATAGATTTAAGTGAAAGTTTAAAAATTGTATAAAATAAACATTAATCCATAGGGCATACTATAGAGTTAATGACTATATTAATGATAAAGATGTCTGGACCCGTTCTGATCTGCAATTGAGGTCTCACAACTAGTATTATCCTGATATTGTAATAATTTATTTTTTATTATATTTAATTTTTTATCTTTGGATAAGGTATATATCTTATGATTACTTATTTATATTTACATTATGCAGGTACTCTGTTATTATATATTATTATTTAGTAAAGTACCTGTACTTTTTAGTATTTGCAGTTCTGTACATTGGTACAGTAACCAATTGCTGTACTGTTAAATAATCTGCCATAGGGTGTTTTGAGCATGCTTTATGCTATATGCATATCGGTAACTCAATGGCTGTCCTCTGTTAGTTTGTGTGAAGCACCAGTTTTTTACTTGCTGGCAGTGTCTCCAACCACGCCGTAATTACGGTAAATCTACCGTATTTAGTTTTAGATCTACCACCTACCGTAGAGATATTATTACGGTACCACTTTCTACCGTAATTTCATATGTATGAATCGGCCCTTATGAGAATCTTTATTAAATAATTTTAGGGTGAATTCTATAGATTTTAGTAAATAAAATTTAGATAATTAAAAAACAAACATGCTAAAATCGAAGGTACTATATGTATTAAAATTTTTTTTTTTACATTTTTACTCTCAATTTGATTAGTTCCACTTTTTACCTCGCGAATACTTTACGAGAGGTTTTTTTTTGCTCATTAATATTTTCAGGGGTATAATCGACGCCTATTATAATATATTGTTTTCTTTTTTTTTTGCTCAAATTAATATTTTGAGGGGTAATTCTGACAAATTACTATCGCAATACTGATATTGTCATACAATTTAAGCAATTATTTGTTACCGTATTTTTGCCGTAATTTAATTATTTTTCTACAGTAATATGATTGCATTTACCGTATTTTTAAACTAACAACACCGTATTTTTGACTGAAATAGTTGGAGACACTGCTTGCTGGTACCTTTTTCTCCGGGGTGTCTCCGGGGTGATCGACTTTACAACTAGTGTTTACGCCCTTTAAGATACCGAACCATATAACTATGTTAATGCGATTCATGGTCAAACAAAAATATCTAGAGCCAATATAATGATAATAATATAATATTAGAATTAATATTTAAAGAGTGGATACAATTGGTGAGGTTGGTGGCCTCGGTGGCACCCTTGTATGGCAGATGATAATCGGATGGTCAATGGAATTAGCTAACCACCTAGTCTTACACTAGTCGGTTATGTAGCAGCGTCCGGTTGGTTAGTTTTTTTATATTCTTATTTAATGACACCTTTTATTAATTAATCTATAATGTTTATATATATAGCGGCTTAACCAAACACACTCTAGGCCTTATTGTTAAAACTTTTTTTTAAACTATCCATAAATATCTATAGAGATTTACATGAAATAAATAATATTTGATTTGAGTTGACGTTAAATGGATTTATTGTCTTATACATTCTGGATATATATATTTATATTTAACTTGGTAAATGAAGTTAAAAAGTCAAACAAAAATAAATACATACGCAAATTTTTGAGGAGCCTTTCTTGTCCGCTTTGGCCTGGATCTCTCCGGAGAACCTACAATTCAAATAAATGTTGATTATTTTCCGTTTCATAAAAATAAAATGGCGGCCTGGCAGCCATTGTGCATTTAATTTAATGTCTTGAGGGCTCTGCAGTCGTGTTGACGTCAATACATTGTTATTCCAATATTATTATAACTTGGCTGTTAGTCGTAGTTTGATTATCATTATTATGTTGGTAATTGTACGTAAAAAAAATTAGATTGAAATGAAATAATTCTAAATTATTAATAACTAGCTGACTAGCGCAACTTTGTCTCCATAACTTGTAAACATTTTCGCAGCGCACGCAATCGAAGCTCTCAAAAGGAACAAATTTTCTCCGTTTTCCCAACATTTTTGATTGATGCTACGCTCCTATTGGTCGTATTGTGATGTTATATAGTCTTCCTAGATAAATGGGCTATCCAACACTATAATAATTTTCAAAATCGGTTCAGTATACCCAGAGATTATTCCATCACAAACTTTACTTTTTTATTATATTAGTATAGATATTAAGTTATTTTTTTCTAATATAAAAAAAATGTTGTGCAACAAATTATTAACACTTTCAAAAACGATACCAATATAGAAGCAACAAAATTAATAACGCCAGTATTTATTGATATTAAGTTTTTTTTTCTGTTAAATTTTTTTTTTTTGTGAAAAGAAAAATAACTTAAAAGTAAAATAATTAATAACATCGGTATTTATTGGTATTATAGAAGTACCAACTTAAAGAAGTAAGTTTGTATGAGGTATCAACCTTAACAAGTATTAGTGTGATATACATACTCTGCGCGCTGTCCTGTGACGATTCCTTTTCCAATTTCTTATCTTGCTCCATTTCATTTTGTTTCTGAAAATTTTACAAGTATTTTTGTTGAGAACAGTAGAATTATATAATTTACAGTATAATTCTACTATCTAGTATATATATATATATATATCATCACAGGTTGTAATCCTACCTCGTCGTAGCCGATGGTATGAGTCTATGTGGAAACGCGATGTTTTGAATAGACTCAATAACACATCGATAAACAGTTTCACAAGTTGGTATAGTGAAACCCGGACCGACAGCTTAACGTGCTCTCTGAGGCATTATAGTGGTGTTGTCAGACAAATGTACATATTTTTTTTAATTAAAAACTCATTGGTACACACCGGGATTAGAACCAGGGACTTAAGTGTTTTTAAGTCCAAGGTCTAACCAATTCGGCCACCACGTATATTCGATTTTCGACTAATATTTAAAAAAAAAATACATCGAAAACCTATGGTAATCATTTTTTTTTAATTTTTTTTACGTGATACCTGGGGCCTTATTCCTAGTTTGCAACGGCTAAACACGACAAGACGTTGAGTAAACTAAAAATATTGAAATATAAGTTCTATTCTGTTAATTATAGAGTTGAAATTCCAATGCTCCAAACATGTTCAAACTTGCAAAGAATTCATGTATTTCAAGATGGCGGCATTATTATAGCCAACCTAACACAGAGTATATAACCATTGGAATAGAACTTATATTTCAATATTTATAGTTTGCGCAACGTCTTGTCGTGTTTAGCGATTGCAATCTTGGAATTACGCCCCTGTACTATAGCCGCTTTAACGTTGGACCACTATTTACGCCACACCCTGTATATTTTGATTTTACGAACTAAAAAAAAACTCACTCGTTTGGCCCTAGTTCGCTTAGGTCGCGGCGCGGGTGACTTTTGTGTCTCCTCCACAGTTACCTCACTTTCCATTTTGTTTACCTCTTGTACGGTAGTTGGTGGTTCTTGTACGGTATTTTGTGGTTCTTGTACGGTATCTGTTTCTTGTACGGTTGCTTGGGGTTCTTGTACGGCAGGTGTAGGCACTTGCGCACTACTGCGTGTAGAACGAGTCGATCGTGATGATTCTGTATGTAAAAAATATTTATTAAGCTTAACAGTTGTTTCTGGTACACATATTACAAGCCTAGAGCTTAGTTGGTGACCAGAGCAATATGTGTGTAATGTCCTATATATCCTGTAGTAATATGGTCGCTTTTTTACGGAAACGAATTTTCCAGTGATTTTATTGTGACTTTAAAAAAAATGAAAAAGATTTTCTTTTTTTTTTAATTACCTTTGAATAAAATGGCGTTTAAGATAAATATTATTAAAAATTATTAGCTCAAAGTACAGCCTTTCAAAGTCACCTGTATATGATGAACAAAAAACTTTATGGCTGATCGTAGAAAGATGAATTTGTTATTGTTAGGTTTGATTTCGAAACAGGGAGTTTTATTTTGAAAATGAAGAGATAGCAGTAACGCTTGGCAAATGACGCATTCTGGGAGCCCGCGCCATAGAGAGCGGACAAGTGAAAGAAAGAATTTAAAATAAAAACTGTTTTGAGAAGACCCGTCTATTATTACTTCATTACTGAAATATATCCTATTATACCATCATAATATCCAATGCCCTTAAATAAATAAAAAACAAACTATTATTTAAATTTTTTCATGCTAGGTGCAATTAATGATAATGAGCAATAGGTACTCATCCTCCTTAGCACAATAACCTTTCCACTTTTATAATTATTTATTATGGAGTATATATTAGCTTAAACAGGGTGCGAGGATATATATCAATGGATTTTTTTGTAAAAATCATTGATATATATCCATTTTTTTTAAGTTTTAGAAAACTAATATATTTTCATGAGTCAAGGCTAGAAAAATGGCTAGCTGATTTATTAACCCTAGATTCCTTTGCCTTAAACTTAAATTTAAAAAAAGAATAATCTGTCAGTTGATTTATTCAATTATAACATAATATAGTAATTCTTTGAGGGTAGCCCCAACACTGTAGACGCATGTTTATATTATATTTTTCAATTTTATTTTTTGTTTACCAGTTAGGTAAGGAATTATAATTTTATAATAGTATAAATACAAATAATAATTAACCAAGTCAAATATTGTGATTTTAATAAATCATTAAGAGACGATTAAATGTTTTTATTAAAACGTCAACAAACAACTAGTAAATTTCGTAGAAAACAACGGAATGCTATCGACACGACAGTATGGTTTCCGTCGTGGCAAATCCACGAAGACGCAGTGACAGAGCTCGTTGATATAGTTGTTCGCCATCTAGATGGGAGTGTGCCTTGTCTCGGGGTCTTTCTTGATCTCCGGAAGGCCTTCGACGCGGTGTCAGTTCCCATTCTTCTCGAAAAACTTAATAAACTCGGTTTTAGAGGACTGGCACTTAAGTGGTTTCGAAGCTATCTCTCTGATAGAAAACACTTCGTGAGAGTTGCGGCACACTCTAGTCATCAATGCACCACTACGTTCGGGATTCCTCAGGGTAGCATTCTGGGTCCAACCCTGTTCATTATCTACTTAAATGACTTACTTTCACTGTCGTTAAGGAATGCTGATATCATCTGTTATGCGGATAACACCGCTATTCTGTTCCATGGCAAGACATGGGACGATGTAGTGCGGGTGGCGGAACAGGGGATGCTCGTTGCAAAAGATTGGCTGGACCACAACCTTCTTACTCTTAACACTGCCAAATCATACTGCTTGTTTTTTCATAAAACGGCAGCCTCCGCACCGCCTATTAACTCTGGTGTGCGAATTCACAATTGCTATTTAAGCCAGTCATATATAAGACATCAACTTGCGACTGTGAACTAATTAAGAAAACAGCAAATACAAAATACCTTGGTGTGGTACTAGATGATAAACTATCATTTAAGGAACAGGTAATCGCCATGAGTGCTAGAGTGAGAAGGCTGGTCCTCACCATGCGCCTGCTTCGCAGGGTTGCTTCGAGGAAGCTTCTTAAAACAGTATATCTAGCACTGTGTCAGTCAGTCCTGTCCTATTGCATTACTGCTTGGGGTGGAACTAGTAAATCAGCCCTAATTATGCTGGAAAGAGCACAGCGCTCTGTCCTAAAGACTATGCTATCTAAACCATTTAGATACCCCACAACCGCCTTGTACTCAGAGGCTGAACTTTTGTCGGTCCGTCAGCTTTTTGTTTTTAAAGTTGCATTGGCAACCCATAAACAAGTTATAACCTCCGACGAGTAATCGGATCTCCCCTATAATGTTCAGAAACGGATATTTCGGTTACATAACCCGTACCACATTAAAACTGCTTTTGCAAAACGCTTTGGAATCTTTTTAAATAATCTAATATATAATAACCTTTTTCAATTTAAAAACTTTAAAAAATGTAATCTTCGGGAAGCCAAAAAATCTATTGAGAAACATTTACTTACTTTAACTTACGAACAAACTGAAAGATTACTGGTCGTTATCTCCTAGGGATTCTCCCTGTTGATTTTTCAATTTTACACATATGACGGCAGGGTGTAGTATACACCCTGCAGCTGCGCGCTGTGAAATAGAGGTGTATGCTGGACCTTGCAGTTTACACTTAGGTACACTTACTTCGTGACACACTCACACTTAAGAGGAAGCATTCTCATTTATATGTCTTATATTTTGTTAATAATATATTTACCTACAAAATTGCTACTTTTATTTATTTTTAATCTGTATTATGTTTTTCATTTGTAATTTAATAATAATTTAATAATTGTTTTTGATAGTAATTTAAGTTTAATTATTCTGTTAATTTAATGTAATGTTAGAATGGTGATTTTGGTATTGTATAGATTTTATTAATATGTACACCCACGAACTTGCTGGGCACACATGCACCCTATGTACTGTGTTTCTAATTTGAATATAGGTACATTTGATTGAAAATAATAATGATAATAGTGGCATTAATAATAATGGTAATAATACCAGTGAATGTTTGTGTTTTTTGTTTTTGTTTTTTGATTTTGTCTTTACTTTTATATATGTGTAATAATCTACTTGTTATGTGTTATTAAATTGTATTATTAAATACATAATAATGTGTCTTGGTAGCTCAAACAAGGAAAAAAATGTTAACTCATCGTTGGGAGCCCGCGATACAGGTTTTCTTAGTGTGGGGCCCGTTGTAAAACAACTTATGTATTTTTATCTAAATAAATGTATTTGTATTGTATTGTAAAAGGTTCCTTGTTTACTTGCTTACTTACTTACCTTCTTTAACAAAATAAATAACTAATATGTACCTAATTAAAATCAAAACTATTATAGTGATAAAAGGCTTTCAAACAATAAAAAATAATTATTTGGATATATATCTGATATATATCCGCTATATATCAAAAATCCGATTTTTTTATTTTTACCATAAAAATCCGATTTTTTCGCACTCTGAGCTTAAAGAAATGGTGTCGAACTGATAGTTAACAGGGACATAGTAATAAAATGCACACAAACAATTTTAGTGTCTATTAAAACTAGCTGCTCTTGGCGATTACACCCTGTATAACAAGAGATACATAACAAAAGCACCCTGTATGTGTATATACGTTACCTCTGGGCACAACCGACGTGGTTTTCTTGTTTCTAGTCCGTCGTGTAGAGGTTTCTTCTCCGCTCTCCTTCTCTTTTACTCTTCTTGGTTCTGGAATAAAATAAAAACTAACTAAAGTCTTTTCCATAAGAACAGATAGTGATGTCATCAAACGATATATCGTTTTGAAGAACGTTAATATCGTTTTGATGTCGCTACACAACAACATTTCGTGGTACCACAGTTTGACGGGCGTTTAGTCATGCGAGGTACTGCATTATCTGTTAAAATCTGCTGACGTCACTATTAGACTTATCGATGCTAAAGGCTAGCATCACGCTACGACCAATAAGAGCGGAGCATCAATGAAAAATGTTGCAAAACGGAGGAAATTTATTTCTTTTGAGAGCTTCCGTCGCGTGCGCTGCGTAAACGGTTAAAGTTACGCAGACGAAATTGCCTAGCTAGTAAAGAATATATGACCACTGTTCCGCTTTGCATAGTAAACTATGAAAGTCAAAAACGCGATACCGCGTGGTCGACCATATAGAAACTGGCTGGATTAAAAGATTTCAATATAATCCTTTTTTCAAAATTCTATATTTAGCAGTCTTTACTAAAAAGAAAAAAAAAAGGTTTATATATGTTGTGGCTGAGTTGGTTAGACTTAAAAACACTTAGGTCCCTGGTGTGTACCAATGAGTTTTAATCTAAAAAATAGGGTATTTTACTCCTTTTTCAAAACCCGTTTTATATGATTTTCCGTTACATAATAATCACACTACATTGATATATCTGGAATATATACTCTATTATTAATAAAAATCAAAGTTAAAGTTTGAATTTCCACAATGGCTTTAAAAACGCTGTATTGCAGTCTGTGTCAAGTGTGACGTCACACTCAAGTAAACAAAAAAGCACAGATTGAATAATCTTCTATATATTATACTCTATTCTATTTCATCCACATGATTTATAATCTGTGTTGTGTTGTCTATACTTGCGTGTGACGTCACCAGTCATCAACCAATCAAAGATGTTTTTGTTATAAATAAAACTGTGAAAAATATTCAATTTGATTTCGTGTAATCTACAAAAGATATACATAATTTAGTTTAAAATAAAGTGAAATATGTTTTGTTTATACTAATGTCTGATAGGATGACCACAATATATAGTATATTTTTAATGTAGTCAAATAGCCTATTGTGTACATATGATTTAAAAAACACCACTATAGTGCCTCGGAGAGCACATTGTCAGTGCCAGTTTCACTATACCAACTTGTAAAACTGCTTACAGATGGGTTATTGAGTCTACCCAAACATTGAGATGAGCTAACCACTTGTTCAGTGTAGACTCATACCATTGGATTATAAACCTCTCTGCTGGGTACCATGAGGCTGTCTAGGTGGTCGGTGATGATATTTATTTTAGTAATGTATATAGACACTTGTAGTATATGTACTAACTTGGTATGGGTGCCATAGGGGGTGGCATAGCTATATCATCGTTGGTCTCCTGTTTTATACTATTATCCATGGGTATGGACTCAGGCAGTGGAGGGGGAAGAGATATCTTTTCTTGTTTAACTGTAACAAAAATAGTATGTTATTATTTTAAGTTTTTTTTTATTGAAGCACGGCATCTACCTGATGGTAAGCAGACCAACAAAGTTCTTAAATGGGATTGAGCAATACACTATACATTTAGCCAGCAGTGGAAGCTATCAATGTTGATAATCAGCATTTAATAGATTGCACTATGCCAGTTAAATTATTCTGTTACCAAATGGGCGGCGTCCACTACCACACATGCATGCCTAGTGCAGAGGCCTTTGAAACTAGTACATATATATATATATATTGTTTAGTTATTGTATATAGGCAAAATTAATTGATGAATAAAATATTTCTATTTCAAAGACAAATTGCATTACAAGTGTATTTGCTTAATTGCTAATTTACCATCAGGTTGATAAAAAGTCACATGCCGTGCACCAGAAAAAAAAAATTGTTAATTGGATTGGAAAACAGACAATGTAGTTATCTATCCATGGATTCTCCGTGCGGGTGGCGGGTCCATAGAATGGGTGGAAGGCAGGGGAATAAACTGCAGGGTTCCTGGACTTGAGATCGAGAAGCAGGATTAAGGACACTGTACAATAGTGAAGTCTGAGTTCTCCATACAAAATGAGCTTTCGCACTTCTAGTAAAACTCTACTACTGTTTGTACTATTACAGAATTAAAATAATATTTTGGTCATTGTATTTATTAATGGTGTATTTTTTGGTTTTATATATTTTATTACAAAAATATTTATTACCTACAACAGAAAGATTTTTACATACAATTACCAACTTAAAAATAATAATTGAACTCGCAGACTTCGCGTTTACTTAAACAGGTCCCTTATTGTTGTTACTTACTTTTACCCAGAGGTACGGGTAGGATGACCTCAGTATTCTCTTTGTTCTCTTCCTTGTTCCGTCGGGATCTAGTTCTGCTCTCCCTCTTGTTGGAGTCCGTCTCTACTACTACATTTGTATCTTCTCGTCTCATTTTTTGGGATAGATTTACGTTTACCTGAAAAAAAAGGTACATTTATAAATTAGCAGCACGGAAAGACAACAAACTACATTTTTCACATTACTTCCTGTAGAGGTTTAATTTGTAGGACATTGTTACTCATGTCCCGGTCACAAACTAAGCTCTAAGCTTGTACTATGAGAAACAATACTGATACATATTATAATTAACTCAAAAATGCATGTAATGTGGTCATTATTTTGACAACCTTGTTTGAGCAAAGTAGACCTTGCCGGCCTGTTAGAGCGACCAGCAAAGTTTTGCTGGTCGCTCTAACAGGCCGGTTTATTTAAATCACTTGCTGGTTTTATTTAGATTAGGTACTTGCATTTTTGAGTAAAGCACTATACAAGCCTTGGCCCACTATGACTGCTTTGCTGGTCGCGCTATGATTGTCTCGAGCTAGCCTAGCTACGCTCTAGGCCTTCCAGCTTGGCCATCATTGCAGCCCTTGCTGTCCTCGCTGTAAAGGCCTTGACCTACGGTCTCAGCCTTTATCTCAGCTCGTCCATCAAGTCCCGCACGCTGACAGCCCTGTGTGGGCCTGGAGCTGCGCTGTTGGCCATCATCAGCGCGACCAGCAAAGAAGTTATTTTAGACCGCGGCAGTAATGTACTATTACTAGGTAACCCGTGCAACTTTGTCTGCGTAACTATATGCTGCGCACTCTACCAAATGTCCTTTGCATTAAAAAAAAAGGGTTGCAGGCATCTATTTCTTTTATTATTTTCTTTATATTTTATGAGAGATATAGAATGCTTCTAGCTCACTAAAAGTGCAGATTTGGGCACATCACATAGTTTGGAGGCAGGGGTGTGAACTGCAGTGTTCCCAGGCTTGTGGGAAACAAGTACAATACTAGTAATTTGTGATGTCTTTTATGGTATTAATACTCCCCTTCACTATACAAATGCCCTATCCATAAAAACTTATTGAGACCTTGAAGAACACTTTTAAAATAGGTTTTGTCTCTTTTACACTTATTCATTTTTGTTACTAAAAAAAGAGACCTAACCTACTTTTTAGTGTTCTTTGTTGACTCAATAACTTTTTATGAATACCATTGAAATTATATAATTTATGTTTGGCTACACACTACACTATCTACTAATGTAAATTTTACTTCATTTATGTAATTTTGTACAATATGCATAATTAAAACTAAACAAAAACTAACCGTGCTTCTAAGTTCTTTTAAATGAGGAATTAGATTCATTCTCTGCAAGTTAACAGTAAGGACCTATAGAAAACGAATTATTTTATAATTTATTTTTTTAGCTTCTCCTAAAAAAGCACAAGGACATGCTAGAATATTACAATACAAAATATTTTGGTATTTTAAGTACTAATATTTATTTAATTTTCTCTAAATCAATACAAAAATCTCTGCAAGTTCACCACTTGTTCGGTATATGTACAGAACAACCATCAGCAAATTAAAACCTTGTCTAATAGGTACCCTGAGACTTTCTAGGCTATAAAGCCTGTGATGGCTAAATTAATGGATAATCTGAATTATGAGAAGTAGTAAAAATATTCAAAGTCCATAAAACTGACATTGTGGACTCTTATTTAGTGTTAGTTTTTAAATATTATATGGGAAATAAGTAAATTTTATTATTATTTGATAACTTTCTTGTCTATTTAAAAGAGAATCTTAAACCACAGGCTTCCTATATATATCTGCATCTTTTGTAGCACTAATTGAAATATAATATACCCTATGCTAACACCCAGTGTTTAATTTACCCTCACAAAATTTATTGGTTCAGTACCAATTTTGATAAATTTTGTTAGAGTTGAGATGTAACAGACTGATAGACAGACTTACTTATGCATTTATTAGTTGTACTTTGGGCTAATAGACCCATTTATTTGTTTATTAAAAATACTTTATTACACAAAATTACAAAATAAAATTGTACATAGGCAAACTTAATGCTTAATTTAGGCATTTTCTACCAGATAACCTTTCAGAGAGTAAAAGATTATGTACATGGTGCAAAAGCAAATTAAATAAAAATAACCATGTGTAAAAAAAAAAAAGTTTCTTTTGCAAAACTTGGTCCCATAGGAAAAGTCATTTGATTTGACCAGTAGTATCATATTAGCCCAATGTGCATGTACAATAATATGTAGTCAATTTGGTTAAATGTAAATGGAAACTCTTCCAATTATTACTCCAATAAAACATTTAAAACATTCTGCGTGAATCGGACACATTTATAGTTTATGGACTATGATGGTAATTTTTAATTATCAGTGTCAAATGTTATTGAAAAATATTAAAATGTGTCTTTGTTTACATTTACCCACTTTAACTATATATAAGCCATTCACAAAAAAAAAAAAAAAACTATATATAAGGAAAAATAATGCATAAAAGATACAATACTTACTTGTTTACTAATTTGATTTTGAGCCTTAACAGAAGCATTTCTTTTTTGCCTTTTATCTATCTCGGGACTGGTGGCAGCTCCATCTATCATGTCTTTGCCTCTTTTTTTACCAGCCTTGGGCTCTGGTAAGACTTCTGTACTAGATGTGACAACATTGTCACAAGGTTTTGTGATGGGCTTGCTGTTAATTATTGGTATTTTAGATTCTGGAGCTGGTTTGTCTGTAACAACTGTAAAAATAATTGTTTTAAAGTAAAGCTACAGTAGTGAGAGTATGGAGCTGCAAGAATATTAAAATATATTAAAGTAAAGCAAATTAGTATTTGTAAATGCCCATTTCGTAATCACATCATTTGGCCGGCATAATGGGAGCAATCATTATTGTGTTTTGTTGGATATAACTTCATTAGCAACAGAGCAGTAAATATGTGGAACATACTGCCACAGGCGGCGGTCCTCTACTGTAAGCCATGCCTTTAAAATTCCTGGGCAAAAGGATTGATTTTAAAGGAAGAACACCATCTTTAGATGTTGTGGAACACTTTATTAATGCCATCAACAAGGTAGATCAACAGTCAATTAATAATGTCAAGAAAGCTTGGATTTATGACACCTACTTAAATCTCATCTAACATGGCCTCTTCTTGTATAAAACTTCAATAAAACACTTCTGGTAAACTGTTGTAGTGAAACTTAAGTCTTGACTTGGATTAGCATAGGTCGCAAACTCTTCCACACTGTTCAAGGGCAAAGCAGTAATTTGGGATGAATTTTAAAAAGCCATCTGAGTTGTACAAACATCTATGTGTAACCAAGAACAAATCCTAAGTAACTCTCGGGATAATCTGATTGCATTTCTCCCAAAACTCATTGGCCTCTGAAATGGAGTCAAGACTTCAGTTCCATAAATCTTTTATGAGCTTACAGATCAGCAGAAAGAGATCATATAGTATTTGGTTTAATAGAGGAGGGGTTAGTGAACACAGTACAGGTGAGAGTTAAAAGTCCTTTAAACCTACTACGCTGGGTCAAGGTTGGGAACACTGCAGTTCATTCCCCTGCCTTCCAATAAGGAGATGGACCCGGCACCCGCACGGAGAATCAACTGAATTAAAGAATAAACTGGACAAGTGGTTATTAACTAACAAATTGGAAAATTAAGAACTATACACATAGATGATATGCCTATATCAAGAATATATCTATACTTGATATAGGCATATCAGCAATATGGTGCTCACCTATTATTAAATTAATAATAATAACAACAATGTATTGATAGACCCCATTCATGGGCTTTGTTGGTCTGCTTACCATCAGGTAGATACAAGTTGCATGTGCTCCCATTAAAAAAAAATCCATGATAAAATGAAGCGGTGAGAGGAAGGTCTCATTACTTTGTTAGGCTGACCAGTCTAATTAGCACCACCCTAACAGATGCAAAAACCATCAAGTGACCTAGTCATGTTTTGGTTTTGGTGTAGCTTCACTGGTTTTAGGGAGATTTCACATCAATTTCTTGTTGAGGTGGTAGTCTCTTTACAGTATGTGGTTACAAAATGGGCAGCGATGATAAAGCCCAAGGCTATTAAAGTATACTCATACATAATGCAAATATGTCTTTGTCAATGGCCAATTCTTAACTGCATTATTTAGCTGGTATAGTGGGACTGATGAATACTATTAAGCAACAATGTAATGATCAACCATAATTATTAATATAGTAGGTCTGCTTAGAATCTGATACACTGTCACATTCTGTGTTGCTCTCGTAATAATTAATAATGAAACATGTTAATTTTGTAAAGTTCAGCTACAAAACAGGAAAGAAAGAATTATTATGGCAGGACAAAATAAAAATGTATGAACCTATTTAAATCATTATATAAACATAAATAAAGCTTACCTTCATCTTCGTTGATACTTTGAAGAGTATTCAAAGCATTTGTTTTGTTTTTAAGAGTTTCCCGCGTCCTGTTTCGTCCATTTTTGTAGTCTTCTTCAAATTGATCCAAAGCTTCGAGGGCTTTCTAAAATAAGACATAATTCTTATGTTATACACAACTATTAACACACATAATACACTAAACACTTCATAATATTCAATTTATGCAATGTAAAACATAAAACAATGCTATATAATGAGACGTAAAAATCATCACACCTGTAAGTCGTTTTCAAAGTTTTTAGCATAGCTATTAGATATTTCTTTTATTTCTGGTAATAACTCATTAAATATTGACATTATATAAACTAAAAGGTCAACTTTTCCAATAAAGATTCATAAAATTAACAATAAAAATAACTACACACACAATCGAATACGAACGAAAACCGTTTGAAATTGAAAATCGCGACAGATGTGTGAGTTACCAACATAAAAAAAATACATTGCGTTCATTTTGAATTTCTTTCACAAACGGCCACAGAGATATACTGTGTACCTAATCTCGTGTTAATCTCCATATAACGATAATGTAAAAGTTTAAATATACTTGCGTTCCGACCGGTAGCGCGGGCAGTTTTTCGTGGTGCAATCAAAACCAGCACGACCGTCATTTTCAACACAGCCATGTCATTTTTTTAGCGTGCTAAAATGCAGATCTAAAACGACGTATTGATTTTTGATGCCAAGAAGCACTATTTTGAATTAAATAATTGGAATTAAAAATATTACTACCTTTTCGTTATATAATAAATCAATATTTTTTAATTATTTATTATTTAAATACAATAATTTTATAATATCTCAATATGAATTTAATTAACAACCTCAAACTAAACATACCAAAGCTGAATTTAGTTACACCATATTTATTTTTTAGGTTTAATCGAACTTTTATAACTAAAGCAGATATGAATATACAGGGTGACTTTGAAAGGATGTACTTTAGGCTAATATGATTTTAGGTGTCGTTATTAGAGTCCATTTTTAAAAAGAAAATGGTATGTAAAATTTTCATATTGAAGAAAAGTGTCCGAGAAATTTTTCCGGCATATGTGGCTACTTGAACTGTGAGAAGCGCACTATGAGCGCAAACGCGCTATTTGTTCCCGCAGTCAACGCCCAACCGCCCAACACGTAACACAGCTGTTACCTACTCTACGCGAGAGGTCAGTGAACTGCGCTCGAGTGTCCGCGGGCGTGTAGGTAAATACATCATTGGTTGGTATTCATGGCACTAAATTGTACATGTAAAAAAAATATCTGAGAACTCATTTATTTATTTATTTAAATCTTTATTGCATACAAAATACAAAGGCGGACTTAATGCCGCTAGGCATTCTCTACCAGTCAAACCTTCGGGACAGTAAAAGCAGTTAATAAGTGAGGTAGGTGCAATATAGTATCTGAGTATATAAACCAGTGAATATTATATAAAATACTTACAATCTATTATACACTACTTAAATATATCTTATATATATATACATACATAAACTACATATACACAATACTACCAACTACTAAATGAGAAAGGAGAAGTAACAAAGTGGAAAGGAATAGAATAATGAATGATAAATAAAAACTACCTATGAATTTAAATAGTAATCATATACTATTTTTTTAAATATGACTCTATTTGGTGATTGTCTTATTTTGACTGGTAAATTATTCCAAAGTCTTGCAGCGACAACTGCAAACGATTTAGAAACAAAGGTGGTATGATGGGAGGGGAAGGCAAGGGTTGTATTAAAAGTAGATCGAAGGGTTTTGTCGTGATGCGAGCCAAGATAAGTAAATCTGTTTTTAAGATATTCGGGTGTAGCAGGTTCGTTCAAAACAGAGTACAAAACACAGAGAACTCTGCAGTTTCTCCGGCTTCGTATTTTTAACCATTTAAGTTTATCACGAAAAGGCGTAACGTGGTCATATTTGCGAAGGCAAAAAATGAATTTGATGCATGCGTTGAGTAGACGTTCCATTTTATTAAGCAAACTTTCCGAAAGGTCCACACAACACACGTCACCATAATCCAGTAAGGGAAGCAGCAGAGCCTGTACGAGCAAAGTTTAGCTTTAAATGGAAAAAAGTGCTTTAATTTGTTTAGGGAGTGCAGTGAAGAAAAGATTTTGCGACTAGTGTTGGTGATTTGCGCTCCCCATGTAAGGCAAGAACCAATGTGTAAACCAAGATTTTTAACCTCACTGCAGAACTCAATCGGCTCATTGTTATACCGAACAAAGTCAAGCTTACTCATATCAACTTTGGACAGTAGCCTGGAACTCCCAATTATAATGGATTGACATTTGTTCGGGTTAACAACAACACCAAAGCGGGTCGACCAAGATAATATATTAGAAAGATCTGAATTCAGCCAAGCTATTGCACTATTAATTGTGTTAATATCGGTCTGCACATAGATCTGCAAGTCATCGGCGTATAGGTGATAATGGCAATGAAATGATGTTGTGATTCCATTAATGAATAATGAGAACAGTAATGGTGAAAGAATGCCTCCCTGGGGGACGCCCGTATTCATCTCACACCAGTCCGACGATGTTCCATCAATGCGAACCTGTTGCTGACGACCATGCAAATAATCCGAAAACCACACAAGAGCCTCCGATGAGATCCCCAGACGAGACAACAAAGCAATCAGCAAATCTGGATCTACTGTGTTAAATGCATTTGTGAAATCTATTAGTACTAGAATCGTAACTTTAGTTTCATCCATGCCGTTTCTGATATCTTCAGTTACTTTAAGTAAAGCTGAAGTTGTGCTATGACCAGGACGGAAGCCAGATTGAAAGGAATTTAGAAGTTTATTGACATGAAGAAAAGGTGACAGTTGCTTATTAACTACAGACTCCAACACCTTTGATAAGAATGGCAGAACGGAAATGGGTCTATAGTGCGTAAGAAGAGTTGGAGTGGAGATTTTAGGAAGAGGTATTATAAAGGCTTTACGCCATAAAGATGGAAACTGGCCAGAAGTTAATGAAAAGCGGATCATAAAAATTTATGATCCGCTTAATAAATGGTAAGAGTAAATCAAGGATTGTAATGATCATAACACGGCCGATTGAATCACATCCAATTGCTTTCGAAGTTATAGAATTAATCGTCTTAAGGATTACATCGTCAGACACCTCTGCGAGCGCAAATGGCTCAATATCGGGCTTTGCCATCTCCATTATATCAGCTAAAGTTTTTGTTTTTGTAATGACATCCAGGGTAGGAGCTGATGAAAAATGAACATTAAGCTGATCAGTTGTTACAGAGCCGAGTGAAACTTGGCTCTGAGTACGTCCTAACCCAAAGGTTTTAAGGAATTTCCAGGTATCAGCGGGAGATTTATTGTGGGGGCTATCATAAAAATGTCGGCGCTTAGCTGTTCTAACTAGTTGATTACATCGATTTCTTGCAGCTCCATATGCAGCCAAACTATCATCACAGCGATGTCGTCTGTACTTGCGATACGCATAATCCCGCTTCCTCATTGCCATACGTATTTTATCATCAATCCAGGGTGCAGGGAGACGTTTAGCTTTCGTAGGGCGTATAGGAGCATGAGAGTCGTACAACTTTAAGACTTCTCGATTAAATATCTCAACCATTTGATCAATGTGCTCCGCATTATTGAAACAGCTCCAGTCAACCCGGCTAGCATCACGACGAAGATCCGCAATATTTACATTCTTGCACTCGTAACTTTTAACTCAAACAAATAGGTATTCCCTGTTCACCATACATTACATACCTACCTGCTCTTGTAGTTTGTGAGGTAGCCTGATACACCTGCCCTATGCGTACGCGTCGCAGCATGCACTCCCACAACCATCAAACTAAAAAATTGCCGGAGCAGGGCCCGCCAGTTGTTTTTTGGCCGCGACGGCGGAAGCACGGTTCTTTTGCATTCTCTTGACATCTCGTAGATAGTTTTTTTGTGTATTAATTTGTGCGTGTCTTGATACATAAGAATGTACTCATCTCGTGAGTTCTATGAAATGGTTCGGTGTTACGTCTAAGTTCGCACAATTTAGCCGAAGCCCAAAGAATTTACGTGGCTGAAAGAGTGCCGCGCCTGCGTCTTCTGACAATTTTACGGCCAATCCAATACTTGTGAACTCCAGGGCATGCTCAATGTCAAGGACCCTAGGGCGCGCTATCGTGATGCAACTACGTTTTCGTGTATCTGAGTACGGTGTGTGGAAGCTACTAAAATCCGAGGTTTAACATTCGTACATTACCAAAAGGTGCAAGTTTTGCGACGCAGACGCGTCGTACGTTTTGTGAGTGATCATTCGAGCATACGGATTTTTACTTTCAGCGAGTAAGTGTAATTTCCATATTTTTAGGGTACCTACCATAATTTACAAAAATGAACAAAAACATTCATTCCATACGGAAATCAATGTTTAACTAACTTGCAAAGACGCACAAAGTGGATAGGTACGTTTTTCTAAGTTTGAATAAGGAATAGCCATGAATTGAAACTTATGTGTCTAGCTAGAGTTTATACTAAAACATTAGGTATCTACATTTAAATAATTCAATTAAAGATATTCGCTACGACAGACTTATAAAGACTTGAAATAGTTTCAACCCAAATTAAACCATAAAACATCCCAATAAAGTCGAATTCGCAATGAATGGCGGTATCTTTTAATACGACTGGCACGTGCAGCGCGGTGTAGGTACAAACACCGCGTGACCCTTTGGCGGTAAATATTAAAGACAGCGGCATTGGCTTTGGATAAATGCCGACACAAACTATTATTATGACTTATGTATGATGATTGATAAGAAAGGTTAATAACCTATTAACCTACTTTTAAATACATTTCTCTTATTATTTATTTTATGTTACTTAACTATCCAAATTGATATTGACTTGTTATTCATTCCTTATTTAACAGTGAGAACTCTCACTTGAACAGTAATTATGGTGATCGCTGGATCGGTCGCAGGAGTCACGTTCCTCCACGTTCACCTGAACTCACTTCTTGTGGGGCGACATTAAACGGCCACATTTTGTCCATATAACTAATGTAGGCGAGCCCCGAAGAGTTAAAATTTAGGATTGTTAGAGTGTACTTAACGACCGATCTAAATAATGACCTTTATGTTTTAGAAAAAGGGAAGAATAAAGTTTAAAAACGCGAAAAAATACATTATAGTCGCATGAGAAATTACTCGCGCGCCACACCTTTCCGTACGCCCCGCCTCAAGCAACGAACGTCGATCAGCTGTAATAACATGCGTAGGATAACCATGATTCACATTATTTTTAGGATAACTTTGAGGTGTCATAACTTTTTTTTTAATGTATGAAACGATACAAAACGAAAAATGCCAAAGTTTGTAATTTTGATCAACGAACATCATATTAGCCTAAAGTACAGCCTTTCAATTTCACCCTGTATAAAATAATTCATTAAATTCCAAATTGTAGATAGATATTGAATATAAACAAACATCTGTCAAAAAGTAGCCCGGCAACTTTTCGTCTTAAAGTTTCTGGTTGCGGAACGATTGGTGGTAACTTGAATGCTAACATTTCCATGCGCTGGAACGACTTGGCTAAAAAAACCAGCGATCCGTGGCAGCGATGCTGATGTCGGAACGTCGCCATAGGATCGTATCGTTTCGGCTAGCGACTCAAGCAGCCACGCCACCGTCGGAAACAGTGGCCTTATTCCGAGTTTGCAACCGCTAATCACGACAAGACGTTGCGCAAACTTTAAATATGGAAATATAAGTTCTATTCCAATGGTTATATAGTATGTATTAGGTTGGTTATAATAATGCCCCCATCTTGAAATACACGAATTCTTCGCAAGTTTGAACATGTGTGGTGCATGAGAATTTCAACTTTATAATTAACATATATTATAATTAAGATAGAACTTATATTACAATACCCGTACTTTACGCAAAATGCGTGACGGCGAACGTGTCAAAACTCGGAATAAAGCCCCTGATAATGCCCCTCAAGGCTATCTGTTAGCGCGTTTGTTTTGGGACAGAAACATGTTCACAACGATCACGATGTATATTTATGCGTTTTTTTGAGATTTCGGCGGCAAAAGTGGCATTGTGATCTGCCACAATGCCCGTTTTTTTTGGCCCAGAATGCTACCTGTGTGAACTGGGGCCCTACCGGGAAGCCACGTAAAATACCGATCGACACGTCGATCGATCGAAAGTGAAAATAAAATGTATGTGATTTGACGTTTCTCGGCGATCAATTTCTACCCATAGACAATATTTCCTATACATTTTTATCCATCGACGCGTCGATCGGTTTGTCGATGTGACTTCCCGGTAAGGCCCCTGATTACAATGTCCCCAGTCGATAGGTGAGGCGTTGTGAACATATTTTGACATTTGTGGTTTTGACAGTTGTTGTTGTTTTAAACGTCGCAGCCGTCATATATTTTTAGGATCAAATTTATTGTATTTTTAATCAAAATTATTTTAGTAAGATTTCGCAAATAAAATTAGTGGATTGTACGATTTAACCAATATTTTATTTGACAAGTGACAGTTCACAGATCCGTGATAACAATTGCGTTGGATTTGGATAGTGGTCATTGTGGCATTGTGATTGAAACTAATAAAAAAAAAACGCAAGTTCATAGCTATAGAAGCAAGAGATTCTTTACCATAACCAAATGATTGATGAAAGTAAAAATTATCGAAGAGAGTGAGGCTAGAAGTAATAAGAAAACTGCGGCCACATTCTGTTTCTTATAACGTGAATAACGTGATCGTTAGATTGTCAAAATAAAGATTTCCGCTATTAGCGCGCTCTCCTCCAATCAGAGTAGTTTTTTTCGCTGATTGGAGAAGAGAGCGCTAATAACGGAACGAAAATTGAGAGAAAAGGAGAATGGGCATTTTGGTACTCGCTCCAATAGCAATCATTGTGGTGTCATTGGATAGGTCTTTTAATATGCAAAAATATTTACTGTGGCGACTTGTCCTAAATCCTTGTCCGAAAACCACGGGAAGCCCCCAAAAGTTCCAGTTTTAGTAGATATCATAATTGCAAAAATACGATATTACGTACCTATCATGGTTGAAAAAATACGAAAAAAATAACAATGTAAAACAACAAAAAACGAGAAATGTATTGTGTTTACTATTCATGCATAATATATCGTGATAATGATGATGACTTTTGAAAAAAAGTAGTATTACTTTTAAGATTTCTGTTTTTTGTTGCTACGGTGACTGTTAGACCTCGGGGATAGGGAACCAGCCGCGGGGTATTTATTAATTTTATTTAGTCCTAAAAATAAATAACGTTTCTTACTTTTCTTTTTTATCCCTGAGTGTTTATTCATTTTAGTACTTATTAATCAAAACACACATGATTATATACAAGATAACGATATAATATCACCATTATCTTAACAAAATCAAACAAAAATAAAAAAAAATTAACACAAAATAACTTCGTTCCGACAACAAATGGACAAGCAACCCGGTTATCATTGATCCTTGTAGAAAGACCTTTTCAATGATATATATTATGGCTATTTGGCCAAGTACCAGGCTTCATATATTTTTGCCCATTGTCTTTTAAGAATACTTAATCACCATATAAAATTATTAACCTATTATCGCTTTTGACAATTTAAACTTTTTTAATATAACCTTATGGGCGTTTGACATAACATTGACAGAATGCGTCAAAGAGGATGTAAAAATAATGAACATCGTTTAACAGATTTATTTCTTACAAAATAATAATTTCTTAGTGCACACACGGTAGTTCAGAGCTATCACGCCTTATATTAAAAATTCAACTTAATATGGAGTTTTGGTGGTATTAAGAGCTTCCGTTGCTTACGCTTCGTAAATAGTCAATGTTACGCAGACGGAGTTGCGTGTTTCAGCTTGTTAAAATAAATATGAAAAAGTATTATTAATAGCAAATAAGAATAGCGCAATGTATTACTTATAAAGATAACGTAATGAAGAATATGCACAAAAAATTGAGATGATATAGCTCATCTAAATTTAAATCGATGGCATAAGAAATTAGGTCATGTTAATTAACGTGATTAAAAAAATGTATTGAAATATGAAGTTGTGAAGGGATTAAAATTTAATAATATGTATCCATGAACGTAGTAAAAACAATTGTTTTTACTACGTTCATGTATGTATCTAGGAAAAATGACCCGACTCCCGTTTAAAACTTCAAATGTAGAAAATAAAACGTCACAACTGCTTGAAATAATATACTCAGACGTGTGTGGTCCGATGAAAGAAGAATCTCCAAGAGGCATTAAATAATTTGTAACGTTTATAGATGCATATTCTAGATATTATCTTAGATATTGTCGAGTAAACGTTATTAAACAAAAGAACGAAGTTTTAGAAAAAAATATCGAGTTTAAGAACGAAGTTGAAAATTATACTGAGAAGAAAATATTTTTTTACAAACCGATAATGGCGTTGAAGAATATACAAATAACAATTTAGATTTTTTTCTGAAACAGTATGGTAGACAAAGAAGATTAACGACACCACATACACCTCAACAAAACGGCATGGCCGAAAGAAAGAACCGAACGCTAATTGAGAAATGAGATGCATGATGATTAAAACAAATGTTCCAGAAAAGTTATGGCCAGAGGCTGTTGTAACAGCGACTTATCTAACAAATAGAATACCTGAAACAACAAAACAACTGAAAATATTTCTGCTTTTGAAAGATGGGTTGGAAGGAAACCACCTGTATATATTTGGTTCAAAAGTACATATTTTACAAGAAGTAAAGAGGCGAGGAAAGTTTTCGAAAAGGATTGAAGTCGGAATATTTATGGGATACTCTGAAATAAGAAAAGCATATAGAATATGGAGTCATAGAAAAAATATATAATATAGGTAATTTTTTCACCTTATACCTGAGTGACCTACGGAAAATTTTAGCCCGTTAAAAGGTATTTCATAGAGAAGTGAGGAAGGGGCTAGGAGGGTCTGGTGGGCCTAATTTTGGATTCGATTTTTTTTCGTTCCTTTGCATTTTCTGAGAAAATTACCACAGTAATGTATATTATTTTTACACCATCAGAAAGTAGAGACTTCAAGGAACAAAAAGCCCCTTTTTTAAAAAAGGGTGCTTTTTCAATATTAAAATAAGTTGAAAAAATATTACTTTTAAATCAAATAATTACAATGTGTTTGGGACATAAAAAGGTAAGTTTTCACCAAATTTAGTCAAAAACAAAAATTGTAAAAGATCAAAATAAAAAACCAAAAACTTAGTTATTTGAGTTTTTCACGTAAATTTTGACGTTACGTGAAATAAATTAAAATACAAAAGTAGATCTTTTTATTACCTAAAACTTTGCCATTTAACATTTTTGCATAGGACTTGAGTTTTATCGGAAATCGAGATAACAATTTTTTAACCTTAAACCGCCCTCACTTCCCGACCTCGGATTGATCGTAATTAATTTTTCCTGTTCCAATGGGTTTCATTCTACTTTAATTTTGTTTTGTTTTAATAATTAACGAACTCGGCCACATTCTGTTTCTTATAACGTGACCATTAGATTGTCAAAATAACGAATTCCGTTATTAGAACCAGCGAAGGGTAAAAAAAATACTCTACTTGGAGGAGAGCTCGCTAATAGCGAAAATCGAAGCAAAATCACTGTAAGTCCAATCAGAGTTGTTTTTTAACCTTCGCTTATTGGAGGAAAGAGCGCTAATAACGGAATTCGTTATTTTGACAATCTAACGCTCACGGTATAAGAAACAAATGTGGCCGCTGGTATATTGTTTTCTGGTGGTTTAACCAGTTATGCTGGGGCTTGCATAGCGGGTGAATGCGATGTTCTAGTCTACATCATCCGTATGCCCGATACGATGTTTATGGCGCGCCAACGCGACTTTTCATTATAGGCTATTCTATAACCTCGTTAGGCCGACCGACCGGTCTCGTTACCACCGCCCATACAGATGCAAAAACCATCAAGTGGCCTAGTCATGTTTCGGCTTTTGTCTATGGGTTCACCGGTTTTCAGGAGACTATTGCATTGATTTCTTGTCGAGGTGGTAGTCTCCTTACAGGGTGCGGTTACGAAATGGGTAGTTGAATTGACGATAAGGCAGCGAGTATATTAAAATATACTCGTAATGCCCCCAATTTCGTAATCGCATAATTTAGCCGGCATAGTGGGAGCGATCAATATTGTTTAAGAACAATTATTGATTGACCCCATTCATGGACTTTGTAGGTCTGCTCACCACTAGACAAACATGTCGACATGTCGTGCTCCAATAAAAAAATACAAAGTCACATGTCGTGCTCCAATAAAAAAAAACAATTGTACGAATATCAGCCCCCCTAGCCAAGAGCATCGGCGCTTTTTGCGCCCAAGCGTCGCAGAACGGACAGTGATCGACAGAAATCGGTAGCCATGAACAATTTTTGACGTTAACTTTCATTCTGTTGAACGCGGGAGGGCGACCGCTCGGCCCGATTATTGACGTTCCGATATTATATTACATAATAATTATATTACGAATGAATTGAGAATATAAATTAAAAGCAATATACATTTTTTATCATATTAATGGTGTAAAATTTATTGTACAGTTTTTACACCTTTGTATATTAATGCTTATTTTAACTTACATGCCTAATCGGAACGACATTCGTTATTTTAGTGTTAAAGAGAGAGAGATGATAAAAAATAAATCCTATTGGTGTAACTATGTGATATCTCGTTTTATTTTACGGGCCAATGCTCTTTACATTTGATTACAACAAACAAACCTAATAGAAAATAGAAACATTGTAGACAAACTCTTCGGCATTATTAATATGGTCACTTTTAAGTTGTAAATATAAACTGAAGAATTCTAAATATAATTCGAGGCATCCGGGGTGGCCCACGACCAATTTATTTTTTTAAACTCTGTGATCAAGGAAGAAATGTTGCAGTTATATCGTTCTCGGATTGGAAATTACTTTTTGAATAGGTAAGAATCAAAATAAATAAGTGCTTCTAAGGTTATATATTTAATAATTGATTAGACACGTTGTTAAAACATCTGTATGCCGAATAGGCGAAACAAAACGGACCTTTGTGTTTACAACACCCATCTATTTACCTTTGTTTCTCATACAAATAAATGTTATTTCAGGTGATTTCGGATATGCCTTGGAACCATGATTGATTACCCCTGTCATGGATGCCGTACCTAATTAATACCTCAGCGGACCAATACATTGCCAAGTCAGGATATGTGTGAAGCAGGCTAATGGTTATCTCAAGGGGGTCATTAAAATACCTTGGAATAGACAGAGTTCTGCACTATGATTCTGAAGGGTCTTCCCACATTGTAATGGCTTGTGCAGCATAATAAACAATATGATGTTACACTATAGGTGAGTTAAGAAAAATAAATTACAAATTGTCCGCTTACATATTTTAAATTAAAGTTATTTACTCTCCTACTATATTTGGAGGCGTGGAGACAACTGACACAGCAGCCTTAGCACGGCCAACCCAAGACGCGATACAAGTCGCGAGCAAACGTCGAAAACGGTGTGGCGTGACATTTTGCTAGCACGGGTTCCCAAGACAAGACTTCAAAATCTTGCTATGAAGTATAAGTCTTGTTTTCATTCACTCTTCTCAGCATGGGAGCCCAAGACTTAAAGATTTGTCACATCGATAAAGACTATTATGGCGGGTTTTTATCACGTTCGGCTTTATGTGGTGACATAGAAATCTTGCGTGAAATTGTTTGAATAGTTTGAAAAAGTAATAGTAATTAGGGAATAATTTTATTATGGGAAGGTGGGAATTATAGGAACATGGGTATTAGGGAAAGATGTCATTAATAAAAAGTGGGAAAAATTCCCACTTTTTTAAAAAGTAGGAAAAAGTCCCACTTGACAAAAAAATGATTTTTAGTGGGATTTTTTTTAAAGTCCCACTTTTTTAAAAAGTAGGAAAAAGTCCCACTTGACCAAAAAATGATTTTTTTGTGGGAATTTTTTATAGTCCCACTTTTTTTAAATAATTTTTTTTAGTGCAAATAAAATCCCATTTTATAAAAAAGTTGAGTTGTTTTTTTTTTCCGCTTATATTCATGAGGTGAAAATTTTTTCCTACTTTCACATATAGTAGCATTTTTTTCGAAAAAGTAGGAAAAAGTCCCACTTAATGAAAAAGTCCCACTTGACGAAAAAAATATTTTTTAGTGGGGAAAAAATACCATTTTATAAAAAAGTGGGGAAAATTATTTTTTTAAAGTGGGACTTTTCCCCGCTTTTTCATTAGGTGGGATTTTTTTCCAATTTTCATAAAATGGGATTTTTGTCCCACTAAAAATCATTTTTTGTCAAGTGGGACCTAAAAAAATCCCACTAAAAATCATTTCTTCCTCGAGTGGGACATTTTCCTACTTTTAAAGTTGGAATTTTCAATTACCACATGACTACTTTTTCAAAATTACCACATCATAGCATACTTTCTCTTATAAGCATTTTCCCACCTTTACACTACTTTTAAAAAAATTGTTTCCATGTTCCCAAAATTCCCTCATTATAATAATGCTTCTTTCCCCGTAATTCCCACTTTTATTTTACTAGAAATTAAAGGATTAAAAAAAGTTAAACATTGTCGCGGGCGGCGCTAGAGATTGATTACACCAATACCTCAAGCAAGATAAAACTCATGACAAGACATGAGTCTTGTCTTGAAGTGGCCGTGCTGCGACTGTAAGATAAGACTGATGTGTAAGATTGTCAACGGACACGCTCTCATGTCTTGTCTTGGATGTGGCCGTGCTACGGGGGCTGATAGTAAAACCAGCGGGGTGAGAAGGAACTTTATTTAACACTTTCGCTTTCGTCAGTGAAATCGTTTTCGTCTTGTCTATGGCCAGAACCTGTATGAATAATATACGGAAGTGCTGTAACAGATCATGTAAATTATTAAAACTGTACCATAATTCTTTCGATTCAACTTTAGAAAAGAGATAAATATCAATTATTCGTTTCTTTGAAGAATTCAATCGAAAAATCATCAACCTAATAATTTTGAAGATGCATTACAGCACTTCCGTATATTATTTATCAGGTTCTGACCATAGACAAGACAAAAGCGATTCCACTGACGAAAGCGAAAGTGTTAAATAAAGTTCCTTCTCACCCCGCTGACTCCAACCCAGTTATGTTGCAATTGTGATTTTTGTTATTTAAAAAAAAATGGTCTTTTAATTTTTTTATTAAACTAAGTACAATTTTGTATTTTCTTTATTTCATGTATTTATTCTTTGCAGAGTTTCAAGGACAGCTACCCTCTTCCCCATCAAGAGAGGTCACAAACTATGGTGCTCAAAGTTTTAGAGTGGCCCAAGCCAAACAAAATTATTAAATAAATATTTACTTTTAATTTGTTTATGTTTTATTGTGAATATTATCCAATTTTAAGATATCAATATTCTGGGAAATATTTAATCAAATATACATTAACAGAATCAAGAGACATATAGGTGGATAAGTTTAAAAGTATCTAGGTCTGTCGGATGGACCCATTTAAACATAGAGTATTGAATAAGAAATGCTGGTATCATTATTAATATTTCTTAATGATACAAGTATATCATTTAAATGGGTCAGATTAATAATTTTTATTAATAACGGTCTTAATGATAAAAATTTAACAAAGTCCTTGAAGAACACTAGTTAAAATAAGTTTTGTTTCTTTTTTACTTATTTATTTTTGTTTGGTAAAAAAAGAGATAACCTACTATATACAAGTGTTCTTCAAGGACTCAAAAAGTTTTTTTTATGAATACCAGTGTGTTTAATATTAAGATTTGTAAATATGCTTACCATTATGGTAAGTATATCTACAAATGATAAGTTTATCATTATGGTAAGTATATCTACAAATGCCCACATTAGATACATGTAATTCCCTAATAGTATTCATATAAAATAATGAAACGTTACTCTAGGTAACGTCCTTACTATTTATAGTGGTTGCATGGGAATTAAAATTCCTCTAAATAAAAGAGCTTGTATAAACAATATAGGTCTAATAGTACATACTACACATACCCTTCTTAGTACCATTTATATAATAGTACTAAGTAGTTTTTACTTAACAATATTATAGCGTTAAGTGAATATTTGTGTGGATGTGTGGGCATGTATGGGTCATATAGTGTATATAATAAAATACCTAATATTGTAAATATCTAATGTAGCTGTAAATTGCAGAGTATAAATTGTATTATTATTACTAAGGCTAGGATTTTTTTTTAAATAATAATATACCAGTATAAAAGGATTCTTTTAAATTTGAAACTCAAGGTGAAAAGTCATTCTGTACAACCACATAGACCATCATCAGTCCCTGAAATACCAAAAGTTGTAACTTTATTAGTAATGGTCAAGGAAAATCATATTCTTTTAGGGCACTATATACAATTATAGGATTAAAGAAGAATATAGCAATATATATTAAACCATAAGTTTGTGCGGCTTGTGAAACATTCTAGGTCTTCACAAAGGCCCTGAAAAATCCTTTATTAAGCCTAAAATGTTTCCTAAACTGGTATCCCCAATTTCTTTGAAAATGTGAACTTTTTATTAAAAATAAAGAAATAAATAAAAATAAATTTTATTTGTTGATATTTTACAAGAATTTATACATGTTTTCTTAACTTTCTGCCTAATATTGGTTTGTTTGATTTAATGTTGTAACACTTCTATCCAATATTATCAATCAAGATTAGATATTTGTTCAGGTTGTCCTCGGACATAGGCCTCCTCCAGCAAATACCATTGGCAGCGGTCTCCAACTACTCAGCATTGGGATGTCTTGATTTTTTTATACTTCTTTCAGAGGCCTGAGAACATACACACTATTCTATGTATTTCTTTCTTCATTTAAAGTTTTGGAGCAATTGTTTGACCTAAATAAAAGTACTTATTCAATTTCTTGATAATTTACTTTCAGGTTTTGTTTATGTCTGTTTGTCAAAGGTGTGGTTTTCACACATGGTTCTTTTAAGCCCCGCTTTTCCACTTCTCTTGCTAGTTGTTTGCATATTAACTGGAACTATGTCATCCGCAAATCTCAGTTGAGATATTTTACTTCCATTTATGTTAAGCTCATAGCTATTCCAAATAATTCCAATCAATGTAATTGACGAAAAATTTCCTCCAATACAGCCAAGAGTTGATAGGGATAGTAGGTGTCTAGAGTTGATAGCCAAGAGAGGGATAATAGGAGTCCGACAAGGAGTCGGACTTCTTTTATTCGTAACTAGCTGACCCACGCAACTTTGTCTGCGCGTTTAAATTTAACCGTTTACGCAGCGTACGCTCTTAAAAGGAATAATTTTTCCCCGTTTTTGCAACATTTTTCTTTGTTACTCCGCTCCTATTAGTCGTAGCGTGATGTTATATAGCCTATAGCCTTTCTCGATAAATGGATTATCCAACACGAAAATATTTTTTCAATTCGAATCAGTAGTTCCTGAGATTAGCGCGTTCAAACAAACAAACAAACAAACAAACTCTACAGCTTTATAATATTAGTATAGATTCTTCTCCAATTTTTTCTAGTCGTACTTTTGCTGTAGGTATAGTTTTAAAATTGTTATATTAGTCCTTATGATTCTTGAATAAATATTTAGTTTGATCACACTCTGTGTTTTGAGATGCTGTAAGTATGAAATAGAGAGAACTTTTCCTTGCTCTAATCTATATTTGGCGTCGTGGAAGACGCCACTCGTTATTTGCACTTACTAATAAATTTTATTTATGCATTTTAATTTACACAACGCGATAAAAAACTTCTAAAACAAAAAAAAACAATACTTTAAGTTAATTTAAATCAAAACAATGGCGTCGTTTTGATAGAATATAGCTCGAAAGGGAGACCCCGACCACCCGCCTGTATACAGTCGAATTTAGCGTCTAGAAGTCGCAAAAAACGAACAAAAATGTGTTCTTGGCTGGCAATTCCCTCCGAGTATGTAGCGGTTTCTGTCAAAATGTATGGGGAAATTGGCCTCTCGCGAGCGCTTTAACGAAAACGAAAGCCCAACGCACACCGTCCGTGTTCTTGGCTGGCAATTTGTTCTGTCAACGAATTTAACGAACGTGACGTCATCACCAAATGTCATCTTCATACAAAACTTTCGTGCGCGCTTTTAGAGCTCATGCTCTTGGCTAGGGGGGCTGGTGGGCAATTCTTACGCTTTCGACATTCATCTCGATTCGAGATTTTTAAACGACTAACTAAATATGCCATTTTTCATTCAAAGATATCGAACATTAAACGAAATAAATAATAAACAGTAAATATATAAATGACATATTTAGTCATTTTTCGTTTAAAAATCTCGAATCGAGATGAATGTCGAAATAGCGAGAATTGCCCACCAGTTACAAAATAATATAAAAATAAGAAGAAAGAGGAGATGGTGGATTACTACCATTCATAGAAACCGAACGATTTAAGTATACTGCACAATTACTTTTTATGCATGTAGAGTTTAATGAATGTTGATGAAGCGGGTGATTTTTAAGGACCTGTGGAGAGAAATGTTCTATCTTTTCGATTACCCCACTCCATGTTGTACAAAAAACTCAAGCACATCCGTCCCGCTACAAAGCCACAACCATCGCGTTATCACGAATATTCGCCGTAGCCCACTAATGTAACCACAGCATACACATCGCGGTTGCCACAAAAGTGTTGGCAGCACTGGAAATACATACACAGAACGCCACTGACAGAACGCAACCAAAAACTTCGCCAATCGCCATTTTTTTAATTTTATTGTTTGTTGACGACGACACGTAAATTTATCGCGGTGAATTTTTGTGTAACTTTATTATTTGTTGAGGTATTTCTTGCCCAAATACTTATTCTATAAATATACGTTTTATTTACAATTAAAAACATTAATCATACTATAAGGTAAAATAAATATATTCAAGTAATTTATTGTAAGATTTTATTGATAATTTCAAAATTAAATTGTCTACATAGGTAAATAAATATAATTTCATTTACAGAATACGAAATAACTTGCTAAATTTTCCAAATAATGTACTTCTGATAAAATAATCGCCAACTTTCTAAAAATGAGTGATAATAATAATAAGTTGGACTTTGGAAAGGACTTAAAGGATAATATGCTTTATGATATTGACATTAAGGTTGAAGTTGTTGATCCGGAGAATGATGATTGTGGCCTAAATTATATCGAAATATCAGCATTGGAAGAGTAAGTATTTCCTTACCTTAGTAGTACCTATTTGGTTGGGTAGAGAGAGTGTTAAATACAGTGGAAATGTATGTTAATAACATAAATGGTCCTTAATGTGACCGACTAGCATGTGACCTAGTTATGTTTCAGTTTCAATCTGTGGGTTCCCTTGTCTTTAGGAGATTATTGCAATAATTTCAACAACACCACTATAGTGACTCGGAGAGCATGTTAAGTTGTTGGTCCCAGTTTCACTATACCAAGTTGTGAAAATGTTTATAAAAGGGTTATTGAGTATCCAAACATTTGACGAGCTAGTCAATTGTTCGGTGTAGACTCATATTAATCGGCTATGACGAGGTGGGATTACAAGTCCCTCTGCTAGGTACCCTGAGGCCGTCTAGGCGGACTTGGGCGCCGTAAGGCACCCATGATGATATGTTTAAGTTGAACAAACCCAAAGTCTTAGTTAATCATTTGGAAGGACTTTTGGCCTTTCGTGATGGTCTTCTAAACTTCTTAGTATATACATATCCAAGACAGCACTGACAGGATCTTATAACAATTTAGTTGAGTAGTGAGTCTGTACTACAAAACAGTGAAGAAAAGAGCATTGGTATTGTATTATTTTTATTGGCTTGTAATTGTTTCACAGTCACAAGTCTACTATAGTTTACTCCCTTGCCAACCAACCATACAGTGCATAAAGGAATGGATCCTTTATTATATCATATAGATTCTTTGCTTAAGAACACTGCATTTGTAATGGGCATCAAATCAACTACAGAGCCCTTAATCCTAATTCCTGGTATGGAACACACCATTCATTTTCTTGTTTTCCATTCACACAGTAAACCTGAGTTGATTGTATAACTTGAACTTGCATAATCACTCTTACTTTGGTATACTACCATTGGAAATTATGTTTTTTAATTAATGGTAATAACTTAAGTAAGATTCATGATGAGAAGTTTCCCAATGTTAAATAAATTCAATGGCCCTTATTAAAAAAAATCTTTAATAGTATAATTTGTACTAAAATTTTATTATTTTAATTTCAGGAACTCTGAAAGTAATATAGAAATGGAATCAGGTAAGAATAAGAAGACACAATTTACTTTTCTGCCTACTCATTAATTTATATTTTATTGAAGTGTCGCATGTGACCTTGTGATGGCAAGCAGAACAAAACAAAGTCCATGAATGGGGTCAATCAATATTGTTTAACAGCTGGTCTCTCCCACATAGCATACAACATAGTTGACATAATTAAATGATGCATTTATTAAGTGGGTGGAGATAAAGGCAAATTTGTGTATATATCCTGCTGCTTTATTAAGCACATGCCACCTAAGAGGTCCTGACCAAAACTTTCTACATGGCTTTTCTGATATCAGATTTCGGGCTGGTAATTCAATACTCCCATAAAATATATATATAGATACCTTGGATTTCTAAGGCAGCATTATTATTGAAAAAAAATTGCCTTTTAAACTTAAATTAGAATTGTCTTTAAATACTGGCCCTTAAACAGACATAATAATAATATGTAGGAGAATTTACACATATTTCTCTGGTCACAAACTAAGCTCTAGGTTTGCGCTATGTGTACCGCATAGATTCTCAACCATTTTTATGTCACAACCCACTAAAAAGTCTAAAGTTCTCACGACCCCGTCACTATAAAATTATACTTAATATTTTAATTAATACTTTATTTATACTACACATTAACAATTAATATTAACAATTTTTTTTTTGTTAAAGGGGTAATAGGTAGTTTGCTTTTGCACTTGTCTTTATATTTCTACATCTTTTGCTTTACCCACAGTTATTCTCATAAATGCATACAGATTTTAGGGTCTTTTAATTAGTTTATTATTCTTTTCAGATTCTACCAAAGAACTACAATCAATGACACCAGAAATAAAAGAAACTAACGTATTAATCAATGGTGTTGATACTGGTCTGACTTCTATCACTTGTCACATATGCGACAAAAGGTTCTTCGTCCAATCCATATACCAGGATCACCTCAAAACCCATGGTATATGTCAAATCTGCAAAATTACATTTAAGAAATCGTCCGAACTTAAAGTACATATGCGTTGCCATGACGGTAAAAAAGTTTTTACTTGCGAATTTTGCAATAAAAGTTTTTCACAAGGTTATAGATTGAAGGTGCATAAAGCAAAACACACCGGACAAAAACCATTTACTTGTAATGTTTGTCAGAAAACATTTGCTGCTAATCATAGATTAAAAGTACATATGATGTTTCATAGTGAAACTAAGCCTTATTCTTGTGAGTTATGCAATAAAAGTTTTGTTGATAGTAATAAGTTAAAAGTCCACATGCGGTCCCACACCGGAGACAAGCCGTATGTTTGTGAGATTTGTAATATGAAATTTGCTTTAAATTGTAATTTACAAACTCATATAAGGACTCATACTGGTGAAAGACCTTTTCCTTGTGATTTATGTGAAAAAAAATTTGCTAAGGTACATAATTTGTCTATGCATAAGTTGAAGCATTCTGGTGAAAAACCTTTTGGGTGTACGCTTTGTGAAATGAAGTTTGGTCAGAAGAGAGCGTTGTCTCGGCATATAAGGAAGGATCACGGGTTTATATGTTCCTTTAAGTTGCCAAGTTTTTATACTAAGCCTCGGTTGAGTATTGTAGATTGTAAATCTGATGGTAGCGGGTTAAATGGTGAGGATGAAGATGCTTGTTCGAGTCAAACTATAATTAAGTCGGAACCAAGTGAAATGTAGTTGTTTTTTTTAAGGTCACATTTTTACATTAAGTTCACAGGAAATGGCTTCAGGAACTAAAACATATAAATGTTGATTGAATTGATAATAAAGTTTTTATTGAAAAAAATAGAACACGGAGGTGTAGATTTTACTTACTCGATCCTAATTACATAATTTGTATATAAAAAATATGTTAAGTTTTAAAATGACAACTAAAGTAATATTTTTTGAATCCTAAATCAAACTTTGGTTGTATTTTCAAAAGTGAATAGATTTAATTAGGATCGAGTAAGCAATATTTACACATATATGTCTTTTTTTATTAAAAAAAAACTTTAATAATAAATAGATAACATGCAATGCCAAAATTCGTAAGGGGTGACTGGAGCCTGGTTGGCTCAGCGGTTGAGCGCCTTGCCGCGATAGCGAGGTTCGTGGGTTCGAATCCCGTCCACCAGGATTTTTTTCATTGCATTTTTATCTTTAAAAAATTTAATATAAGATTATCCTAATAAGGAATTTATAAAAATTCATAAATTAATAATATATACCAACTTGTGAATCTGTTTATAGATGGGTTATTGAGTCTATTCAAATCATCGCGACGAGCTAGCCACTTGTTCGGTGTAGACTCATACCATCGGCTACGACGAGGTGGGATTAAAAAACCCACCCGCTGGGTACCCTGGGGCCGTCTAGGCGGTCTCGGGCGCCGTAAGGCACCCGTGATGATATGTATACTATCTAATTAGGATGGAGTAAGCAATATTTACACCTCTATGTCCTTTTTTATTAAAAAAAAACTTGAAAACAATATTTAAACTTTATTAGACGTTTGAGTTCGCGTATCTATTTCCTGACTTCTTAAAGGGATTGCTAACTGTCAAAGTAATGTTTATTACAATAAAACCCAGAAAAATATAGAACTTTCAATTTCTATAGATAACTAGCTTTTGTTGAGCGGCTTCGGCCATCATTTCAATTGTATAACATTCCACTTCCAAATGTTTTAACATATTTTATGTTTATTTATTTTTCGTGATATTTAAAAAAAAAACGACCAAAACGGTTTTGCCTAAACAACCCTATTTATTTTGGTAGTGTGTACCCAATATAATGGGTTTCCGAGAAAAATGAAAAAAGTAATTTTTTATTTTACGATTTCAAAAAATATAGGCTTAATTATTCATTAATTAAAAAATATCTCAAAATCCAGTTAATTATTTTAAAAATAAGCGAAATTAGTTTCTTGTTTTAGGCTATATTTTCGAAAAAAAAAATAAGATTTTCATTTTATTATTTTGGTCGGAAGCCCATTTTATTAAATTGCATTCGGATAAGTTTGCACAGTTTTTTTGCACTTTAAAGCCAAGTTGTATGTTTTTTTTTACCCAATAATATTACATAAAATATATTGTAAATAAATCAAAAATACAGACTACCTATTTGACTGGAAATTTTGTTTATTTACTAAATTTAAAGGTTTAAGCTTGACAGCCATTTAAAATATAAACTTTTTTAAAGAGGGAAGTATAAAGTCTAATTTAACAGCATTATCATGAATTTTTGTGAGAAACAACCAATAGGATCACTTTATTCTTAAACACAGGACAAGTAAACCATTCTCATTGGTAGAACCTTACGTTAATAACCGTTAGAACAGTTAGGTTTTAACAGTACGTTAATACGGTAGCAAAAACTCATGTTAGGCTAGGTGAAATAAAAGATGCCTGATGCAAGTGAGAAACAAAACTCTAGATTGGAACTTAAAAAAAATAGAGCCTATTTGGCTCCCGAGAACCGTTTAAACGGCATCAGGGTCCCAGCGGAGGGATTAACCCATCCTCAATTCGCCGATGGTATTCGGAGGCAACACCTAACAAGTGGCGAGCTTGTTACGCTGTTTATAATGAAATAGCCTCGTTGTATAAAGCGGTCACCCATCCCATCCCTAAGGAGTTTGTTGGTTTGAACGCGCTAATCTCAGGAACTACTGGTTCGAATTTAAAAAATATTTTAGTGTTGGTTAGCCCATTTATTGAGGAATGTTATGGATATATAACATCAGGCTATGACTAATAGGGGCAGGGCATCAATAAAAAATGTTGACAAAACGGGGAAAAATTGTTTCTTTTGAGAGCTTCTGTTGCGGGCGCTGCTTAAACGGTTAAAGTTGCGCAGACGAAGCTGCGCGTGTCAGCTTGTGCTTATAAAATATAATTATACCTACAAATACATGACTTATGGAGCTTTGTTACTGGAAAAGGCCAGTCCTTCTAAATTTCTTGTTGTATCATATTTTTTTAGTTTTTATATATTTTAGTGTTAAGCGGTTACACCCGCGCCGTTTAATTTAAAAGAAATCAGTAGCCCTAGTGTGAGTTTTTTTAACGTTTACTTTCGCGTTAACTATACTACCGCGTTAACATTTTGACCAATCACACGACCGCATTTATAGTTCTCAAAATTTCCGCTTGGAGCGCTGAACTATTTCCCATACAAATTTTTGTTAACTTAAACGCAAAGTAATAGTTAGAAAACTCACACTAGGGGTACTGATCAAAAATATAATACAGTTCATGACGCTGATATATGATTTTCTACAGATAAAAGAATTTTAACAATCGGTTCAGAAATTTGAGTTTTCCTAGAACCAACAATTAAATATTTTCTTTTTATTTATTACTAGCTGACATGCGCAACTTTGCGTAACTTCAACCGTTTACACATAGGAAGCTCTCAAAAGGAATAAATTTTCCCCGTTTTTGAAACATTTTTCATTGATGCTCCGCTCCTATAGGTCGTAGCGTGATGTTATATATCCTATAGCCTTCCTCGAAAAATGGGCTATCCAACACTAAAATAATTTTCAAAATCGGTTCAGTAGTTCCAGAGATTACTCCCTACAACCTCAAACTATTTTTAATATTAGTATAGATATATGTATAGCTGAGCCAGAGTTTCAGTCGCGTTTAATTTAAAAGAAATCTGATATAAAATAAAATACATACCACTTTTCTCGCTGATAATGTAGTTTTTTTACCGATGAAATACTTAAAATCGGTTCAGTGTTTTTGAGTTTAACGGAACATACAAACAACCAAATCTTTTCTCTTTATTAAGTTTTGTATATTAGTATATAAGTCTAGTTTTTTGATTTTCTTTATGCCCCTGTTAGGAGCCTTGGTCCTTACCTTATTGCCTGTATTGAATGTGGATCACATAGATTTAATAAGTTAAATATTTATTGAATTATTATGTAAAGTATTAGAATAAATTTATTATAAATTGTTATTGTTAGTGAATTATAAGACTGTAAAATAATTTGTTTAGTTTTAGGTATCGATTGTTAGTTTAAATATATTATGTATTTTTTATTTATGTTTGTTTTATTTTAGATTTGTTGGTGGCAGAGTGGATGAGGCCATTTTATAATTAATATTTAGTGGCCGAATTATTAACACCGTGAATACAATGGCTGACTCAAGTAACAATAGGTTAGGTTTTTTCAATTAGAATTATTAATAAATAATAATATGTAGGACATTAGACACAAACTAAGCCCTAGGCTTGTACTATGTGTACCAGAAACAACGATATAATACATATTATATTTTATAAACATAGTAACACGGACTAATATTTATTTCCAATAGGGGGGAATAGAAGTCACGACTTCCGGATATAACGCCAAAGGCGCAACCACTAGTCTACGGAGGCGAATTTAACTACAAGTTTATTTATTGGAACACAGCATATTATGTCTTCGTCTAATGCTAACCAAACCACTAAGTCCATGAATAGGATCGGTCAATTAATACTAATAAAAAAACGCAGCACGGCATTTGACTTTGTATCTACCTAATTGTTTGATTCATACATCTGCCGTACTATTAAACTGTGGAATGCTCTACCAGCTTGCGTGTTTCCTTCCTCTTAAAAGCTAGAGTCCTACCTTAAGCCGGCATAATGATGGCAACCAGCGGTGCACCTGTATGCATCCGCTTGTTGCTATCATTTCTGGTAACATACCGCTTAACATCAGGTGGATGCAGGGTCACACGTTAAACTCTTATAAAAAAAACCTGGTGGTGATCAGACCTACTAAGTCTATGAATGGGGTTACAATAATTGTTCTTAATGTTGTGATCACTTCCACTATGCCGGCTTAATAATGCGAATACGAAATGGGTGGCGACAATGACGAATTGAATTACAAATATATTTTAATATACTCGCTGCCTTATCGTCAATACAACTACCCACTTTATAACCGCACCCTGAAAGGAGACTACCACCTCGACAAGAAATCGATGCAGTAGTCTCCTAATAACTGGTGAACATACTAAAACCAAAACATGACTAGGTCACTTGACGGCTTTTGCATCTGTATGGGCGTTAGTAACGAGACCGGTCAATGACGCTGTTACGAAATTGGCAATGACAAGGCCTTATGGCACTTTTTTTAAAGAGCGCCGCATGTTACCTAACATCCACCTGGTGGAAAGCAGTATGCAGGACCAAGAATGAATACAACCCCCCGCTGGTTTCATCCATTCAGCACTATGCCGTCACTTGTAAGCTGTCCAACTGAGTGCAGGTGAGAATTCAAAAGAACAGGTAGAGTGAGTACATTTTGTTTATATATTTTTGTACGGCATTCTTAACATCGCTAGCTCCGTGAAAAATAATAAGAAAACCCGCAGCGCCGTAAAAAAATGGTGCGCTATAAATTCGGATTTTTATTTGATTTTCCGACAATTTCCAGGGTAAGTTTGGTCATTTGATTTTGTACGGCATCAGTTTCATACTGTTTCATTAATCTTCTAATTCATTATTCCGCAACGTACAAAAATCATGCCACAAGGGGAAAAATCGAGGGTTGCAACCACCTCTCTTTCCGTTGTCCAGGGGGTGATTTGAAAAAGTACGGCTTCCAAAACATTATCTAGCACTCAAAAATACTATTAAAAATAATGCCGTCAAAAAATTATTGTACAATCGTATACTTGATTTATAAAGATGTAAAGTCCTTTGATCCTGTACGGGAATGTGAAATACAATTGTCATATTATAATATTGCCATTCAAAAGAAACTGTTGTGTTTTCTGTTCTCACAACTGGAAAGGCGATTTAAGGCCCATGGGCGCCTTCCTATCCTTACCTCCATGGGTAAGCTTTACGGGAACCATATGAAATTAACGGGAATTCCTTAATGTACCGTACGCAACACCGACATAATAATTGTCATAATAAAAGTTGCTATAATAGGTAACTGTATGTTAATATATTTAATATGGGGTACGTATGAGCGCTCACGCATAGGCCTGTATCGTAAACGACACAAAATGTGCTCCAATTTCATTACTCTATCCTTTTTATGACCAACGCATCCTTTTGAATACAGGCTGTTTCAAAAATAGTAAACCCGCATGGCGTAAAATAAGCCTTGTTTATTTAAGTACTTTTTATTAGAATCTTTCTGGTAGGTAAGCAGATCTACACAGTCCATGCATGGGGATGACCAATACAATGCTGTTTTATAACCACATCATAAGATGTGGTTATAAAACGAGCGGCGATCGTAAGATTTTACATATTGCAACTAAAATATTTTTAAAACTGCGCTATAGTATTTCAGTTTTAGTCTGTGGCTGTAGTCTAAAGTTCTTGAAAAAAAAAAGTTCTTAAGTTTAAGTAAATGCATTTTGTTTGGAAAATAAGATTATTGTGCCTCGGATTGTGGCGGCTCTATTTCCTCTTGTTGTATTTGTCTCTGTTTATTATCATGTATTTTAGGGGATATAAGAAAAAAACAATTTGTGTCAATTCAACATGACATCTCATTATTAACCCATAAATATATATATATTCAGGGTGAATTTGAATGGATGTACTTTGGGCTAATATGAGGTTCTGCTGATCAAATTGAACAACTTTTCCCATGGAACCATATGTCGCAAATGAAAAAAAATTTGGCTTCCCCATACATATTGGTCATTTTAACATTACTAGTTTGTATGGAGAACGCATTTTTTTTTCATTTGACATGGTTCCATGGGAAAAGTTGTGTGATTTGATCAGCAGAACCTCATATTAGCCCAAAGTACATCCTTTCAAAGTCACCATGTATATATATGTATATAATTGAGATTACTTAATAAAAAGAAAAATGATTTTGTTTACATTAAAAAAGTTTTTAACTAATTTAGTTCAAGACTTTTTGAACACGCTGTATCTTGAATAAAAAAAAAGAACCTACAAATACTTAGTAAGAAGTGAGTATAAAGTTTAATGGCCCACAGGACACAGTATCTCTAAGATTGCTGCACCAATATACGTAAATATAAATAACGTAACGTACCTACATAACGCATTTTGTACGACGCAATATTTATGGAATACTTTATCCAATGCTTGAATATAAATGCACTTACCACAATCGAGAAAAGAAATCAGTAATATTTATTGGTTTTTGAATTATTCAAGGGTTTTTTGAGAAAATATATGTATATATATCATCACGGGTGCCTTACGGCGCCCGAGACCGCCTATACGGCCAGGGTACCCAGCGGAGGGGTTTTAATCCCACCTCGTCGTAGCCGATATTATGAGTCTACACCGAACAAGTGGCTATAGCTCGTCGCGATGTTTTGAATAGACTCAATAACCCATCTATAAACAGTTTCACAAGTTGGTATAGTGAAACCGGGACCGACAGCTTAACGTGCTCTCCGAGGCTCTATATGTAGGTACATAAATGTACATATTTTTTTTTATTAAAAATTCATTGGTACACACCGGGATTCGAACCAGGGACCTAAGTTTTTTTAAGTCCAAGGTCTAACCAACTAGGCCACCACGACGAAATGAGAAAAAAATACGATGGAAAATAGGGTTAGGACCCGTTTTAGGTACTGGAAGTGCGAAAGTTTATTTGGTATGGAGAACCAAGGCATAGCTATTACGAATGCAGTGTCCTTAAACCGATGTTAAGGATACTGCATTCGTAATCGCGAAGTCTGCGATTACGAATGCAACAAGAAGAATGGCCGTTGTAGTATAGTTTACACATATTGCCCTGGCCACAAACTAAGCTCTAGGCTTGTACTATGTGTACCAGAAACAACGATATAATATATTATACAAAACGCCCAGACTATGGGAAACTGGGGTGCGATTTGAATGTCAGCAAAAATGTTGTTTGTCGTTCAATATGTTTCTCATAATAATTGACACGTCTATGCTCAAACATTAAAACTCAATGGTAGAACGGAACTTATATACATTATCTGTGATGATTATTATGTGTCATCAGTGACTTTATTTAATCTTGTATGATCTTTAGTCACCCGATGAGAGTCAATAATACGAACTTAAGAAGCCAGTAAAAGGTTTCGCGATCTCGAACGTCTAAAAACGTGTAAATGTTGTTTTCATTGATATCAAAGTTTATTACTACAAAAAAAGAACGTAGAGGTGTAAATATTACTTACTCGATCCTAATTAGATAGTATTTTTATAAAAAATATATTAACTTTTGAAAAGACACCCAAAGTTTGATTTATGATTCTAAAAAAATTACTTTAGTTCCTTCATTTTAAAACTAAATAGATTTTTTCTAAAGAAATTATGTATTTAGGATCGAGTAAATAAAATCTACACCTCCATGTTCATTTTTTGCAAAAAAAAAACTTAATTATAACTGAAAACAACATATGTTTTTTGACGCTCTAGTTCGTGAATCCTTTTCCTGCCCACTTAAAAAATCGATGCATGGGCGTAGCGTAGGGGTTAAGACTCATAAATATTTAAATGTTTTTGGTCCAAATTTTTGAACGAGCAAAAAAATAATAAACGTCACCAATGTCATAAAAATAAATATAACATAAAAAAATAACCTAATGTTCATACCTGCAGGATTTTTAAACACGCAATACTCACGATTTTTGCTGAGCAATCATAAAAAAATCAACATCTTCACCTGTTCGGGGGGGGGGGGGGGGTTCCACCTATAAACACTCAACATACGCCGCCCCATGTGTACTACCCATACAAATTTATCCCCAAAGACCCCCCCCCCCCTGGCTACGCCCATGAATCGATGTATTATGAGATTAAAAATTTACTCTGATTGGAGGAGAGCGCGCTAATAATGGAAAACGTTATTTTGGCAATCTAACGATCACGTTATAAGAATCAGAATGTGGCCACTGCCATATTCTGTTTCTTATAACGGAAACGTTAGATTGTCAAAATAAATAATTCCGTTATTAGCGCTCTAGTAGCGAGTAGATTTTTAATCTTCGCTGATTGGAGGAGAGCGCGCTAATAATGGAAAACGTTATTTTGGCAATCTAACGATCACGTTATAAGAATCAGAATGTGGCCGCAGGTTAGGTCATGTAATGTATCAGGGAGCTTAGGTAAAAATGTGAGTAAATCCCCTGTATTACTATAGAAGTTGTTTGCAAATACTTGTAGTAGAGTTACTAGTTGATACAAAATCATTTGTTTTTTTTTAATTGGGGCACGGCAAGTGATTTTGTGTCTACATGGTAGTGAGCAGACCTACAATGTCCATAAATGAGGTCAATCAATAATTGTTCTTAAACAATATTGATCGCTGCCACTATGCCGGCTAAATGATGCGATTACGAAATGGGGGAAGACGAGTATATTCATATGCCGTGCTCCAGTAAAATTCTCGTGAAGATTTGAGGCTTCTTATTGTGATTTGTGAGATGAAGCCCAAAGTTTAATCACTCAAGATTCCTGTATACCGTACGAGTCTGAGTGACAGACAGACATCATGTCATGGCTGGGATAGCCATCGTCTTTGCGCCTACGCCTGTGGGTAGAGGATTAGGGCAAATCCGCCCATGAACGTGGGAAATCTTTGTGAAGCTTCATTAATAAAAGTTTAATAATATACATAAAAAGAAAATGCGTAATATCCTAAATTGATGCCTATTTAATAATAATAATATATAGGACAATTTACACATATTGCTCTCAAACTAAGCTCTAGGCTTGTACTATGTATACCAGATGTTTTTAGAGCATTTCGAGTCTATTTTAATATTCTCGCTGCCTTATCGTCAATCCAACTACCCATTTCGTAACTGCACCTTGAAAGGAGATTACCTCGACAATAAATCGATGCAGTAGTCTCCTGAAAACCAATGTACTCAGAGTAACCCAGATACTCGTACTAAAACCGAAACTTACTTGAGGGTTTTTGCATCCATATTTTCCACCAAAATGTCAAATCCAGAATGAAAGAGACGGTCCTTGAGAAAAAGAATGAGTTGGGGATAATTCAGAGTTTTAACCTGGAATTATTAGAAAATTAACCCTTTGGTTACGGCCTACTTAATTCAACAATATCCAACACAAGACATTTCTTCAACTAAATAACACAAATAGTTTTCGAAATATAATAATAATATGTAAAATTGTACTGTAATAAATAAATTAAAAAAAATTTAGGACAAATTACACATATTGCTCTAGTCACAAACTAAGCTCTAGGCTTGTACTATGTGTACCAGAAGCAACGATATAATACATATTATATTTTATAAACACCCAGACCATGATAAACTGTACAGAAAAAAACGTACTATTTTTTTTTGCCATGGGTGGGAATTCAACCCACGACCTCCGGATACAACGCCAAAAGCACAACCACTAGTCTACGGACAAACACCTGTGTCTTAAAACAAGAATTAAAAGAAAAAAAGTGAACTCTTAAAATACAAAAAATAAAGAAAGAAATTAAAACAAAGAACCTACAAATCTTGCAATTTCCATATTTAACAAAAGGGTGAAATTAAAAACCTTCCTGTAAATACCTAAGCATGAAACGAAACGGCTTCTTTTTCGCAAGTTCATGACAAACTGCTAAGCGCGATTAGTATTCGGGAAATTATGGATCCGTAGAGTAATTGCATGTCATGACAGATCGGTGCCCAGGTCTATCACCGTCAACTAAGGTACATATCGATCGAAACTTCATTTCATTGCCCTTTTTGTAACTGCATCATTTAGCCGGCATATTGGGACCGTTGAATATAGTTGAACAGCATTGTATTGATCGACTACATTCATGGATTTTGTAGGTCTGTTTACCATCGGGTAGATAGAAAGTCATATAAAAAACCAGTAAAAAATTAAAGACCCCATAGAAAGCTTTTACATTTATTAAAATAATTCGATATAAAATTAAATAATATGGTTTGTTGATTTATATATGTGTTGTTTCTGGTACACATAGTACAAGCCTAGAAGCTTAGTTTATGACCAGAGCAATATGTGTAAACTGTTCTATATATTATTATTATCAATTCTTTTATAAAAAAAAATTATAATACCTAATATACAAATAAATTTATATGTTATATTATACATATATAAAAGTGTATATATAAAAGGTTAGCTGGTAGATAATGCCTAAGGCATTAAGCTCGCCTTTGTACAAACCTTTTAGTGCAATAAAGAATTTAAAAAAAATATAGAAAAAGGCCCAACCTTCAACCTAAGTATTTTTAGAGGATTTTTCATTAGATTTGTCAAAACTAAGATAATGGCCTAAATTGTAAAATTTTCAACCTCGTCTTTATCTGCTACAATAAAGTTTCTTTTTCTGTTAATAAGTTTATAAGCAACCCTAAAAAGGCCAGGTAACAAATTTGAAGACAAACAATTGTTTCTCGGTTCATAATTACTTTAATTAGGATTCGGCCGGGTTTCCTCGTTTTTTCAGTTAATTTTTACATGGTTTGTTTTAATTAACAGGGCCGTGGGACGTTATACAGACGTTCTTACTTGGAGGGAATTCGGAAATACGCTTCTGTCTCCATCACAATGCGACTTACAGGTAAATGTTTTATAGACATATACCTACGTTAATGAAGATATACGTGGTAGCCGAGTTGGTTAGACCTTGCACTTAAAACACTTAGGTCCCAGGTTCGAATCTCGGTGTGTACCAATGAGTTTTTAATTAAAAAAATTATGTACATTTGTTTGACAACACCACTATAGTGCCTCGGAGAGCACGTTAAGCTGTCGGTCCCGGTTTCACTATATAGATAGATAGGGATCAACAAATAGGATCTTTTTATTTTTCAATTAAACCTGTCTTATTGGTTGATTCCTATTTATAGTTACTAGCGACTATAGTAAAAAATATTTGCAAAAACTTGTGGTAGAACTATTCTCACGGTTGGAACTTTTAGGTATACCTAAACGTTAAAAATAAAGTAATGCCGCATATTACATGCAAAAGTTGCTATTGCATTATTCGATTTATATAATCTTAAGTAACGACTCGTTACGTCTGTATCTGTTATTTTTATATGGGAATAAGAATTGTTACAGTTACCGTAGAGATAGAAATCGGCTGTTCAATAGCTTTACCACAAGTTTTTGCGAACAGTTTCTACTATAGTCGCTAGTAACTATAAATAGGAATCAACCAAAAAGAGAGGTTTATTTGAAAAATAAAGCGTCCCTATTGGTGGATTCCTGTTTATAGTTACCATCGGCTTTAGTAGGAACTGTTTGCAAAAACTTGTGGTATAGTAGAGCTATAAGAGGGTTGTAAACTTACCAATAGATTGGTAAGTTTAGTGACTAAATTTTATGAATGAAATCTCATATATATCTTAGGACTTAAACTTCCAATTTGCTAGTATAAATTAAAATTATTTATTTATTAGTTCTCTATTTGTCCGCCTGTATAGCTCTACCACAAGTTTTGAAAACAGTTTCTACTCTAGTCGCTAGTAACTATATATATAAAATTAACCAATAAGAGAGGTTTATTTATTCTGTAGTTACTAGCGACTCTAGTAAAAATTATTTGCAAACATTTGTGGTAGAAGAAAGCTCTTTAGCTTATTTCTAGTTACTAGTTATTTCGTCTGAGGCCTGCCAGTAGCTCTACCACAAGTTTTTGTAAACAGTTTTTACTATAGCCGCTAGTAACTATAGATAGGAATCAACCAATTAGAAAGGTTTATTTGAAAAATTTAAATAAAAAAAAACTGGCAAATAAAATAATTGCATCAATCAGTGGTTTCTCTCTGCAGCAAAAGTGTTTTATCCAAAATCCCTAAAGGCTAAATAGGGATGTTCTATCGCATTGCGTCATACGTCGTTTTGGAACGCGCATCACAACCTGCGCACACCGCATTCGGGAACCGAACTCCGAGGAGTTCAGACGTGTCGCCGTCGTCGCGAAAGGTACGCGCGTAAATAAAATATGCGGGAGATTTTACGTACGTCGCCGGTTTGAGAGTCTGTGTTTTGTTTAGAAAAAAAAAAGTGATCGTGACCTAATTTTTGAGGAAATAAAGTGTGAAAATTTTGTGTGGAATAAGTAATATTTTATTTATGTGCAAGTGATTTTATTAGTGTATGTGACTTATTAAAAACAAAATTTCACGGATTCTATTTGGCTGAATTTTTAAAGGTAAGTGCTTAGTAACTAATTAATGAAAAAAAAAAAAATCAGTCAGTTTTTTAATTGGAATTTAAATTAGGTATATAGGTTTAAGATTAATTGTAAAATTAAAATAAATAGTTTGTAATTTATAATTTTTTAGTAGGTACGTACCTAGGTAATGTAATATAATATACAATTAAATTTAGCTGAAGGACTTTGAATCCAAACCATAATAAAAAAAAAACTTTTTTTTTAATGTCCCATGAAAATTTCAGACACGAGGAATAAATCATATAACTATGTGTACAAGGATACTAATACATATTATTTTTTATAAACACCTAAACTTAGGTAAAATGTACAGAAAAACGTACTAATATATTTAATATATTTATAAACAGGAATTGAACCGACGACCTCCGGATGCAAGCCGACGCACGGCGCAACCAACCACTAGGCCACGGAGGTGGGCTAATAGTGGTGCTTAGTACCTTAATTTGTTATTATAATATTAATATGTAGGAATCCCGGTGTGTACCAATGAGTTTTTAATTAAAAAAAATATGTACATTTGTTTGACAACACCACTATAGTGCCTCGGAGAGCACGTTAAGCTGTCGGTCCCGGTTTCACTATACCAACTTGTGAAACTGTTTATAGATGGGTTATTGAGTCTATTCAAAACATCGCAACGAGCTAGCCACTTGTTCGGTGTAGACTCATACCATCGGCTACGACGAGGTGGGATTAAAACCCCTCCGCTGGGTACCCTGGGGCCGTTTAGGCGGTCTCGGGCGCCGTAGGGCACCCGTGATGATACATACATACATAATATGTAGGACAATTTACACAAATTGCTCTGGTCACAAACTAAGCTCTAGGCTTGTACTATGTGTACCAGAAGCAATGATATAATACATATTATATTTTATAAACACCCAGATCATGACAAACTGAAGTACAGAAAAAACCTACTAATTTTTTTTTTCCATGGGTGGGAATCAAACTCAGGACCTCCGAATACAACGCCAAAGGCGCAACCACTAGTCTACAAAGTCTGTCAGCTTGTTATTAAATACCTAATTAGGATTTAAAAAAAAGGTATGTTATTAAAATAAAAAGAGAAAAGTGTTAAATTAATTAATTATTTAAATTTAGTTTTGTTATTTCTACAAATGTATAAAGTTTTCGTATTCCAGACAAAACATTAAATTTAAGCTCTAAATTAGAAATTGTTTTAATTATTGTTTTAAAGGAAACGATACGCTTTTCATTACACTCTTTTCAGGAGTTATATAAATGCTTTACATAATACATATCATCACGGGTGCCTTACGGCGCCCGAGACCGCCTAGACGACCCCAAGGTACCCAGCGGAGGGGTTTTAATCCCACGTCGTCGTAGCCATAGTATGAGTCTACACCGAACAAGGGGCTAGCTCGTCGCGATGTTTTGAATAGACTCAATTACTTACCCATCTATAAACAGTTTCACAAGTTGGTATAGTGAAACCGGAACCGACAGCTTAACGTGCTCTCCGAGGCACTAGTGGTGTTATCAAACAAATGTACATATTTTTTTAAATTAAACACTCATTGGTAGACACCGGGATTCGAACCAGGGACCTAAGTGTTTTTAAGTCCAAGGTCTAACCAACTCGGCCACCACGTATATAAATGCTTTAATTTGTAATATAAATAATATATTATTTTTAAATAATAATATAATTTATTTATTTCCATAAGAATAGGCCGACCGACCAGACTCGTTACCACCGCCCATACAGGTGCAAAAACCTTCAAGTGACCTAGTCATGTTTCGGTTTCAGTCTGTGGGTTTACCGGTTTACCGGGGAATACTGCATTGATTTATTGTCGAGGTGGTAGTCTCCTTTATTGGTGCAATTACGAAATGGGTGACTGATTTGACGCTAAAGCAGGGAGGATATTAAAATAGACTCGTAATGTAAATACGTCTTAGTCGCCGCCAATTCTGTAACCGCATTATTTAGCTGGCATAGTGGGAGCGATAAATATTGCTAAACAACAATGTATTGATCGATCCCATTCATGAACTTTGTACGTCTGCTTACCATCAGGTAGATACAAAGTCACTTGATGTGCTCCAATAAAAAAAAAGTTGTTTTAAATGGCGTATTTTTTTTTAAATTTTAAATTTTATTATAAAGTGAATCTGCGTTTGAACTTAATCGTGACTGATGGAAAGCAACGATGAGGTCGAAGAGATAGCACGCTACTCTGTGAAAAAGAGACTACCATCTCGACAAGAAATCGATGCAGTAGTGTCCCGAAAATTTTGACATATAATTTTTAACTCAAGCAAAAAAAAAAAATTTTGTAACTGTTTTGAAGCCAGTGGTGAATTTTGTAACTGTTTTGAAGCCAGTGGTGAATTTTTGTATTTTTGTAATTATATAAATACGTTTGTAACATTAATTTTAAAGCAACTAAGTAAAGATAAATTCATTTATAAGATATCATTTGAAATAAAGACTCTTTTTAAATTAATATTTTTGACTTAGACCCTTTTTCATCTAAACCTAATCACATACTAAATATCATCACGGGCGCCTTACGGTCCGCTTAGACGGCCTCAGGGTATCCAGCGGAGGGGTTTTAAACCCATCTCGTCGTAGTCCATTGTATTCTGAGTCTACACCAAACACGATGTTCGTCACGATGTTTGGATATACTCAATAACCCATCAATAAACAGTTTCACAAGTTGGTCTAGTGATACTGGGACCGACAACAGAGGCTCTATTTTATTATTAGTAGGACAATTTAAATTAAACATACTATAACTATAATAGACCATGACAAACTGTAAGTACAGAAAAAACGTACTATTTTTTTTTCCATGGGTGGGAATCGTACCCACGACCTCAGGATACAACGCTAAAGGCGTAAACACTAGTCTACGGAAGCAAAAATGACAATGATTTTAAGTCTGATGTCTAACTAACTCTGTCACCCACCACGCATATATAAAACTAGCTGACCCGCGCAACTTCGTCTGCGTAACTTTAACGGTTTACGCAGCGCACGCAACGAAAGCTCTCATAGGGAATGAATTTTCTCCGTTTTTGGAACATTTTTCATTGATGCTCCGTTCCTATTGGTCGTAGCGTGATGTTGCTTTCCTCGATAAATGGGCTTCAACTTAAATATTTTTCAATTCGAACCAGTAGTTCCTGAGATTAGCGCGTTCAACCAAACAAACTTCAGTTTTATTATATTATACTACATCTAAGACCAATAATAGAAACTACAATAATTACAGTAATTTAATTTATTTTATGAATAAGAAACGTTAATAAATTCCGATAACTTTTCACTTATCCGCCATAATGCACAGTTTTTGTTTGCCGAATGACATTCTGACTTTTTCTTTTTTATTATCTCAACGCACATTAGCACTAGATTCCAGAATTTCAGCCAAAACTTCTAAGCCACTTGAATATCGCCATTAATATCTCACTAAATCGTCAGTTAGATAAATTAAGTTACAAATAGCTGTAATGCTTAACATACATATTATTATTATTATCTAATAAATATTTAATGGCAAAAATATACTAGTACGTTTTTCTGTACAGTTTGTCATGGTCTGGGTGTTCATAAAATATAATATGTATTATATCATTGTTTCTGGTACACATAGTACAAGCTTAGAGCTTAGTTTGTGACCAGTGGAATGTGTTAATTTTCCTACATATTATTATTTCCTTAAAACTATACCTACGTTACATACGTTACGTAATATAGTCTAGAACAGTATATTTGTTAGTTCGCGTGTTTCGACGCCGTTACTACAAAAATATATCCAAAAATATAGATGGATTTATTGTTTGTTATACTTTGTATGTTTTTGTGGGAATATTTATTTATTTATTGTTTGTAAGGGAAACGTCAAGTGACCTAGTCATGTTTCGGTTTTAGTCTGTGGATTCACTGGTTTTTAGGATCCTTCGCGTTTTTGCCTCCCGTTTCATAACCGCGTCATTGTGGAAGTGACGAATGCTGTTAAACAACATTATATTGATCACCTCATTCATTGGTTTGTCGGCTTATCACCAGATAGATACAAAGTCACATGTCGAACTGTAATAACATAATCTGTTTATTCAATATTCTTTTAGTTTATATTGATAATGGTATAAACGGGTGCTCTTTTGGCTCCCAAGAACCGTTTAAACGAAGGGGATCAACCCCTCCTTATTTCGCCAATGGTATTCGGAGGCAACACCTAACAAGTGACGAGCTTGTTGCGGTGTTTGTGATGGTAAAGCCTCGTTGTATAAAGCGGTCCCCATCCCAGGCCCGGCCTTGTTGTCATCTGCTTCACCTTGTTATAAGACATATTATATATATATATATATATATATATATTATAAACACCCAGACCATGACAAACTGTACAGAAAAAACGTACTACCGGATACAACGCCAAAGGCGCAACCACTAGTCTACGGAGGCTGTCAAAATATATACCTGGGTAAGTGTATAGGTATAATAGATTATGCAGTCCATGAATAGACACCGCCAACACCACACCTAGCCTAAATGTCGTCTTAATCCGAGCTTTATTCTTTTGGAGATAAAGAATGACATTACTGGCATTCCATAGGGTTTCGTCATATCCCTGCGAAGAAGTAGTCTAATAGTCATTATTTTTACTGAAACTCTGCATGTGACTTTGTATCTGCCTGGTGGTAAGCTAGCTTAGGCAGTTTTTATTCATCTTTCATTATCCCATTTCGTTTTTCTAGATCATTGTGTACTTTGTAGTATTAGTATGCAATTGTTTATATAAAAGACTAGCTGACTCGCACAACTTCGTCTGCGTAACTTTAACGTAAGCTCTCAAAAGGAACAAATTTTCCCCGTTTTCCCAAAAATGTTCATTGATATTATAAATCCTATAGCCCTCCTCGATAAATAATATTTAATAATAATAATAATATGTAGGATAATTTACACATATTGCTCTGGTCACAAACTAAGCTCTGGGCTTGTACTATGTGTACCAGAAGCAACGATATAATACATATTATATTTTTATAAACACCCATGACAAACTGTACAGAAAACAAGGTACTATTTTTTTGTTTTTTTTGCCATGGGTGGGAATCGAACCCACGACCTCCGGATACAACGCCAAAGGCGCAACCACTAGTCTACGGAGGTTGTCAAATGGCTATCCAACACTAAAAGAATTTTCAAAATCGGTTCAGTAGATCCAGAATTTACCCCAACAACCTCACAAACTTTACCTCTTTATTATATTATTTTTAGTAAGAATATTTAAGTAGTGTATATATTAGATTGTACCTAAGTATTTTATACTCGTATAATATTCACTCCATTATATATGGTGACTTTGAAAGGATGTACTTTGGGCTAATATGAGGTTCTACTGATCAATACGAACAACTTTTCCCATGGAACCATGTGCCGCAAACGAAAAAAAATATTGCCTTCTGACCATACAAATAAGTAATGTTAAAATGGCCAATTTGTATGGGGAAGCCATTTTTTTTTATTTGCGACACATGGTTCCATGGGAAAAGTTGTTCGTATTGATGAGTAGAACCTCATATTAGCCAAGAGTACATCCTTTCAAAGTCACTATGTATAGTCAGTTACTGTATTGCACCTACCTCACTTATTAACTGCTTTAATTGTCCCGAAGGTTTGACTGGTAGAGAATGCCTTTTGTATTTTATGCAATGAAAAAGATCTAAATATATAAACAGATCTACAAAATCCATGAATACAACGCCGGCTAAATGATGCATGCTGCTACGAAATAGGCGACAATAAAAAATTGCCTTCTCCATACAAACTAGTAATTAAATGTTAAAATGACCAATTTGTATGGGGATGTCAAATTTTTTTTTCAGTTGCGAGACATGGTTCCATGGGTAAAGTTGTTCCAATTAATCAATAGAACATTATATTAGCCCAAAGTACAAGCTTTCAAAGTCACCATGTATATGTATGTAGTTATATGTAGTCTACGTATACAACAAGAAAGTATGAATAATATGGAAGTGCTGTAACCGCACATAAAGTAGAAATCATTGTCTCGTACATTATTCCTCTGTTTTGCTTTCCTCATTCAAATCTACATACATAGGAAATATGGAAAAGAAATATAATAGCTACTGCATCGATCTTTTGTCGTAGTCTTTCATGGTGCGGTTGAGCAAAGGGCAATTGATTTGACGATTAGAAATAGACTCGTAATGCAAATACGTCTTTGTCGCCGCCCATTTCGTAACCGCATCATTTAGCCGACATAGTGGGAGCGATCATTTTTAAACAACAATGTATTGAACGACTGCATTTATGGACTTTGTCGGTTTGCCTATCATAAGGTAGATACAAAGTCACATACCGTGCTGCAATACAAAAAAAAATCTCGCAGGTAAACAATAAAAATATAAATTTTGTCTATTCTTCTAAGTATTGATTATTTGAAAACATATTGTGCAAACTTTTTTTTACAGTTCGTACGCAGGCAGCCATCTTAAGTTCTCTGTATGAAAATGCGAGTTTATGCCTTAGGGCACTACCCTATATACTTTTATGACATAAAAATAAGAAATCATGCTCGGTGGTTCGAGCATGCGGAATAAAAGAATGAGTGATGAAAACCTGACGAACCGTTACTAACATTATAAAGGTGAAACGGGGCTTAGGTACCTAATATATAACATAACCGAATCCTAGCTACCTTATATAGAGGCTCTACCATGGGTTTGCGCATTGTAGAAACGTAATATATTCATTTACGTATACGTGAGCAACAACCAATAGGATGTAAATGAATACGTTACGTTTCTACAATGCGCAAACCCATGGTAAGAGCCTCAGGACTTCGGAAGGCTATACTTTGTGCTAATATAAGGCACACACTGATCAAATAAAGAAACTCTTTTTTTTTTCTTTGTAGGAAGCTTAAGCTTGTACTATGTGTACCAGAAACAAGATATAATACATATTATCTATACTAATATAATAAAGAGGAAAGATTTGTATTTTTGTATTTTTGTATTTTTGTATGTTTGTATTTTTGTATTTTTGTATGTTTGTAATGAATAAACTCAAAAACTACTGGACCGATTGCAATAATTTTTTCACCATTAGAAAGCTGCATTATTCAGAAGTAACATAGGCTATATAATATCACGCTAGGTCCTATAGGTGTGGAGCAGTAACCAAAAATGTTTTAAAAACGGGGGAAAAGTATCGTTTCTGAGGCCTTCCGTGGCGTGCGCTGAGCATATAGTTAAAGTTATACAAACCTGTGCGAAGCCGGGACGGGCCGCTAGTATTTTATAAACACCCAGACCATGACAAACAGTACAGAAAATCGTACTAATATTTTTTTGGGAATCGAACCTGTGACCTCCGGGTACAACGCCAAAGGCGCAACCACTAGTCTACGAAGGCTGTCAGTTTTTGAGAGCCTCATATTAGCCGAAAGTACAACCTTTCAAAGTTACCGTATATATTACGCGTATTATTAGTATTTTTTTATATACGTGGTGGCCGAGTTGGGTCCCTGATTCGAATCCCGGTGTGTACCAATGAGTTTTTAATTTAAAAAAAAAAGTACATTTGTTTGACAACACCACTATAGTGCCTCGGAGAGCACGTTAAGCTGCCGGTCCTGGTTTCACTATACCAACTTGTGAAACTGTTTATAGACGGGTCATTGAGTCTATTCAAAACATCGCGACGAGCTAGCCACTTGTTCGGTGTAGACTCATACCATCGGCTACGACGAGGTGGGATTAAAACCCCTCCGCTGGGTACCCTGGGGCCGTCTAGGCGGTCTCGGGCGCCGTAAGGCACCCGTGATGATATGTATGTATGTATAGGTATTTTTTTATTTGTTTATAGCATTTTACTTGCAATTTGATAACTTTAAGATAACCTATACTAAAGAAAGACAAATAAATATATTTTATTACTTAGGTAGGTACAGTAGTTAGTACACTTTTGTTAGCCATGCAGATGCAGAAATCGGCAAGTAACCTAGTCTTGTTTCGGTTTAGTTTTTGGGTTCATCGGTTTTAGGGAACTGTTGCTAAATATTATTAATTAATAAATTCCATATGATATTTTTTTTGAGTTATTTGTGTTACGGGACCCTAAGTGCGCTATTAACAATCGCACTTAACGATTTTATTCGTCGCTCGATTCGCATCCTATAGTCGGCATAGTGAGAACGACCAATACTGTTATTATTATTACATCTCATTTATAGAAGCACCTACTTTGCAGGTCTACTTACCAACAGGTAGATACAGAGTCTCATGGCTGGCAAACTCACATCAAAAGCCTCTTTTTACATCACACCTATTTTAAATTGGAATTCTTGTAATTGCAAGCAAATCCCGGGTTTTAGTGATGCGGGTTTCCGGGATAAACCCCCCGGGATTACGTAATGTATCCCGGGTTTTCGCACATTTAATTTTTGGTCGAGTAATGGAAAATGTTTGCACTCACTCAATATAAATTAATTGAATCATGCGTTACTTTGTGAAAGTTCTTTTTAAATAGAAGTAATAAGTAAAACGGCTTAGGTGTCAACTGGCCCGCTAAAAAGTGGCCACGGGCGAGTTGACTACATTCAAAAACTAGTAGTAGTACTGGTCCGAATGATTTAAGTGAAGTTTAAGTTTTTAGGTGGGAGGAAGGTCTCTATAACTTTGTTAGGCCGACCGACCGGTCTTGTTACCACCGCCCATAGAGAAACCGTCAAGTGACCTAGTCATGAAATGGGTAACTACTTAACTAAACTAACTATTTAACTAAATAGACAATAAGGCAACGAGTATATTAAAATATACTCGTAATGCAATTCGTCATTGTCGCCCCCTATTTCGTAATCGCATCATTTAGCCGGGAGCGATCAATATTGTTTTAGAATAATTATTGATTGACCCCATTCATGGACTTTGTAGGTCTGCTCACCACCAGGTAGATACAAAGTCACATGTAGTGCTCCAATAAAAAATAATAAAAACAAATTGGGCTAGATGACTACTAAAAATCGCAAGGCGACTTGACCGCCCATTTTTTTATTTGAACCAGATGTAAATGAGAAATTGACTTTGGCTCCCTTTCGGTTTTGCTAATAGCCATCTGGCCCAATTCACAAAAATGATTCGGACCAGTAGTTTTTGAAAGTAGTCAACTCGCCCGTGGACCATTTTTTAACGGGCCAGTTGACACCTAAGCCTTTTAAAAGGGTTTTAATTTGCTTTCTTTCGCTAATTTTGTATTATACGTATAATAATGCTATGCCGTAATTTACGATAAATTACGCTCATTCCCATTAGTTCAACTGCCCAGTAGTCATCGTCTAGTCGGTATAGTGGGTGCAATAAATGCTGTTAAGCAACAATCTGACCGCCTCCGTAGCCTAGTGGTTGCGCCTTTGGCCTTGTATCCGAAAGACGTCGGTTCGATTTCCACCCATGGCAAAAAAATATTAGTATATTTTTCTGTATAGTTTATCATGGTCTGGGTGTTTATAAAATATAATGCGTATTGATATCGTTGATTATATACGTGGTGGCCGAGTTGGTTAGACCTTGGACTTAAAAACACTTAAGTCCCTGGTTCGAATCCCGGTGTGTACTAATGAGTTTTTAATTAAAAAAATTATGTACATTTGTTTGACAACATCACTATTAGTGCCTCGGAGAGCACGTTAAGCTGTCGTTCCCAGTTTCACTATACCAAATTGTGAAACTGTTTATAGATGGGTTATTGAGTCTATTCAAAACATCGCGACGAGCTAGCCACTTGTTCGGTGTAGGCTCTCATACCATCGGTTACGACGAGGTGGGATTAAAAACCCCTCCGCTGGGCACCCTGGGGCCGTCTAGGCGGTCTCGGGCGCCGTAAGGCACCCGTAATGATATGTATGTATGTGTATATCGTTGTTTCTGGTACACATAGTACAAACCTAGAGTTTAGTTTGTGTTTAGAGCAATATATTTGTGATGTCCTTTATATCAATCCCATTCATGATTTTGTAGGTCTGCTTACCATTAGGTAGGTATATACAAAGTCACAGGCCGTGCTCCAGTAAAAAACATATCAACTTGTGAAACTGCAGAACACCGCAACACTTGTTCGGCGCGATGGTACGCACAAATGATAAAATTACAATTAGCGAAGTTTTTGCTATGAAAACCTTGTCTTTACATCTCTTCAAATCCTTTTGTTAGTTTCAAAAGAAAACTTTGAGTCCCGCGTTAAAAATAATGCTACATTTATCTCGAAAATAATTTAAATATTACATTACATTAGTCGTGCCAAAATTCTGGGCCTTTATTAGGCTGCAAATTTTATAGGGATGGGAAATGTCGATAATTTACCCTTATCGATATAAAAAAAAAACTAATATTACTTACTAACAATATCTAAGTATATAAATCTCATATTGGTAAAATAATTAATAAAATTACCAAAAGTTATAAAATTAAATTATTTTTTAGTAAAACCATTAAGACTTTTGGTTCTTTTCAAATATCAATTGTAGGCGATCCCAATTCCTTTTATTTCCTCTCTAGCTTACTGGTACGCAGTGACGTACACAAGTTTTAGGACCAGGTAGGCAGAATAAAAAGTAAGTTACCAAAACCGATAAACATGGTTTTGGTAACTTACTTTTTTATTTTAATGTTTAAATTTTTCTTTCTCAAATATTAACAAAATAATTTGATATATAATCTATTTCGCGATATAATTAATATGAGGATAATTACTCAAAGATACCTTAACAAGGCCTGCTACTTTGATTACGAGCATGGCTTAATATGAAAAGGCTTGGAACTTTACACAATAATTAATATTACAACCGTAAACCAAAGCGTATGGTGGCGTATGGCATCTAGCACGCGACTAAGAACTAAGAACTAAGAAGAAAGCGAAAAAGAAAAAAAAAACAATACATCTGAAACTAATATGGCAAAAGAAAATATTACATTTTAAGTAAATATACACTTTTGTAAAGAAACTCTCGCCCTTTCTTTGATTCAAGTTGATTGGTTTGAGGCACAAAGGCAAACTTATACCGGCTTATCTTTGTAAACATTTCTAAGGGTTATTTGGTAGAAAATAAAAAAGCATTAAGTTCGCCTTGTAATAAATAGATTACACTTTATATTATAATTAAACTAAAGATAAAATAATATATAAATACCTACCTAAAAATATTATAGAAGTATATTTAAAAAAAACTATCGATATCAACCTCGTAGTTGTGACATCACTATTAATACCAACAGAAGTCCCGGAATTTTGATAAAGAGCCCACCTTAATTTTAATCTACAAATTGTAAGTAAGTTTAATCAAATGAAATTCCTTTCCCTTTCCAAAATATATTTTGTATTATATTTTATATTATTTATATAAGTAATTAATTATTTATATGATTGTTATTGAAGGATTGGCTAAGACCAGTAGCTCAAAGCGTGGTAGCAGTTAAATAATAATATGTAGAACAATTTACACATATTGCTCTGGTCACAAACTAAGCTCTAGGCTTGTACTATGTGTACCAGAAACAACGATATAATACATATTATATTTTATAAACACCCAGACCATGACAAACTAGTTTTTTTTTGCCATAGGTGGGAATTGAACCCACGGCCTCCGGATACAACTCAAAAGGCGCAACCACTATTTACACACCAAAATTAGTGAAGTTTATAAGAGAAATGAGTTCCTAAAATTAACCAATATTTGGTTTTTACTTTGTAATAATTTGCCTTTTTGATAAGATTTAATAAATTTTATATTGTTCCAAAACTCAAAATTTGTTTTTAATTAAATAGGTAACATTTAACTGCTACGTTAATTTAAAACTTCGGTTAGGTAGCGAAAACCGGGCTTTAATGGTTTATTAACTATTATTGGTTTTAACAATTTATTGACCCTTCATTAGTTAAAACAATGTCTTTTGTAACATCAAAGGATTGGTAAAATAATTTGGTTATTAAACAAAAACAATGAATTTTGCGGCCAAGTTAAATTCATTGTTATCGATTTTAATTAATTAAGAATGGATAGACATCACTATTTTTTAAATAAGTAGTATTTTTTTTTTAATATTTTTCATTATAATATTATAACCATTGACGTAAATAGTATTATAAATAAAAATTCGAATTCAATTTAAAAAAAAAAGTCAGTTATAGTACATGTTTATTTATTACCTAAAATATCGAATATGAAATATATAAAAATAGTTTTGAAATAAGTTTATTTATTCTTTGGATATTTTTTTTTTTAAATGATGATAGTAATATAGATCTATCCTTATTTCCCAGCTGTATTATTTTTAACTTAGACCCTTTTTCACACATGAACCTTTTAAAATTTTTCCCTTACAACCTTTTGTTACCCGGTCGCTCAAGGTCTATAGTTTATTAGAATTCGAGATATAAAACAGACAGTCCTTGAATCAGTTATTCGATCCCCAAAAAAACTTTTTATTTTTATTTTCCAAAAAAAAAAAAAACTTTTAAAGTTAAAAAAACTTTTAAATTTTAAACTTAAAAAGCACCATAACTCAGAGTATTACATACATGCAGCTTTGCATATACTTTTAAGATTGGCTCGACAATGTAAACTCTACCTCACCGCCCACCGTACAAGATAAAAATCATAAAATTTATTTTATATACATACCTACATGTACATGAATAATGTTTGCTAAGAATATAGCTTTTACTACTTATTACCACACCTTAGTCTGGTATAAGTCATGAGAGGAGCGAGTTATAAATTATTTAAAAAAAAAACGCTTGTGATGTAGGCTATTTATATATTGTATAGATATTATATAAAATGTTTTGAATTCGGAAAGACAAAATAATTATGCAGAGATAATGGTAAGTTGCACTTATTACATCGATCTAGCGTGACGCTAAAGCAATAAATAAAGTTAAAAATCGCTGTTTAAAAACAAATTTGTTTTTGGTTCTATATAATAAAAAGATGTTTAATTTAAAAATTCAAATTTCACAAGTATTTTTAATCGTGCCTAGTATACAATAGTTATTACTCGACACATTAAATACGAAATTCTAAACTTCTAAACTACTGAACCGATTTTTTAAAAATGGCACGAATTTATATTATTTACCGGGAAACAATAAAGAATATATATCTTCATAAGACGGTCTTAGATATATTTATATATGAGAATATTTATTATTTAAAGCTATTTTTGGACTGAAAGTGTATAAACGACAATGTCTTTATACGCTCTAAAAAATATAAATGATTATGTAGCAGTTATAACAATGTGATACATTTTTATTATCCTCCATTAATCATATGCTGTCAAAAGTATTATAAAGTAAAAACTTACACACGCTACCTCGCACGCGATAGCTTATATTTAAGGCAAGAAGTAAATGTATGAAAATTCAACGCGTGGACGAAGGCTTTAGAGGAAGTTTTGTTATGAAAATGCTTGTTTGGAAACTACCCCTACCGGTAAGATGTACCTGCAGGGAGAACTTATCGGAGAAAAAAGGAGAAATCTCCCTGGGAACCAGTTCTCCTTATCATTTTGCCGGGGAGAAGAAAAAGTTGTTCCTACGGGTTTTCTTTAAGTTTTCAGTTTGTTTTAGGATAGTTTAGTTGCATTTGCAGATATACGGTTGGTTTTCAAAATTACAGGGGTTTGAAAAAAAAAACCTTAATTGGAAAAGTTTCGTTAAGAACACTGCTTTCTCCATACGAAATGAGCTTTTGCACTTCCAGTAATACTCGATTACTAAATGTTTGTCGCAGAATTAAAATAATATTTTTGTCGGTCATTGTATTTATTTATTTATCTGTGTTGGGTTCATATTTTTCGAGATCTGTAGAAAAACTTTTAAAATATTATAATAGAAAAATATTTATTACTCATAACCATAACAGATAGATTTTCGTGTACCTACATAAAAATAATTATTGAACTTCGACTAACTGAGAACTACTAGTCCGATTTACTTGGAATTTGGAATAATTGGAATCTTATATATCTAAAAGTACATCCTTTTAGATATATAAGATTCCAATTATTCCTTTAATATATATATATATTCCTTATTTATATCAATTATTAGTTAAAAAATATTTTTTGATGCCAGTGAAAAGAGGTGTGAATTAAAAATTTAATATAAAAACGCTACTCAGATAGGTTGAGTGGGGTATCTAAAGAAAGACTATATAACTTTGTTTATTTCAAAACTATATGTATATTTTATTATTATATAAAATTTGTTTGAATGTTATAATCAAAATTATGGAAAAAATATTATTTAAATAAAAAATTGTAATTATAGGACTCTTATAAATTGTAGGACCGTCTGTCCGCATCAAATATTTCGAGAATTACTGGTCCAATTTACTTAAATTTGAAGTAGTTATAGATCTTTTTTAAGTGACACGATTGCATAATTCAAAATTGATGGCATTATTCATAAAAACTTATTGAGTCCTTGAAGAACACTTTAATTAAAGAAGGTTTTGTCTCTTTTACGCATATACATTTTTGTTGCTAATAAAAAGAGACTAATGCCCGATTTCACCAACGATCCCTAACTCTAAAGGAGTCCCTAAATAAGAATTTTGATATATTTGCTATGAAACAACTGTCATTAATTGTCCCTTAACTATGTTAGGGAGCCCCCTTAGAGAAATCGGGTATAAACCTTCTATAACTAAAGTGTTCAAAGGATCCAATAAGTTTTTTTATGAATACCGGTGTTAATGTGTAAAGTAGGTAATATATAATATTAATATTAAAGTATAATTTCCTCGTGTATCGGATAGCCCATTTATCGAGGAAGGCTATAGGCTACATAACATCACGCTAAAACCAAGGAGCAGAGCAGCAATGAAAAATGTTGCAAAAACGGGGAAAAAATATTTCTTTTGAGAGCTCCGTTGCGTGCTCTGTGTAAACGGTTAACGTTTGGGGGTCTGCTAGTGTTACTATAAAACTATTTTTTATGTATGTACTATTTAAAACTTTATAACTTTTTTATGTGTTTTTTTGTAATTTTTCATTTCTTTTAATAAAATATGTACACTTATGTAATCACATGTAATATTTTTTTATATAATTGATTTTATAAACGTGCTGTTGATAAGCTGTAGTTAAACAAATAAATACATGTTTCAAAAAATAAATGTCGCTTTGAGAGTTGATGAAAGAGCGAAAGAAATTACTTATAGAACAAGTAATAGGTATTATCTTTTAATTTAAACAGTAACTCTATCAATTTTTTTTAAACAATCTGTTACTTACTGTGCAGTTTAAACTGTAGTTCCATACCCATGGCAAAAAAAATATTAGTACGTTTTTCTGTACAGTTTGTCATGGTTTGGGTGTTTATAAAATATAATATGTATTGCATCGTTGTTTCTGGTACACATAGTACAAGCCTAGAGCTTAGTTTGTGACCAGAGCAATATGTGTAAATTGTCCTACATATTATTATTATATACCAATAGGGTCGCTTAATTTTTTCGACAGTACAAATAACTCTTTTGGTGGATTCTTACAGAAACTGTACAGTAAGTGAGATGTAAAATAAAAACACGGTGGAGCTTAAAATTGTTGAACCGCGGTTATTTAATTAAAACAGATCTCTGTCTTGTTCGTTGCCATAAATTTTAATTTGCGTCACATTTCGTAATAAAGGACAAATGACAACACGTGGGTTTGAGAGAAAAAATTGTAGCTATTTGTTCAATAATTTTTTTAACCTAATTTTAGCTTGCCATGAAAAATTTACATAGCACGATTGTTCATTTGTTTATCTATATCTGTACATATAATAAAATAGTAGAGTTTCTATTTCTGTACATCTTTTTTTTAAATATTTTATTGCACCAAATTACAAAATAAAATTTTACATAGGTGAACTTAATGCCTCAGGCATTTTATAGAGATATTTAAAAAAAAGGTCTGAAAGATACGAAAAGTAGTTAAAAGAGAATACAATATTAAGAGAGGGAATATTATACTTAATTATAAGTAATACTTAAAATAAAATTAAAAAAGTTATTCCCACGTCACTTCAAGATCCTCCGGTGCTGCAGCTTTGCTAGCCCAAAATAATAAAATATATAAATTCAAGAAACATAGCTCCTCTTACGAATTTCTAGCGTTTTCAGTGGAAACCTTGGGACCATGGTCACCAGATGCAATAAAATTTGGAAGTAATCTTGGAAAACTTTTAATTGATGCATCTGGGGACCATCGAGCAAGATCCTATTTTTTCCAACGAATATCACTCGAAATTCAGAGGGGTAATGCTCTATGTATTTTGGGCACATGCGCAGCTTCGGAGGATCTACAAGAAATTTTTAATTTATAATTTTTAACATTGTAAATATCAAATTTTAGTTTTAATAAATAAATGGATTAAATTAAAGAAAAAAAGTCACTGAGGGGCGCCACTTGGTAGTAGTACCTGTCTTGGAGACATATTGGGGCTTTATTAATATTTTATAATAAAACCCAATTTATTTTATTTTTGATCTTTTTAATATTTTTATTTATTTACAAGAGAGACATCCCGTCTGATGGACGAGATATGAGCAAGTGCTTGAATATAATAAAATGGTTGCGGTCCACCAAGTGGGTGTTCCTAAAAAAACTATACTTAAAAATTACATAAAATCAGTGCCGTAGGTCGGAGGTCGCCTAACGCCTGAATAATATTCTTAACTAATATAATTATTAATTTTAGGACTGTATATAATAATAATATTAGGCTTGCGCCTAAACAGTACCTAATACGCTGGCAGCATTGCCAGGTTGTATGGCAATATATTGTATATAAATATAATATAAATGTGACTATTGGCCTTATTCATAAAAACTTAATGAGTCCTTGAAGAACACTTTAGTTATAGAAGTTTTTGTCTCTTTTTATTAGCAGAGAAAACATTCTATAACTAAAGTTCTTCTAGGCCTCAATCAGTGTTTATCAAAACCGGCGTATGTATCTACCTGAAGATCTTTTATATCGGTGATGAACTAAACTACTTTTTAATTTTACCTTTTTTTTATATACTCGTATCTATACTAACATTATAGAGATGAAAGATTTGATTGTATGTGACTAGGTCACTTGACGGGTTTTGCACCGGTCGGCCTAGCGAAGTTTTAGAGGTTTTCCACCCACCTAAATACTATAACATATATAAATACGAGTACACAACTGTAGGACTAGTGTTAGTTTTTTTAACGTTTACTTTCGCGTTAACTTTACTGCTGCGTTAACATTTTAGACTAATCACACGCTCACATTTTTAGTTCTCAAAGTTTCCGCTTGGAGCGCTGAACTATTTCCCATACAAATTTTAGTTAACTCAAACGCAAAGTAAATATAGTAATAGTTAGAAAACTCACACTAGGGGTACTGTATACAGAGGCTCTACCATGGGTTTGCGCATTGTAGCAACGTAACGTAAACGTATACGTCGCTTTATTTTTGGTAACAGGATTGAATAAAGCGATCCTATTGGTTGTTGCTCACGTATACGTTACGTTGCTACAATGCGCAAACCCATGGTAGAGCCTCAGATTATTAATTCTAAATTCCCCCAAAACCATTTGTGGGTAGTTGAAAATATATCACCGCCAAACAAAAGCTTAGTCCCAATTAAATGGGTATTCCCGAAATTGTTCAATCAATATAAACCTCCCGAAATACTGGCGGTGTGTGGAAATAACAAGCGACTGACATCAAGCCATTCCACTACACAAACTTTTGATAGTGTAGTGGAGCCTTTATATCGATAATATATATTTTATTTATATATCTATACTAATATTAAGGTTAAGAATATTTATTAACTCAAAAAAGAACATACATAACATTTTACATTGAGTTAACACGAAATTGTATTACAATAATTACAAACTATTATAGTCGTCATTTCATCACATATTTAAACATAATATATATATATATATATACGAGTATATATACATATCATCACGGGTGTCTTACGGCGCCCGAGACCGCCTAAACGGCCCCAGGGTACCCAGCGGAGTATGTATTTAAACATAAGTAAATTAAAATATATGTAATTTAAAATTATTATTTGTAATGTACATATTATTTTTATTAATTATTAGATATTTACAGATTAACTTTGTTTATTATTAGGATTACATATTTATAGATTAACTTGCGGGCTAGCCACTTATTCGGTGTAGACTCATACCATCGGCTGGGTATTCTAAGGCCGTCTAGGTGGTCTCGGGCGCCGTAAGGCACCCGTGATTATATTTATTTATTTATAATTAATTTTGAGTTTTTATTATATATCTTAATAAAATGAGAAATATATTTATAAATATATATCTTTTAGAGCTAATAAGTTAATGCAATTTATTTGCTGGCCATTCTTTGCTGGGTCATAAATGTAAAAATATCTAAACCGATTTCAAAGAAGTTTTTTATATAAAAAAAAAACAAAAGCTTTTCCACAAATATAAAAATTTTATTGTCAATATTTTCTTAGCTTGAAGGTCTTGGTTTCGATCTCCACGCAATATTGTACAGTTTAAAATGAACTGGTTGTTTATAAAATAAAACATTTATTAATATCATAGTTTCTAGTACACATAGTACAAGTCTAGGACAATATATTATCTTAAATATTTATTATTTTCACCTGGTTTAAAATAAATTTTCTACGAAAAAGTTTTCCCTTAATGACCTTTAGCGAGTTGTGTGTAGTTTTACACAAAGAAAAGAGGGCAAGGGCGCACTCAAAAAGTGTTTATACGACTCTCTGAAAACAAAAAGTTAAATAAAAAAGTTCTGAAAAAACTTTTACTAGTTAACTGTGAAACACTTTTTTTATTTAAAAAAAATGTACGTGTCATCTCTATTTCTTTATTTCATGAGACATATAACGGATTACAAACATTATATTTACAATTTTATTTTACATAGTTATGACCTGTAGCCCTAAATGTATATATATATATATATAACTCAAAGGTGACTGACTGACATAGTGACATCAACGCACAGCCCAAACCACTGGACGGATCGGGCTGAAATTTGGCATTCAGGTAGATGTTATGATGTAGGCATCCGCAAAGAAAGGATTTTGATGAATTTTACCCCCAAGGGGATAAAATAGGGGATGAAAGTTTGTATGATAAAAAAAATAACTATTCCACGCGGACGAAGTCTCGAGCACAGCTAGTATACAATAATTTATATATATATCTTCACGGGTGCCTTACGGCGCCCGAGACCGCCTAGACGGCCCCAGAGTACCCAGCGGAGGGGTTTTAATCCCACCTCGTCGTAGCCGATGGATTTGCTTACAAAAATAACTACCCGTGCAAAATAAACAATAATATAAAACAATTAATTTCTAAAACATGCAACATAGATAATACCTTAAAACTAGCATCACTTCTACAACTTAAACCATAATTGAATAAACCTAATAAAAAAAATACCTACTTATAATAAACTATACATGCAATGTATACTTACATATACACACATACCACACCCCCATCCCAGAACTTCGCGCAAATGATATTTATCATGGGTATCTATGGATTCTGTTAGGGTTTATTCCTACCTCATCATAGCTGAAGGTGTTCTGGGTCAACACCGAACAAGTGGCGAGTCTACGTGTGATATTACAGATAATCTAATCTAAAACGCCACGCCCTTCCACCACATGCAAAGTATGGTACAGAACTATAGATGCAATTAATCTGTGGTCATCATCATTGGTCAGTATTGGTCATTTACCCTACATGGTCTAATGTTCGAATACAATTAAACAGGTTCACGAACGTATTTATTGTCCGGTCCAAATTGCTTCTATATGAGTTACTTCTATTTCTATATTTTATTTGAACCGTGTTGGTTGGATTGCGTTTGGGCGAAATATATATTTATAAATGTTTATATATAGATATTTTAAAGTAATCAATTATTATACATTAGGTATAAAAAACATAACAAAATATAATGTATTCTTCGCGGTTTAAAACCACAAACTAGAGAACATGAACCATAAACTAAAGACTGATAGCCGAATACAGTGCTCTATCTGCTTTTGTCCCCATGGAAGGAGACTACCATTTCGACAAGAAATTGATGCAGTAGTCTCCGTCTACTGAAAACCGGTGAACTATGTGACTAGGTCACTTGACGGTTTTTGTTTATAGATAATTTTATCGATGTTAAAGAGTAAAGCCATCACTAAACAGCTGTCACAGTAAGTGCTCGTTTGAGTATAGCGGAACTTTAAGGTTGTGCCAATTAACCGCCTATGTCGAATGCACTTAGAACAACGGGTAGATAGAGCCTTTCCTGATTGTACATTAAAATAAATATCATCACGGCGCCTGAGACCGCCCAGACGGCCTGAGGGTACTCAGTGGAGTGGTTTTATTCCCACCTCGTCGTAGCTGATTATATGAGTCTACATCGAGCAAGCAGACCGGTCTCGTAACCACCGCCCATACAGATGTAAAAAGTGTCCTAGTCATGTTTCAGAGTGCGGTTACGAAATGGTTTGAATTGACGATAAGGCTGCGAGTATATTAATATATACTCGTAGTGCAATTTGTCGCTACTAATTTCGTAATCGCATCATCGCACTTTGTGGGTCTGCTCAGCACCAGGTAAATACAAAGGCACATGCCGTGCTCCAATAAAAAAAAAAAGTGTCCAGCTCATCGCGATGTTTGGATAAACTCAATAACCCATCTATAAACAGATTCACAAGTTGGTATAGTAAAACTGGGACCGACAGCTTAACGTGCTCTCCGAGGCACTCTAGTTGTGTTGTCAAATAAATGTACCTAAATTTTAAAAGTACATACTGAGATTTGAACCGGGGATCTAAATACTGCAAAGTTTTTAGATCTGATGTCTAACCAACTCGGCCACCACGTATATATGTCATCATCATCATGCCAGCCTTTCGCGCGTCCACTGCTGGACATAGGCCTCCTCCAAGGATCGCCACAACGACCGGTTCTGCGCTGCCTGTATCCATCGGCTTTCCGCGACCTTTTTCAGGTCGTCGGTCCATCTTGTGGGGGGCCTGCCTCTGCTGCGTCCTCCAGCACGCGGTCGCCACTCGAGAACCTTAATGCCCAACGGCCGTCCGTTCTGCGAGCTATGTGGCCTGCCCACTGCCACTTAAGTTTGGCGATTCTGGAGGCTATGTCGGTTACTTTGGTCCTTTTGCGGATCTCATAGTTTCGAATACGATCCCGTATATATGTACTACCCATATTAACAAATGATAAAATATATCATCTTGTATGGTAGAAGTATCATTTAGTCGGCATAGTAGGAGCGACCAATAGCGTTATTAAGCAATTTGGTCGTTTTCATTCAGGGACTTTGGAGACATACTTACCAATAGATAAAGAAGTACTGAGCTCCAAAAAAAGGCGTTTGTAGCTCAATTAAGTCAAAACTGATGAACCGTTATCATATATAAAATATCACATATTATAAGCTAGTAAATAAGCATATCTCCTGATGGTCAGGTACAATGTGGAACGCCAGAGTTTTTTACTTGCTGGTGCCTTTTTCTCCGGGGTGTCTCTGGGGGACCAACATGCGGTTAGTGTTTGCGCTCTGATCGATACATCTTTGTACTTTTATATTAATTATTACTTATAGTAGATATTTGGGGCGTATATATAGTCTATTAGGTTGGTCAGCTCGGTAGCACCTTTGCATGGCAGATACCGATGGACAGGTCAATGGAACCAGCTAACCACCTAGTCTTACACTGGTTGGTTATGTGGTGTTTGTTCGGTTTGGTTTCTAATTATTTTATGTATGCAAGAGCCTAACCAAGCGCACACTTAGACCTTATACTAAATATAGTTTTTTTTTTAAATTAGGGCACATAGGTAGACACTCATCTTCTTTCATCAAGCACAGAAAACAATATACCTTTCAATTAGAACTTTAGAATACATTTTAAATATACCAGTACCTAGTAGCTGGTCCGCGCAATTTCGTCTGCGTAACTTTAGCCATTTGCGCAGCGTACGCACTTAAAAGGAATATTTTTTCCCCGTATTTGTAAAAAAAAAATCATTGTTACTCCGCTCCTATTGGTCGTAGCGTGATGTTATATAGCCTATAGCCTTCTTCGATAAATGGGTTATCCAACATTAAAATACATACATACATATCATCACGGGTGCCTTACGGCGCCCGAGACCGTCTAGACGGCCCCAGGGTACCCAGCGGAGGGGTTTTAATCCTACCTCGTCGTAGCCGATGGTATGAGTCTACACCAAACAAGTGGCTAGCTCGTCGCGATGTTTTGAATAGACTCAATAACCTATCTATAAACAGTTTTACAAGTTGGTATAGTGAAACCGAGACCGACAGCTTAACGTGCTCTCCTAGGCACTATAGTGGTGTTGTCAAACAAATGTACATATTTTTTTTAATTAAAAACTCATTGGTACACACCGGGATTCGAACAGGGGCCTAAGTGTTTTTAAGTACAAGGTCTAACCAACTCGGCCACCACGTATATTGTAGACACAAACCTGTAGTTCCTGAGAGTAGCGTGTTCAACCAAACAAACAACTCTACACCTTTATAATATTAGTATAGATATATATATTTTTTATTTGGCGCTCTATAATTGATTAGACCGGTTTTATTTATTATATATGTATATATTTCCTAGCTTAGTTACTGGTTCAAAATCGTTTATGTACTAACGAGTTTTATTATTAATAAAAAAATAACAACACTATAGTGCCATGGGGAGCACGTTAAGCTGGCGTTAGAAATTTCATTATATGAAATGTGCAATCAGTATTAAATACACTTAATACACTAATAGCTACTTTATAAGCGCTCGAATTCTTTCACTCGGACCCCATTTTTTGACTCGAGCTTTTTACTTGCGGTCTTGGCAATCTTCTCGATGTAATTGCAGTGACTTAATTTGGAGCGTATTTCCAATCCCAGAATATTTAATATTGGTGATATTAAATATTCTGGGATTGGAAATACGCTTATATATTAACTTATATAGTAACATTTATATATTATTTGCTCTTTCTATCCCTAATTGTTATAAAGTCTGTATTTGAAGGCGTAAATTTATACAGCCATTAGCTGAAACTAAACGATTCAAATTAAAGAAGATATATTTGTGTGACAATTTTATGTTGGGAAGCTTTTTTATTTGTTTAGAGGAAAAGAATACGAATATTAATCTATTTTAAAACTGAAAGCAAACATTTTTTAGAATATTTTATGTTTTATTTGTCGTAAAAGCTTAAAGTAGCCACCAAGTAGCTAATAAATAGTCTGAGATGCTAATAAATAAAAAAACCTTTAAATACACGTCGGGGAAGTTGTTTAACCAACTCTGACACCATATTTTAATAAAAGTAGGTACTTCAGTTGTTAGGTCCCCGGTTCAAACCTAATAAAACCCGTCGGCTGGGTACCCTGAGGCATGGTCGTAGCCAGGGGGGGTTTGGGGGTTCAAACCCCCCCTGAAATGTTTGGAAATAGCTAAATTTGTATGGGGTAGTAGACATGTGGCGGCGTATGTTGAGTGCTTGTAGGTTGGAACCCCCCCCCATAAACACATATTAGGTTTTAAAAAACATTTTAAAATTTGCCCCCGCCGACATTAAATCCTGGCTACGCCCATGCCCTGAGGCAGTCTAGACGGTCTCGGGCGCCAAGGCAACCGTGAAGGTATATATGAGTAAATTATTTTTGGACAACTTTCTCGTAAAGTATAATTAAGAACTTCAGGGGTGCGATTTTGGAATATCATCGAATGATCAAATATCACGGAAATGTTTAATATTTAATAGTCATCGATTTCTAAAGTTTGATTTTGTTGTAATCTCATCGGGTGACTAAAATTTCATACCTATGATATTTATAGTCACCGATGACAGCTGTTTGTTATGAAATATGATTCTTATAAGAAACAAGAATGGCAAACAAAAACGCAAGTAGCTCTTTTCTATGATAAATAATGCATAAGTTGGTACCGCACATATGACTTTCAAAAATACGACTTTTGATAAATTATGACATTCTAGTCATTGGTGATTTTTTTTACTAATGACATTAAAGTCATCGCTGACATTCAAAAATCGCACCCTTGACGTAACACTTTTTATTGTTTAGTAAAAAAATATTATGTATTAAGTATTTTCATTTGTCTATTCTTGATGATCTATTCTTTCACTATAACAACTTGTAAAACTGCTTATAGATGGGTTATTGAGTATATTCAAAACGCGACGAGCTAGCCACTTGTTCGGTATAGACTCATACCATCGGCTACGACGAGGTGGGATTAAAAATCCCTCCGTTGGGTACCCTGGGGCCGTCTAGGCGGTCTCGGGCGCCGTAAGGCACCTGTGATGATATGTATGTATGTATTCTTTAGAATAACAAAATAGGTATCTAAGTTACTACGTAAGTTCTGAAAAAGTGAAGATGAAGTCTAGATGCATATTGTACAATATTCATTTTACATTCTTCACCGCACTGAAAGACTAAAATATTATAATATCTTTTGTACAAATAATCCAGGAAAAGTTTTAATAAAGATAACTTTAATATTATTATATATATTTTACTAGCTTTTGCCAGCGGCTTCGCATATTTATATATATAGTTAATAAATAAATAAAAATAAAATAAACTTTATTTGCCAGAAAATCAATTTAACAATAAGACATTTTTGTGGTCCTCATCCTAGGCTATACCTGTCCCGTGACGTCGTACAGACTTATCCAGGTAAGAATTTTTGAGACTAGACAAGAAAAAATATTATTTTGTTAAAGATAATTAGTATAGCCTAAATTTTAAAGAAAACATATAATAATACTTAGTATAATTTGAAAATGTGTGTTAATACTAATAAAATAAATAATAAATACATACAAAGGGAAAATAAGTGACCTACTCTAAAGTAAATCGACAAGTCCGTATAATATGAAAAATGATGCTTATTTAGGAGCCAGTAGCAATCATTCCGTTTCTTCGTAACTTAAATTTAATAGATATTTCTTCATCATACGCTTAGGCAGCAGTTAGTTTAAAATACGATCTCTAACAGTATACCTATTTATTATTTCGGCTGTCCGTGTCTCTATGACCTAGTGGTTACGCAGATGGCGTTGTATCCAGAGGCCGTGGGTTTAATTCCCAAAACCAAACTCATCGCAAAACCAATATTAGTACGTTTTTCTGTCATGGTCTGCGTGCGTTTATAAAATATAATATTTAGAATCGTTGTTTCTGGTACACATAGTACAAGCCTAGAGCTTAGCTTGTGACCAGGGCTATATGTGGGTATAAGTTATAAAAATATATAATATATAAGTATCTACTATTCCTTATATACGTTGTGGCCGAGTGGGTTAAACCTTACACTTAAAAACACTTAAGTCCCTGGTTCAAACCTCGGTGCGAACCAATGAATTTTTAATCTAAAAAAATATGTACCTACATTTATTTGACAACACCACTATAGTGCCTCTGAGAACGCGTTAAGCAGTCGGTCCCAGTTTCACTATACCAACTTGTGAAACTGTATATAGATGGGTTATTGAGTCTATTCAGACATCGCCATTTGTTCGGTGTAGACGAGGTGGGATTAAAACCCCCTCCGCTGGGTACCCTGAGGCCGTCTAGGCGGTCTCGTGCGCCGTAAGGCACCCGTGATGATATATATATATATATATATATATATATATACAAGATCAATTATTGACAGTATTTATATACTTAAATTATTTAATAAGAAATAATCCTCACCGAAATAAATTGTAAAAATATTCTGTTGATTTTTGGATTCAATTTTAATTTAACGAAGGATACATAAAATATAAATTTCCTATCAAATAAAACCGTTCTTTTTGTTTATTTTATTTGTGCTTTAATCCGAAGTGTTGACGCGTAGAATTCTCCCGGGGCTAAATAACCCGGGAATTGAATTGCCCGTCTGAATTTATCCCGGATAGGTTGCTTCCATAGGAAAAAAATGTCTAGAAGAGCTGAGTATACTTATGTATATGGAGTATATCTACGATAGATAAATCAGAGGTTTTATAGAATTCTGTCGAGTCCAGGAACACTACAGAAATTATTATAAAGAAAATTAATTTTCTCATACATTTTTTATGGATGGCATTTTTTAAGATCTTAAGGGTTGACTGAATTCATAGCCCAGCTAGGTAGTTTAGTTAAAATCGCATCAATATATGTAAATTATTGAATGTATGAAGAGAGTGGTAGATGTAAAGGAAGCGAGAGAGTTTTATTATTATTGTTATTTTATTATTATTATATGAAAATTAGTTTTTTTACCTATATATATACAGGGTGAATTTTTCAAGTGTGCCTTCAAGGCCAAATCTTAAACTACAAGGATAATCGAAAAATGCTCAAAGGAGTTACGGGACCGATTTTGATAAAAACTAAAACTGCATCATTAAATTTTTGAAAAAAAAATCTAGCCGTGAATCGAACCGGTTGATTTGGTAAGTAATATTAAACGGTAAACTAAAGGAAAGTGATATTTTTTTAGATAATATGTTAAACAATTTGAAACCCTAACCAATAAATTAATTTTTTCTTACGTTTATTTAAAAAAATATGATGTTGTTTTCAATGAGGATGGGTTTTGAAGAGCATTATTTAAAAAAAAATGATTAGTTGGTGAAGTAGACGGTGGTAAAGTATGATATTTTTATTATTATTATTTTATTATTAAAAATGAGCACTTTCCTTTTAGTTTACCGTTTAATATTATTTACTAGAATTTGATCCTTATAAGCGGCATTATCAGCTGGTGCAATAATAATAATAATTATTATTATCTTATATTAATGGCCTCTACGCGTGCGCGTAATTTTGCCAACGCAAGTAGATTGAGGGTAGGTTCAAAAACATTTTTATTACACAAGTGAAAGTGGGATAATAGGATGGAAAGGTATAAGAAAAGGACTAGGTTAGAATTAGGAATGGCCACATGACCGTATGCAAACATACGGTATAGTGATGCCAGTGTCAAGTGAAGGAGGAAATAATCGATAAATGCTTATTCTACAAAATTGGTACACTTTTGCACAATAATATCCTATAAACTTAACTATGAAAAATATACTAGAAACACACGACTACAGTGTTCGGGCTACCCTCAAGGAATCTAGGAATCTGGTGTAATAATACAGGTGAGTTTTTTTTTTCAAAAATCAACCAGTTAATTCCCGGCTAGGAGAAGATTAAAAAAAATAACAATGATGCAGTTATAGTTTTTATAAGCGACACTATCAGCTAATGCAATACAGCATGACTTTTTTTTTCAAAATCAATGGGTTCCATTCCCGGCTAGGAGAATTATTTTTTCAAAAATCTAATGATGCAGTTTTAGTTTATATCAAAATCGGCCCCGTGACTTCTTTGAGCATTTTTCAATATTTTTTGTTGTTTAGGATTTGGCCTTGAAAAATTCACTCTGTATTTATACATGGCACGCAACATACACCGCTTCCATGACATATTTCTTTTCTATTTAGCCTATACCTATCTACTTCTCTCCATCCTTAACGCTTGTAAGAGCGACTGAAGTAGCCAGTGCCAATGAAATTATAAAATTATAACTAAACCAAGATTACCTCAAGAGATGCTAAACCCCAATAATGAAACCCAAAATACTCCTCCAAGTCCTCGTAAAATCCATCATTCCCATTCTGTCGACTTTATAGCAAGGCACTGTACCCAGTGCCGGATTTAAGCATAGGCAACATAGGCAGTTGCCTATGGGCCGCCACCACAAGGGGGCCGCCACCACACCACATTTTTTTTTTAAACTAAATCGATAGGCTCAGTAGAAATAAAAAAATACTGAGTTTTGTTACAAATAGTTAAACGAAAAACTTATTTTTTTCTATGAGCGGGAAAAATTAACATTCAAAAATATGAGAGATCAAGCAGCACGAAATAAGTCAGACGAAAAATAATTTAGCTTGTAGGTAACTAAGTTTAATTTTGAATAATTTTTATGTTAGCCAACTTATTCAGTTGCTCTCTTCTTTACCTTGACCGTAATAGAAACTTTCAACAGTTAACCACACACGATTTGAGGGCCTCCAGCACATGCTCTGCCTATGGGACGCCGAAGTCTAAATCCGGCGCTGACTGTACCTTTATTATATTTGCTAAAACATCGTCACATTTTTTTTTTTAAATGGAGCATGGCATGTGACTTTGTATTTTGATTTGACATGACCGACAGAAGCTCATCTGGCTATAGATATTTAGAGCTACTCAAAGCTGGGCTAGGTGGCTAAGTATAAAATAAAAAACGTCATTATGTAATAATTTATTTCGACGACAGAACGTCTATTTTTTTCTTGTCTATGGTCGCCTTTACCATGCCGAAATAGGAGCACCAGACTCTGTTCTAAAGTTTATTATATTTTATTGGAAGTGGCGGTTTTTAACATAGAAAGAAAAGGTCCTAGTTGAGACGCGATAAAGAAATACATTTCTACAGTGACAGCTCAGCTGATCTTTGTAGAAATTATAAAACAATTGACTTATTTGGATGGAATAGGCATGTCATTTCGCACTATATTATTGCAAAGATAAGTAGGTATGAAGTGGGAGGAAGGCCTCTATAACTTCACTAGGACGCAACACTCCGGTCACGTTACCACCGCCCATACAGATAAAAACCGTCAAGTGACCTAGTCATGATTCGGTTTTTGTCCGTGGGTTTACCGGTTTTATGGGGACTACTGCCTCGATTTCTTGTTCTTCTTCTTTTCACAGAGTTAGCGTGCTATCTCTACGACCTCATCGTTGCTTTACATCAGGCAAGATTGAGGATAAACGCACACTCTGTATATAATAAAACTAGCTGACTCGCGTAACTTCGTCTGCGCACGCAACGGAAGCTCTCAAAAGGAACAAATTTTCCCCGTTTTCTCAACATTTTTCATTCATGCTCCGCTCCTATTTGTCGTAGCATGATGTTATATAGCCTATTATAGCCTTCCTAGATAAATGGGCTATTCAACACTAAGAGAATTTTCGAAATCGGTTCAGTAGTTCCAGAGATTACTCCCTACAACCTCACAAGCTCACAAGTCACAAACTTCACATATTTATTGTATTAGTATAGATAAAATAAAAATGAGGTCATTAAATATGCATTCTTTATGCCATGCCTTTTGTTAAGATAAAACTGAGGCCATTAAATATGCATTCTTTATGCCATGACTTTTGTCAAGATAAAACTGAGGCCATTAAATATGCATTCTTTATGCCATGCCTTTTGTCAAGATAAAAATGAGGTCATTAAATATACATTCTTTATGCCATGCCTTTTGTTAAGATAAAACTGAGGCCATTAAATATGCATTCTTTATGCCATGACTTTTGTCAAGATAAAACTGAGGCCATTAAATATGCATTCTTTATGCCATGACTTTTGTCAAGATAAAACTGAGGCCATTAAATATGCATTCTTTATGCCATGCCTTTTGTCAAGATAAAAATGAGGTCATTAAATATACATTCTTTATGCCATGCCTTTTATTAAGATAAAACTGAGGCCATTAAATATGCATTCTTTATGCCATGCCTTTTGTCAAGATAAAACTTAGGTCATTAAATATGCATCCTTTATGCCATGACTTTTGTCAAAATAAAAATGAGGTAATTACATATGCATTCTTTATACCATGCCTTTTGTCTAAATAAAAATGAGCTCGTTAAATATGCATTCTTTATGCCATGCATTTTGTCAAGATAAAAAGGTCATTCATTTCAATCTTTATACCTTTTGCCAAGATTGTGAGAGGATTTTTTATAAAAATATTGGTAATTGAAATATTGGTAAAAATCGGTTCAATAGTTGAAGCATTGCTAAAAATTAATAACACATAAAACAAACACTTATTCTTTCGAATAAAAAAATACCCTTAAAAGAAAATTTACTCCAATTCCCCGAAGAAACGGCTCAATTCTAAACAAAACAATAAAGCATTAGAAGCAAAAACAGCGCTGAATAAAGCGAAGGTTTCCGCTAAAAGGAAAATATGAAACCTTACCATAAGTATAACCGGAAAATCCATTCCCTTCACAAAAGGTTGAACGCCTTTGAACGCACAAATATTTTCTTGATTGCGACTTGCCAAAAATATAGGGGAAAAATATACTTAACTTACGAATTTTATTGGAACACGGCATGTTACTCTGTATCTATTTTATAGTAAGCAAAATCCATGAAACATTGTTACTACCATCGTTTTTAGGGTTCGCTAAGTTTTAAAAGGGAAACTGAACGTTTATGAGATATGCGGCCATATCCTGTAGCTTTACCAGAAGTTTTTGAAAACAGTTTTCATTATAGTCGCTAGTGACTATAGATAGGAATCAACCAATATGAGAGGTTTATTTGAAAAATAAAGCCGTACTTTATGTACAATGGAACATAGAATCCTTAAAGCCAAAAGTACTATTTTTATTAAAATATATACGAGGATATTAAAATAGACCCGTCTTTGTCGCCGCCCATTTCGTAACCATATCATTCAGCCGGCATAGTGGGAGCGATCAATTGACCGCTTTTTTTTGCGATAACATGAGTCGGTTACCAATGAGTATTATTGTTAAGATTTTGAAAGGATTTGACAGCAATTCGTGTCACGGGAGTCGTCGGTCCTGATTTCACTAAAACATCCGGTGGAACCGTTTACATTCCTTGTAGCTTCAATAGAAGGATGTCTAATTACTGTTAATGCTATACCAAAATGGTAATAGCATCGAAACGGGTTTAATACTCAACTTTATGGAAGTAAGTGCAAAAGGAATTATAGCAGTCTTTTAAAGGATCTTGGCCTTCTAAGATCAGCCGTCGGAACTTTTATGCAACGTGTTTCCAAGATGGCGCTAACAGGATCATATAGTATTCGGTTGAGAAGAGAGGGTAGTGAACACAGTGCAGGGGAGAGTTCAAAAGGCCTTTAAACGTACTTCGCGGTCTCAAGTCCGGGAACGTAGCAGTTCATTCCCCTGCCTTCCAACCATGCGATGGACCCGACACTTACACGGAGAATCCGGTGAATGGGTACGAGAATGGGTACCTAACAATTTTGTTTGAATACTAGTTAATTTTCTAAAAATATTTGCATATCTACGAAAAGACAGATAAGATACTCTCTCAGGAAAATGGTTTTCTTGAACTCTGAAAAACAAATTCTAACAATTATGTTATATAAAACAAAACGAAATAATATTTTGATTCAATAATTTGACGAGCGCAATCTTTTTATTTTGATATCTCTTTTTTCATATTGACAAATGAACAGAGAGATAAAACGGGGATATTTTTCAAAAAAAAATACCCGACATATTGTTGTTTTATTGTTGTAATAAATTCTGGTACTTAACCAGTCGTGAAAATATTTCTTGTTACAAATTCTTTCTGAAATTACATTGAAATTTATCGTTTCGTTTATATATGTAACGAATTACTCATGAATCTACTTGTAGATATATATCATCTAATATTGGCCGCGCCCCCAATTTTTTTTTAATGAGGTCAATCAATACACTGTTGTTTAACAACATGAATCGTTTCCACTATGTCGGCTAATTCATGCGGCTACGAAATGAACGCGACAAAGACCAATTTGCATTGCAACTCTACTTTTATATTCGCCGCTTTATCCTTAATTCAACTGCCCGTTTCGTAACTGTTTCGCGCATCCTAACTTTTTTATTTTTCGACTTTGTCGACTTTCTACCTGATGGTGCAGATCTATAAAGTCCATGAATGATCGTCGATTAAGACGTTGTTGATTAACAACATTATAGTTTTCAATATGTCGGCTAAGTCATGCGGCTACGAAATGAAAGTGATAAAGACAAATTTGCATTGCGAGCCTACTTTTATCCACTCGCTCCTTTATCCTTAATTCAACTGCCTGTTTCGTAACCGCACCCTGAAAGCTAAAAAAGAAATCTATCTTTGCACCTGTTACCTAACAGTTTTTGCATCTGTATCATACAGGAGTTTTATTTATTTTATTTTCGTCGGAAGGTTATTTTCATTTCATTTCATTTCACAGCTGAATGTCTGAATTGTACAGTGTTTCATCCATCTTAAAACTCAGTGCTTCAGAATAGCCCTCCGAAACAGTAGGCCGGTATATAACACATGCGCAGTATGTATGTATGAGACATTAGCCCAGTCAACACTTTCATACAAAGGGGAAGAAACCCGACGGAAGTACATGTACCTACGCCATATTTTTAGGGTTCCTTATAACATTATACAATAAAAAAAAAATGGCGAGAATTAAAGCCTCCGTAGACTAGTGGTTTTACGCTTTTGGCATTGTATCCGGAGGTCGTGGGTTCGATTCCCACCCATGGCAAATAAATATTAGTACGTTTTTCTGTACAGTTTGTCATGATCTGGGTGTTTATAAAATATAATATGTATTATATCATTGTTTTTGGTACACATAGTACAAGCCTACAGCTTAATTTGTGACCATAGCAATTTGTGTAAATTGTCTTACATATTAAAAAAAAAAAAATATAGATTTCCATTTAATTTTGGATAATGTTATTTTACATCCTATATATTATACGTAACGTGAACATTTTTATTTTTACTCAAAACGGGAAATTGTAAAAATTATGGCGATATCATTGTTTTAATAATAAAAAAATATTATCTTAAAAAAAAATGTAATTAAATAGTTGGATAATTATTCAAAAACTAGAAAAATCTTATTTATTCGATTCACTCGTATTTGTTTTAATATACATAGGTAATAATTTTAAATAAAAATTGAAACCTTGGCTATTTTTTTATATATTAACTTTTTAATTTCAATAGTTCGACGATATCGAAGGCTCAACTAAAAATTGTAACACAGGGGTGAGAAGGAACTTTATTTAACACTTTCGCTTTCGTCAGTGGAATCGTTTTCGTCTTGTCTATGGTCAGAACTTGTATGAATAATATACGGAAGTGCTGTAATGCATCTTCAAAATTATTAGGTTGATGATTTTTTGATTGAGTTCTTCAAAGAAACGAATAATTGATATTTATCTCTTTTCTAAAGTTGAATCGAAAGAATTATGGTACAGTTTTAATAATTTACATGATCTGTTACAGCACTTCCGTATATTATTCATACAGGTTCTGGCCATAGACAAGACAAAAACGGTTTCACTGACGAAAGCGAAAGTGTTAAATAAAGTTCCTTCTCACCCCGCAAGTACATTTAGAAATTTATCTATTTTTAATTTTAGTTTTTATCAATGTTGACGTTTATAAACTGAAAACGGGACACTTCGGCGTCTCGAGCTTTCCTCTGGGTAGCGAGACGGAGTAGCGAAAAACGGGACAGTCCCGTTTTAAACGATGGTAAGAAAACCTACAAAAGCCCATAAATGGGGTCGATCAATACATAGGTGCTTAATAATATTGATCGCTCTTACTATGCCGGTTAAATTTGTCGGTTACGAAATGCGCGCCGACAAAGGCAAATTTGCATTACGAGTATTTAATTCTTGTTTCGTAAACGTACCCTAAAAGGAGTCTACGACATCAACAAGAAATCGATGCAGTAGTCTCCTCAGAAGTCATTTACGACCTTTGTCTCTCCTCAATGTATTCGATTTTCTTGCAACACAACACCCATTGTAGGTATTGTCTGCATTCATGGAATTAATAAATCTTTAGTTATATTTTCGTTTTTTTTCTTTAGTCAAGATTAGTACAACAAATTGTTAAAATTATTATGTAAAAAGTGAATAAAGAAAAAAAATTTAGTTCACCAGCGCAGCAGTAGCATTCAGGAGACTACTGCATCGTTTTGCTGTCGAGGTGATAGTCTCCTTTGAGGATGCAGTTAGGCAACGAGTAGCTAATTTGACTAACAATAAATATGCTCGTAATGCAAATTCGTTTTTATTTCCGCCTATTTCTAACGGCATCGTTTAGCCGGCATTGTGGGAGCGACCAATATTATTAAAAAACAATTTATTTACCCATTCATGGATTTTGTAGAGCCATTTACCACCAGGCAGCATATATTAAAAAAAAGAGTTCGAAATTTTAGAACCCTCCACGGCCAAAGTTGGAACTTGTCAAGTTTTTTTTCAGGAACAAATTGTCGACGATCAAAACATAAAAAGTTTCGTTTCTTGGGCGTCTCGCACAAAAGGCCGCAAAAAACGCTCAAAACGTTAGGATTTTTGCCGAGTTTTTTTAAATCGTAAGTGGGTGCAATATTTGAATGATTTTTCTTGTAAACGCGCTCTTTTGATGTTGTCTTTGATTTTTATTACAATAATAATATGATTGCTTTTATTTTGCTACTGATTGTATTTTATTGGAGCTTGGCATGTGACCTTGTATCTATCTGATGGTAAGCAGATTCATACGGTACACCCGTATGTGTTGGGAAAAAAAATATATAGTGAATCAATAATAAATACCAAATGTAATGTAATTGAGTTTCATTGATACCTACCCTGTCATAATTATATTCAGCTTTAGTAAAAAACTTCCCATCGTACTACCGGAGCAGTTGGTAGTACTACGGGAAAATATTTTTGCCCGTGTTACTGCTGGTAGTAATAACGGTAGTACCACAGGCAATAAACGGAATTAACTGTGTTTAAAATTTGTGCGCCTTTTTAGGAAAATTCTGTACATGTACTAATCCCTAACAAAAAAATCAGAATTTTTGTAAATAAAGTTTAAAAAGAAAAGAAAAAAGGTGTTATAAACATACTATATACACTTTACAGGGTGTTGTAATTATCAACATTTAAACAATTTTTAGTATCGGACAAGCAATGTAAGGTATTTTAGTTTATTAGAGGATGGCACGTGACTTTGCATCTACTTGATGGTAAGCAGAAGTACAAAGATCTTCAATGGGTTCGAGTAATATTAGTTGTTTAACTGATTTAACAGTATTGATCCCTCTGTTTGGTCTACTTTAATATTCTTGCTGTTTTATCATCAATTTAACTGTCCGTTTCGTAACCGCACTCTAATAGGAGACAACTACCTCAACAAGATTGAATAGTCTCCTGAAAACCGGTGAACCCATAGATTGAAATTAATCATGAATAGGTCACTTGACGGTTTTTACATTTGTATAAGGGAGGACTAGAGGAGGAAGGACTATTTCATCATAAATACCGCAACAAGCTAGCCACTTGTTAGGTGTTGCCTCCGAATATCATTGGCGAAATGAGAACGGGTTAATCCCTACGCTGGGTACCCTGAGGCCGTTTAGGCGGTCTCAGTATGGTGATTTCAAAGAAAATAGTTTTAGTTAGTTTCGATAACTAAAAAAAAAATATTTAATGCAATAATAATAATATGTAGGACAATTTACACATATTGCTCTGGTCACAAACTAAGCTCAAGGCTTGTACTATGTGTACCAGAAGCAACTATATAATACATATTATATTTTATAAACACACAGACCATGACAAACTGTACAGAAAAATATCTAATAAAATATACAACAAATGACTGTAACCTGGTTGGCTCAGCGGTTGAGCACCTTGCCGCGAAAGCGAAGTTCGATGGTTCGAGTCCCGCCCACCAGGATTTTTTTTGCATTGTTTATTAAAATTTTGCATTTATTCTTTAAAAAGTTAATATAAGATTATCCTAATAAGGAATTTATAAAAATGCATAAATATAAAATATACATACAACAGAAATTCGTTTGTAAATTTTGGGTAAATATTAAGAAATTTATGGTAAATTGGGCACACAGACATCAAAGAAAAACATCTAAGGACGGTCGCACACCAATTATTGCGAAGCAGTTATTATTATATTATAGAAAAACATATTAAAAACGAATTCTAGAAATATTTTTTCTTTGTAGCTTTTTAATAGAAAACAAATTTAAATCCAAATAAGTAAGTTAAATAAATCACTTTATCATATTTTTTTATTGAAGAACGACATGTGACTTTGTATCCACCGGATGGTAAGCAGGACTACAAAATTGGGTCGATTATACATTGCTGTTAACACTATGCTGGATAAATTATACGGTTACGAAATAGGCAGCGACAAAGAGTAATCTTTTATTTCACCTGTTTTATTTGCCTTTATAAGCCCTCTTAACTAATACTCAATTACTTAGTTATCATTATAAAAACGTACTAATATTTACCTTAAGTACGTATAGAACCCACGACCTCCAGATAAATTTCTAAAGGTACAACCACTAGACTACGGAGGTCGCAATCAGTTAAATAAATTAACCTTCAAAAATACCCAATTACCTAGCATTCATTATACTTGAAGTCACACGACATAAAGTGGGCTATTATAGCCTAAATACAGACTACATTTCTAGAAATCATGAAAGCACGAGTATATAATGTATGGAAGTGTTGTAACAAACTTTGTAAAGTAGAAATCACAAATATTCGTCTATATCGCTCGCACTCATTCAAATCTACATAAAAAGTGTCAATTTTTGGCAAATAAAGATTTATTATTTAAAACTATATGTGTTTTGTTTCTATTATTTTTAAATAAAATGTTAAACGAACGTATTTGTTGTCGCCATATTTTGTTCTCACTTTTTTATTGGAGTACGGCGTGTGACGTATCTATCTAGCGGTGAGCAGACCTAAAATCTAAAAATAATTATTAATAAATCCTATGCATGGTTGCATAGGATTTATTAATAATTATTGTTTAAGAACATTGATCGCTTCCACTATGCCGGTTAAATGATGCGATTACGAAATAGGCTGCTACAGACGAATTTCCAATACGAGTCTATTTTAAAATCCTCGCTGCCTTATCGTCAACTCAAATGCTGGTTTCGTAATCTTTCTGGAAAATCGGTGAATCCACAGACTGAAACCGAAACATGACTAGGTGGGCGATTCTCGCGCTTTCGAGATTCATCTCGATTCGAGATTTTAAAAAGAAAAATGACTAAATATGCCATTTTTCGTTCAAAAATATCGAAAATTAAACGAAATAAATAATAAATATATAAATATTGAACGAAAAATGACATATTTAGTCATTTTTCGTTTAAAAATCTCGAATCGAGATGAATCTCGAAAGCGCGAGAATCGCCCACCTGGTCACTAGACGGATTTTGCATCTCTATACATCACTTCTTGAGCATTGACTGGTTATATCAATTTTTGTTCTCACTTTATGTTTTGATTTTGTATAGCGATCTACCATCTTTGGTTCTTATGTTTGAAATGGCTATTTAGGCCTTAGGGCACTTCCACATAATCTATGTTCATGCTAGAAATCCTGTAAAGCCTACTCACTTAACTATTTGACCTAGACACATTCGTGTCGCGTGACTGACGCCATTTTGAATTGTTTTGGCTGAAATAAATAACTGTAGCTAACCTATAAATCTACTAACGACCTGTTTAATAATAAAAAAAACGACAAGAGCTAAAGTTCGTCACAGAGAAGGTTCCGTAGCTCTTGTCTAGCATGAGTTTTTATAACTTACTGCTTAAGCTGTACAAAAGCATGATATTTTTGATATTTTAAGGAGCAAAGTGTGTCTTGTGCACCGACTGTGGATCTAGCCCTGAGCCTAAATTAATTATCGTGTGTAATATATATTTTTTAGGTAGGTATATACAGTCGAAACTGTACAGTAAGTGAAGGATTTGAAATACGGGCGTAAGCAGGATTTAATATGGGGGGGGGGGTTGGGGGGTTTAAGCTTCGTTAAACTTTGAATGAATGAAAAATTCTTTATTGCACAAAAGCTTAATACTATTACGTAGGCGAGCTTAATGCCTTAGGCATTATCTACTACCTATGGGAGATTGACCAAAAACAGGCAGAGTGCTAATTAATGCAATATATAATAACATTCAATAGTATATACATAAAATTACATAAATAAGTAGATTGGCCTCGGTGGCACCCTTGTATGGCAGATGATAATCGGAAGGTCAATGGAATCAGCTAACCACCTAGTCTTACACTAGTTGGTTATGTAGCGTGCGTTCGGTTGGTTCTTTTTTTTAATACTTTTATTTATGACACCTTTTATTAATTAATCTATAATGGTTATATATATATATATAGCAGCCTAACCAAACGCACTCTAGACCTTATTGTTAAAACTTTTCTTTTTTTTTGACTATTCATAAATATCTGTAAAGATTTACATGAAATAAATAATATTTGATTTGATTTGATACATACATAAATTAATAATTTCGCATACTTACAGAAAAAAGAAAAAAAATGTTAACAGTAAAAAAAAAGTTAAGTTAATTTTCTGTTTTATTTAGTTATTTTGGCCATATTATGTAATGAGCAAAAAAATAAACGCCAACCTATTGTATATAGTCTCTCCTTGTCCAGAATGTTTAATGACCAAAAAATGAACGCCGTCTTCACAATGTTACCTATATGTATCTTACAATAGTGTGAAATACGTCTTCACTTCGTGGGGGTTACTTCCTCCACCACCGCCTCCTGCTTACTCCCAGTGCCAAATTTATCTGTTTTCAAAGATTTCGGGAGGGATTGACTCCCCCCCTGGCTACGCCCGTGATTTGAAACACTCATGGTTATGTTTCCGATTTTTTTTTTCACGATGAGGTGGTCATAAAATCCTACCGCTGGGTACCCAGGGCCTACGGTCTCGTGCGCCGTAAAGCACCCGTGTACCTACACTTGACGGTGTCCCACATCAGTATGGACGGTGCGATATAACTAGATATATATAATAATAATATGTAGGAAATTGTACACATATTGCTCTGCTCACAAAACTAAGCTCTAGCTAGGCTATGTGTACCAGAAACAACGATTTAATACATATTATATTTTATAAACACCCAGACCATGACAAATTGTGCAGAAAAACATACTAATATTTTTAGTCATGAGTGGGAATCGAACCCACAAACCCCGGATACAAGCCAAAGGCGCGACCTCAGTCTACGGAGGCTGTCAAAGATATTGATAGATATTGTAGAAAGTTGTCACTTAAGAGGGCGCATAAAGCACTTTAGAAAACTAAACCTCCGATTATGAGAATACCTCAAACCCAACAAATATATAAAACATAGTAATAATACAAGATATTTAGGAGTAACTGCCTCTTTAAATGGAAAAAAATCGACAAAGAAACCTCCATTTTTTATCGATATTTCCTATGACTTCAATATAGAAGCGTGTATAGGCATCTTAAGCCGGCATAATAGGTGCAATCAACGGTTACGTAGATCGTAATTGTTGATTGCATTTGTTCTTAGACCTTCATACTGCTTTCCATCAGGTGGATGTGAGGTCACATGCCGAGCTCTCATAAAAAAATAATATAGAGCAGATTATAGAGCCATGTTATTTATAAGTTATGTATATGTATAAGATCAATTGCATGACCTAGCTATTTTGTAAAATTCAAAATATTTTGGAAGTTATTGCAAAAAACTGCATTTTACCAAGAATTCCGCGCGATTTTTTTTTGTTTCTCACTCGCACGCTTTGCAAGAGACAATTTTTATATCACCTGTTTTATTTGCCTTTATACGCCCTCTTAAATAAATTTTAGACAAACTAAGCCACAAGTCGTTATCATAAAGCCATTAATATTAAGTTCATATTATACAAGAGGGATGAAATGAACGTTAAACTAACTATGATTAGTGAAGTAGACGAGTTCTATCAAACTTAACGTTTAGTTAGACCCTTGGGACTTGCGATGACATTGGGTACCTTAATAGTACAGGTCCCATTTGTAAAAAAGTCTTTAAATACGATTTTCGTGGAACTCATATCCGCCATACATACTACTGGTATGTACTTGTTTGGTATGTTTTCCTGAACACAAAAAGTGCGGTTGTGACTTCCTAGGGGTATGGAGGGGGGAGCAGTGACGTAGCAAAGATGGCGGCCCGGCCATTCTATTAAGCGATATTTCTAGAGAACTACTATCCCGATTTACTTAAATAAGGTGTCTAATGAAAGATCATGAAATGTACTTTATTTAACTTCATACATGCGTTCATATATAGCTAATGAAATACTAAAAAAAACTGATTTAAAAAAAAAAAAAAAAAATATGTAATAGTTCGGTAACCGTTAGGACATGTTAAATGAGTTTTATATAAAACGTATTGCTACTTTTATCAGCTTTCTAATATAATCTTATAATGCTGGATGAAACTTAGGTGGGAGGAAGGTCTCTATAACTTCGTTAGGCCGACCGACCGGTCTCGTTACCACCGCCCATGCAGATGCAAAAACCCTCAAGTGACCTAGTCGTGTTTCGGTTTTAGTTTGTGGGTTCACCGGTTTTCAGGAGACTACTGCATTGATTACTTATCGAGGTGGTGGTCTCCTTTCAGGGTGAAGTTACGAAATGGGTAGTTGGATTGACGATAAGGCAGCGAGTATATTAAAATATACTCGTAATGCAATACGTCATTGCCGCCCCCATTTCGCAATCGCATAATTTATCCGGCATAGTGGGAGTGATCAATATTGTTTAAGAACAATTAACGATTTAATCCCATTCATGGATTTTGTAGTTCTGCTCACCACCAGATACAAAGTCACATGTCGTGCTCCATAAAAAAAAAACAATTTGTTACTAAAAAAAAAAATATAGTATTTATATATCACTCTTTGTTATTAAATTGTATTGTTTGTAACTATTATTTGATGTTCCCCCTTTTTGTAAATAAATAAAGAAAAAAATGCGTGTTTTACCTATATATGAAATTCTCTCGACTACGAAAGATATGTTTATAATAATTCATCATGTGATTTATTAATACATATTTCATCCAAATATGTATTAATAAATCACTAATAATTTGTATTGTTTAAAATATTTTATTTGATACCGAATTTACAAACAAATCTGTTTCGGAGGAGTTTGGTTACAAACACCGTGACACGAGAATAAAAATAATAATAAATCGTTTATTTCCTTCAAAAGTTTACAAAAATTCTACATTAATTGGAAATCCGTCAACAGTACTTAATGACATAAAAATTATAAAAGAAAAGTTTTTGGAAATAGGTTTGAATATAAACGCACAAAAATGCGAATATTACTGCCTAAATTCTACTACTCCTCAAATTATTTCTCACTTAAATGAAAATCTTCAACAATTGCTTCCAGATATAAAATATTTAGATAATAACAATTTATATCTACTCGGATGTCCAATTAAAAATGAAGGTCTGCCATCTTTGATAGATAACAAAGTGGATAAGTTTTGTTATTTTGTAAGCCGTTTGGAAAAAATCCAACCCCACATAGCACTGTTTTTACTTAGGCATTGTCTGTGTATTCCCAGACTAATTTTTTATATACGTTCGTGCCCTTTTTGGATGTATAAACCTTTGGTAGAAAAATTCGATATTCTTTGCAAAACTTCTTTAGAAAACATTTTGAATGTAAAATTAGACCAAAATTCATGGATCCAAGCAACACAACCTATCAAATTTGGTGGATTGGGCATTCGTCGTTTATCAGATCTTTCTCTTCCAGCATTTTTGGCTTCTACACATTTATCTGCTGATCTTATTGTTACGATCTTGAACCCTATTTTAGGTAACTTTGAGATCAGCGGAATGAGTGAAGGAATCAGTCGGTGGAGAGAGTTATGTCCTAACGACGACATGCCCAATACACCAAAAATTCAAAAATCCTGGGACCTACCTTATTTAAAAATTTCCTGTGCAAAATTACTTGACTCACTTTCAAACCCTTCAGATAAAGCTCGTTTGCTTGCAGTCAGTCAGAGAGAATCGGGGTTTTGGCTAGAGGCATATCCATCACCATCTTTAGGTACGCTTCTAGACCGAGACACCCTGAGGATCTCTGTCGGACTGCGATTGGGCGCCGAAATTTGCAAACCTCACCCGTGCGTTTGTGGATCAATAGTTGATCAACATGGTCATCACGGACTGTCGTGTGCCAGGAGTGCAGGTAGGATGTCTCGTCATGCACAGTTGAACGACATCCTCAGAAGATCTTTGACATCAGCGAATATCCCAAGTACCCTCGAGCCCTTAGGTGCATCCAGATTAGATGGAAAAAGGCCCGACGGTATGACATTAGTTCCCTGGTGTCAAGGTAAATCTCTTGTTTGGGATTCAACGTGCACAGACACTCTTGCCCCCACCAATCTGACCCGTTCTTCAAGAATCGCGGGTTCTGCCGCTGCAAAGGCTGAGAATGCAAAACATATTAAATATTCTCATATAAAAGATAATTTTGTATTCTCGGCTTTTGCTGTGGAGACTCTCGGTCCTTGGAGTAACGACGCACGGCAGTTGGTGGACCTTATTGGCCAATTATTGATTCAGACTTCAGGTGATAGTCGGGCGCGATCATTTTTGGCCCAAAGAATTGGTCTGGCAATACAACGTGGCAATGCCGCTTCCGTTCTCGGGACTATCGGTGCTATGTCCGGGTTGGACGAAATTTTTTATTTAATTTAATAGTTTTAATTTTTATTTCCTTAGTTTTATAGTATTACTTAATTATATTTTATAAGTTTTTTTTTTTGTGTAACAAAAATACTTATATCTAGGGTAAAGTAAATAAATAACAAAAAAATAAGTTACTTATATAGGTATATATATTTTTTTACATCTAAAAAAAAAAAATTTAAAAACAAGCAGAAGCAAAAATATAAAACAAAAAAAAACAAAATTGTATAAGTAGTATTTTTGATGAAAGCATCAAAAAGCCACGGGGCGAGCTTTAATAAATTGTATGGTATGGTGTATGGTAGGCTAATATAATATATAGTGTATGTAGATTAATGTAAGTGCGCTGTGTTCGTTTGTATTTAAGTACATAGTGAAAGTTTGAGAATTTTATATATTAGATTATTATTTTAATATCATGACTATAACAAAGGAGGTATACACGTTTTTAAGAAGCAATATTAACCGAAATGCTTCAAACAATCTCCCTTTTGCTAATATATAATAATTACTACCTTTATTAAACATACTTTGGAGTGCAAAATTACATTAGCTGTTTAATTTTCACTTAAGTGCTTTTTCAAAGTCACCGCCCGTATTAACATAATTGGCGATTTCTTTGTAAATTTTTATTTAATAAAAGTATTTGGGATGAAAACCTACCACAAAGACAAAACTGTGGCCAAATTGGAAGAGTTTTAAAAGACTGTAATTAAAAAGCTAAATCGGTGTGCATATATTAAAAGATGTGTACTAAAGTGTGTACCAATAATAAATAGGGTGTCTATTTGGCTCCCGAGAACCGTTTAAACGGCCTCAACACCCAGTGGTCGGTTTATCCCGTCCTCATTTCGTCGATGGTATTCGGAGGCAACAACTAACAAGTGGCGAGCTTGTTGCGGTGTTTATGATGAAATAGCCTCGTTGTATAAAGCGGTCACCCATCCCAGGTCCGGCCTTGACGCAGTGATTTAACCACTCTAGGCTGGGGCCGCGTCTTACTAATGAGTTTTTAATCTAAAAACAATTTGTACATTTGTTTAACAACACCACTATAGTGCCTCGGAGATCACGTTAAGCTGTCGGTCCCAGTTTCACTATACCAACTTATGAAACTTTTTACAGGTTGGTTATTGAGTCTATCCAAACATCGCGATGAGCTAGCCACTTGTGCGGTGTAGACTTATACCATCTGCTACGACGAGGTAGGATTAAAAACGCCTCCGCTGGGTACCCTGAGGCTGTCTAGGCCGTCTCGGGCGGCGTAAGGCACCCGTGATGATATGTATGTATATATTGTGAACGAGGCATAAGCAGTATGTAGAGAAAGAGTCAATACATACACTTTTTAAATGTAAAAATCTGTCAAACGTTGCAAAGGTGTCAACTGGTCCACTACAAAAGTGGTCCACGTGCGAATTGACCACTATCAAAAAGGCATCTCCGGTGTCAGTCAGGCGGTTTACCGGTTTTATAAGACTACTGCATCCATTACTTACATTTAGAGGTACTTTTAGGGTTCGTCACAAATTCGCAAGACAAACTCTAGTTTTAAGAGTCTTTTTTTCTGTTTCGTAACCTTATCTTTCAGTCAAGCAATTTGTACAACTGTTATTGAGTTTTAAAGTATGATTATCAACAGGTAAATATATAGTCTCTTACATATAATGTCTTGTAAAAAATGCGTAACATAATCATAGCTTCAAGAATTTCAGCTGAGCGACGATAAATAAGTCAGTTAGTACAAGCTCTTATAAAAATATAGCTTAATAAAGTTATTTCAAAATTTTCGTCACCATTCAGTTAGAATCGTTACCCACGTAGAATGAAGTACCTCATTCAAAGTTACGACAATGATAACAGAAGAGATTCTGTGAAAAGCGTATCTTGTCTGACTGAACCCTTTACAAGAGCTCTAAGATAAGATCAGCTGTTCTATATCCAGCCATAACAGCGAAACTATATATAAACTAATGCAGTCGCGGAAGAGGAACAATTTGAAGCAATTATATTGCACTAAGATATATCCTATTTCAGGCAGGAGAGTAAATAGTTTAATAGTTACAGAAATAAATAGTAGCTGTATCATACGATATATAATGAATATCATATAAATTATACTTCGTGGTTCGCCAGCCACTTCAGTCACCATTCAGTTAGACTTTACTCACGTGGAATGAAGTATCTCGTTTAATGGAGTATCGATAATGATAACAGAAGTGATTCTGTAAAAAGCGTATCTTGTCTGACTGAACCCTTTACAAGAGCTTTAGAAAGATAAGATCTTCTATTCTTACCGAGTCTATTTTTGGGTGATAAAGCACCAAAATTGAATATAGACTAAAGTGCGGTCGTGGAAGAGCAATAATTCTAAACGATGATACTGCACTAGTTAATATATGTATATATATTTCAGCGCGAACGACAAGGATAGTTTTCTTTGTCGTTCACGGTGAAAAATATTTGAACGTCAATTCTATGCAAGCCAATTGTTTAATATTGACAGAGATAAGCAGTGGCTGCATTCGTACGAAATAGTTCCTCTTCCGCGTCCACACTTTCTTTCCTCTCTACTGTTGGGTTTGTGAGTCCTATAATATAATAATATGTAGGACAATTTACATATTATATTTTATAAACAGCCAGACAATGACAAATCGCACAGAAAAATGTATTTTTTTTTTTGCCATGGGGTGGGAATCGAAACATAACATTGTTATTTATCAATTTTCGTCACCATTCAGTTAGGATTGTTACCCACGTAGAATATAGTATATCATTCAAAGTTACGACAATGATAACAGAAGTGATTCTTTGAAAAGCGTATCTTGTCTCACTGAACCCTTTACAAGAGCTCTAAGATAATATCAGATGTTCTTGCCGAAGCAATGAAATTATATATACACTAAAGCGTGGTCGCGGAAGAGGAATAATTTCCAACCATGTTATTGCCCTAGAATATATTTAAACGCCTATTTCAGGCATGATAAAAAAATAAAAACCTTTATTTCAGTAACAAAGATTACATACTGTAAAAGACTAGGCAACCTATAAATTACATATTATCTATTTAACTGTATATCAGACAACAATTAATACTTTTTATTATTTTTGTATAAGTATATGCGCGTGTGTTTGTATATGTGTAGAGGTGTACGGGGGAGGGTGTGGGTGTTTGTAAGTGTGTATTTATGATATTCAATTGTTTAATAGTTACAGAAATAAGTAATTTGCATCATACGAAACACTTTCTCATTCGCGTCCGCATTTCTTTGCCTTCTAACTTATCTATTATTGCAGTTTGTAGGTCCTATAAAACACATTTCGCCATTTTCGTCACCGTTCAGTTAGGATTGTTACCCACGTAGAATGAAGTATCTTATTCAAAGTTACGACAATGATAACAGAAGTGTTTTTTTGAAAAGCGTATCTTGTCTGCCTGAACCCTTTACAAGAGCTTTAAGATAAGATGAGATGTTCTTGCCGAAGCAGTGAAATTATATATTAAGTAAAGTGTGGTCGCGTAAGAGAAATAATTTTAAACCATGTTATTGCACTAGGATATTTTTAAACGCCTATTTCAGGCATAACAGGCAATTGTTTAATAATAAATATAATTAATACCATCACGGGTGCCTTTTTAGCTCCCGAGAACCGTTTAAATGGCCTCAGGGTACCCAGCGGAGGGATTAACCCGTCCTTATCTCGCCAATGGTATTCGGAGGCAACACTTAACATGTGGGGACCTTGTTGCGGTGTTTGATATAGTATAGACTCGTTGTATAAAGCGGTCACCCACCCCAGGTCCGGCCTTGTTGTCATCTGCTTAACCTTGTTATCAGTTGCACAGTGACTTAACCACTAGGCTGGGGCCGCTTTTTTACAATTGTTTATTAGTTACAGAAATAAGTATATTGCATTATACGAAACACTTTCTCTTTCGCGTCCGCATTTCTTTGCTCTCTAACTTATCTATTATTGCAGTTTGTAGGTCCTATGAAACACATTTGGCCATTTTCGTCACCGTTCAGTTAGGATTGTTACCCACGTAGAATGAAGTATAGCATTCAACGTTACGACAACGATAACAGAAGTGATCTTTGAAAAGCGTATCTTGTCTGCCTGAACTCTTTACAAGAGCTTTGGCAAGATAAGATCTTCATTTTATGTTAAAAGGGGTTATTAAAATGTGAGTTGCGGTCTTTTGTGACAGACCTTCTGAGGTTTTTTTGTTTTATTAAGACAATGGCTATTCATCTTTCTTTGATTCTTCAGTCGTCGTTTATTACAAAAAATGAATAGACTAAGATTGAACCAGGTTGGTCTAATTTATTGGCATTGTTTTCTTCTATCTTCACTATGACCGCCTCCGTAGACTAGTGGTTGCGCTTTTGGCGTTGTATCTGGAGGTCTTGGGTTCGATTCCCACCCAGGGCAAAAAAATGGGTTTGTCATTGTCGTAATATTTTATAATAATAAATGTCTTTGTCATTTAATGTCATACTATGTAAATAATTTGTTCAATAAAACCTTATATTACGGGTTTAATCTATGTCTTATTTACTACAATTTATTGAACAAATTAATATTTAAATAGTTTTCTACAATGGACAAATATTTACGCCCCGAAAGATTCGATGCAGATCCATCTGCCAACACCGATTTTTCTGCTCAATGGATTCACTGGAAGGAAACATTTAATAATTTTCTAACATCTATTAACTTAGAAAACAATCCAGTAAGTAAAGAATCTCAATATCAACTTCTAATAAATCATCTTTCTCCTCTATTATATCAACATATAAAAGATAGTAATGATTATGAAAGTGCACTAAATAAAATTGATGGATTGTTTCTCAAACCACCGAATGAAATATATTCACGACATAAATTATACAAAAGGCATCAACAGCCAGGAGAAACTATAGATCATTATTTACAAGCATTAAAACTACTATCTAAAGACTGCAATTTTAAATCAGTAACTGCCGAACAAAATGAAAGTGAATATATACGAGATGCTTTTATCACTGAAATGTCGTCTTCCTCTATTCGCCAACGTTTACTCGAAAATATCACATTAACTTTAGATACAGCATTCGAACAAGCAAGAACACTAGAGCTTGCTCAAGTTCAAAATCAAAATTATCAACAAGAGTCTCTAATCCCTATTGTTAATTCGACAACTAGCAGTCCCTCTACCTCAAAAACTCCTCATTACCTAAATCAGTCATGCTATTACTGCGGTAATCATAGACATCCTCGCTTTAAATGCCCGGCTGCTAAAACTACCTGTGTTAAATGTGGGAAACCCGGACATTTTGCTAAAGTATGCAAAAGCTCTCCTGTTCAAAACGTCGCAGCTATCAATGAAGATAATAATAAATCATCGCGTATTAATCAATCGTCTTCTGATTCATTTCTATCGTGTATATTATCAGCTACAGACTTAATAAAAACAACGGTACCAATATTAATTAATAATGCAATTACAGCTAGAGCTTTAATTGACACTGGCAGTACTGCTAGTTTTATTGACAGACGTCTTATAAATAACTACAATATTCATAAAGAATCATGCAAACAAAAGATCACAATGGCTACTGCAAACTTGGTTACACAAATTGATGAATGCTGCAATGTAAATATAATTATTCAAGGTCAGAATATAAATGCAAAACTTATGATTATGGAAAAATTATGTGCTGATGTTATACTCGGACACGATGTTCTTCAACAACATAAAGCATTAGAGGTATATTTTGGAGGACTAAAACCATCTTTAAAACTCTGCCTTTTATCACAAGCTAATATTGAACCTGTAAGTTTATTTTCAAATCTTTTGCCATATGAAAGACCTATTGCAATAAAATCTAGAAGATATTCCGAATCTGATTCTCAATTTATTAATCAAGAAGTAGAAAGACTACTGAAAGATAAAATTATAGAACCAAGTCAGTCACCCTGGAGAGCACAAGTACTTGTAACGAGCAACGAGAATCACAAGAAACGAATGGTCATCGATTACTCTCAAACAATCAATAAATTTACACAGTTAGATGCATATCCCCTCCCTTCTATGGAAGATTTAGTTTCAAAAGTTGCCAAATACAAAGTTTTCAGCAAAATTGATTTAAAGAGCGCCTATCATCAGATACCGATATTATCTCAAGAAAAACCTTATACTGCTTTTGAAGCTTGTGGTAACTTATTTCAATTCAAACGTATACCATTTGGGGTGACTAATGGAGTCGCTGCCTTTCAACGAGCTATCAACTCTATTATTGTAAATGAGCATCTGCATGGAGTTTACGCCTATTTGGACGATATAACTGTCTGTGGTTTAAATAAATCTGATCATGACCAAAAACTCGAAAAATTTCGCAACATTGCTGAAAAGTATAACCTTACACTCAACTTAAATAAAAGCGAATTTTCAAAAATAGAAATTAATATACTAGGATATAATATATCAAATGGTGTAATCAAGCCAGATCCAGATAGATTACGTCCACTACTAGAACTTCCAATACCACATGATTCATCATCTTTACGCCGGGCCATAGGTATATTTGCTCACTACTCAAAATGGATAAAGAATTTTTCAGAAAGAATCCATTTATTGGTGCGACAGGAAGTTTTTCCTTTACCAGCTATAGCTATTCAATCATTTAACGCGTTAAAATTTGAAATTGCCAAATCTGCAATAAATGTTATTGAGGATAATGTTCAGCTTATTGTCGAAACTGATGCTTCTGACCACTCTATTGCAGCGACTCTTTCCCAAGAAGGCAGACCGATTGCATTTTTTTCAAGAACTCTATCAAATAGCGAAAAGAGCCACTCTGCAATAGAAAAAGAGGCTGCAGCGATTATCGAAAGCATAAGAAAATGGAGACAATTTTTACTTGGACGGACATTTAAACTTATTACGGATCAACGATCAGTTTCATTTATGTTCGATCAAAAGCATAATTCTAAGATTAAAAATGATAAAATACAGCGTTGGCGTCTAGAACTTTCAAATTATCATTTTGAAATAATTTATAGACCTGGCAAAGAAAATATTGTTGCCGACGCGTTTTCTAGAGCTAACGTAACAGCCTCAATGAATGACTGTGATAACAAGCTACGAGATCTACATAAGACATTATGCCACCCAGGTATAACTAGAATGGTTCACTGGGTTAGAACTAAAAATCTCCCATATTCTATCGACGATATTCGCCGGATGACATCGTCATGTCCTATTTGCGCTGAAATCAAACCTAGATTCCTTCGTATCCAAGGCAATTTAATTAAAGCTACATCACCATTTGAAAGAATTTCAATCGATTTTAAAGGCCCTTTGCCCAGTAATACCAAAAACCGATACATCCTCACTATTGTGGACGAATTTTCCAGATTTCCATTTGCCATACCTTGTGTAGACGTCAGTGCAACTACTGTTAAATCCAAACTCACAGAACTTTTTTCAATTTTTGGAATACCCACGTATGTTCATTCAGATAGAGGATCAGCGTTTATTTCAAGGGAAATTAAAGAATTCCTTCATGGTATGGGAACCGCTACTAGTTATACGACACCATATAATCCGCAAGGAAATGGTCAAACTGAGCGATACAATGGGATAATTTGGAAAACCATTCAGCTTTTACTAAAAAATAATAATTTACCAATAGATCGTTGGGAGAATGCTATCATTCAAGCTTTGCATTCGATTAGATCTTTATTGTGCACTGCAACGGGATGCACACCTCATGAAAGAATGTTCAATCATCCTCGTCGCTCATCTAATGGACAATCAATGCCTACTTGGTTGGCTGAAGGTTCTACTGTTCTATACAAAAATCATGTAAGGGCTAGTAAATATGACAATTTAGTTGAAGAAGTAGACCTTTTAGAAGCAAATCCTCTTCATTCATTAGTGAGACTACAAAGCGGCAGGGAGGTAATAGTCTCAAATAGACATCTGGCGCCCAGTGCGTCTCAATGTTATGAAGATGATGTAAGTATGGAGCCGTTGGGCGAAAATGAAGATGCCCATGATGAAACTCCTGTAACAACATCACCTCCTCCTGATGAGTCTCTTGTTGGGCCGCGGCGGTCAGCTCGACCACACCGTCAACCAGGATACCTTCAGGACTATGTGGTCTAAAACCAACTAGGGGAGAATGTCGTAATATTTTATAATAATAAATGTCTTTGTCATTTAATGTCATACTATGTAAATAATTTGTTCAATAAAACCTTATATTACGGGTTTAATCTATGTCTTATTTACTACAGTCATGGTCTGGGTGTTTATAAAATATACTATGTGTTATATAGTAGTTTTTTTTGGTACACATAGTACAAGCCAAGAGCTTAGTTTGTGACCAGAGCAATATTTGTAAATTGTCATACATATTATTATTATTATTACTATGGTGACCGGTTTTCATTACCACCATATAGATGGAAAAACGGTGGGATGACATAGTGGCTTCACCAGTTTTTTGGAAGCTACTGCATTTTTTTTGTGGAAGTCTTCTTTTGTAGATAGGTTACTAAGCTATATTTTTATGAGAACTTGTTTTGACTAACTTACTCATCCTCGCACAGCCGATTTTTTTCTCTTTTATTTGGCACAGCATGTGACTTTGTATCTACCTGGTGTGAGTAGACCTAACAGGGTAAAGCGTATTATATACAGGGCGAATTTAAAAGGATGTACCTTAGGCTAATATGAGGTTCTGCTGATCAAATCGAACAACTTCTCCCATGAAACCATGTGTCGCAAATGAAAAAAAAATGGCTTCCCCATACAAATTGGTCATTTTAACATTACTAGTTTGTATCGAGAAGGCAATTTTTTTTTTGCACATGGTTCCATGGGAAAAGTTGTTGGTATTGATCAGTAGAACTTCATATTAGCCCAAAGTACATCCTTTCAAAGTCACCATGTATATAGCTGTAATTTTTTTTTGAAATAAAGAATTTTATTTTTAATGATTATTAGATAAATTGTCAGCGAAGCTCGGGCAACAAAAGATAGTATAGAATACTATATAGCTGATCCGCGCAACTTCGTCTGCGTAACTTTAACCGCGCACGCAACGGAAGCTCTCAAAAGAAACAAATTTTCCTTGTTTTCCTATCATTTCTCATTGACACTCCGCTCCTATTGGTCGTAGCATGATGTTATATAGTCTATAGCCTTCCTTGATAAATCGGCTATCTAACACTAAAAGATTTTTTTTAAATCGGTTCAGTAGATCCAGAGATAACCCCCTACAACCTCTTTATTATATTAGTATTAGTATAGATAGATTCATGCAATAAATGTGCGGTTATAAAATTAATGATAAAGATTATTCATACTTATTACATATATATATATATATTATTTTATTTGACTTTGGACTTAAAACTTAGGTCACTTAGGTCCCTGGTTCGAATCCCGGTGTGTACCAATGAGTTTTTAATTAAAAAAAATATGTACATTTGTTTGACAACACCACTATAGTGCCTCGGAGAGCACGTTAAGCTGTCGGTCCCGGTTTCACTATACCAACTTGTATTTTCGCGACGAGCCAGCCACTTGTTCGGTGTAGACTCATACCATCGGCTACGACGAGGTGGGATTAAAAATCCCTCCGCAGGGTACCCTGGGGCCGTCTAGGCGGTCTCGGGCGCCGTAAGGCACCCGTGAATATATATATATATATATATATATATCATCACGGGTAAATATTATTCATTTAATTTTAAGAACAAAATTAAATACTTATAAAACATACCTAATTATAATATAAATATTTTTTTATCGCCATAGTTCCATACGCTGGCAACATTTCCTCTCTGAATAAGAATACTGAATTTCTGAGCAAAAAATCTATCAGCTCTATTGTCACCAGAAATGTATACACGCTTGGGCGTAATTTATTTATAAAAATATTTTAATTCTGATCCCCACGGACCTAAAGTTTTGACAGAAAATGCCAAAATAATGTATTAATTAATGTAATTTGGTCTCGTTACCACCGCCCATACAGAGAGGTTTCGGTTTTAGTCTTTGGGTTCACCGGTTTTCAGGAGATTACTGCATCGATTTCTTGTCGAGGTGTTAGTCTCCTTCCAGAGTGCGGTTACGAAATTTATTTATTTATTTATAAAATGTGCATAACGACCTACAAACAATACAAGGTTATATATAATCAGTAAAACATTCAGTTACAATCTGGTTTGTAGCCCTAAAGCATACACACTCATCATGTTTACATAAATAGTGAATATAAAGTACAATAAAATAACTAGTAAATTAACAATTATATTTAACCTACAGTAGATTAAAATTGAACATCATACACTAAAAATTAATTAATAAACACCAGAAAAATACATTTAATTAATATCAATCACATTAAACTATATTAAATTATTAACCCACCTATTACCTATTCATAATGAAATGAAAAGAGCGACATTTATTTATAGCTATAGCAATTTAAAAGACACTTTCTACAGACCTATATTTATATAAATTAAATACATATACATACACACATACATATATCAATAAATGGACCTACACATCTATGACTAATGCATGACTCTCCTAAACCTACTGACATCCTTGTCAAAACTGACAACAGAATTATCACCAGCGGATAAATCATTGTAAAGACGGCACATTCTGACAACTGGGTTGTAATATGAGGTATTATTTTTGAAAGTTTACAAATTAAACACCCTTCTGGAGTTGTCCCTGGCTCTATAACGCGTGTTAAGAGTCAAATCGGACAATAAAGAAGGCGAGTCAATTCTGGAATGAAGAATCCCATGAAGACAAACGAGATGACTATGCCTACGCCTAGATTCAGGAGAGTTTATTTTGAATCTAGCTAATCTATCCTCATAAGAACTAATACTCCGACCAAGACCCCCCTAAAACATAACATCTTCAAGCATTTACGCTGAATGCTTTCAATATTATAGCTATGAATATTATAGATAGGAGCCCACACCACCGCATTATACTCCAAAACACTACGCACCAGTGAGAAATACAAATATTTCAAGCTGTTAGGGTCCTTAAATGTTTTGGTTGTTCTGAAAATGAAGCCCAATATTTGATTTGCTCTATTAATTATGTAGTCGTAGTGTGAACGAAAATTTAGTTTTTCATCAAATAAAACCCCCAAGTCCCTTGCTTCCCGTTTGCGCTCTAGTACTCGGGAATTTAGTCTGTAATTATGAGTATTCCTGTCAAAATTGATGGTTTAATCGACGGTAAGACAGCGAGTATATTAAAATATACTCGTAATGCAATTCGTCTTTGTCGCCGCCCATTTCGTAATCGCATCATTTAACCGGCATAGTGGGAGCAATCAATGTGTTTAAGAACAATTATTGATTGACCCCTTTCATGGACTTTGTAGGTCTGCTCACCATTATTTATTTATTTAAAATACTTTATTGCACAAAATTACAAAATAAAATTGTACATAGGCGAACTTAATGCCTTAGGCATTTTCTACCAGCTAACCTTTGAGAGAGTGGAAGATTATGCATAGGGTGCAAAAGCAAATAAATAATAATTTAAAAGACATATAGCGAATAGTATATAAACTACTTAAATATTACATGTAAATACTTAAACATACACTCAATACATAATATACTACTTATATAAATCATACAATATAATACATATAGTACATATCAAAACAGAAAATGCTAAAGGAAAAATTGGCAGTTACTTATTCAGATAATGAGTGGTGAGTAGACGTTTAAATACAGCGATGGTTGGAGCCTGTCTTATACACAGAGGAAGCAAATTCCATTGACGAGCAGCTGACACAGTAAAAGAATCGGAATATTTGGTGGAGATGTGCGACGGGATCTTTAATTGGTTATTAACAGAGGAGCGAAGAGGACGATCGTGAGAATCACAGAGGAAAATAAATCGAGATTTTAGGTAAGAAGGGGTATTAGGATTATAGAGGATGTTATAAAGGAAAGAAAGCATGTGCACTGATCTACGTGATCGTATATTAAGCCATCTTAACTGTTTGCGGTAAATAGATACATGGTCATATTTGCGAAGGCCGAAAACAAAGCGTATGCACAAGTTAAGAAGGCGGTCGAGTTTATTGAGTAGGTCTTCAGTCAGATCAGAGTAACATACATCAGCATAGTCTAAAATAGGGAAAAGAAGTAAATTTACTAACATAATCTTTGTCTTAAATGGAATGAGGTACTGGGACCGCTTGAGCGAATGCATGCTGGCGAAAATACGTTTACTAACTTCCGAAATGTGGTAGTTCCAAGAAAGATCGCAGGTCATATGTAAACCAAGGTTCTTAGCATGCTGGCAAAAAGGAAGAGGTATGCTATTAAATACTAATGGAGAGATTGATTCCACATCCAATCTACTCAACATGTGTTTAGAACCAAGGACCATGACCTGCGTCTTACAAGGATTAACTAAAATACCAAGGTTTTGCGAGCGAACCCGAATAGCTTCCAAATCACGATTAACCCTGGTAATGGCAACATTTATGTCACAAATATCAAAGTGCAGCGAAAGTTGCAAGTCATCGGCATACAGATGATAGGAACTGAAATTAATTACTTGAACCATGGCATTAATAAAAACCGAGAAGAGCAAAGGAGATAAAACGCCACCTTGCGGGACGCCAGCAGTGAGGAAACACCAATCAGAGAAAACATTGTCCACCCGAATGCGCTGCCTGCGTCCGCGAAGATATGAGTTGAACCACTGTGTCGCAGTAGGAGAAATATTAAGTGAACGCAAAATAGCGATAAGAATATCATGATCGACACAGTTGAAGGCATTACTAAAATCTAGGAGAACAAGCAGTGTTAACTTTTTTTCGTCAATAGCACGGCGTATGTCATCAGTGATATTTACAAGAACAGTGCTGGTGCTATGAGACAATCGAAAGCCAGACTACCGCGGATTCAATAATGCATTACTATTTAAAAAGTTAGTAAATTGTTTGTGAACAACGTGCTCCAGGACTTTAGATAAGAAAGGAAGAATAGAAATGGGTCGTAGATCGTTAAAAGTAGTGGGGGCAGTTTTTTTTGGAATCGGAATAACATGCGCACTTTTCCAAGTAGTGGAAAAATGTCCTGAAGAGAGAGATGAATTAATAATTAATGTAATAGAAGGGAGAATTATGTCAATAATAGGAATAATCAGGGCGCGACCAATATCATCAAAGCCCACTGCCTTACTAGTTATAGATTTAACAATTTTCTTTACATCACCTGTGGTCACAGGCTGCAGTTCAAATTGAAGTGGGGCAGAAGCGGATCTTATTTGTGAGATGACATTAGATTTTTTAGCGGGGTCTAAAGGAGTAGAGGGGGAAGAGAAGTATAGATTAAGGCTGTTAATATCAGAAGGGACGAAACTATCGGATTTAGGTTTACCGAAACCAAGAGCACGAAGAAATTTCCAAGTATTTTGGGGGGTGGAGGACCTAATGAAAGTATGAATGTATTGGCGTTTTGCGTTCCTACACATCTGATTCACGCGATTCCTTGCACACTTGCAGTGTGTTCGTTTACTCCTGTTTTTCGCTTAAAGCGCTTAGGCTTTAAGCCAATCCAATAAGCCGTCAAAGTACACAAAGCGAAGCAAAGCAATCGCAGCGTTTGCAGGAGTACTCGAACGGTTTTTATGTGCATAAATAAAAATCGTAAAAAAATCATAAGAGAATACAAAATAGAGTTTAAAAACTGTTAAGTGAAAGGGAGGAACAATAAAAATAAACAAAAAAAAGTATTTGATACACAATAATTGTGACCACAGACAATTTACTTTGATTGCACTACTCGTATTTTCCAAGCGTTCGCAGCGAATTCGATGACGTAATTTGCTTTTTTTCTGAGACGTCATCAACAATCAAAAGCAAAGCGAAGTACTAAAAAACACCTGTCAAGTAAATTAAGCTAGCTTTGTAAGCCTTTTAAGCAGTACTGAAACGTACCGTTGAATGCATTCCAGTTCGCTTCGCTTCGGTCTTTCCTAACTTTCCTCTTCAAAGAATCTCTCCATCTCATGGCCTTTCGTATTTTATCATCTAGCCAGGGCGCCGGAGGTCTCTTCATGCGCACTCTTCATTAGGTAGATACAAAGTCACATGCCGTGCTCCAATATACAGGGTGAATTTAAAAGGGTGTACTTTGGGCTAATATGAGGTTCTGCTGATCACTTCTCCCATGAAACCATGTATCGCAAATGAAAAAAAAAAAATGGCTTCCCCATACAAATTGGTCATTTTAACATAATTAGTTTGTATGGACAAGGCAATATTTTATTTCATTTGCGGCACATGGTTCCATGGGAAAAGTTGTTCGAATTGATCAGTAGAACCTCATATTAGCCCAAAGTACATCCTTTCAAAGTCACCATGTATATATATATATATATTTTCACAACTAAGGCTTTTTTCTTATAAAATAGAGTTGCAGTGTCGGGCAAAGCTTTCAGTTGACATAAAATGTTGATCGGTTTATTTGCTGGCACCCCCAAGTAGACAACCCGGCGCCACTCTTATTGCCTAATATGAGTTCAAAGAAGAACAATCTAACTGCTAGTTAAGTTCTTTTGGAAGTTCAACTTTCTTCTTTTGGTATTAAAGTCTCCTTTTTACTGAGAGTCTGATTGGAATATAAAACAACTTAACTATGTTATAAGATGTTGACAATGTCAACCGTTTTCTTTAGGAATTAAAGTCCTTTTATTAGAATCTGATTGGAATATTATATACGTGGTGGCCGAGTTGGTTAGACCTTGCACTTAAAAACACTAAGGTCCCTGGTTCGAATCCCAGTGTGTACCAATGAGTTTTTAATTTAAAAATATATGTACATTTGTTTGACAACACCACTATAGTGCCTCGGAGAGCACGTTAAGCTGTCGGTCCCGGTTTCACTATACCAACTTGTGAAACTGTTTATAGATTGGTTATTGAGTCTATTCAAAACATCGCGACGAGCTAGCCACTTGTTCGGTGTAGACTCATACCATCGGCTACGACGAGGTGGGATTAAAACCCCTCCGCTGGGTACCCTGGGGCCGTCTCGAGCGCCGTAAGGCACCCGTGATGATTTGTATGTATATGTATGTGATTGGAATATTAAAACTGTTTACCTTTGATTTGAGATGTTTTGCAATTCCTACCTTTGTTTTGGAGAAGGATTTGTTTATTAAAAGACTGTAAATTCATCTTTATTGCTTAATTGTTTTTATACTACACCTGCTCGGAAAGTAGGTTCTTACTTGCGTAAGAATAGGTCAGAAAGTACGTCTTTGTAGTCGTACAAATATGCGGGAGGAAAAAGTGTATGAAAATCCATTGTTAACGTGCTTAAGCGGGAGGAAAAAGTATATGAAAATTCATTGTTAACGTGCTAGTTTTTTTTAAATTTTTTTTCTTCAATTCTTCCAAATTAGGAAAAGCAAGGGTTCAAAGCCATACAGCCTAGTTTTTTTTTACAAGTTCGAAATTTTAATCAAAATAAAATAAAATAAAAGTATTGGTTTATTGGCTGTTTACTTTCTTTGCATTTTTGATTTATTAAGTTGTAACAACTGTAATAATTTTAATATAAACTTTAATTAATAGAGATTTTATTTTTTATTTTCCTCGTAGGTGTAGTATAAAGCACTATGTATCACTCGGCGAGAAAGTGCGATTCCTAACTCGAGCGAATTAAGGCCCTCCGCTTCGCGTCGGGCCTCAAACTTCGCCCTCGTTAGTAATCGGTGACTTTCTCCCCTCGGTGAACAATGTACTATTTTTATTGGAGTACAGCATGTGACTTTGTATCTACCTGGAGGTGAGGTCGATAAACAACGTTGATCGCTCACACTTCAGCACTTGCCGGCTAAATGATGCGATTACGAAATGAGCGAAGACGAATTGCATTACGAGTATATTTTAATATACTCGCCGCCTTATCGTTAGTTCAACCACCTATTTCGTAAACGTATCTTGAAAGTAGACTACCACCTCGACAAGAAATCGATGAAAACCGGTGAACCCACAGACTAAAATCGAAACATGACTTTATTTATAAATACTTTAACTTATTATTATAAAAATAATAAATCACGGGTAACTTACGTCCAACCAGATCGGCCAGGGTACCCAGCGGCGGGGTTGTATTCTCACTTCATCATGGCCGATGCAATAGAATTCTGAGACTAGACTATAGGCCGAACAACTGGCCAGCTCGTCGCGAAGTTTTGGATTCATGGTTCACTAGTTATAATAATATATAGGACAATTTACACATATTGCTCTGGTCACTAACTAAGCTCTAGGCTTGTGCTATGTGTATTAAAAACAACGATATAATACATGTTATATTTTATAAACACCCATACCTTGACAAACTGTACAGAAAAACGAACTAATATATTTTTGTCATTGGTGAGAATCGAACCCACAACCTCCGGATACATTGCCAAAGGCGCAACCACTAGTCAACGCAGGCGGTCACAAGTTGGTATAGTGAAATTGGGACCGATAGTTTAACGTGCTTTCCGAAGCACTATAGTGAAGTTGTCAAACTTGAACATTAAAAAAAAACTCATTGTAAACAAAATTGTAGTGTATTTTAGTCTAACTCGGCCACCACGCACCTGTATAAAAAAAATATAATAATATAAATATTTTAGAATGGATACCTACTTCAGTTTCATAATAATTGTATCCATTTCAAACTTTATGAAACTTTTTAAAAAGGTTAAAATTAAGGGATGTAAAGCTTTAGGGGTTTTGTAAACTTTCAGAGGGTTTTAACTAATTTAATATTTCAACGATAATGAGATGTGAAACGCGTTAACTTCCTGCTTTAGACGAGGGTTTATTTAATTAGCAATATTATGTGTTAGTTTTCGTGAAAATATACTAGCTGATCCGCGTAACTTTAACCGTTTATGCAGCTCTTAAGGGCCCTGGGGCCTTATTCCAAGTTTTCCACCGCTAATCACGACAAGACGTTACGTAAACTATAAATATTGAAATATATCCCGTTAATTATAGAGTTGAAATTCCAATCCCACACACATGCTTAAACTTGCGAAGAATTCGTTTATTTCAAGATGGCGGCATTATTATAGTCTCGGGCGCAGTAAGGCACTCGTGATGATATGTATGTTTAATAATAATAATAACTTTATTGACCAAAAAATCACAATAGTGTTGTCAAACAAATGTACATATTTTTTTTAATTAAAAACTCATTGGTACACACCGGGATTCGAACCAGGGACCTAAGTGTTTTTAAGGCCCAGGTCTAACCAACTCGGCCACCACGTAACAATAATAATAAATAATAAAATCTTATTTGCCAAAAAATATGGTACAGAGATGTTACATTGTTTGTTCGGTTCACATATTTTACTGTATTTTACAGTATGCAAATGATAAGTAGGTAGGTACATTTTTATATTAATATTACACCTATAGATTACAGAAACAATACACAATTATAAATTAATTAAACATTATTATTTTATCATAGAGACAAACACACAGTTATAAGTTAATTAAACATTATTATTTCTCAAATTCATTTACAATAACATTTTCAGGTACCTACCCAATAATAGCTTAAAATTATTACTAAATACATTCAAACTATTTAATTACAATGTCAAAATTTAAAATAACAAAAATCAATATCAATTCATTTATATCAATTCCATTTCCATACAAATTAGACAATACTTGTTATCGAAAATCAAAAAATTCACTTATCGAGTAGAAACATTTATCGAGAAGCCATTTTTCAAGTTTAATTTTACATAATTTATCAGTCATGTCCCTAAACTCCCTCGGTATTTTGTTATAAACCTTAATACACATAATGTAAGCATTTTTACTATATAAGGAACTGTGGCAATTTGACATCATTAGTTTTGAAGGATCTCGAGGTACAAACCTTGCATTCAAATTATATACAGTAAACATGTGTATATGTTTTCTTACAAATAAAACTATTTCTAATATATATAATGATGTCAAAGTTAGCAAATTTAATTTCATAAAAAGTGGTCTGCATGTTTCATAGGGCCCAACATCACAGATCACGTATGTTTATTATTAGTGAACTTTCCTTTTATTCTTACTTCCAGACTTAAATAAAGATTAACTAGGGCTCTGTCACAGATGAAACAATAGTGCTCTGTAGTCGACTTGACGCCTTACAAACATACTTCCAACATTACAACTTGACTGTTAGTCGACACTCAATTATTATTTTTATGTTGGTAATTGTACGCAAAAATCTTTCTGTTGTAATAAATATTTTTGTTAAAAAGATATAAAAAACACCCAACACAGAAAGAATAATTAATACAATGACCGACATAAATATTATTTTAATTCTGCGACAAACAGTAGTCGAGTATTACTGGAAGTGCAAAAGTTCTTTTTGTATGGAGAACGCGGACTTAGTAGTTGCGAATGCAGTGTCTTTAATTCTATGATTAAACCCAATTGGCTCGCTGCAAAAGAAAAACAACATATCGACCATACAACCCAACCGAACGGAAAAGAACAAAAAGCGTTTATTTGCGGAAACGAAACGCGTTCCAAAAACATTTTATTGAAAAACTTTTTGAATACCAACGCGGTTCCGGCGCTAAGCAAATAACTAAACTGAAATGAAACTTTATTACAAAGGTGTGAAAATGAAAATCTATTAACTACCGCCAATTGTATTTTTTTTAATGCAGTAAATATACTGATGAAATTTACTAGTTTTGCGTTTTAATTTTTAGTCAGTTATTCAATGACTTATTTTTTTCAGGTTGCAGTTATTTATTTATTAGAGCACGTCATGTGACTATGTATTTACTTGATGGTAAGCAGGTCTGCAAAATCCATGAATGGGGCCGATCAATACATATAGTTGTTTAACAGAATTGACACTCTCACTAAGTCGGCTAAATGATGCGGGCGGAGACAAATACGGATTTGCATTCACTGTCGTTTTTTTTTTATAAGAGCTCGGCTTGTGACCTTACATGATGGAAAGCAGTATTTTTTTTTTTATTTAAAATAGTTGATTGCACAAAATGACAAAATAAAATTGTACATATTTTATACCGTCTGAATACCGTATAAAATCTTACCATCAAATCAATAGCCCGTTAACAATAGCTCGTAACCGCAGCTTGAAAGACTACCACCTCGACAAGAAATCGGTGCATTATAGGCTCCTAAAAACTAGTAAATGCACAGACTGAAACCGAAACATGACTGACAGCTGACGGTTTTTGGATATATTTGGGCAAAAACTAAAAAAAAAAAAAAAACAAATAAAACTTAATAGAAACAAAAAAATATATATTAAAAAATATAGGGTAATATTCATACCTACGTAAAAATAGTTTTACAACCCTAAAAAGTAATAAAGTATACAATTTTGTATCATAAATTCTGAGCAACAAAGTATATATTAGCACAGGTATAAGAACTAGTTTTGATCCCTCAATGTAATATAGCAATTTTTATTGCAAAACTTTAGCGAGAGTTGAAAGGCAATAAAACTTGCATGTAGACACACATAGAGCCTCAATATAATTTAATGAAACACCTTGTATCAGATATTTTCACTGGTGAAACTTTTTTAAACAGAAAAAAAAATCTCTAAATTCGCTTCTGACGTGTTGTAGTCTTTGGCGTTGAAACGGGAGATCTTGGGTTCGATGGGTGGGAACCCATGTCAAAAAAATAATGTACGTTATTTCTGAACAAGGTGTGAGAGACTTCTTTAGCTGACCGATCATCATCTAGCTATTTTTTGGTTTTAGTCTGTGGGTTTATCGGTTTGTATGAGCATCGATTTGTTATAGAAGTGGTATTTTATATAAGAATGCGGTTCCGAAACGGGCAGTAGATTGGGAGCGATTCAGAGTTGTAAAGCAACAATATATTGATCGACCCATTTATGAAGTTTGTAGATGTGCTTACTACCAGGTAGATACAAAGTCACATGCCGTGATTTAATAAACTTCTAAAGTACGTCGATATATATGTATATATTTTAAATTTTTTATGGCTCGAAAACAAGTCCAACTGCCTAATATTTTTTTGTGTTACCAACTGTTAAATAATAACCATTTTTTATTATTTTCAGGTACTTAAACCGTGTGTATATAAAGACTACTTATATGGTATGTACCAATGTATATATGAGATATATAACTATGAAAATATATACTTTTAAATAGCAAATAAAACAGGGTAAAATAAACTTAAGAAGCAAAAAAAATCGGATCTAAACTTAGGAAAAAAAATCAACTTTATTGCATAAATTAACATAAGTGCAAAATATAATCAATTATATGAAAAGTTCAATTACTGAACCATTTACTATTCATCATCATCATCATCATCATAGCAGCCTTTCACGCGTCCTCTGCTGGACATAGGCCTCCCCCAAGGATCGCCACAACGACCGGTTCTGCGCTGCCTGTATCCATCGGCTTCCCGCGACCTTTTTCAGGTCGTCGGTCCATCTTGTGGGGGGCCTGCCTCTGCTGCGTCCACGCGGTCGCCACTCGAGAACCTTAATGCCCCAACGGCCGTCCGTTCTGCGAGCTATGTGGCCTGCCCACTGCCACTTAAGTTTGGCGATTCTGGAGGCTATGTCGGTTAATTTGGTCCTTTTGCGGATCTCATCGTTTCGAATACGATCCCGCAAAGAAACGCCGAACATAGCGCGCTCCATTGCCTTTTGTGTGACTGTGAGCTTTTTCATGAGGCCCATTTACTATTTACTAAAAAAATATATGTAGAAAAACTAGCTGTTTAATTTTCCCCAATAGGAAATATCGATAAAAAATTATGATTTTTCGATTCGTTTATTGGCATAAAGCAAACTTTTTGTATTTATTATTTTTATTTTTGTACGTTTGAGAAAATCGAGTCCCTTGTAATATTCATATTCATATATATATTATCTATTTATTTGCTTTTTAATATGGATTATGCTTTAATTTATCGCACATGCTCTATAGTTAAAGAAATCAGTTTGAAAACTAAATTAGCATTTTTTCTTGCTGACTGACATAAGATTGCAGGCAGTTTTTCACAGTTTCACTATACCACATGCTATTTGGTTATTGAAACTATGCAACATTGTGACGAGCTAGCCACTTGTTCGGTACAGTAGCTCTACCACAAGTTTTTGCAAACAGTTTCTACTATAATATAGGAATCAACCAATAGGATCGCTTTATTTTTCAAATAAACCTCCCTTATCGGTTGATTCCTATTTATAGTTACTAGCGACTATAGTAAAAATTGTTACCATTGGCTACAACGAAGTGGAAATTTAACCCCATCAGCCCCTGAAACCGTCCATGCGGTCTCGAACACCGTAAGGCACCCGTGATGGTACTTGCTACCCGGAATAGTAGTAGCAATCAATACTGTAATATATCTACTTACCATCAGGTAGATACAAGGCCAATAGTTCCATTACAATAAAAATTTTTTTAGATTACTTACGGATCTCTAAAAACAAGTACTAACCAAAAAAAAAAAACTAAAAGATTTTCGCGCCAACCCAGTGTTGGCTGCGATCGGCTTAATGAGACGTGGCATCGGGAATCGATCCTTGGACTATAACATTAAGGCGCTGACAACACATAAATTGACTTCTATAACAAATTGCCTTTAGGTATTTTGTAATTTATAAAAAAGCTCAGGATACTTTGAAAGAATTCCAAGTCTCTTTCAATTAATTTAACCTCTTTAAAAGCGCTGAAAACTCTTGTTGAAATGTAAGGTTCCGCGAACTAATCCACAATAATTTGCATGGCCAATGGGAAAACGCTGAAGATGACGAAGTCAACAAAAAAAAAGAGGTTTGTGCGTTTTTTATACTCCGTCGCCCCCCGTAGACTAGTGGCGCACTTGACGCTGTATCCGGAGATCGTGGGTTCGATTCCCATCCATGGCAAAAAAGTATTAGTAGGTTTTTCTTGGTTTGACAGTTTTACAGTTTGTCATGATCTGGGTGTTTATAAATATATAATTTATTGAATTTGTTTATTTATGTATAATATATAATGTGATTGATTAATATTATAAAATTTAAACAGTTAAACTAAAAAATACAATTGAAAATAATTACTAAACTATAATTTGAGACAAAAACAAAACCAAATTACCAAAAAATAATGCATAATATTATGTATTATATCATTTATATACACATACAATACATAAAGAGAAAGGCGACAGCTAAAATAAATTTTAAAGCAGACGGAAGGAAATTTGCATTTATAATGTTATACTCGCATGTAGGAGTCATATCTCGACACTACATATATAATAGTGTATATCAGCGCCTTAACAGATATACTGGGCATTAGTAGACTCAAATTGTTTGACCGAATTGGGGGCATTTGAACCCCTTTTTGTTGGATAAGTGTGAACAGTTTTCTTATAAAATTATGTGGTTTTCAGGAGACTACTGCATCGATTTCTTGTCGAGTGGTAGTCTCCTTTCAGGGTGCGGTTACGAAATAGGTAGTTGAATTAACGATAAGGCAGCGAGTATATAAAAATATACTCGCAATGCAATTTGTCATTGCCGCCTCCCATTTCGTAATCGCGACATTTAGCCGGCATAGTGGGAGCGATCAATGTTGTTTAAGAACAATTATTTATTGACCCCATTTATGGACTTTGTAGGTCTGCTCACCACCAGGTAGATACAAAGTCACATGCCGTGCTCCAATAAATAAAATAATAATAATTGAATTAGGTGGGTTAGGGTCTATTTTTAGATGTATTATATAAAGGTCGTAGGTTTGAATCCCACCCACGGAAAATATTTTTAGTACATTTTTCATACGTTATTTTTACTGGAACACGGCATGTGACGACCTACAAAATCGGTTACGAAATGGGCGGCGACAAAGACTAATTTGCATTACGAGTCTACGCCCGTTTCGTAACTTTGTAATCGGACCCTGAATGGAGACTACAACCTCTATAAGATAATGATGAAATAGTCTCCTCAAAACTGTTGAACCCACAGATTAAAACCGTAACATGACTAGGTCACTTGACGGTTTTTGCATCCGTATATTGGTGGACTTATTTATATTATCATAGTACAATAAAGCCTTAATTAGTAAACAAAGGTTGCATTGTTAAGGAACCCATTCAACGCAAAGGGATAAGTGGTAAGTCTTTGTAAATGCTAAACGCGACGTCCCAAGTTTGTTACTACTAAACACTATTGCCAAGTTTGTCTATGCCATAGACCTATATTACTTACACCATAGACAGTCAAACAATTTTTTTTCTTGATACAAATTTTCAATTTCGTAAACACTGCTCTCCAGTAGATACTGGTAGTAACCAGACCTACAAATTACAACAATGGCGTCGATTAATCAACATTGATCGCACTCATTATGCCAGCTAAATGATACATTTCGAAATAGGCAGCGATAAGACGAATTTGCATTACGAGTCTACTAAAATACCTAATAAGAACTCGCTGCTTTACCTTCATTAATTGCTTGTTTCGTAATCGCACCCTGAAAGAATACCACTTCGACATGAAATGGATGCATTAGGCTCCTGAAAACTGATAAACTGTGACTAAAACCGAAATATTACTAATTCAGTTGATGGGTTTTGCATCTGTATGGGCGGTGGTAGCGAGACCGGTCGGTCTGCCTACGTTATAGAGACATTCCTCCCACCTAAAGCTTTGACTTATTATTACCTACTATTTTAGTGCACAGGAAATGAATTCGCAAACTTCGAGTTTAAAAAAAAAAAAAAAGTTTTCAGTGATATAAAAGTAAAAAAAAAAAAAAGAACATGGAGGTGTCGATTTTACTTACTCGATCCTTATTACATAATTTCTTTATTAAAAATCTGTTAAGTTTTAAAATGACAACTAAAGAAATAGTTTTAGAATCATACATCAAACTTTGGTTCTTCTTTCAAAAGTTATTAGATTTTTACAAAAGTTATTAAATATACCATTTAATTATTATAGAGTAAGTAATATTTACTTCTCCACGTTTTTTAAATAAAAAACTTTAATATAAAAAATAAAAATGAGTTGATTTGAACAAAAATATCATACATTTATATGCACAAAGAATAACATAAAAATATATAACAAAACATTGAAGGGAGCCCAGAGGCTCTACCATGGGTTTGCGCATTGTAGAAACGTAACGTATTCATTTACGTATACGTGAGCAACAACCAATAGGATCGCTTTATTTTTGGTAACAGGATTGAATAAAGCGATCCTATTGGTTGTTGCTCACGTATATCATCATGGTAGAGCCTCTGACCTCCGCGCTAGGTTTACTGTGCTACAGGAGCCAGTCGTAGCCGTTCCACAATCGATTCATTTATACAATGCCAATTTTTCACTTAAAATTTATAAGTATACTATACTTATTCTAGTTGTGTATAAATCATTGTGTGTCTAGTGTATGATTTTATGTGTGTGTATGTAGTGTGGCGGCCAATATACGTAGTGGCCGAGTTGGTTAGACCTTGGAACTATTATTATTTCTTTTGTGCCTTGGACTTAAATACACTTAAGTCACTGGTTCGAATCCCGGTGTGTACCAATGTGTTTTTAATTAAAAAAAATATGTACATTTGTTTGACAACAACACTATAGTGCCTCGGAGAGCACGTTAAGCTGTCGGTCCTGAGGCTCTACCATGGGTTTGCGCATTGTAGAAACGTAACGTATTCATTTACGTATACGTGTGTATGTATGAGTGTGTGTGTGTATTTTGTGTATGTGTATGCCTTTGTGTGTGCGCCAGTATTATCAAATTAAAAATCAATTATAGAGTGAAATAATCCTATGGATTTATTAAAAAAATAATTAATATATAAATTTTCAATTACAATTGTGATTAGTAATATAATGATAAATGGTAAGCTAAAAATATTTTAAGTAAGAACAAAGAAATACCAATAGTAATATTATATATATATATATTTTTTGACAATTTACACATATTGCTCTGGTCACAAACTAAGCTCTAGGCTTGTACTATATGTACCGGAAACAATGATATAATACATATTATATTTTATAAACACCCAGACCATGACAAACTGTACAGAAAAACGTTTTTTTTTTTTTTTTTGCCATGGGTGGGAATAGAACCCACGACCCCCGGATACAACGCCAAAGTTGCAACCACTAGTCTACGGAGGCTGTCAGTATAACACATAATAATTAATAACTTAGTTTATTTGATGACCGTGAGCAGATTTTATGCTGCCACATAATTAAGATCCTGAAGAATGTCACTGTAAACCATATTTAAGACGTTTTTATTAGACGTTCGAGGAGTTCGCGAAACCGTTTCCTGGCATTAACATTCCATTGGTTCTCTACGCAAGTGTTTTTAGTTCTATAACTTTTTAAGTTGTCGAAAGTTGAGCTAACTTTGACGGTCGGTTTACAAGTTAATCTTACCGCGTAGTCGGCGTCGGTTAAGTTTAACCGTAGTTAAAATTCTTGACCTACTTTCTTAGTTAACGAAATTTAAAGTGTACTATCGATTTTAAAAAGTCGCACAACTTCCATGCATGAAAGAATAGAATAGAATAGAAATATTTATTGCAGTAAATTGTTTTACAACACAACACCATTTCTGGCATGCAATTTTACAAAAAGTACAAGACAAGAATACAACAAACATTGAATCAATTAAGTACCCATTTATAAACTAGACAACACAAAATTATATTCACACACAATCATCAATCAGAGCCATTTACAATAACGCCAATTTATTATAATTAAAAAAATCCTTCATGTTATAAAATGCATTATCCAATAACCACCCTTTTAATGTATTTTTAAATGTAATATTGGCTAAGATTTTAAATTCATTAGGTATATTGTTGTACACTCGTATAGCAACAACAAATGTGCTTCTATTAAATACCTCAGATCGTATAGGCGGGAAATATAGATCATGTATGTATTGCGAACGTATCGGCCTATTTCGTAAATCAGTTATCTTTTTAAATAAACATGTATCCACTCAACCGTCCGTGGATACCATAGTATCCAAAAAAAAAATAGGGTCTTACGTCCGCGGCTGCTCTAGTATCCAATACACTTGAACAATGCGTCATTGTTCTAAGCACCATCTAGTGAATTACATCGTCTCTTTTTAGTTTGTTTGTTGTTTTAATATCACAGACCATGATATTACTTCACTAAATAATCGGTAGATGGCTAAATAGAATGATTTTTTTAAAACAAAAAAAAATAAAAACTTTAGTTGGCGTTGTACTATTGCGTTGGAATTAGATTTTGAAGAATATTGTTGAAATATATCTCGTAAATAATATTTTCTGCTATTATTATACATGAAAATGATCCTGAGGATTTGTTTTTTAAGATTACAACTATATTTTATAGTTTGTGTATATAATCCTATTCTAAATAGAGGGTCAAAATGATAGGTATTATTTGGACGAGAACAATGGCCGGTTTTGGCGGGCTTTTGTGTTTTACAGTTTACTTTACATTCTTTTTAATAAAATAATACCTAAAAAATGAATAATAGTTCACTATTTACATAATCATATACTTTTATTATAGAAATGTATTAAGATTAATAATATTTCAATAAAATTTAGGCATGTTTATGCGCATGAAATTTGATACCGCGGCCGAAATTCGAGAAGTAGGTGTTTTGTTTCAATTTATTTCACAATTGAAGACTACATTTAATATCAATATTTTTACATTGTTGGAAAGGGAAAATAATATAGAATTTTATACTTATTTTTAAATTAGTCTAATTTCCAATATTATTATATTAAAATGGAGAATTATGAAAAATAACACAGTTTTTTTAATTTTTTTCGCATGTTTTGTTTGGGTTTTAGTAACTTATATTAACATTATCAATATTTTTTTATATAACCCTGTTAAGTATATTTTCACCTATTGCTACGTATTTTTTTTATTATTATAGGTATTTTAATTTAGCGGATATAGCGGTTTATATTAATAAAGTATCGCGAAAAAACAGGTAAATTACAGGTAGCGCTTGACCTCGCGAACAGCGGACGTTAGAGGCTAGCTTGGTTGGTCCGCGCTGGACGGTTAAGTGGTCTTTCGAACAAAAAGACATATTTCCAAAATGAAAATGCACGTCAGAGTCAAAAATCTTCTTTTTTTAAATATTGGACGGACAGATTCATCATTTTATATTAAAGAGCAATCCGAGGGCACTTTTTTGTAAAACTAATGTACTATTCACATCTACCGAATTACCCCAGAATAATATTCCATACGATAATATTGGATATATATTACCGTAATATGAGCTTTGTGCAACATCAATACTCGCAATTTCTACCAAAAGAGATAAAACACGACAGCAACTTGATAACTTAGTGTTAATTTTTTCAATATGTGACTTCCAGTTTAAGTGATTATCTACGGATTTTCCAAGAAACATTGTGTTATTTAAGTCTTCAATTTTTTTGTTATCTATTGTTATATTAACTTCTAGGGGTGCTTTTTTATAATTCATAAATTGCATTAATTTTGTTTTCTCAATATTAACATTTAAGTTTATACCTTTGAACCAATCAATAATCTGAGTGATTGAATTAATTATTTCATTTTCATATAGTTTTTAGTTATTAGTATTATCATTGTTGTTATTATTATTATTGTTGTTTTTATTATTATTCTTATTACTACAAATATTATTTATACTATTATTACCATCATTTTTATTATCATTATCAGCTTTTTCATTCACATTACTTATTACAACATCATACTTTAAATTATTACCATTATTATTTTCATTAATTTTAATATTATGTTCATCGACAAATAATATAGTCGCATCGTCTGCGTACATAACACTAAGCCGATTTGATATTTTAGGGAATTCATCAACATATAAGAGAAATAACAATGGCCCCAAAATACTGCCTTGGGGAACACCTAATTTAGTTTTAGCATATTTAGATATTTTATGTTCCATCGTTTTATTGCTTGGATTTAATTTATTACTTCAGTTGTTTGCATTCTATTGCTCAAATAAGACTCTATTAATTTCAATGCTACCCCACGTACACCAACGTACTAAAGTTGTTATATTACTATTGGGTGTATCACACAATCAAATGCTTTAGATAAGTCAATAAAAAGTGCTGTACAATATTTACTGTTGTTTATTGATTCCCAAACCTTATTCAACATACTATACATGGCTAAAGATGTCGATCGATCAAAGTATGTATTAATCTGTCATTTAAATAACTTGGTGTAATCTCATATTGTAATAATAAAGGAATGAGCCCACTGATGCCTGAGACACAGGTTCTCACCTAATTCAGGCACAGCTTAATCCAAAAAATATAATGTTTTTTTCTGAATAAAGTTATTATTATAATGTATTAATACGGAAGTGCCTAAAATTGCTTATCCAGATATGAGACAGAAGAACAGAAGAACGCCTACCATATAAACACAAAATAAAATCTAAGAACAAAAATTCCTATAGAAATGTATTAGCAAACTTGAACGTCAAATAATATCTACACCTTGTTTTCAGTGATATTAAAGTTTTTTTCTTGGCAAAATAAGACCGTGAATCGATTTTACTTATTTGATCCTAATTACATAGTATCTTTCGTACTTTAGTTTCTTTTCAAAATTAAATAAAATTTCTTGGGAAGCCACTGTAGATAAATTCGGCTATCATGGTCTCAGTTGCATTAAAAGGGCTGGTCGTATTCCTCGTCATATTGCCCTTAATGACATAATTCGGCGTACTCTACAAACTGCTAAAATTCCCTGTATTCTTGGGCCTCTTGGAGTCAGCAGATCCGACGGCAGGTGCCCTGACGATCTTACACTGGTGCCGTGGGCCAATGGAAAGTCCCTAATTTGGGATGCAACTCGCGTGGATACCTATGCACAGTCAAATGTTTCGGCCTCTTCGTCGATCCCTGGTTCGGCCGCTGGTGCTGCGGAAGCGGGTAAAGTATAGGGACTTGACCCAAATTATAAGTATGTGGCTTTTGGTGTCGAAACTTCGGGATCACTCGGTCCCGAGAATTTCTCCATGACCTCGGGAAACGTGTATTTTTCGAATGTGGAGACCCCAAATGCCACAACTACTTCTAACAAAAAGTCAGCATTGCCATTTAACGTGGCAATGCATTCAAGTCATGATTCGGTTTTAGTCTTTGGGTTTACCAATAACAAAACGGGCGGTTGGTTCACAATAAAGTAGCGAGGATAATATTAGAATAGACTCGTAATGCAAATTTGTCCATGTTGCTGCTCATTTCGTAACCGCTTCGTTTAGCCAAAATAGTGGGCGCGATCAATATTGTTAACCAATAATTTATTGTTTGATATTGTATTATATACATATATGTTTATGTATAGTATGTATTATTTATTATGTATATATTGTATAATATATGTTATTGTATTTCTATGTCCTAATTTATATAAGTTTATTAAAATTTAAATTAAGCACCCGACTTTAAACACAATCTTAAAGATTAGCTGGTAGATAATGCCTAAGGCATTAATTTCGCCTTTGTTAAAATAAATAAATCGATCCCATTCATACAAGGTAGGTGCTGTGCTCCTATATAAAAAAACAATCCCTTCGATTTTTATTTTTATCAAACCCCTCACACAAAACAGGGGTAAAGTCAATGTAAGTATATATAATTGAGGCTTAGGTCACCGTATTTATATTTCCGTACAAATTTGTAGGTTGTGCTCAAAATAGATATCTGCAAAGGGCATTTCGAGAGAACTGAAAACTTTACATACTACCTACTGTGTTATAAACTTCTCTTCTGGGATGTGCACAGAATTTGTAGTAAGATAGAAGTAAGTTTTAGGTGGCAGGGGGACGCTGAGCCGACCGACCGTCCATACATATAATAATAATCATTTATTTACATGATAAAGATTTACAGTTTTATTGCATATAACAATATATATATATATATATCAGGGTGTGAGGATATATATCAATGGATATATATCATGATATATATATATATCAATGGATTTATTCGTAAAAATCATTGATATATATCCATTTTTTTAAGTTTTAGAAAACTAATATATTTTCTTAAGTCAAGGCTGTATATGGGCTAGATTCCTTTGCCTTAAACCTAAATTTAAAAAAGAATAATCTGTTAGTTGATTTGTTCAATTATAACATAATATTCTTTGAGGGTAGCCCGAACACTGTAGACGCGTGTTTATATTATATTTTTCAATTTTATTTTTTGTTTACCAGTTAGGTAAGGAATTATAATTTTATAATAGTATAAATACAAATAATAAGTAAACTAAGTCAAATATTGTGATTTTAATAAATAATTAAGAGGCATTTTTTTTTTAAAAAGTTCCTTATTTACTTGCTTACTTACCTTCTTTAACAAAATAAATAACTAATATGTACCTAATAAAAATTAAAACTAGTATAGTGATAAAAGGCTTTCAAACAATAAAAAATAATTATTTGGATATATATCTGATATATATCCGATATATATAAAAAATCCGATTTTTTTATTTTTATTATAAAAATCGGATTTTTTCGCATCACGGGAGCCTTACGGCGCCCGAGACCGCCTAGACGGCCTCAGGATACCCAGCGGAGGGGTTTTTAATCTCACCTCGTCGTACCTAGCCGATGGTGTATGAGTCTACACCGAAAAGTGGCTAGCTCGTCGCGATGTTTGGATAGACTTAATAACCTATCTATAAACAGTATATACCTAGCCGAATTTTATTATTTAGTAAATTAATAACATTCAAACATTTTATTACAACAATTTATTGAGAGTGAAAAAAGGGTTGCTATATTATTTAAAATTACCCACATAATAGGGATGCCGTGTAATAATTAAAATTAGAAGATATTTTTTTATGTTGTTCCTAAAAAAGGGTCACACCGAGTTAAGCTCCGTCACAGTTAATTTGACAGCTTTTATTATATTTAGTAGTTACATAACACCATGTCACTTCTAAATACTATTATTTCAGCTAATTTCCGGTTGTTTATTAAAGGGTTGGTACTCGCAACTAAAGAGATTTACGCAGAGCAATATATCGCTTAGAAGTGTGAAAATTTTGTCATTGAAAAGTTTTTATTGTTCCCAAAATAATCTGGCTCGAGACCACGCTTTGTGGGATCTTGCCATTAAAATAATACAAAGTTGCTTTTGTATTGTTTTGCAGTATTATATTGTCTCTGGTAAAGATACGTTTGCTTATTTTGCAGATTTTATAACAATGTAGTGTATATAAGCGTATATTTTATTTATTTAAACTACTTTATTGCACAAAATTACAAAATAAAATTGTACAAAGGCGAACTTAATAATGCCTTAGGCATTTTCTACCAGCTAACATTTGAGAGAGTGGAATTTTATGCATAGGGTGCAAAAGTAAATAAATAACAATACTTAAATATTACATGTAAATACTTAAATATACACACAATACATAATATACTACTTATATAAATCATACAATATAATACATATAGTACTAATATAAGTACAAAACAGAAAATGCTAAGGAAAAATTGGCAGTTACTTATTCAGATAATGAGTGGTGAGTAGACGTTTAAATACACCGATGGTTGGAGCCTGTCTTATACACAGAGGAAGCAAATTCCATTGACGAGCAGCTGACACAGTAAAAGAATCGGAATATTTGGTGGAGGTGTGCAAAGGTGTTGAAATTTTTACATTAACAAATAGTCTATGAAGTATTTTTACTCTGTTCAAGAATATTTATGCATAGTAGTTTTCGAGATATTTGATGTGGACAGACAGATTTACAAACACCGGAGTATCACTATAAGGGTTCCTTTGAAGGTGTAGAAATTAAACTTACAGTTTAAGTTTAAGGGACTTAAAGAAAAAAAAAGGATTGCGATACGGACCACGCGACGGCTCAGGTGTCGTTTTGGCCCGTTGTTTCCTGACCCGCGCGTTAACATTTTTAGATGACCGCATTTTTAGTTCTCAATATTTCCGCTTGGAGCGCTGAACTATTTCCCATACAAATTTTAGTTAACTCAAACGCAAAGCAATAGTTAGAAAACTCACACTAGGGGTACTGCTCTATTATTAGCAAAGCTTGTTATTCTTTCTAATAATTCGACAATAACAAGGCAATCTTTGTTTTCGTTGAAAGAATATTAGAATAGAACCAGCACCATTATTGGTCAAATTAGTAATCAATAAAACGAGGCGAGTAAGAAAAAACAAGACAAGCCTAGTCTCTTGTTTTTTTTATTGTTGAATCATTAGAAATAATAATAAGCTTTGCTAAAAGCAGAGCTCATAAAAAATATGATTAGACTCATTTGAGTGTTCCCCTCCACGGAAATCTTTAGTAAAAGGCGAAAGATTTATACGTTTTGAAGGGAAACCAGAGTGACGACCATGAATAATATTAGGGGTTATCACTTACGAAGTCAACAAATATTTTGACGTTTCTTTTTATCTACTGGCGCCATCTGTCTTTAAATAGGGGAACCAATAGTACGTCCCCGCATTTTAATCCTTATAAGTGTAACTTTTGTGTAATCTTTTCATAATTTTGAAAAATTATTATATTTATTTACTTTCGTAATATCCTAATAATTTCGTAGTATCCTAATAATAATTTATTTTATCTTACTTAATGGTAAAAATTCAATCTATAAAATCTGAAAAACAATAAAAGTATATAGCATGTATTTTTTTAAATATTATAAGTATAAATAATTTTTCAAAATTATGAAAAGATTACACAAAAGATACACTTATAAGGATTAAAATGCGGGGACGTACTATTGGTTCCCCTACTTTTACGTACTATTAGTACAGTAGAATAATTGTATATCTGGATATACTAATTCTAGTTATTACCTCTTATGATCACTTTTTGGTTTAGCAAAAAGTAAAAAAATAACAAACGAGCCTAGCTTAGCCGATAGCCAGCGCTACGGATAAATTTACTATTGTATTTATCGTTTATTGGGTACTCGCCATCTAGCGTGATCTAGAGGAACTATTTATAAATAATTATCATAATGGAAAATAATTCTATCTATGAAATCTGTAAAACAATGAAAGTATCTAGTATGTGTTTTTTTAATATGCTAAGTCTAAAAATAATTTACAAAATTATGTAAAGATTACACAAAAGATACACTTGTAAAGATTTAACTACTATTGGTTTCCTAATTTGCAGATAGATGGCGCCAGTAGTTAAAAAGAAACGTAAAAATATTTGTTGACTTCGTAGGTGATAACCCCAAATATTAGTCACGATCGTCACTCTGGTTTCCCTTCAAAACGTATAAATCTTTCGCCTTTTACTAAAGATTTCCGTGGAGGGGAACACTCAAATGAGTCTAATCTTATTTTTTAAGAGCTCTGCTTTTAGCAAAGCTTGTTATTCTTCCTAATAATTCAATTCAACAGATTCTTTGATTGAGTCTTGAGGGTAAGACTAACCCCCGTATTAGACATGTGACAATCACTTATTTTTCAGGATATGATCCCAATTGTTTCAATCGCGGTGGCGATTGGATTCCCAGTATTCTATCAAAAAAGATACAATAATTTTTCGATAAGGAGCAAAAAAAAATAAAAAAATGGGGGGGGTGGTAATATATTTGTGCTAACGGCATTAACAATATTTAGTCAATACTAACCACAAAAATTCCCTATAATGACAAGCCACGAGTACGAGCAAAAAATTTTTTTTATTTCAAAAAAAAAGGGGGGGGGGTTCGTCATATATCTGTACTAACCAACGGCTCTAGCATTATTGAGTCAATACTAACCACGAAAATACGCCACAATGACAGGCCACAAGAACGAGAAAAAAATATAGTACAAATTAAAAAAAAAAAACAATAAAAAGGGGGGGTATGGTCATATATTTGTTTTTCTTAATTAAAATAAATGTTTTTAAAAAATGGGGGGGCGCGTCATAAATAAATACAAAAAAAGGGGGGGGGGGTAATATATTTGTACTAACGGCTCTCATATTATTGAGTCAATACTGACCACAAAAATAAACCCTAATGAGAAGCCACCATCACCCACGCACGTACAATACACAAAATGAACGGAATTTCTATCGGTAGATAATTGTTATCGATTGCGAATTCCGTTCGGTCTGCTATTGAAACATATTGCGTTTATATCAGTGTGTCTTTTGTTTCCTTTCGGTCCCATATGTATCTTTATCCTTCTATTATATCTTTATCCTTCGATCATATCTGTATCAGTTTGCTTTCGTTCGGTCGCGGAGTTCAATCGGTCCCATGTCAATCTTTATCAGTTTGCTTTCGTTCGGTCGGCATATTGTGTCTCAATCAAAAGTACCGAATGTTTTTTATCTTGGTGAATCTTTATCTTGATCAGTTGACAATACCATATCTAAATGATTGAATTATTCGCGATTGTCACATGTCTACCCCGTATTCTAAGACGTTTCCTTAACTCCACTTTTCACTCAAGGAGCGTCTGTCTCAACTTGCTTTTTATAGTTGACATTTGGTGGAAAAAGACAGACGTTCCTTGAGTGTAAAGTGGAGTTAAGGATACGTCTTAAAATACGGGGGTAAGACTCCCTACGACTCAAAGACTGTAGACGTCTGTCGTTTTTTGTTATATTTTATTTTTCAATTTTTAATTTTATAGAATATTATTGTGCAAAAGAATATTACAGCCAGTGTACTTATTTTGTAAAATAAGAATTCATAAACCTTTTGGTCATTATAAGAAACAGGATCGATTGGCATCAAAAAAAAGTTTGTGTAAAATTATCATTTTCTTGCTGACTGTACATTTTTTCCAAAATCTGTGGTTTTTCATAAATGCAGTTAAGCATATTTCAAAAAATTATGGATGGTCTCCTAGGAACGTTTTCTCGTATCTATTACGGTTAAGGTACCTGCCCTTACTGCCCCTTATCAAAAATCCAACAAGGGGAGGATCATTCCAAGATCGCAACCGCTAAACACGACAAGACGTTACGTAAACTATAAATATGGAAATATAAGTTCTTTCAATGGTTATAAATATAAGTATAAGTATATTGAAAGAACTTATATATAAATATAAGTTCTTTCAATGCACGATTTATAGTTTTTTTCATGAGAGCTCGGCATGTGACCTCACATCTACCTGATGGAATGCAGTATGAAGGTCCAAGAACAAATGCAACCAACAATTACGATCTACGTAACCGTTGATTGCACCTATTATGCCGGCTTAAGATATACACGCTTCGTTTAAAGGACTCGAGATTATAAGAAGGAAACACGCGAGCAGGTAGAGCATTCCACATTTTAATAGTGCGACAGACAGCCTCCGTAGACTAGTGGTTGCGCCCTTGGCGTTAAATCCGGAGGTCGTGGGTTCGATTCCCACCCATGGCAAATAAATATTAGTACGTTTTTCTGTACAGTTTGTCATGGTCTGGGTGTTTATAAAATATAATATGTATTATATCATTGTTTCTGGTACACATAGTACAAGCCTAGAGCTTAGTTTGTGACCATAGCAATTTGTGTAATTTATCCTACATATATTATATATTATTATATATATACGAATCGCCAAATTTACGCAACAACAACAATTCAGTTTACGCAACGTCTTATAGTGTTTAGCGGCTGCAAACTTGGAATGACTGAAATGAATGAATGAAAAAGATTTAATATCATCATAAAAGAACTAAAATTGTTTAAAGCCTTCAACTTTCTACTATAATTAAAGGCGTGTAAAATAAGTATTAATTAAATATATTTAGTAAAACTTAACTGGCAGCAAACTAATCCTTTTCAAGGAAACCTATTCTTAATTTTAAACTTGTACAAGCTTCTACAAGTCTATGGCTCAAACAACAATTCTGTACAACTTGCTACAAGAAACACAAAACTTTGGAACTCTCAAGTAATTGCTCATGTAAGTACAGTTACTCAGTAATTTGTGTTAAGTCCTCGTACTGAGTACAGAAACATTCAATTATATTCTATTTAATTGTTATGAAAACTTTAGGCTTGGCTTTCACTTCATTGAAAAGTTTGGTTTTATTGAAATTCTAGCTAGCTTTGACGTAATGTTATTTATATAATCGTTTATTTATATCTCACGTCAAGTACGTATGTTTTCTACTCAAATAATATTTCTATATATATATACGTGGTGGCCGAGTTGGTTAGACCTTGGACTTAAAAACACTTAGGTACCTGGTTCGAATCCCGGTGTGTACCAATGAGTTTTTAATTAATAATGTACATTTGTTTGACAACACCACTATAGTGCCTCGGAGAGCACGTTAAGCTGTCGGTCCCGGTTTCACTATAGCAACTTGTGAAACTGTTTATAGATGGGTTATTGAGTCTATTTAAAACATCGCGACGAGCTAGCCACTTGTTCGGTGTAGACTCATACCATCGGCTACGACGAGGTGGAAATATAAACCCCTTCGCTGGGTACCCTGGGGCCGTCTAGTCGGTCTCGGGCGCCGTAAGGCACCCGTGATGATATGATAAAACATCGCGACGAACTAGCCACTTGTTCGGTGTAGACTCATACCATCGGCTACGACGAGGTGGGGTTAAAAACCCCTCCGCTGGGTACCCTGGGGTCTCGGGTGCCGTAAGGCACCCGTGATGATATGTATACTATAATAATAATAGTGAAATATCTAACAAAGTACATAAATAAGGATAACGTCAACTTTTGGTAGACAGGAAAGGTGTCATTTTTATATACAGACTACTAGACATACGTTTTGATATAAATTTATTTAAATAATTTTAGTGTACCTGCCCAATAACCTATAGGTAGACGTGAATTTCTTTACCTTTTGTTGTCCTTTGTGAAAAACGTGAAATACGTTAAAAAGCGGCCTCAGCCTAGTGTTTCAGTCACTGCGCAACTGATAACAGGTTAAGCAGATGACAACAAGACCGGATATGGGATGGGTGACCGCTTCATACAACCAGGCTATACCACTATAAACACCGCAACAAGCTCGCCACTTGTTATATATATATCCTTCCGCTGGGTACCGTGAGGCCATCTAAACAGTTCTTGGGAGGCAAAAAGGCACCCGTGATGGTGTTTATTTATTATTACGAATGCGATGCAATTTATCCCTTTAGCTAATAATAATATCGCAACGCTGCGCGTGAGTGAGAATCGGAAAAACTTCTATTAACTTTTTTTTTAGTTTCTCAAAGAAAATTTCGATTATAAACACCAAGGACCTAAGGTTTCTATTGCGAAACGAAGGAATATACATGCCGACTTGAAAAGTTGTACTTTGGGCTAATATGAGGTTGTACTGATCAAATGGAACAATTTTTCTTTGAAAGCTTATTAATACTATGGCCGACAAAAATATTATTTTAATTCTGCGACAAACAGTAGGCGAGTGTTACTGGAGGTGCGAAAGCTCTGTATGGAGGACGCAAACTTGCGGATGCAGTGTCCTTAAGGACCCTTTATGAATTTAACATTCAGCTCCATTACATTCTGTACTCTCTTTCCGAACAACTAGAGGCAACTGTTAGTGCGGTCTCGAAAGCGCTGCCAAAAAGTTTCAAGAAACGTACTACTTGAAAGACCGAGATCCTTCAAGAGGCACGAAGACTTCTTCGAAAATGAAATTTATATATATTAAAATTAATTGCATAAATCTATATATATCATCACGGGTGCCTTACGGCGCCCGAGACCGCCTAGACGTCCCCAGGCTACCCAGCGGAGGGGTTTTAATCCCACCTCGTCGTAGCCGATGGTATGAATCTACACCGAACAAGTGGCTAGCTCGTCGCGATGTTTTGAATAGACTCAATAACCCATCTATAAACAGTTTCACAAGTTGGTATAGTGAAACCGGGACCGACAGCTTAACGTGCTCTCCGAGGCACTATAGTGGTTGTCAAACAAATGTACATAAATTTTTAGATTAAAAACTCATTGGTACACACCAGGATTCGAACCAGGGACCTAAGTGTTTTTAAGTCCAAGGTCTAACCAACTCGGCCACCACGTATATAAAACGCTGCTGGTCCTTCTTTTGTAGTTTAATATAATTTCGAAAGCACATTTAAAAGAAAAAGCATCATAGTGTGAGCGATTAAGTACCTACTGTTAAACAACTGACCCGTACATGGTCTTTGTAGGTCTGCTCACCACCAGGTGTATATAAAGTCATATGTCATTGCCATGCTTTAATAAAAAAAGAAGCTAAGGCTTAAAAATTTTCGAGTTTTTAAATCACGGATTCAAATAAATACTCAAATATTTTTTTTAATAAAAAAAAACATGTACACATGTTTGACAATCTCCTCTATGACAATCTCGGAGAGGCTCTGTCCAAGCCCAGACAGGAATATATATATATATATATATATATATATATATATTATATATATATTAACCCGACACAGAAAGATTAATAAATCCAATGACCAACAAAAATATTATTTTAATTCTGCGAATGAGGGATCTAAGTGTTTTTAAGTCTAAAGTCTAACCAACTCGGCCACCACGTATATATCGGCTAAGATGGGTAGGTAAAATCCCACCGGTGGGTACCCCGAGTTTTTCTAAATGTGGTCTACCAGTCTACTTATGGCACAGCCTATGGGTGAAGTCACAATACTGCGTTGCGACTCCGTATCGCAAAAATGACGTCGCACAGCAATACAATGCGATGACGCAACGCAAAAAGGGTTTTTCTAAATGTGGTCTACCAGTATACTTATGGCACAGCCTATGGGCGAAGTCACAATACTGCGTTGCGACTCCGTATCGCAAAAACCACGTCGCACAGCAATACAATGCGATGACGCAACGCAAAAAGGGTTTCTCTAAATGTGGTCTACCAGTCTACTTATGGCACAGCCTATGGGTGAAGTCACAATACTGCGTTGCGACTCCGTATCGCAAAAACGACGTCGCACAGCAATACAATGCGATGACGCAACGCAAAAAGGGTTTCTCTATATGTGGTCTACCAGTCTACTTATGGCACAGCCTATGGGTGAAGTCACAATACTGCGTTGCGACTCCGTATCGCAAAAACGGCGTCGCACAGCAATACAATGCGATGACGCAACGCAAAAAGGGTTTCTCTAAATGTGGTCTACCAGTCTACTTATGGCACAGCCTATGGGTGAAGTCACAATACTGCGTTGCGACTCCGTATCGATGACGCAACGCAAAAAAAAACATTGCATACGAGTTCAGTTTCTAGTGATTAGTTTAGTCCTCCTTCTGCTTGCATTTATACCGGGCCCTGCTTCTGCTCCCAGAATTAAGGATATCAGGTAATCCATATCATACTCCGCCATCTTAAGAGGAGTGTCTGATGAGGCTCTTCGATGTTCATGCTGATTAAACTGCAAAGTATTTCCTCTCCCCGCACATGACTATGAGTCTTCCATACATTTATGTAAACCTTCCCCCCGACCCTTAATAAGAGAAAGAGCACGTATGAGATTATACCTACAATTTAGGCAGCAAAACGACTTTTGGGCCAAAACTGTTTTCTACCACTAAACTTTAATGGATTTAAAAACAAATGGTCTATTTTTATTAGAGAGAAAATAAACGATGACTATGCTTTTTCCTTTTTTTAATTTTTGGCCTTGATATTTAAGAGGAATTATTTTAATGTGAGGATTTATTTTTGCGATTTTCGGGGCTTGATATTATTTTTCCTACAACAAACTTTAAAAAATGGAAAACGTACGAGCCTAGATATAGGTCTTATTTATAACGCCTCCAAAACTCATAAAAATCTACAATGTTTAGTGAGGGGTAACAGTTAGGACCAAAAGTGTTAGCGCGTCGTCGCATTGCAGATTTGTACGTTGCGTCAGCGCATCGAAAATTTCCACGATGCGTTGTGCGTGATTTTTACGAGGCAACGCCGCAACGCTGTTGTAGCTTCTCCCTATGGTTTAAGTTTATGTGCACGACATAAAACAATAAGGTTGCATAATATTTTGACAGGTAATGCTATCCTTATCACACACACCAAGTATTGCGCCTAGGGCTGTGCTTTATTATTTATTGCAGCGTCATTATACACTTCACTCAACCTTATCGACATTTTGATGACACGGAAAGTTGTGTCAAATTTTGATGACACGGAAAGTTGTGTCAAATTTTGATGACACGGAAAGTTGTGTCAAAGTTTGATGACACGGAAAGTTGTGTCAAATTTTGATGACACGGAAAGTTGTGTCAAATTAGTATACCACTTTCCCATTCGACTCTATAGCTCTGAAAGGATACTGTAAAAGCTTGTAAAACAAATCAAATAAGCACGTTAGCGGACAGAAAGCTTCCGTAAAGCGTTTAAAGCGCTATCATCACTTAACTTTGTTTAAATCGTTTAGTTTCTGGAAAACTGTGACATTACTATAGATTACGAAAAGGTAATAGAAACATTTTCTCATGTAATAGTAATATATAAAATATATTTTTGGTCACAAACAGCTAATGTAATAAGTTTACCACAATAAACGATACAAATACATATTATATTTTATAAACACCCCGACCATGACAAACTGTATAGAAAAATGTATCTACTAGTGTTTTGCCATGAGTAGAAATCGAACTCACGACCTCTAGATACAACGCCAAAGGCATAACCACTAGACCACGGAGGCTCATATAGAATAGACGATGCAAGGTTTTTAGGTGGAAGTCAAAGTCAAAAATATTTATTTCATGTAAACCTTTACAGGCATTTATGAAAAGTCAAAAAAAAAAAAAGTATATATAAGGTCCTGTGTGCACTTGGCCAGGTCGCCATTCCTCCCACAGACAAATGTTGAGAATATAATACAAAATAAACAAATCGAAAACTATTAAAGTATTGTCCTTGCGGGAAGAAAAAAAAAAAACAACCCAACCGAACAGACACTACATAACCAACCAGTTTAAGACTAGGTGGTTAGCTGGAAGGAAGGTCTATAGCTTCTCTAGATGGATCGACCGGTTTCTTTATCACCGCCTATACAGATGCAAAAACCGTCAAGTGATCTTAAGGTGGATCGAGTAAGTAAAATCTTTTTTAGAAAAAAAAAAACTTTATTTTCATTGAAAATCTGAAAATAACGTTTACATGTTTTATTTATGTTCGAGAATCCATTTTAGGGCCCTAATTCTGGCGCTTTCGACTTACATATCGGTTCGACATATTAGAGTGAAAGGTGACAGACTTCCATATAAAACGGAAGGCTTCATTCGAATAGACGACATGCATGTCGATTACGCGAGATTTTCCGCCAAGCTTTAACTTATTCAACTTCGATCGATTTATTGTCGTAGTGGTAGTCTGCTTTCTTGGTGCGGTTACGAAACTGACGACTGTGTTGACGATAAAGCAGCGAGAATATTAAAATAGACTCATAATGTAAATACGTCTTTGTCGCCGCCCATTTCGTAATCGCATCTTTTAGCCGGAATAGTGGGACTTTGTAGATCTGCTTACATTATGTGGATACAAATTCACATGCCGTTTTCCAATTTAAAAAAAAAATAAAACTTACTATAACGAATTTGTTCTTAAAGGACTCAATAAAAACATACATACATATATATCATCACGGGAGATCGCCTAGACGGCCCCAGGGTACCCAGCGGAGGGGTTTTAATCCCACCTCGTCGTAGCCGATGGTATAAGTCTACACTGAACAAGAGGCTAGCTTGTATAGACTAATAACACATCTATAAACAGTTTCACACGTTGATATAGTGAAACGAGACCGACAACTTAACGTGCTCTCCGAGGCACTATAGTGGTGTTGTCAAACAAATGTACATATTTTTTTAAATTAAAAACTCATTGGTACACACCGGGATTCGAACCAGGGGCCTAAGTGAATACTGGTGTTGGTCTTTAAAATTAGTTTTCGCGACTGAACTTTAGACCTACTATTGGGCTCTCTATCCGCATTAGTATAGTCTACAACTAGTTGGGTATGACAGCCGTTTGTAAAGTTTTCCAATTAGTCGCGACTCCGCTGGCAACTAATTACAGTCCTGTTGACGATGCGGTTACTCATTCTACACTTGTGTTTTGTTATTAACAGGTGTACTGGCTAAAATAAGTCGGCGGGTGTCAAGTTTGCGCGAAAAATTTAAGGCTTTATTATGAGATTTTGGCTATTGTATTATGGACACTGCATTCGTAATCGTGCCCTGATTAAGGTTTCCATCCATCTGGGCATGCTGCGAATGATGTTGTCAATGATTTCTTGGGGCAACCTCTGCCATTCTTCAAGTAATGTGTTTTTCAGCTCGCCCAGATTGTTAGGAGGTGGCATTCTTGATTTGACACTCCTTTTAGCAAGTCCCAAACGTGTTCAATCGGATTCATATCCGGGGACCGTGCTGGCCACTCCATCGCTGTAACACCAACATGGTTTAGGTATGCCTGTACTGAGCGAGCACTGTGAGCCCGAGCATTATCCTGCATTGAAATGAAGTTGTTACCAATAAATGGGGCAAATGGCACAACATTTTCCTCTAAAATCTCCCTGATATACCGATCAGCATTCAGATTCCCGCCGTCGACTACCACTAACTCCGTGCGAGCTCCTAAACATATCCCTCCCCAGACCATAATTGAGCCGCCGCCATATGCCATTGTATTTTCAAAATTAGACTGAAAATAACGCTCTCCTTTGCGTCTCCATACTCGCTGCCTTTCATCAATCTGATTTAACAGAATTCTACATTCATCAGTAAAGAGAACCTGTCCCCACCCGTCAAAGTCCCAATGACGATGTTTACGAGCAAAGTATAGTCGGTTTGTGCGGTGGTGTTTCTCAAGTTTTGGTGCTTTGGCGGGTATAAATGAGCCTATACCAACTTCCTCGAATCTTCTGCGAACTGTCCGCTCACTCACTCTTACTCCTCGAACCTCCTCCAATGCATTTCGGGCCTGCACCGCCGTAAGTCTCGTGTTCCGACGAACTTGAAGTTGTAGAAAACGGTCATCTCTCCTTGAAGTACACATTTTCCTGCCTTGTCCTCTTCTCCTCACTAGAGAATCCGTCAATATGTACCGTTTGATGCTACGATGAATCGTTGATAACGATCGACAAAGTCTTGTTTCAATCGATCTGTAGGATTGACCATTTCTTCTCATTTCATGTGCTCTGATGATTTCTGATAGCGTTAAATCAGGCATACTTAGATGTTCGTAACTTATCAATAAGCAAGAAAACACAAGTCTCATAAAACTGCAATATAATGTTTTTCAAATGGAATTTATGAACTTTACGAAAACAGAAAATCTACTTCGAAGCAGTCGATAGAGATGTATGAATGAAAAATTAAAACAAACGAATGAAAAAAATGACTGTTGGCATTTTCAAATTAGACGTTTTTAAAAAATATATGTAATAAATTATAAAAAAGTAATGTAACCGGCCAATGCTACGAAAAAGATATATTAATTCTTCCTTTTTTTTGTGTTCCGCTAATTCTGCCGGTGTGTGTATTAAATCAATTATAATTAATTAATTGTTTCCTGAATCAAATAAATATATAAAAATAAATTAGTGAGTCAGGTATTTATTATTATTCTTCGATTACTTATTATAAATCTATATGAATTATTTGTTATATATTTTAATCTCTTATTATTAATTAATAATAACAAACGATAGGAAACAAACAGTCGTTTATAACAAAAAGTATATACATATAAGATTAAATCAAAACCTTGAGTTACCTAAATTAATTCTATATTTTATATAATATTTGATTTGTTCTACACGTTCTACATATATTTAATGTAAATTTAACTTAAATGACCGTATATAGTATTAGTAAAATTTTAGGTAAATAGGTACCTATAGAATGTTAGTAAGTAATTAAAGAAGAAAATATATAGGTAGAATTAAAAAAAAAACAGAATACAAAAAAAAAGTAAAAACTAAAATTAAACCATGAGAAAAATAGTTTATTATGACATAACAATTTTGAACTTCTCATTATATAATTTACAAGCTCGCTTTAAATATTTATTAGCACTCAAGCATGTAATGGTACATGCGTATCTTAATTATATTAAAAACGTATATAGAACTTGTTTTTTACATTTTTGCTATGCCTTGTTATGCTTAAGTTATTAACTATTATTATCAAATCAAATCAAATATTATTTATTTCATGTAAATCTTTACAGATATTTATGAATAGTAAAAAAAAAAAATTTAACAATAAGGTCTAGAGTGAGTTTTGTTAGGCTGCTATATATATATATATATATAACCATTATATGTTTATTAATTTATATATATCTTCACGCGTGCCTTACGGCGCCCGAGACCGCCTAGACGGCCCCAGGGTACCCAGCGGAGGGGTTTTAATCCCACCTCGTCGTAGCCGATGGATAGACTCAATAACCCATCTATAAACAGTTTCACAAGTTGGTATAGTGAAACCGGGACCGACAGCTTAACGTGCTCTCCGAGGCACTATACTGGTGTTGTCAAACAAATGTACATATTTTTCTTAACTAAATTATTTAATTAATAAAACGTATCATTAAATAAAATTAAAAAAAATAACAACCAGCCGAACGCACGCTACATAACCAACTAGTGTAAAACTAGGTGGTTAGCTGATTCCAGCTGACCATCCGATTATCATCTGTCATACAAGGGTGCCACCGAGGCGACCAACCTCACCAACCGGTATCCACGCCTTAAGTGGGCAGGAAAAGGATTCGCGAACTAGAGCGTCAAAAAACATCTAAATGTTGTTTTCAGTTATAATAAAGTTTTTTTTGGAAAAATAGAACATGGAGGTGTAGATTTTATTTACTCGATCCTAATTACATCATTTCTTTATAAAAAATCTGTTTAGTTTTTAAATGAGAACTAAAGTAATATTTTTAGAATCATAAATCAAACTTTGGGTGTCTTTTCAAAAGTTAATATATTTTTCATAAAAATACTATCTAATTAGGATCGAGTAAGTAATATTTACACCTCTACGTTCTTTTTCTGTAGAAATAAACTTTGATATCACTGAAAACAACATTTACACGATTTTAGACGTTCGAGATCGCGAAACCTTTTACTAGCTTCATAAATATTAGTTCTTATATTATATTATCAACCCAAGGCACTGATTTGATGTCCCGAGAACTATTATTATCAAAACAATCATCTACCAATTTAAATCAAATTAAAATAGATATAAAAAAAAACAAGTTTGTTACTCTAAAATAGGACCGCATAATCGAATTAAAAAACTTGTTATGAAACCGATTATGTATATAAATTCACGCGATTATATTCGAAATCATCGATTCGGTGCCATAAATCGATGCATTAACATAAAATTTTGTTTGATTTATTATAGTAAATTCAAATTAGGCTTGTTATGAATTTGAATTGATTATGCCATAGAATAGATTGGAATTTAATTGTATCAGTCATTTAATATTCTAATTCACAACAATTCGATCAAATAAATTATTAGCTAATAACAACAAAATACTCAATTTCATAGTAAATTACTAAAAATACGTGGTGGCCGAGTTGGTTAGACCTTGGACTTAAAAATACTTAGGCCCCTGGTTCGAATCCCGGTGTGTACCAAAGAGTTTTTAATTAAAAAAAATATGTAAATTTTTAAGATCAGCCCCTTCCATCGGGGTGTTTAAACGCTTGCTCACTGCTCATTATCTGAACGCTTAAACCAGATCCTCGTGACAATTTTTGTTTGGTATGGTATGTATGTTTATGTATTACATTTATTATATTATATACAGTATTTAAGTAGTTTAAGTATTGTTATGCATCATTGTTAAAATTATATGTATATCCTTCTATCGAAAGTTCTGCACCCTAAGCATATTTCACTCTCTCAAAGGTTAGCTGGTAGAAAATGCCTAAGGCATTAAGCTCGCCTATGTGCAATTTTGTTCAATAAAGAATTTTAAATAAATAAAATAAAATGTACATTTGTTTGACAACACCACTATAGTGCCTCGGAGAGCACGTTAAGTTGTCGGTCCCGGTTTTACTATACCAACTTGTGAAACTGTTTATAGATGGGTTATTGAGTCTATTCAAAACATCGCGACGAGCTAGCCACTTGTTTTATGTAGAATCATACCATCGGCTACGACGAGGTGGGATTAAAACTCCTCCGCTGGGTACCCTGGGGCCGTCTAGGTGGTTTCGGGCGCCGTAAGGCACCCATGAAGATATGTATGTATGTATGTAAATTACAAAAAAAAAAAAGTTACTATCTTTACTAATTATAAGGTTATATAAACGCGCTAATCTCAGGAACTACTGGTTCGCATTGAAAAAAATCATTCAGTGTTAGATAACCCATTTATCGAGCTGGGTCGGATCCAGTGGCCCTCCTGTAGATTTTTTGTAATAAAAAAAAAATACCCGTTATTTAGCCTTTGGCGCTGCATCCGGAGGTCGTGGGTTCGATTCCCACCCATGGCAAAAAATATTAGTACGTTTTTTTCTGTACAGTTTGTCATGGTCTGGGTATTTATAAAATATAATATGTATTATATCGTTGCTTCTGGTACACATAGTACAAGCCTAGAGCTTAGTTTGTGACCAGAGTAATGTGTGTAGTTTGTCCTACATATTATTATATAACATTACATTACGACTAATCAATAAAAAATATTCCAAATACGAAATGTATTTCTTTTGAGAGCTTCCGTTGCGTACGCTGCGGAAAAAAAATACGCAGATGAAGTCGCACGGGCTTTTTATTAATTAATGAAAAATGAAAAAAAAAAAAAAAAAATGAAAAATGATTTATTTAATATTTTACATGTTATCTTTATAGGGGTTGGGACTCTCTTGTTAAGTGTAAAACACCTGTATTATATTAATCCTTTACTTCAAAGCTCACAATATATTTTTTAATGAGGGCTTCTTTAATTTAAGTATTTTATTTAACACCGTATTGATGATGTTTATAAGCTGGTAATTTATTGCAAATGTAGTTATAATTAATTAAGAAAAAAAATATCTATGAACGTATTTTAATCCTGTGATATATAATTAACATTTCCGACCATGGAAGTAAGGATAACTTACTTTCATGGTCGGAAGCGGCCTAAGGCCTAAAATCGCATATCGAACAAATTGTCAAACATGTTCCTTGCCGCCATATTCTGTTCACACTCCTGAGTTTTGATAGGTTATAATGATTTTTGAGTTTGCGAATTACAGGAAGCCATCATCTTCTCTCATGTTTGAATGGGTGATTATTTTTTTTATGTATTGGAGAACGACATGTGTCTTTGTATTTACCTGGCGGTGGGCAGTCCTACAAAGTCCATGAATAGGGTCAATCAATAATTGTTCTTAAACAATATTGTATGCCGGCTAAATGCGATTACGAAATGGGGACGATAATGACCAATTGAATTACGAGTATATTTTAATATACTCGCTGCCTTATGGTTAATTCAACTACCTATTTCGTAAACGCACCCTGAAAGCACCACCTCGACGTTTACAGTCTCCTGAAAACTGGTGAACACACAGACTAAAACCGAAACATGACTAGGACACATGTCGGTTTTTTGTATCTGTATAGGCGGTAATGAGACCGGTTGGTCGGCCTAACGAAGTTATAGAGACCTTCCTCCCACCTAAAGGAATATTTTAGGCCTCAGGGCGCTTTCGTATTATTTACCTTCATGTTTTTTATAGTAAACCAAGCTATTATTTGCGGTAATATTCTAATTTAAGCCAATTTCTGAGAACTCAAGTGTTTCTAATATCTAGCAAGCGTTACTAATTAGGCGCCTCTGTATCGCCTACAGTTGCGACCGCAGTAATCGCTTCAGCCGATATCGATAATCGGTTACCCATCCAAATATCTTTACAGGGTTTTTTACTCATCCAAATATCTTTACAGATATTTATGAGTTAAAAAAAAAATTTTTTTCACAATAAGTTTGTAGATTTTTTTTTTTTTTTTTTAACCTATGGTGTCCCACTGCTGGACAAAGGTCTCCCCTCGCTTCTTCCATCTCTTCCTGTCTCTAGCTATCATGGGCCAATCCTTTGAAAAGGCATCCAGCTCGTCTCTCCATCTCCTCCTGGGCCTAACGCGTTGTCTTTTCTGCGCTTGTGGCATATATTTTTGCGTGAATTTTTTTTTTTACAATCTGATATTATCATGTAAAAGTTTGTACTCGGAAAAATCGTCTGTTAATACATTTGTAGTATATCGAACGGTCTGGCCTTTTATTTAAATAATTGGCAGACTGTAAAAAAATAGTTATTTTTTAGGTCTCCAGCTGACGGTCTATAGGCTGACATAGATTATTTTTCATTAAATTTATATAGAAACTAAACAAACAATAGGTGGCTGAGTGGTTAGCTGATTCCATTGACCTGTCAATCATTATCTTCCATACAAGGATCTCTAATACATAACGGGGTTGCAGGAGGCTACTGCATCGATTTCTTCTCGAGGTGGTAGCCTCCTATCAGGGCGCGGTTACGAATCGGGCAGTTGATTTGACGAAAATAATACAAATTCGTCTTTGTCGCCACCCATTTCCTAACCGGTATAGTGGGAGCGATAAATGTTGTAAGTATTGGTCAACCCTTTCATGGACTTTGTATGTCTACTTTCCACCAGGTACATGGCCATGCGCCAAAAAAAAAAGTACATATGAGTAAAATGCGTCGTATCTTTGTCTGTCAATGAAACAAGATTAGGTCAGTTGACGGTTTTTGCATCTGTATGGGCAGTTGGTAACTAGACCGGTCGGTCGGTTTAGCGAAGCTATAGTTCTAAAGACCACAACTTTATATACCTAAATCTGTGCCTCTAGTGAAAACAGATACAAGTCTTAAAATGCAACTTTACAGGAGAAGCAAAAAACACTTAGCACCAGGAAAAAAACTAACTTATTTTGACATAACTTTTGTTTTATTATAGCTTGAAAGATCTTAAATATGTAGAATCACAATAAAAATTATGCTTTTTCTAATGGCAATCATAAAATTTTAATAAACAAAACGAATAAAAAAAAATTAGACTTATATCCAGCCGAAAAAAAAACTCAAGTTAATTTATGCTCTTTCTCACCAATCATTTGAATTAAATATATTAGTGAAAAAGGGTACGCATTTGAAATGCATGTTGCATAACTTATGTATTTTATTTATTAGACCACTATTTCTTAAGTAAAGTTTATTTGTTTAATATATATCTTTAAATTGATCATGCAATTCTTGTTAATTTTTATAAAAAAGTTACTTATATCACCTGTCACAATATTTTTTTATGTGTCAAGTGGTATTAGTCTAGATGTATTTATATTATTTTTTACTTATATCTACTTCACGTAGGCATTGGGCAATAATTTAATAAAATAGCAATGTACCAAACTTAAACGTTATTATAAATATATAAAAATCAAAGAGTAATTAGGAAATTTATTCTACATATTATTATAATCAATATCTTCATCGAATCCATCACCATCCTATAAAGGGTGTAAAGGTGTCCCGTGCATCGTTTACCAAGAGATTATTATAGAAATCTCTTAACATTTGGGTTAATTAGCGGAAGCAGATTAAGTAAATCAAGCTTTTTTTCTGTGGTACCGGGATTGGACCACTGTAGGCGTTCGATTTTGGTGCTCGAGTCTTAGTTGTCTCGATTCTAGTACTCAATAAAGTACTTAAGAATGTCTCTATTCACTTAAAATATGCCAACATAGATAGGTCTTATAATATAGGGTATATAGGTACATATCACCTTTCGGCATGTAATTTTTTATAATATTATTTTAACATCTTGATATTTTATTTACTACATATCATATTATCCAATATCTATAAAATATTATACAATTGCAATAATATTTTATGTCCATGAGATAACTTTACTTGTAGATTCTTATTAATTATCTATAGCCATTTGATCAACTAGTAAGAAAAATATTCGAGGAGAACTGCCCCCTAATTATAAAAATAAAAATTGGCTCAGCGATTGAGCGCCTTGCCGTGATAGCGAGGTTCGTGGGTTCGAGTCCCGCCCACCAGAATTTTTTTCATTGCAATCTTTAAAAATTTAATATCTAATTATAAAACGAAATTTTAACAGATCGCTATCGTAATTGGAGCTGTCATAGACTTTATTGCATTGGAAATAAGAGCGATGACAACTCAATTAATAAACGAATTGACAGACCGCTATCGCTGCCGCTGTTTTATAATTAGGCCCATGGAGTCCGTAGTCGTACAATTGTTTTAAGAGAGACGAGATAATGTTCTTAGCTATGCATTCTCCGTGCGGGTGCCGGGTCCATCGCGTGATTGGAAGGCATGGAAATGAACTGCAGCGTTCCCGGACTTGAGACCACGAAGTAGGTTTAAAGGCCTTTTGAACTCTTACCTGCACTGTGTTCACTACCCCCTATACTCAACCAAATACTATATGATCCTATTAGTGCCATCTTGGAAACATGTTCCATAAAATAATATATATATCATCACGAGTGCCTTACATTACAGCGCCCGAGACCGCCTCAAGGTACCCAGTGAAGGGGTTTTTAATCCTACCTCTTCGTAGCCGATGGTATGAGTCTACACCGAACAAGTGGTTAGCTCGTCGCGATGTTAATCTATAAATTTTCTAGTTTCAATAGTTGGTATAATTAAAGTGGGACCGACAGCTTAACGTGCTCTCCGAGGCACTATAGTGGTGTTGTTAAACTAATGTAATTTTTTTTTGTTGATTAAAAACTCATTGGTACACACCGGGGTTTGAACCAGGGACCTAAGTGTTTTTAAGTCTAAGTTCTAACCAACTCGGCCACCACGTAAAGTTTTAAAATAATTCTAGTGTTAACTTATTAATATATTTTTAAACAATAGAACAGAATTGAAACCTAAATGTATGTCCCACAAAGCCCAGCGCTGGTCATATAATCTCATTGCAGTCCCGCAGCAGGCACGGTTCAATAGTCAAAGGATATGTCCGGCAGCCATTCAATAGCTTTCCTGGAAATTTATTTGTTCCTTTCAAATTGTTCACTACGTTTTGTCTTTATATGTATTCAATTCAATAAGCTTGGGTTTGATTTAAATATTTTATTATACATAGTGCCTTTGAAAGGTTGTACTTTGGGATAATAATTGTTATTGTTATTTGTATGAAAAAGCCATTTTTTTTTAAAGTGGTTCCATAGAAAATAATAATAATAATTATTATTATATGTAGGACAATTTACACATATTGCTTTGGTCACAAACTAAGCTCTAGGCTTGTACTATGTGTACCAGAAACAACGATATATTTTATAAACACCATGACAATCTGTACAGAAAAACTTACTAATATTTTTTTGCCATGGGTGGGAATCGAACCCACGACCTCCGGGTACAACGTAACCACTAGTCTACGGAGGCTGTCATAAAAGATTGATCTATTTGATCAATAGAGCCTCATGTTAGCCTCGTACAAGCTTTTAAAGTCACCATGGAATTCCAGCAAAGTCTTCGCACCGTCTCTTGAAGGATCTTGGCCTTCCGAGATCAGCCGTCGGAACTTTTATGGAACGTGTTTCCAAGATGGCGCTAACAGGATCATTTGTATTTGGTTGAGTAGAGAGGGTTGTGAATACAGTGCAATGAACTGATGGTAGTGACTACTTCGCGGTCTCAAGTCCGGGAACGCTGCAGTTCATTCTCCTAACTTCCAATCACGCGATGGGCCCGCCACCCGCACGGAGAATCCATGGATAGTTAAGTTTTTTTCTCTGTCTCTCTTCAGCTGTTGCCCGCTGCTTCGCACATGATTGATTTTTATTAGTTTTTTATTTATTTAAGCACTTACTTATCTTTGCACACAATCTTAAAGGTTAGCTGGTAGATAATGCCTAAGGCATTAAGTTCGCCTTTGTACATAACTTTTGTTTACTGTACAATAAAGTGTTTAAATAAATATATTATTACTCGACTTTTTCTTCTGAAATAAAAGCTGCTGAAGTTACTCTTTATTGCATCAGCTATCTGCTAGTGAATGTCACGACAAAATCGATCTAGTCGTTGCGAAGATATTGAAAGAGAGATATAAAAAACTATATTTCTAAAATTAAAGATAATTATGCACCACGTACTATATAGTAGTAAATTTTGTCACTCTTTACTGAGAATTAAAAAAAATAGATCTCGCTAGCGTGCTTTACTGCTTAATGCTTCAGCAGTTTTCACAGCACGTTTAAAAAAAATGTTCTGAATAATAAAATATATCTGATATGAGAGTTACTCGCTGATAGTAAATAGGGCTTTATATTAGTGAAAGAATTTCTAAAATCTATTCAGTAGTTTCTACTAAAAACTTATAGTATAAGATACCAAGGTTTTACCTAGACGTCACCAATGGTAATCTGAATCTACATCGAACCAGTGATTAGCTCATCGCGGTTCAACATCTCGACATGTTTGGATATTGGCAGTTGATTTGAGGATAAACAGCGAGGATATTAAATAAGACTTGTAATGCAAATTTGTTTTTGTCGCCACCCATTTCGTAGCAGCATAATTTAGCCGAATAATAGGAGCGATCAATGTTGTTAACATTAATCGGCACCATTCATGGACTTTGTAGATCTATTTACCATAAAATAGTTATAAAATATCATAAAAACAATTGTTGCCACCTAAAATGGGAATCGAATTCACAACCTCAGGGTCATCAAACGACCACGGAAGCGATTCAAGTAATGCTATAAACAACATTATTAACATTAAATAGCATATAAACAAAAAAATATAATAAATTATAAAACATTGGTAAACAAATCATTATTTTATAATTAAAAGCATTAAAAATGACGAATATAAAATTAATTCTGTGTAGAAAGTATTATAAATTAATAGTTGTTAGTGCAAAGGTCACATAATAATTTAAGTTCTTTGATTAATATAAAAAGAGATAGGTATATTTTTTAACCAATTACAAACAAGACTGTATTTTCTTTCTCTAATTGTCTAATTGCCGAAGATCCCCGAATAGTTTTTACAAGCAACGACATAACTTTCGTTAGACGTTTTTTTTTGTATTTAATTTAATATATTTGTTTATATTAATGACTATGTCAACGTATAGGGCTTTATAGTAAATTATTTTGTCGTTTAAAAAGTAGTTTTTATATTAACTTAGGCTTGTTGTAAAAGTTTATTTATAAGGTTGCGATGCATATAAATCAAAATTATTATAATTTTCTTCTAAGGTTCTATGAAACTGGTTTTAGGTAAATTCCAAAGCAGAAACATTCTTTTAAAGATGCTTGATATTGCTTTTAAATTTGAAAGTGAGAATGACTGATGGTGTTTTTATTTTTGCGACCCTTAAAAACGGATATATACCCACATACAGGGTGTTTTTAGTCACGGTAATAAAATTTATATATTGTGTTCTATGATGAAAATAATGAAACACGTATGTTTTCCTTTTAGTGTCGCCTATACAAAAACAAATAACAAAAAAGATCTACAAATCACGTTAACTTTCATACTAAACTCGCGAATGAAAGCCTATTACTTGTCTAATTGTGTTTTACTTGTTAGATACGAAGACTTGTTATGTATTTGTAGGAGTCATTTTAAGCATATAGACGTTTGTTCATATAATAATTTTTTTTTTCGGACTTTTTTTTTGAAGTATAATATTCTTACCTACCTTTTTTTATTTCAAAAATGGATTCTAAAAGTGATATTAACAATGATAATATTTTATTGATACTTCCAGAGTATCAAAAAAATATTATCATTGTTAAAAAAACACCTAGTATAAACAGTTTCACAAATTGATATAGTGAAACTGAGACCGACAGCTTAACGTGCTCTCCGATGACTATATTGGACACGTTATTTCGATAACATACGAGAACTAAGTGACATCTGACATTGAGTTTGACATTTCAATCGTTTAGTTTCATCATTGATTTGCTGTTGCCCAAACAAAAAAATAATACCATCACGGGTGCTTTTCAGCTCCCGAGAACCGTTTAAACCCGTCCTTATTTCGCCGATGGTATTCGGAGGCAACACCTAAGTGGCGAGCTTATTGCGGTGTTTATGATGGTATAGCCTATTTGTATAAAGCGGTCACCCATCCCAGGTCCGGCCTTGCTGTCATCTGCTTAACCTTGTTATCAGGAACGGAGCATCAATGAACAATGTTGTAAAAACGGGAAAAAAATATTCCTTTCAAGAGCTTCCTTGCGTGCGCTGCGTAAGCGGTTAAAATTACGCAGACGAAGTTATAAACGTGCCAGTTATTAATATAAAGTTAGTTATTAATATAAAGATTATAGCTTTTGTCTCAATCTAGGCATACATGACGTACTACGCATTTTATAAATATATATAACATACTTATATATGTTAGCTAAGCATTCCTCGTGCCTCAAAGCGTATAAATATTTAACAAGGTCTCTCTACGCTGTGACTTTATAATGGATATTGTATTGATTTACTAAAACCATAGAGTGACACAATGACCCAGTAGATAGAGTCAAAACAAACACTCTAGTTCGTAAGCAGTGGCGCTACTGTCAAACTACAAGAGAAAATTTTAGTTCCAGTTTTAGCCGCATGACTTGAGTGGTGGTCCTGGCTCTAGTTAGGTCTCCAGGCGAACGGAAACAAAACTGTCAAGTGACCTAGTCATGTTCGTGGATTCTCCGGGATTTAGGAGCCTACTACATATAAGCCTACATAGGCATGTATAGGGGGGGGGGGGGGGACCTGGATGGGCCGTGCCCACCCCAGGATGTTGGGTTACCGATCCGAAATTATACGTAGGACACTTAAATAACTTCACACAAAAATAAATTCAATGAGGTAATCATGTTCTACAACCGCGAAATACTATTTTCTACATACTTATTATTACCTACATAATATTATTCCATTAAATCTCGTTAAAAAAAGAGACAGGCGCCACATTTATTCATAGGGCCTTCTACCACATAGGGGCCTCCACTCCAAATGGACTCGTTAGAACATCTGGTAAATGTTTAAATGGGAACTTAATTTTCTACCAATTTTATTTCTACCAATAGTAATAACATATAAATATATATACTTAATAAAAAATAAGAAAAAATCTACAGTTAAATTTGCTACAAACTAGAAAAAAAAAATTTAGTAGGTAGCCCACAGACCCTAAATACGGCACAAAAAATATTTTTCTATTCGAACTAGTAGATCGAATTAGAACATTTAGTTTTAGTTCCTGAGATTAGCGCGTTCAACAAAACAAACAAACAAGCCAGATTTAATAGTCGTAGTACGTTCACGCGCGTTGAATTCTTTTCATCATTTCTGACTCTTCCTTTCGGTCTCTTAAATTAATCATGTCTTTAATAGATTGATGAAATTATAGTCCTTATCGTAGTTTTGTTTAAATTAATATTTGATAATTGTTTTTGACTGAATTAAGATTTTTATTACGCTAAGTTCGTTTGAAATTTTAATAGTTTTTTTTTCTAGCACGGCATGCGACTTTGTATCTACCTGGTGGCGAGAAGACCTACAAAGTCCATGAATGGGGTCGATCAATATTGTTTCTTAAACAAAAATTATCGCTCCCGCTAAATGAATCTCTCCCGTTATATGTTGAATAAAGTTTTTAACCCCACCTCATCGTAGCCGATGGTATAAGTCTACACCGAACAAGTGGCTAGCTCGTCGCGATGTTTTGAATAGACTTAATAACCCATCTATAAACAGTTTCACAAGTTGGTATAGTGAAACCGGGACCGACAGCTTAACGTGCTCTCCGAGGCACTATAGTGGTGTTGTCAAACAAATGTACATAATTTTTTTAATAAAAACTCATTGGTACACACCGGGATTAAACCAGGGACCTTAGTGTTTTTAAGTCCAAGGTCTAACCAACTTGGCCACCACGTATATATGCAGAATTGAATATATTTATTTTATACTAAGTATGTACCTACTGTTTAAAAACATCTGTTGGGATTTTAAGTACCCCTATGTGTTAACCAGATTAAAAAACGAATGAACCCCAAAAAACCAGAAACAATTTTTATTTGTCATTTCCCAAAAAAAAAGGTGACTAAAGCTCAAAAACAAACGGGGAAAAACAATAGAGAAGTCTGTATTCCCTGGCGTACTATTCGTTATTTTATACGACTCGAAATATTTTACGCTTTAACTTAGTTATGCTTTTGTTTTCATGTTTTTTTTTTATATTAAATAATATTTCTAAATATTATCTTAGGGTTCTCAATAAAAAATATTTTTCTAGGGTACGGAAAAAATATATCAATTTGTATATAACGCAGTCTGTCTTTTCGTCTGTATCAAATATATTAAGAAAATTAAATGAAGTGATAATAAATTAAGGTTAACGGTAAAAAAAGTTGATGCAAATATTTATTTATTTTATAAATATAAATTTTAATGGTTTTTTTTTTTTTTTTTTTTTTTTTTATAAGTTTTTTTTATATTTATTTATTTAAATTATTTTAATTTATGAGTTATTAAAAAGCCTGTTCAACACAACTCCCATGCAGACTGGATAACCTCACACTCTCTAAGCACTCAAAATACTCCCGTAATGTACTATGAATACATTCCTATAGATATTTTAATAGAAGCTATTAAGAAAACATATAACTGGAAAGCTCCTGGAACTGACAACTACTGGTATAAAGAATTTACTTCACTCTATCCTACACTACATAACCACATCAATGCGTTTCTACAATCTCCTGATACATTCCATCATCATCATGCCAGCCTTTCTTTGCGCGTCCACTGCTGGACATAGGCCTCCCCCAAGGATCGCCACAACAATATACAAATGCCTGATACAATGCCGACATATACATTAGAAGGTATAACTTATATGATTCCTAAAGATACAGACTATAGAAACCCAGAAAGATACCGACTTATTATCTGTCTTCAAACAATATACAAAATAATTAGATCATGCATTTCAGATCTCATTTACAAACATGTTACAGAAGATCATGCATTTCAGATCTCATTTACAAACATGTTACAGAAGATCATGCATTTTAGATCTCATTTACAAACATGTTACAGAAAATAATATTTTAGCTGAAAAACAGCAGGATGCAGAAAATTAAGACACAGTCATAGGTCAATTTTTAATGTTACGTGAGGCTCTATCATGGGTTTGCGCATTAAATAAAGCGATCCTATTGGTTCTTGCTCACGTATACGTCAATGAACACGTTACGTTTCTACAATGCGCAAAGCCATGATAGAGACTCAGGTTTACATTACGTTTGACTTTTATAAATGAACTCAACGCACCTAACTAAAATAACAATCTCAGTGCCTTTTCTACAACTAGACATTGGCAAAGTTACGCATCAAGCGAAAAGCCATTCATCAAAATAATAATAATAATACATTACGTATTAAAATTGCATCATATCGATTAAAGTTTAGCCTAGCATTGTGTACGTAATCACTGCTGAGTATAACTAGCTCCCACCTCTTTTCATAAAAAAATACCATAAACAACAAAGTTTATACCCGTTACTTTTTTATTGAATTCTTTATCACTCAATCTTGACTTTGTTTATGTCTGAAGTTGTTATCGGGTAACTGGATACGGGCATTACGTAGTGCAGTAGTCAATACATAATAACTACTTAGTTATTACGGCAAACTTTACCAGAATTCATCCGTTTCTTTGAATGTCAAGATAATATTTTTAAATATTTTAAAAGTAAAATAGCAAAAGATGTATGTGTGTGCCCCAATTTTATGGTGGTGCTCCGCAACTTCGTGTGCGTGTTAGACAACTTCGTGTGTGTGTTCCGCAACTTCATGTGCGTGTTAGACAACTTCATGTGCGTGATAGACAACTTTGTGTGTGTGTTCCGCAACTTCATGTGCGTGTTAGACAACTTCATGTGCGTGATAGACAACTTCGTGTGTGTGTTCCGCAACTTCGTGTGCATGTTCCGCAATAAACTCAATAGTGAAACCGGGACCGACAGCTTAACGTGCTCTCCGAAGCACTATAGTGGTGTTGTCAAACAAATGTACATACATTTTTTAATAAAAAAAACTCTTCGGTAGACACCGGGATTCGAACCAGGGACCTAAGTGTTTTTAAGTCCAAGGTCAATCAACTCGGCCACCACGTATATCTTATCTTATCTTATTGGTTTTGGGGTTGACATCAGTCAAAAACACTTCGACCCTTTGGGATCTTTTGTGTGTTCCCCATTCCTATTATCCACACACCTCAGTATCGTCCCCAAATATGTTGTTGACATATTTAAGGACATCACCAAGGTCGATTAGCCTGTAGCTTATACGTATATACAAGTATGTACAAGTTCTTCGATGTGTTTTTTTTAAATAATAGTAAACAAGGCGTTATGCACCATTTTTTTAGAACGAGAGTCTAAATAATGCTAATAGAGTTCTATAAGTAACGAGAGAGATGTTTGTTTAAAATCTCAAACCTTGTTTGGTAAAGGCGTGAAGGTTTTTGTTGGTTGTAATGCATTAACCATGTCTTTGTTCTAGTAAATTTATCGATAATGACGATCTAATTAACGTAAAAAGGTACAAAAAATACGATACGACAGTGTCAAAGTCAAAATCATTTATTTGATGTAAATCTTTACAGATATTTAAGAATAGTCAAAAAAAAAAAAGTTTAACAATTAGGTCTTAGAGTGCGTTTGGTTAGACAGCTATTCATTAACAAAGGAACGACAAATATTTATTAAACCTCGATAAAAAATCTGAGAACTTAAACGCGATGGAATGGAAATCTTAATATGAAAAATACTACCGAACCGGAACACACACTACATAACCAACTAGTGTAAGACTAGGTGGTTAGCTGATTCCATTGACCTGTCAATCATTATCTGCCATACAAGGGTTTACATAGTGGAGTGGTTTAGTATACGAATTTAAATAATGGCTGCATGAATATTCGTCTTTGTCCCCGCCAATTTCAAAGCCACATATTTAGCGGCATAGTGGGAGCGATCAACGCTGTTAAATAACAATGTATTGATCGGCCCCATTCATGGACATTGTAGGTTCGCTTAACATCAAGTAGATACAAGGTTACATGTCGTGTTTCAATAAATAAAAAAAAAACTAAATATAGTTTAACTTTTAGTTAACTACGTGGTGGCCGAGTTGGTTAGACCTTGGACTTAAAAACACTTAGGTCCCTGGTTCGAATCCCGGTGTGTACCTACCAATGAGTTTTTAATAAAAAAAAATATGTACATTTGTTTGACAACACCACTATAGTGCCTCGGAGAGCACGTTAAGCTGTCGGTCCCGGTTTCACTATACCAACTTGTAAAACTGTTTATAGATGGGTTATTGAGTCTATTCAAAACATCGCGTATGATATGTATGTATGTTTTAGTTAACTGTATTATAGCTATAAATATTAAAAGCGATATAGTAGCGATTTTTTTTTTTTTTGCCAGCAGTTTAGTAGCTGAATTAAATTGCTTAGCCGGTATAGGCATATGCATGGACTTTGTAGGTTAATAAAGTCATGAATCATCACGAGTTCCCAGCGGAGGGGGTTTAGTCCCACCGCGTCGTGGCTGACGGTTTTACATACATACATATTATCACGGATGCCTTACGGCGCCCGAGACCGCCTAGACGGCCCCAGGGTACCCAGCGGAGGGGTTCTATTACCCACCTCGTTGTAGCCGATGGTATGAGTCTACACCGAACAAGTGGCTAGCTCGTCGCGATGTTTTCAATAGAGACTCAATAACCCATCTATAAACAGTTTCACAAGTTGGTATAGTGAAAACGGAAACGACAGCTTAACGTGCTCTCCGAGGCACTATGGGGTGTTATCATACAAAGTCCCCACCGGTACCCACCAGGGTTCGAACCGTGATCTTTTCAAATATACTATCTAACAGACTACCCACAGATCTTTTCAAATATACTGTCTAACAGACTACCCAACAGATCTTTTCAAATGTACTGTCTAACAGACTACCCAACAGATCTTTTCAAATATACTATCTAACAGACTACCTAACAGATATTTTCAAATATACTGTCTAACAGACTACCCAACAGATCTTTTCAAATATACTGTCTAACAGACTACCCAACAGATCTTTTCAAATATACTGTCTAACAGACTACCCAACAGATCTTTTCAAATATACTGTCTAACAGGCTACCCAACAGATCTTTTCAAATATACTGTCTAACAGACTACCCAACAGATATTTTCAAATATACTGTCTAACAGACTACCCAACAGATCTTTTCAAATATACTGTGTAACAGACTACCCAACAGATCTTTTCAAATATACTGTCTAACAGACTACTCAACAGATCTTTTCAAATATACTGTCTAACAGACTACCCAACAGATCTTTTCAAATATACTGTCTAACAGACTACCCAACAGATCTTTTCAAATATACTGTCTAACAGACTACCCAACAGATCTTTTCAAATATACTGTCTAACAGACTACCCAACAGATATTTTCAAGTATACTGTCTAACAGACTACCCAACAGATATTTTCAAATATACTGTCTAACAGACTACCCAACAGATCTTTTCAAATATACTGTCTAACAGACTACCCAACAACTCTTTTCAAATATACTGTCTAACAGACTACCGAACAGATCTTTTCAAATATACTGTCTAACAGACTACCCAACAGATCTTTTCAAATATACTGTCTAACAGACTACCCAACAGATCTTTTCAAATATACTGTCTAACAGACTACCCAACAGATCTTTTCAAATATACTGTCTAACAGACTACCCAACAGATCTTTTCAAATATACTGTCTAACAGACTACCCAACAGATATTTTCAAATATACTGTCTAACAGACTACACAACAGATATTTCGGAAAGTTTTATAAGTATTATTTATTTGTTTTGTTACTTTGATATTGTCGTTTGTACAAACCTTTGCCGGCAGATGGCCCCGCGCGTACTAATGACCAATAATTACTCACTAATGAATTGAGCCGGATCGTTAAGGCTCTTTTAGTAAACACAGAAATAAGGACAAGATAGAAGTTCCAAGTGAAAACTGCAACCAAACTTCTATTTCAGCATCTAAAGATAAAGGTCTCATTTATTATAACTAAATATTATTATAAGATGGTTCTGTATAGTATATTTATTTATCAAACTTTATTGCATAATCTGCTTAAATTAATATCTATGCATCAACAAAAAAAAAAACAATTTTTCTTCTAATCTCACGTGCAAGTCCTGAGTATAAAAATATATATATATATATTTAAACACTTTATTGCACAGTAAACAAAAATCATGTACAAAGGCGGACTAAATGCCTTAGGCATTATTATCTTACATACATATAGTTTACCTACAGGGTGCGGTTACAAAATTGGTAAGTATTTGAATTGACGATAAGGCAGCGAGTATATTAAAATATACTCGTAATGCAATACGGCATTGACACCCCCATTTCGTTATCACATCATTAAGCCGGCATAGTGGAAGCGATCAATATTGTTTAAGAACAATTATTGATTGATCCCATTCATGGGCTTTGTAGGTCTACTCACCACCAGGTAGATACAAAGTCACATGTCGTGTTCCAATAAAAAAAAGTAACAAAATATACCCTCGTTAGTGATCGGTCTCTTTCTATCCTCGGTGAACAATATTCTTTCTTAGATACTTCTATTTTCTTTCATCTCTGTGTTGGTCGTATCCGATAACTTGTTTTGATATTTAAATGTTATTCTCTCTATAATATGACACTTGATGATTTTAATTGATTCCAAGAAGAAGACTTTGATTGTACTGGAACCGCTAAACCGTATTCTAAAGTACCTACGCATTTATAGATAGGTCTCATCTCTCAGACTAACTTAAAAGTCAAATAAATCAGGTGAAATAAAAAAACGTTACAATGCTTTTATTGATACTTTTTTATCAATAATTATAATTTTGTCTTATTAATAATTTTACATTTATTATTTAAGTTAATAATATTAATAAAAAAAAATTGTTTATATTCATTTTAATATTTTTAATTTATTGTTCAGGGGAAACTGATCCCTGTAATACAGGGTAACCTAGCACAGGGATCAGGGACCTAATGCATGTCATCAAACGATGAAAACCTCAACAAATTATTACACTACGAGAGACAATGTTCTTAGCTAACCATGGCTTCACCGTGCGGGTGCCGGGTCCATCGCGTGATTGGAAGGCAGGGTAATGAACTGCAGCGTTCCCGGACTTGAGACCGCGAAGTAGGTTTAAAGGTCTTTTAACTCTCACCTGCACTGTGTTCACTACCCTCTCTACTCAACCAAATACTATATGATCCTGTTAGCGCCATCCTGGAAACACGCTCCATAAAAGTTCCGACGGCTGTTCTCGGAAGGCCAAGATCCTTCAATAGACGGTGCAAAGACTTTGCTGGAATTCCTCTTGCACCGACTGCCACTGCATAAAGTTGAGTCTTAAAACCGTTTCTAGTAATTTTATTTGTTCGACTTGATGTTGTGGTCCTTAGGTATGTTTGTTTCCCACGGAACGGTGAGTTACTATAAGTATTACTTTCTTCAAGCACAGAGAGTACATCAGTATGTCTGGTCTATAGGCTGAAACTGCTAGTTCGTCTGGAATTTTGTAATGTATTTTGAATGTATCTTTGAATATTTTCCAGTCTTAACATTGTAAAATGTTTGTTTTTTAAATAAAAAATATATAAAAATCATCACGGGTGCCTTGCGGCGCCCGAGACCGCCTAGACGCCCTCAGGGTACCCAGCGGAGGGATTTTTAATCCAACCTCGTCGTAGCTGATTGTATGAGTCTACACCGAACAAGTGGCTAGCTCGTCGTGATGTTTGAATAGACTCAATAACCCTACTATTTACAGTCTCTCTTTAACTGGGAACTTTTTAAAATACATTTATTTATTATTATTCATTCATTCATTCAAACATAATAATATCGTTGCTTCTGGTACACAGAGTACAAGCCTAGAGCTTAGTTTGTGACCAGAGCAATATGTATAATTTTTCCTACATAAAAAAAAATTTCCTTCCAGCATATAAAAAAACTTTTCACTCAAGCATTAGGCAATACAGGCCTAAGGTCTCCGTGATAATATATTCATGTCGGAGCGTCCCCGGCGGTATAAAACACTTTTCACATACTTTGCTCAAACCTCGAATAAATGACATCAGTCACAAACTTTGTCTCAATCCCTTATCTGTCAAAATCCTGCTGAAACACCAACTGTGGCCTCCATTCCACATTTTTATTTGAGTAGGTTGACCATAGTTTTCTGTTGTAGACAGGACGTTTTTGATATTTGTATGCTCGAATTAGGTCAGTTTTTTTTCGGATTGACCGCCTCCGTAGACTAATGGCTTGTATATATATCGATTCCCATAGCAAAAAAAAATTTGTAAGTTTTTTTGTACAGTTTGTCATTGTCTGGGTGTTTATATTAAATATAATTCGTATTAATGAGTTTTTAATAATAATAACAATATGTACACTTGTTTGACAACGATCCCAGTTTCACTATACCAACTTGTGAAATTGTTTATAGAGATGAAGATTATTCCATAAAATAAATAAGAATTCGTACGATTCTATAAACTATAATATTTAAGATATGCAAATCTACTTATATATTAAAAGGCCACTTAAGTTCTAATGTACTACAGTGCTTTGTAAATAATAAATAGTATTTTTTATGTTTAACTTAATACTTAATAAGTAATTTGTTCGATAATTCTGTTTGAAGATTTTGAGAGTTCATGACCTTTATGTGACCTTTTCAAGGTTTTCCAGACTTCAAAGTGATTGTATAATTTAATGGGTTTTACTGTTTCCTTTTACCTAAGGGTTATTTTTAATACATTCAGTTAATATTTTAGTGAAATAATTTAACAGTGTATCTGTTAAAACTTTCTATTATATTTTTTCTATATTCAAGTGTTCTGTAAAACAGTAAATAATAATAATAAATAAATAATAAAATCTTTATTTTCTTTAACAAGATTTTTTTACAAACATTTTTACACAGTAAAAGAGCTTTTGATTGTAAATAATACTTTAATAAATATCCAATTTAGTTTGTATTGATACTCATTTATTTTACTAAAAATAGGTATATTTTATAAGTACTACTTATAAAATATATTTTTAGTAAGTACTTTAAAATTTTGGTTGGTAGGTCTCTATAACTTTGCTAGGCCAAGCGACCGTGTTTGTTACCGTATACTGCAAAATAATAAGGTATTATTAATCGACCACATTCATGGACTTTGTAGGTAACTTAACCGTCGTTTTCGGTGGGAGGAAGGTCTCTATAACTTCACTAGGCTGATCGACCGGACTTGTTACCACCGCCCATACAGATGCAAAAACCCTCAAGTAACCTAGTCATGTTTCGGTTTTGGTCTGTGGGTTCACTGGTTTTTCGGAGACTACTGCATCGATTTATTGTCGAAAGGGTACTCTCCTTTTATGATACGGTTACGAAATGGGCGATTGATTTGACACAGCAAGGATATTAAAATAGACTTGTAATTCAAATACGTCTATGTCGCCGCCTATTTCATAACCGCATCTTGTACCGGCATAATGGAAGCGATCAATATTGTTAAACAACAATGTATTGACCGACCCCACTAATGGACTTTGTAGGATAGCTTAACATCAGGTAGATACAAAGTCACAAACCGTGCTCCAACAAAAAAAGGCCATCACCGGTGCTTTACAGCGCCCGGGACCGCTAGATGGCTTCAGCGTAGCCGGGAAGAGGGGTTTTCATAGTCAATGGTATTCTGAATATACACCGAGCAAGTGACAAACTCGTTACGTTTCATAAAAAAAAAACAATACAAAATTTAATTATTAATATTAAATTCGTCTTTGTCGCCGCCCATTTCGTAAGCGCATCATTTAGCCGGCATATTGGGAACGATTAATGCTGTTAACAATGTATTGATTATTCATAGGCACTCAAAGTTGCTACTGTTGATACAAAGTCACATGTAGTCCCCCAATAAAAAAAATATAGGACAATTTACACATATTGCTCTGGTCACAAACTAAGCTCTAGGCTTGTACTATGTGTACCAGAAGCAGCGATATAATACATATTATATTTTACAAACACCCATGACAAACTGTACAGAAAAAACGCACTTATATATTTTTTGCCATGCGTGGGAATCGACTTCCGGATACAACGCCAAAGGCGCAACCACTAGTCTATGGAGGCTGTCAAATAAATATATAAAAAATGTAGTTATGTATGGTTACCCTATTCTCTCCCCATAAGGATTATAGCACGGTAGGGATAAGTAATTTTCGTGTTTCTACGATCCCGAAGTGTGAAGTGACGTCTACACGCTTACTCTAAGCCTCGTACTGTCGCCCATACATATATAATTCATTAGGTACTTTGCCCTTTGTATATTGATGTAAAAATGTATGGGACAGTTTTATTTTTATTTTTTTACTGGCATGTGACTTTGTATCCATATCGTCAAATCAATCGCCCGTTTCGTAACCGTATCATGAAAGAAGACTACCCCTTCGACAAGAAATCGATGCAGAAGTCTCCGAAAAGTATTTTATTTTTATTTTTTATTTAGTTATGTAGTAAATTTACGATGCCCTACCAGGATTCATGTACATACACCGAATTCTATTACCAATATTAATTATATTGTAATATGTGTTATATGAAATGCAAATACATGAATTATTATTATTAAAAACAGGTAAATTAAAAACTCATTGGTACACATCGGGATTCGAACCAGGGACCTAAGTTTTTTTAAGGCCCGGGTCTAACCAACTCGGTCACCACGTAATCAATTCACAATTTTATAAAAATGTTTCAAAAAACATTTCCGCCATTATGGGAGCGGTCAACATCAATGTATTGATCGACCATATACATAGTTTGTTGATCTGCTTACCACTACAGATGCAAAAACGCTCAAGTGACCTATAGTCATGTTTCGGTTTTAGTCTATGGGTTCACCGGTGTTCCAGAGATTTCTTCATCAATTTATTGTTGAGGGGGTAGTCTACTTTCATGGTACGGTTAAGAAACGGGCAATTGATTTGACGATAAAGCAGCGAGAATATTTAATGATTAAACGAACTTACCTGAAGTGAAGTTCTATCATAATTATACGCGGTGCTTCTTCCTCGAGGTTACATTAATACACTTGTAGTAACACGTATGTGTGGCCGTCTCATCCACTATAATTTGAGAGTTAATTCAATATTTTCTGAAAGAAAAGACATTACAAAACGGGTCCTGTGTCTACGTTGCTTTATCGCGCCCGTCCCATGTCCACGCGGCTTTACCGTTCGCCTGTCATTATAGTTCAGAGTACGTTAATAATTTCACGCCATAGATCTGGGTTTGTCTGTTTACGGCAAGGGCTGGGCGGGAACTTAACCTCGAGGAAGAAGCACCGCGTATAATTATGATAGAACTTCACTTCAGGTAAGTTCGTTTAATCATTAATTATACTTGTGCTTCTTCCTCGAGGTTACATTAATACACTTGTAGATGTTGAGAGGTCGTGAAATTTTAATATTAAATTAATAAACATTTATTAGTATAAAATAAATTTTTAGGTAATTTACAGACTAATCATCGAACGCATCACAAAGTGATCTGGCAAAGTTTTCGGGATTATCATTAACAATAACCCTGTTGTAGAACCGAGCAAAGACTGTGGAGTTGCCACTCCAACCTGCGGTCTTTCTTATGAGGTCTAAACTCACTCCTTTCTGTTTTGCAAGAGATGTTGACGCGTGCCTTGTAGAATGGGCAGAAAAAATGTTTGTGTCAACTCCACTGTCCTTTAGCACTGTTTTTACCCAGCGACTAATAGTTTGAGCTGTAACAGCTCTGTACGGTTTCCTAAACCCGATAAATAAAGACTTTTCTTCGCCACGTAATGACTGTGTAACAGATACATAAGTTCGTAGAACTGAAGCTGGACAAATTTCAGGCTTTTTATTAAAGTTAGGTAAAACTAGTAAGGGTTGGGATGCATTCGCTCGTGACGTCTTTATAAGGTTAGTAATTTTTAAAATAGTGGAATTTTCACGAAATTCTATATTGTCAATAGATATTTTTGACAATGTTTGCGCTCTGTGGGCCGTTACTAAAATCAAAAGAGTTACCGTTTTTAGGGTCAGGTCTTTCAGATTTAAACTTTCATTTGGATATAGATTAAAAAGATGGTTTAACACTATCTCCGGGTCCCAAGTTACTTCGTATTTAGGATTAGATGGTCGTAACCGATAAAAGCCCTTAAATAATCTTTTGATGACATCTACATTCCCTATGTTATAATTTAAAATTAATGACAAAGCTGATCTGCAACTATTTAATGTACCGTACTGAGCACCACTATTATATAACTGTGTTAGGAATTTTATAACATCAGGAATTGAGGTAACAAGGTAATCTAATTGATTTTGTATACAATATGCATGCCATTTTTTTAAACAACAATCATACTGCTTTAATGAATTTTCTGATAGAGAAGCTATCATAATGTCAAGTGATGTAGATGGAACATCTTTCCTTAGGAGAGCCTGCCGGATAATATTCCTGATACCAGGGTAGTGTTCCTTTCTATGCTGCGGCTCCTGTAAGGAGAAAAGAAAGAGCATTGACTAATGGTCATTAAGTCTGATATCAATAACTTTTTGAATAAAGGGTACCATGGTTGTGTAGGCCAAAGTGGCACTACTACAATGCCTTCTGCGCGGTCTGATACAATTTTGTCTAAAACTTTTAAAATAAGTGAAAAGGGTGGAAATGCATAGAAGTTAATATCATTCCATGGGACAGTAAACGCGTCGATCGCATGAGCGTCGGGATCTCTGTGCCACGAAATATATAGGTCACATTTTTTATTAATTCTGCTTGCAAAGAGATCTATATCGGGGATACCAAATTTATTGACTATAAGGTTAAAATCATTATTTGTTAATGACTATGTCGGGGTGAGTTTTACGCGATTCGGTATCTGCCACGGTATTTTGTTTTGATTGAATATATGATGCATAAATAAATAGTTTTCGACTCTCACACCAATGCCAAATATTCCTTGATAAGTCGTTGAGGTGGGGAAATTTTATTCCCCCCATTCTATTTATATAGGATATAGCTGTAACATTATCTATACGAAGTAGAATTTGTCTATTTATTATATTTTTTGCAAAAATTTTGAGCCCAAAATAGGCAGCCATGAGTTCTAGGTAATTAATATGCATGCTGGCTTCTTCTTTTCCCCATAGTCCACTTGCTGTTTCATTGCCGCAAGATATACCCCAACCCGTTTTTGAAGCGTCGGAGAATATCTCTAAGTGATATTCGTCTTTCCTTATATAATTTACAGCAGTTTCTATGGATTTTTTCCACCAAAGAAAGTCTCCCTGTAACGAGTTAGGTAGTGTCATTTTCCTGTCAAAATTGTTATTACTTTTAATTAAATTAAGATATTTACACCTTTCGAATTTCTTTGTATACAGCCAGCCGTATGCGATGCCGGAGCAAGCAGAAGTGAGTAGGCCTGTAAGTTGTGCAAAACTTCTAATTGAACATACCTTTAAATTACGAAATTTTTGGAGCATACATTTTATATTTTTACGTTTATCGTCTGTCAAATAAAGTTGCATCTTATTCGAATCTATAATACGACCTAAAAATTTACATTTTGTGTTTGGAACAAGACTGCTTTTGTCATAATTTATAACAAAGCCCAGAGCTTGAAGTAGATCTACTGTTGCGTTAACGTTAGATAAACATGATTGGTAGGTATCTCCAAGCAGTAGAAAATCGTCAAGGTAAATAGTTGACATATAACCTTGACTTCTGAGGATTTTGAAAATCGGCCGCATTATTTTTGTAAAAACATATGGGGCTGTGTTTAATCCAAAAGGTAGTACATTAAATTCATAAAGAATTCCCTTCCATTTAAATCGCAGATATCTTCTGTCATCTTCATGAATTGGCACAGAAAAGTAGGCATCTTTTAAGTCAATATTGCACATAAAATAATTTTTGTTTACCAGCTTTAAAGTTGTTCTTAAATCTTCTATTTTAGAGTGCTCTGTATAAACAAACTCGTTAAGTTTTTTCAGGTTTAAAATAAACCTAAACTGACCGTTAGCTTTTGGTGTGACAAATACACTGGATATATATTGATCCTTACAGGGTAGGCACTCCGAGATAGCCCCCATTGTTAATAGCTCATTGATCGATTCACGAATTTGTGCAGATTCCAGTGAGTTATACCGCTGGTCAGGCAAATGTTTTTGTATGACTTTTTCTATAAAGGGTATTTTATAACCAGACACCCAGGAAAGTATTACGGGGTCATTTGTTATTTCCGCCCATTTATGTAAGTAGTGTTTTAAAATACCAACCTGATTTGGTGTTGAAGTCACTTGAGGGGATGGCCCTGTGTTGGCATCCTCCGCCGAGGGTACTGCTTTGGCGGGTACTGGGGTGGCAGCCGGGGCGCATATCGAGGCTGCGTCCTTTGTGGGAACTGCGAGGATGTCCGCTGTGGAGGCTGTCTGTTTGGCTGCGGCATCATTCTTGATTCCCTCCTGTGTGACCCTGTCTGCCGACGTGGCAGGGTCGGAGTCTTTAAGTTTAAAGTATTCCTGGTGTTCGCGTTTTGGGCTCTGATCTCTGTCCCTGACTTAGCGATGGCCTTTGCAGATCTAATTGTCTCGCCAAGGTCGTCTCCAAATATCATTTCGGTAATTTTCGTGCCCTGGATGGCATCTTTAATGTCCTTCTTAAGAGAAGATATAATAAATTTCCGTCTTAGTAGGGACTCTGAGTTTTGGAGATCACAAATTAATCTGGATGCATCGCTTACCGAGCGAATAACATCCACTTTGTTAGGCATTTCTTTTATGAGTACCGTTAAGGTCTGACTTAGACAAGAGACAGCTGTTGCGATTTGATTTTGTCTGTGCTCCATCGCTTTGTCTCTTTTTAATAAGATATCGGTGATTACTCCCTTTAGCTCCGGATTTAGTTTGGGAGCAGAAATCTGTTTACAGTTACTGGGTACCGGGTACAGTTCAAGGATCTTCATTTTTACCTCCTTTGGTAATCCATTTCCACAAATATGTTGCAGGCGCTTTGCAACATCTTCATTGATCGCCTCACCCATTTTTTCTTTCTGTTCACAGTCATCTCCCAGGGCCTCCAGGATATTGTCATCCAGCGGTTGCTCTGGTATATTTTCAATGTTTGCCTCGACTTCCTCCAAGTCCGTAATTAATGTTGTCTCATGAAAAGGTTCTGAAAATTGTAAGATAAGTTTGTAGGGTCTCCAAGAGTTTTTTTTTTTTTTTTTTTTTTTATAGTAGATCAGATGATAATATCAATCTCATTCACCACCATCTAGTTATTTTAAGGTATCAGTCCCCTTTAGTTGAGAGCATCACAAGTCACAACTATTATTGATAATAAACTTGAAAGTGCAGGTGTCAACCCCATTAGTTGACCGCAACACATTACGCTATAGTAGGTAGTTATGTTCTGAAATCAATTCTTTTTTGTGAAGGTATCAACTCTGTTAGTTGACCGCAACACATTCCCATATAATGAGTTATGTTTAGAAATTAATTAGTTTTTGTGAAGGTATCAACCCTGTTAGTTGACCGCAACACATTACCATATAGTAAGTAGATATGTTCTGAAATTAAATAGTTTTTGTGAAGGTATCAACCCTGTTAGTTGACCGCAACACGTTACCATATAATAAGGAGTTATGTTCAGAAATTAATTAGTTTTTGTGAAGGTATCAACCCTGTTAGTTGACCGCAACACGTATATAATAAGTAGATATGTTCTGAAATTAATTAGTTTTTGTGAAGGTATCAACCCTGTTAGTTGACCGCAACACATTACCATATAATAAGTAGATATGTTCTGAAATTAATTAGTTTTTGTGAAGGTATCAACCCTGATAGTTGACCGCAACACGTTACCATATAATAGGTAATATCCTGAAATTTATTTGTTTTTGTGAAGGTATCAACCCTGTTAGTTGACCGCAACACATTTCTATTGGTTAGGTTTTAGATTTAAAAATAATAAAATTAGGTGGGTAAGTAAATATCAAGAATTATTTTGAAATGCTTACCTTCGGGGGTCACAGAAACTTGCCTGGGACTACAACTAATTTCGTCCGAGGAGGGTGATTTTTCACGGCGACGCCGGCGGCGCTTTTTATTTTGTTTTTTCTTTTCCAGTTTTTTTTCCAGTTTTTTGATCTTATATTTAATGTAATCTTCGTCTGATTCCGAATGTTTTCTCTTCGGCATTTTATGTGAGTCACTTTAAATTAACTTTACACGGTAAAAAACAATTAAAATGCAATATGATGCAATATTCTAAAGAAAAAAGATGTCGACGGCGCGCACTAAAACGTGTAATGACAGGCGAACGGTAAAGCCGCGTGGACATGGGACGGGCGCGATAAAGCAACGTAGACACAGGACCCGTTTTGTAATGTCTTTTCTTTCAGAAAATATTGAATTAACTCTCAAATTATAGTGGATGAGACGGCCACACATACGTGTTACTACAAGTGTATTAATGTAACCTCGAGGAAGAAGCACAAGTATAATAATAAATACTCGTTATGCAAATACGTCTATGTCGCCGCCCATTTCGTAACCGCATCATATAGCCGGCATAATAGGAGCAATCAATATTTTTATACAACAATGTATTGGTCGACCCCATTTATGGACTTTGTAGGTCTGCTTAATACAAAGTCACATGCCGTGCTCCATTAAAAAAAACATAGTCCAAGCCTAGAGGTTAGTTTGTGACCAGGATATGTGTGAAATTTCCTATATAATAAAAATGTCATCTTGATGACTAATAATATAGGTTCTGTTATATTTTCTTTAAAATTGAAAATAAATTTCAATTAATTGCACCCAAAAATATTAAAACAAACATCAAAATGTAATCAACACGTTCACGAACTGTACGATATTTAAACTTTGTTCGTACGTTATAAAATGGAGCTTAACTTCGTATAAAATTGAAATGTCCGTACTATTTGCAAACTGCCACAGATGTAACAGTTTACATAGAACTGTAAACGCTATTTCATAAAAAATAAAAGAAAAAATCAGAAACTATTTTAGATAGAAATCCGACATATCAGTCGGTTAAAAAAAGTTTTTTTTTTTAGTCGTTTAGACCTTAAGTTATAGGTATCAGACGGTCACATTTTGTTCATTTCGACATTCGATATAGAATAAAGTCATATGGGCTTAGCATAACCACATCGATATATATCGACAGTCAATAAAATGAAGTTTATGAATGAACATTCATTCATAAAATTGATATGTATCGAATTTGTCGATTTATCGAGGCTATCGATGCTGTTGTGCTATGGCCCTATATCTTTCTCTCAATGTGAAATATTTGAACACAAAATGAATCAAAAGAAAAGAATGAATTTATTAGTGAACCGACCCAACGCTGTTGGAATTTTTCACTCGGCATCTTTCTTTTTCAGTTCAGGTTAAAAGAAAGATGAACCGAAAAATTAACCATCTGATTACGAAGAAAACGTTGACGCGGGTTCGGCTATTTTTTAATGCGTGCTGTTGTTCCGCAGCACACAACCTCGTTGGATGACAGTGTTGTGAAAAGAGCAGATGAACGTTAATTTCTGTTATTTTATCTGGTGTCATGTGAACATGAAATGAAAGAAAAATAAAGTATTTACTCGAGTGAACATTCACTGGAGTGAATTGTCAGATATCACCACTTTCGTCGTGTTAAAACTTCATTAGTAAGTTCAACACGACGAAAATGGTGATATATAATATTAAATGTAAATTTATTCAACAACAACACTATAATACTTTTGCACATTATGCTGTCGGTGCCAGTTTTACAATACCAAAATGTGAAGACACTAAGATCTATTTAAAATTTAAACCTCTAAATCAACCGCTTTTCGAGATATCGGTCTGGACAGACAAATAGATTGAGGGACTATTTTATAAAAGTTTAAACACTAAGATGTATTTAAAATTTAAACCTCTAAATCAACCGCTTTTCGAGATATCGGTCTGGACAGACAAATAGATTGAGGGACTATTTTATAAAAGTTTAAACACTAAGATGTATTTAAAATTTAAACCTCTAAATCAACCGCTTTTCGAGATATCGGTCTGGACAGACAAATAGATTGAGGGACTATTTTATAAAAGTTTAAACACTAAGATGTATTTAAAATTTAAACCTCTAAATCAACCGCTTTTCGAGATATCGGTCTGGACAGACAAATAGATTGAGGGACTATTTTATAAAAGTTTAAACACTAAGATGTATTTAAAATTTAAACCTCTAAATCAACCGCTTTTCGAGATATCGGTCTGGACAGACAAATAAATTGAGGGACTATTTTATAAAAGTTTAGATCCTAAATATATATTATTATACAGTAAGTACTCTCTTGAAACTATCGGTCTCTCAAAGATTAGCTAGAAGATAATGCCTATGTTTACATTAGCCTACTTTCATTTTATTTATATTTATTCAAAAGATTAACAGTACTTTGTTTCAGCTACATATTTGCCGAGAATTGAAATGAAAATGAAATGAAATCTTTATTTCCTCAACAAAAAGATACTATGGAAAATGTATACAAATACTTAATTTATTCGTTGAAATATAGGTTATACAGATGTTTACATAATTGTTTGTCCTTTACTCTGCCACTTTAATGGCGTACAAATATTTTTTATACACTATTTTGACATTATTTATTACAAACTAAAATATCTAGTTTATTATATATTTTTTTACTATATAATCTTATACCTGCTATGTATTGTTTATTATAATTATGAGAGAGAGAGACACTGTTCTTAGATATCCGTGGATTCTCCATGCGGGTGCCGGGTCCATCGTGTGGTTGGAAGGCAGGAGAATGAACTGCAGCGTTCCCGGACTTGAGACCACGAAGTAGGTTTAAAGGCCTTTTAACTCTCACCTGCACTGTGTTCACTACCCTCTCTACTCAACCAAATACTCCTGTTAGCACCATCTAGGAAACACGTTTTTATGTTGGTAATTGTACGTAAAAACCTTTCAGTTGCAGTATAACTTTTGCTTTAAATATTATTTCCAATTAAAAAACAAGAATTAATAGAACTGAATGATTAATAAAGTTAAATTATTTTGCGAAATTGTATGAGTATACACAGGTATAAATACTTGTGCTGGATGATCTTCTAACTAAAAATCACTATAATAACTTGTAGAATTTACATTTTGTTTATATGTATCTACGAGTAAATATTGGCAGTTCTAAAAATACATAGGGCTATGAAATATTACTCACGTGGACGCGTTTGTTTCGGAGTTTTTCTGACATATCATTTTGACGGTCCGATGAATGTCCCCGAACGCACGAATTTGATCCCTAAATTTCATCTGTCATTTCTGCCAGAGCGCGCATGGTTTTTGTCTTTTGTTTAGGCGGTGAATTATTGCGTGAAACATTGTTTGGTTTTAATTGTACTTTTCTCTTTATTTCTTGTTTCTGTAACAACTTTATGTAGCATAGAAGCCTGAACTTTTTTAACAGAATCGTTTTCTTGTTCCTGTGCTCATTTTTATTTGCAACCTGCTATTTTTCAAGGAATTTTATGTTTAATTTTAGATTATAGGTTCTAATTATGTTGGATTTTGTAAAGTTTACAGCAAATGATTAAGTTAAGAACTTTTGATTTGTTTTATTACATTACAATTGAAAGGTTTTTACGTACAATTACCAACATAAAAACGTGTTTCCAAGATGGCGCAAACAGGATCATATAGTATTATATATAGGTACGAGTATAATATGTCATTTACCTGACATAGTGGGACCAAATAGGTACTGTTAAATAATATGGTATTGGTCACCCCCATTTTAGACTTTGTAGGTATGCTTGCCATTAGGTATATGCAAACTCACATGCCGTGCTCTAATCATTATATATATATATATATATATATATGTTTTAATTACGCATATTGATCTGGTCACACACTAAGCTCTAGTCTTAGCTTGTACTATGTGTACCAGAAGCAACGATATAATACATATTATATTTTATAAACATTCAGACCATGATACAGGTGTACAGAAAAAACGTACTAATATTTTTTGCCATGGGTGGGAGGAATCAAACCCACGACCTCCGGATACAACGCCAAAGGCGCAAACACTAGTCTACGGAGGCTGTATATATATATCATCGTCTAGACTCTAGACGGCCTAAGGGTACCCAGCGGAGAGGTTTTTAATCCCACCTCGTCGTAGCCGATGGAATGAGTCTACACCGTACAAGCGGCTAGCACGTCGCGATGTTTGTATAAACTCAATAACCCAACTATAATATAACAGTTTCACAAGTTGGTATAGTGAAACTGGACTAACAGCTTATTGTGCTCTCCGAGGCACTATAATGGTGTTGTCAAACAAATGTACATATTTTTGTTTTAATTAAAAACTCATTTGGTACACACCGGGTTTTGAACCAGGGACCTAAGTGTTTTTAAGTCTAAGGTCTAACCAACTCGGCCACCATGTATTATTTATAATTATTAAAAAATATATATTTATTTAAATAACTTTATATATAGTACAAAGGCAGTCTTAATGCATTCGCTACCAGTCAAACCTTTATAATATTATATTTATGCATTTTTATAAAGTCCTTATTAGGATAATCTTATTAAAAAATTTTAAAGATAAAAATGCAATGAAAAAAATCCTAGTGGGCGGGTCTCGAACTCACGAACCTTGCTATTGCGGCAAGGCGCTCACCCCCGCTGAGCCGACCAGGTTAGGATAATCTTATTTTAAATTTTAATACTGAAAAAAAGTTTAAAAAAATTACAGACTCCTCTGCCATCTTGTATTAGAAACTAGGACTTCTAACTTTACTCGTATAGAGTTAATAGAAGAAAGCTAATAGAGGGCGTCTGTGTATAAGTAGATAATATAATAATATGAGAAAATTCGTGAGGGGTGACTGGAACCTGGTTGGCTTAGCGGTTGAGCGCCTTGCCGCGACGTTCGAGTCCCACCCACCAGGAATTTTTTCATTGCATTTTTATCTTTAAAAAATTTTAATTATAATATTGTAGCAAGATAACTCGATAAAATTTACCTCTGAAAAATGCGTAGTCAGCAAGTGTATAAACTAGTCCATACTATAATCTCGAATATAGTATTTATCACAGCCCTACAAAAAAAAACAAAAAAACATCTTAAGTCAATAATACCCAGAGCCGCTTAGCCTTTATACTATATTTACAAAAAATGGTGTGAAGAAGAAGCCTTCTAACCTGACATTGTCGGAATAAGACAACATCATTTGTCACCCACAGACCTTTCTGCGGGCTTTTGGCAAATTTCAGTAAATATATCTTTATTGAGACAACACAAGGATAACAAAATATTAACGGTCGCAAAAAATGTAATCATGAGCAATATTATAAGAACCAAGGAAAATCTTAAACAATTTAATAACGTATTATAATTTAACTTTAGAGGTGATTGTGCGATTTCTATATATAGATGATCTTTTTTTATGGAGCAAATTCTTATAAATACTAAAATTTTTTTTTTTAATAAATTTAAGCAACTTGTCTATTATAATAATTTGCATCAATTATATTATTTTTATTTATGTGCTAATTATTTATCCACATAATTAAGTATATTCATTTATACCATTATAGTCTTCGCTCCTCTGTTAATAACCAATTAAAGATCCCGTCGCACATCTCCACCAAATATTCCGATTCTTTTACTGTGTCAGCTGCTCGTCAATGGAATTTGCTTCCTCTGTGTATAAGACAGGCTCCAACCATCGGTGTATTTAAACGTCTACTTACCACTCATTATCTGAATAAGTAACTGCCAATTTTTCCTTTAGCATTTTCTGTTTTGATATGTACTATATGTATTATATTGTATGATTTATATAAGTAGTATATTATGTATTGAGTGTATGTTTAAGTATTTACATGTAATATTTAAGTAGTTTATATACTATTCGCTATATGTCTTTTAAATTGTTATTTATTTGCTTTTGCACCCTATGCATAATCTTCCACTCTATCAAAGGTTAGCTGATAGAAAATGCCTAAGGCATTAAATTCGCCTATGTACTATTTTATTTTGTAATTTTGTGCAATAAAAATAAATAAATAGTGTATCCTTTTTTTTTATACAGACTATTAAATATATACGTGGTGGCCTAGTTGGTTAAACCTTGGACTTATAAACCCTTAGGTCCCTGGTTCAAATCCCGGTGTGTACCAATGAGTTTTTAATTAAAAAAAAAAAAATGTACATTTGTTTGACAACACCATTATAGTGCCTCGGAGAGTACGTTAAGCTGTCAGTCCCGGTTATACCAACTTGTGAAACTGTTTATAGATGGGTTATTGAGTCTATTCAAAACATCGCGACGAGCTTGCCGCTTGTTTGGTGTAGACTCATACAATCGGCTACGACGAGGTGGGATTAAAACTCCTCCGCTGGGTACACTGGGGCCGTCTAGGCGGTCTCGGGGGCCGTCTAGGCGGTCTCGGGCGCCGTAAGGCACCCGTGATGATATGTATTTAAATAAAATAAAAAAATGAGTGATAATAACATATCCGCTCTCTCCCTAACTCCACAGACTACCAAATATTGAACATTTCCCAACAAATTCTCGTCGAGACGATTTTTCTCTCGCATTGTTTACATTTGCATGAGATGGCGCTACAATTTGTTTGAAATATCTTCATTGTATGCGTCAAAGTTATGGATATTGCTTCAAATTATTATATTTTTACGCTCCGAAAATGGGGCGTTTGGTGTAATTCATAAATAAACGAAAATGCTGTATGGTTATGTTTTCCGTTTTCATTCCCTGGAGGGCATGTTTTATCGATAAGCGACATGTTATTTTGAAATTTAGACAGGTTATCTTTTTTATGGAGTCATTAGTTTCAAATTATTGTTGTTGGCATTTGTTGGAATAGTTTATGACTCAAATATCATAGCTCATATTCAGGCATTTACATTGGTAATGAGAGGTGATTTAACCATAATTGTTGGTAATAAATGTATATGTTAGTCAAATACAATAATGCGCCTGTTTTATTTATTTTAATATGTAGGACAGTAATAATAATAATAAATAAATAAATAAATACCATCACGGGTGCCAATTTGGCTCCCGAGAACCGTTTAAACGGCCTCAGGGTCCCAGCGGAGGGATTAACCCATCCTCATTTCGCCGATGGTATTCGGAGGCAACACCTAACAAGTAGCGAGCTTGTTGCGGTGTTTATGATGAAATAGCCTCGTTGTATAAAGCGGTCACCCATCCCAGGCCGGTCTTGTTGTCATCTGCTTAACCTTGTTATCAGTTGCGCAGTGACTTAACCACAAGGGCCGTTTTTTTAAAAATAATAATAAATTTGTCTCTATAGCTAGGCTGCTCCTTGTAAGTTATACTAACCTGTATTAGGAGCATTGAAACAAATTGTCTTCATCTGAATATCCTGTAGTTATATCGAAATATAATATACCACTAATATTTATTTCACCCGCAGAGCTAATGGCTATTCAACAAAAAAAACGCATATAAATTGGTCCAGTAGTTTTTAAGTGATGCCCCCACAAACAAATAAACCGATAGACACGAAATAAGTTGTGTGACAGGGTCCGGTTGGGTCGCATATTGTTTTTATACAAATACAAATTAACGTTCCGCCTCCGTGATTTCGTGGGTTCGATTTCCACTCAGGCAAATTAAGATTATTAAGTTTTCCTATACAGTTTGCTTTGGTCTGGGTGTTTCAAAAATATATATTAGCAACGTTGTTTCTGGTACACATAGTATAAGCTTAGTTTGTGACCAGAGCGATATGTGTAAATTGTTATACATATTATTATTATACTAAGGGTGTATTCGAATTGGTTGTTATTTTTTTATATAAAACGCCACCATATGTCGTACATTGAATATTTTTCTTTAGCTTATTTATATGGTATTGTAATGAAACCAGCAATGTATTGCGTTTGAGGGTTTTGGAAACATATAATCTAATCAAACGCAGCTTTTGTGACGATAAGTATTGGGTAAGAGGTTAATTAACACCCAAATTGAATACTCCCGTTAAATCAACTCCATTAATCCACAAGACAAGTGACTTAAGGCTATGTAAGAGACTAAATAAAATACATAAAAACATCAATCGTGTAGATTTTTTTTTCATCTATAGATTTTTTTTTATTCTTCCACTATTGTGGTAAGGCTACCTTCTACCATACAGCCATGTCTTAAATATCTTCTCATATAATGAAAGGCCATGTCATATTTCATTTCTTCGGTAGTTTACCCGCCCTAATATTGCCTTTCTAAACGTGAGAACACAAGATGGCCGCCGCATTCAAACTCAAAACAAAACTTGTATCAATAAATATTTTAAGCATTCGCTGGACATTGCTTAAAGTGAGAACACAAAATGGTGGCAACGAACACGTTTGATATTTTGCTTTGTAGGCTATTTTAGGCATTAGTGCGGTTCCATATAGGTTATTATTCTTAGTTTCATAGCTTTTACGGGTATTTTTGTTACTTTTTATATTTTGTAGCCATATTTTTTATAAGTTATGTATATGTATAAGATCTAGTCCATAGGCTATGTTTTTGTAAAATTCAAAATAGTATAGCAAAAAAATTGTATTTTTTCCAAGAATTCCGCGCGGATTTTTGTTTGTTTCTCACTCATACACTTTGTAATATGCATCTTTTATTCCACCTATTTTATTTGCCTTTATACGCACTATTAACAAAAAGATATGCTAGTGCTACTGCAATACCACAGCACCTTAACGAAAGTGCAAGACGTATAGTTAAACAACTACGAATCAACCCAAAAACCGTTTCAATTAATTTATTTCTTCAATTAAATTTATATTTATTTGACCATAAATAGTTTTAGTGTGAGTAATCTGTCACATTTCGAAACTTGAGGTGTTAATTCGAGATGATAGGCTTTGCTTGGGATTACATAGTGTAGCTTGTGTTAACACCTTTTAGGGATGTCCAATTCTTGATTTGAAATATGTAGTAAAATTAGTAGTTCTTATAGCTTTCTTTTGTATGTCTTTTAGATTTTTCTATATGAAAACAATTTTTTAATACGGATACCTCTTGTTTTACTGACTGTCCAATAATAATAATTTGTAGGACAATTTACAAATATTGCTCTGGTCACAAACTAAGCTTTAGGCTTATACCATGTGTACCAGAAGCAACGATATAATACATATTATATTTTATAAACACCCATACAAACTGTACAGAAACGAATACTGAAGAAAATAAAACGCCGATAACATCAAAACCTGGGATGATATATCAGCGTCGGATTGCAGTGAATTAGCACTGTAATCCGACATGCTGAGTAGAAACTTTTTGGTTTCTATAAATATTAATTAAATAATTGTCTTGAAAAGGTTCTAGGGTGACCTATATATTGTTTTACTAATCGCAATAATATAGGAAACAACAAGATTTTACAACGAGGCTATACCATCATAACCACCGCAACAAGCTCGCCACTTGTTAGGTGTTGTCTCTGAATACCATCGGCGAAATGAGGACGGGTTAATCCCTCCGCTGGGTACCCTGAGGCCGTTTAAACGGTTCTCGGGAGCTAAAAAAGGCACCCGTGATGGAATTTATTATTATTTTAATATGAATTATTTTACTATAATTTTTGTTAAATATAATAATTTGTTGTTACATTTGATGTTTTGTTTAGATTTTATTCTATTGTAAAATGTTAACTGGTCTCATTCACTATAAACTTAAAACTGATGTAAAGGCAAATTTTCAATCTTTATTTATCTTCGTTAAATCTGAGATGTCTATCCACATTATCTATGATAATATCTAATCACAATTTCAATATATATTTAAAAGAAATAATATTTTAACCTCTTAATTTATAATTTACTAACCTCTTGTTTGTTCAATAATAACTACAAAAGTTGTTATTGCACTAAAATCGTGACTGTCAAATAAAACCTCGATAACATCAAAATGTCAACTTGTCCCATCACTATATACTTACAACTGACATAAAGGCAGAAGTGGAAATCTAATCTTCTTCTAATCCGAGATGTGTATCAACATTACCTACGGTAATATCTGTCAACAAATGCAAATCATTGGTAAAGGCGAAAGTAAAGTCATTTTAGGGTACGGTACGTTTTTTTTTATTGGAGCACGGCATGTGACTTTGTATCTAACTGATGGTGAGCAGACCTACAAATTCCATGAATGTATCGACAAAGACGAATTGCACTTCGAGTATATTTTAATATAATACCATTTCGTAACCGCACCCTGAAAGAAGACTACCACCTCGATAAGAAATCGATGCAGTAATCTCCTGAAAACCGGTGAGCTCAAAGAATAAAAACCAAAACATGACTAGGTCACTTGACGGTGTTTAATCTAATACTAGATGGTTTTTTAATTCTGTTTATCCATACCGATATCTCGATGAACGATTTTCGTCGAGGTAAAAAGTTGAAATTTTACAGTAGGTAGTTTGAATTAGATATAGGTAACTTAATTATTTTCTTAGTAGCTATTTAAAGGCTCTGGCGCCCATACAAACGTACTACCAATATAACGACTTGGCTATTAGTTGAAGTTCAGAGACAATGTTCTTAGCAAACCATGGATTCACCGTGCGGGTGCCGAGTCCATCGCGTGGTTGAAAGGCAGGGGAATGAACTGCAGCGTTCCCGGACTTGAGACCGCGAAGTATGTTTAAAGGCCTTTTGAACTCTCACCTGCACTGTGTTCACTACTCTCTCTACTCAACCAAATACTATATGATCCTGTTAGCGCCATCCTGGAAACACGCTCCATAAAAGTTCCGACGGCTGTTCTCGGAAGGCCAAGCTCCTTCAATAGACGGTGCAAAGACTTTGCTGGAATTTATCTTGCACCAACTTCCACTGCATAAAGTTGATATTATTTGTTATGTTGGTACGTAAAAATCATTCTATTGCCGGTAATAAATATTTAGGTATAATAATATATAACAGTTTTTCTAATACTAAAAAAATCCCAAACAGAAAGATTAAATTAATACAATGACCGACAACAATTTTGTGGAATAATACGGGAAGTGCGAAAGCTCATTTTGTATGGAGAACGCAGATTTAGCGATTGCGAATGCAGCGTCCTTAAAGTATTTAACAAAATGGTTCGTAGCTTTAAATGTTAAATGATTATTAATATACGGAACCCTAAGCGAAGGAAAACATTTGCTCTTGACTGCTTTTCAATAGTAAATAGATTTATTAGGTACTTTTATGGAATAGTGTTTGAAACGCTATATTAATAAAATATAATGTTGTAATAAATTATTAAATGTACTATGTATAAAATCTATTATGTAAATTAAATAGCTCGCAAGAGAAATAGGGGAAAGTTTGATTAAAAAATCTATTCTAATATTAGAAACCTGAAGAGTTTGTTTGGTTGAACGCGCTAATCTCAGGAACTACTGGTTCGAATAAAAAAAATATTAAGTGATGGATAGCCCATTTATCGAGGAAGGCTATATATAAACTATAACATCACGCTACGACCAATAGGAGCTGAGCATCAAAGATAAATGTTGAAAAATCGGGGAACAATTATTCCTTTTGAGAGCTTCCGTCGCGTGCGCTGCGTAAACGGTTAAAGTTACGCAGACGAAGCTACGCGGGTCATTTATTATCAGCCATATGAAAAACCATTTCAGATAAATCTTTAGAACCACTAAACACTTTGCATATTTAATAATATTGCTTTGGTCACAAACTAACTATACTATATGTACCAGAAACAACGATACCAATATATATTATGTTTTATAAACACCCAGACCAAGACAAACTGTAGAAGTAAAAATTCGAATGTCAAATTCATAATTTTTTGACTGTTAAATACATTTTGCTAAGTAAATGCATTTATTAAACGTTAGTAAATATTCAAAACTGCTTAAGAGGGCGTATAAAGGTAAATAAATTAGGTGAAATAAAAGATACCTCTTACAAAGCGTACGAGTGAGAAACAAATGTTAAATGTAAGCGTGGATTCTTGGGGAAAAATACTGTTATTTTGCTATAACTTTCTAAATATTTTGAATTTAAACAATAACGCTAAGCCATGCACTATATCTTATATATATATATACAGGGTGACTTTGAAAGGATGTACTTTGGGCTAATATGAGGTTCTATTGATCAATACGAACAACTTTTCCCATGGAACCATGTACCGCAAATGAAAAAAAATATTGCCTTCTCCATACAAACTAGTAATGTTAAAATCACCAATTTGTATGGGGAAGCCAAATTTTTTTTTCATTTGCGACACATGGTTCCATGGAAAAAGTTGTTCGATTTGATTAGCAGAACCTCATATTAGCCCAAAGTACATCCATTCAAATTCACCCTGTATATATAACTTATAAAAAACATGGCTTTATAATCTGCTCTATTTTGAAGTAATAGGAAATATCTATAAAAAATGAAGGTAAGTTTGAAGCGGTTTTTTTCTATCGAGTTAACTTTATGCTATTACGTTTATCATAGAGGCAGTTACTTCTAAATATCTTGTATTATTACATACACACATACATATCATCACGGGTGCCATACGGCGCCCGAGGCCGCCTAGACGGACCCACGGTACCCAGCGGAGGGGTTTTAATCCCACCTCGTCGAAGCCGATGGTATGAGTCTACACCACTAAAGTGGCTAGCTCGTCGCGATGTTTTGAATAGACTCAATAAACAGTTCATCTATAAACAGTTTCACAAGTTGGTATAGTGAAACCGGGACCGACAGCTTAACGTGCTCTCCGAGGCTCTATGTGTGGTGTTGTCAAACAAATGTACATACATTTTTTAATTAAAAACTCATTGGTACACACCGGGATTAAACCAAGGACTTTTTTTTTTTTTTTTATGAGAGCTCAACATGTGACCTTGCATCCACCTGATGTTAAGCAGTATGCAATATCCATGAATGATAGCAACAAGCGTATGCATACAGGTGCACCGCTGGTTGCCATCATTATGCCGGCTTAAGACCTAAGCGTTTTTAAGTCCAAGGTCTAACGAACTTGTATTATTACTATATTTTTTTATATATTTGTTAGGTTTGAGGTATTCTCATAAGATCTTGATTACTAACTTACTTTATTCGCCCTTTTAAACATATATTTTTGTATTACAATAAAAACCTGTATTCTCGTAATCTGTATTTCTATTAATATTAATACAGTTTATGGTCTTCTTTATGGTTATATTTGTTTTGGCATTTAAGGTCCGAATTGATGGTGCCGCTCTCGGAATGTGGTGAAATCATGAAATTAATACGGTTTTTATATAACAAGTGATCGCCGCTTTATTATAATGAAGTGTGGTCACCTCTTTATTGCTTTAAACATCTGACTAACTAATACAGGTGGCTAACATACTGGGTGTTTTTTTTACAGTGTCAAAAAGAAAAATACTTTAATATCATTTATAGAACCCATTTTTTTAATACAAAAGATTTCTAAGGGTATATTTTTCTTAAAAAAATGCTAGTAGGCGCGGAATGCCTACGCGGTGCGATGCGGTTATTAAACTTATAAAAAATACAATATATATATATAAATTCGAAGGACCTGCGATAGCTCAGTATGTTCATGAATGTTGGGTTGTAAAAAGAACACCGGTAAACCCTATCGACTGATAAAGGAGAAGAAATGGAAGGACTCACCAGTATCCTGAGTTTGTTCTGCACAAAACCATCCAAATAGCAGAGTAATCAAGCTTCACATTCTATATTCCTCAAAAAGGGCAGATGCGGGTGCGGTTTCAATAAATGCGTTACCTTTAAAATATAATGCAGTTCTACATGCTACGAAGCAGTAAGCGAAGCAGCAGACTTCCACTTGGCCGAATAACGTGTCACTAGACCTCCTGCCAATCAGAGGCCTCGCGCGTCACGTCAGGTATGGTGATCGGATTGGTCAATAAGTTAATAGCGGGAATTCAAATTAGTAAGGCGTCAACCGAAAGCGCATACCGGCGCAAACAATGCTTGATAAATTAATTATCATTTGAATGGATAAATGAAAAATACTTTATTGTACAAAAGCTTAATACTATTGTGCATAGGCGAGCTTAATGCCTTAGGCATTATCTACCAGCTAACCTTTGGGAGATTGACCAATAACAGGCAGAGTGCTAATGCAAACATAATATATATAATACGAGGATATATATATATAATATTTGGTTAATATAACCATACATTATATTTAATAGTATACATACATAAATAATAATAAATAAAATAATGCAAATACTTAAAATTACTCCAACAAATACATATTATCTTTGTATCAAGCAAATAAAATAACTTTTTACTGGCAGAGTCCGAGAGTTTTACAGAAAACTACTAGAGTTTTTTACTTGCTGGTTTCTTTTTCTCCGGGGTGTCACTGAGGGGATTGACTTTACAGTTAGTATACCCGCCCTTAAAAATACCGATCCTTATACCTTTACTTATATATATATATATATATATGTGATTGGTTACTAACCTTTTATTTAGAATAAATATTTAAGGCGTGGATATGGTCGGTGAAGTTGGTCGCCTTGGTGGCTCCCTTGTAGGGCAGATAATGATTGACAGGTTAATGGAATCAGCTAACCACCTAGTCTTACACTAGTTGGTTATATAGTGTGGGTTCGGTTTTAGATTTCTAAATTTAAGTTCTAAATCTGATATCGAAGTATAATAAATATTTGTCGTTCTTTTAATAATGAATAGCTGCCTAACCAAACGCACTCTAAGACCTCATTGTTAAACTTTTTTTTATTTTTTTTGACTATGCATAAATATCTGTAAAGATTTACATGAAATGAATTTGACACATCTCATTATCTGAACACTTAAACTAAATCGTCTTGGTAATTTTGTTTAGTATATTTATATTATATTATGCATCGTATTTAAGTAGATTAATTATTGTTATATTATTAATATTTTAAATTTGTTGTTACACTAAAAACCATAACAAATTCAAATTTCCTAATCATCATTCTCTCTATAAAAACAAATATACGGGTCGAATAATACTTTTGAAGTCGGTAATGATGCAGTTATGAAATGGGCAATAATAAATGTATAAATCTTAATTTTACTCTACAAAGGCAATAATAAAATCCACAATAAATTAACATAAACCAAATTATAGCATTAAATATTCAACAGGCCTCGTTAAACCACAAATTTTATTTAACTAACGTTTAGCACTTTTAAACGATTATACATAATGAATTGTTGCACCCGACGCTGACCCAGCGGGCGATGACAAGGGCCAAGGTTCGATTTCGCGATTTTACAATTTAGATGAACTCGTGCTCCCCGCTGGGTTTCCACAAATTATAGCATTTTATGTACCTTCTGACAAATTGGGTTTTTTATGGCCAACTGGACGTGTGGGTTAGGGTGACCAACGTTTTGAATTTACCATGGATTTTTTTTTACTACAGCACGCATGGAGATAAAATAGGACCCATGGCCCATGGGCCTTATATCGCCTTTCCAGTTTTGAGAACAGAAGATGGCAGCGGCCATCATTATTATTTGTAAAGCAGCGGCTTAAAAAAAGTGAGAACAAAAGCAATCACTGAGCGTTGATTGGTTAAAGTGAGAACAGAATATGGCAGCTACGAACTCGTTTCACATTTAGTTTTACAGACCATTTTTAAGTTTATATGTAGAATTTATGAATGAAAAACTACAAACAGTCGAAATAAAACTTTTGGTTGTCTCCACGGTTGGAGATGCCGATTCATGTTTATTTAATTTTATTTCATGTTAATTTTATTCATTGGTGACAGCCTTTCCCTTATAGTTATTTTTTACATAGTGCATGAAAAATTTAATTGTTAGAAAAGTAGTATTCTTTCAGGGTGCGGTTACGAAATGGGTGGTAGAATTGACGATAAGGCAGCGAGTATATTAAAATATAATATTTGTGTCTTCCGTAAAACGTACGCCGCGAATCGCGATGTTTCTATAGACTCAGTAAACTAAAAGAAATTAAAATACATAAGCGCAATACAGCACGCTAGTGTATTATTCCTTAATATTCTTTTCTTTATACATGGTGACTTTGAAAGGATGTACTTTGGGCTAATATGAGGTTCTACTCATTAATACGAACAACTTTTCCCATGGAACCATGCTGCAAATGAAAAACAAAAATTGCCTTCTCCATATAAACTAATAATGTTAAAATGACCAATTTGTATGAGGAAGCCAACATTTTTTTTCATTTGCTACACATAGTTCCATGGGAAAAGTTGTGCGATTTGATCAGCAGAACCTCATATTAGCCCAAAGTACGATATACTTTGGGCTAATATGAGGTTCTGCTGATTCAAATTCACCCTGTATATATAATATTATTAGTTTTTATTATATTATTTTAGTCTCAATAATTAAACATAAAATCATGGTCATACTAAAGTAAATTTTTGATTTACTATTAAACTTATATTAAAAGAGTTTGAGAGAATGGTTTTAAAATTATAATAGAATTCGTTTCCGTGTTTTACCTTATTTTAAGTAGATATTTTATAACGTATCGGAAATTCTTGACAGGTTATAAAAGTGGTAAACAAAACCTACATACTTAATAACTATCATAAATTTATTCATATAGGTATATATACGTGGTGGCCGAGTTGGTTAGACCTTAGACTTTAAAACACTTAGGTCCCTGGTTCAAACCCCGGTGTATACCAATGAGTTTTTAATCCAAAAAAATATGTAGATATGGTTAACAATACCACTATAGTGCCTCGGAGAGCACGTTAAGCTATCGTCCCCAGTTTCACTATACCAACTTGTGAAACTGTTTATAGATGAGTTATTTAGTGTTATTGAGACTATTCAAACATCGCGACGAGCTAGCCACTAGTTCGGCCCTAGATACATATCATCGGCTACGACGAGGGGGGATTGAAATCCCCTCCGCTGGGTACCCTAAGGCCGTATAGGCGGTCTCAGGCGCCGTAAGCTACCCGTCAAGATATATATTTATTTAATTTTTGGTGAAAGAAAGGTCTCTAGAATATGTTATACCGACCGACCGGACTCTTTACCACCGCCCATACAGATGCAAACACCATCAAGTGACCATATTTATATATTTCGGTTTTAGTCTGTGGGTTCACTGGTTCTAAGGACAGTATTGCATCGATTTCTTGTCGAAGTGGTCGTCTTCTTTTATGGTGCTGTTACGAAATGGGCAGTTAATTTGACAATAAAGCACCGAAGCTACTAATGTAGACTCGTAATGTAAATTCGTCTTTGACGCAGCCCTTTTCGTAACCGCATTATTTAGCCGGCATAGGGGGAGCGATCAATGCTGTTAAACAACAAAGTTTTGATATGACCCCATTCATGGTTTTTGTAGGTCTGCTTACCACCAGGTAGAAAGTTACATGCCGTGACTTATAGTAATCGATTTTTTTTAAATTAAATTATTAATAATTTAATTGGATACAAACGTACTTCCAATATTACAGCTTGGCTGTTCGTCGAAATTTAATTATTATTTTTACGCGGATAATAATTTTTTTATACGTGAAACTCTTTTTCTTTTGGGTATTTTTTTTTGTATTATAATATTAAAAAAGTTTTTTATTTTATTTCAAAAAACACCCAATACAGAAAGGTAAAATGACCGACAAATATATTATTTTAATTCTGCGACAAATTGTACAGTAAATATTAGGCCCCTGGGGCCTATTTCATAAACGTGACAATTGTAATTTACCATGACAATTTATAATACATTGCTTGGTTTAGTTTGTTCTAAGTCTATAATTCCAACTAAACTAATCAATGTATTATAAATTGTCATGGTAAATTACAATTGTCACGTTTATGAAATAGGCCCCGGACGTGCGAAAGCTCATTTAAGTTTTATTAATAACAATAATATGTAGGACAGTTTACACATATTGCTCTGGTCACAAACTAAGCTCTAGGCTTGTACTATGTGTACTAGAAAGTTATTTTGTTATTGGAGGTCGGTGTGACTTTGTATCTACCTGGTGGTGAGCAGACCTACAAAGTTCATGAATGGAGTTAACCAATAATTGTTGTTAAACAACATTGATCGCTCCCACTATATCTGCAAAAAAATCTTTCTTTAGGTGGATTTGTTCGATTTTTTTAGGCGGAAGATAGATAAGATTCAAAAACCGTCAAGTGACCTAGTCATGTCTAGGTTAAAGATTCAGGGTTTACCGGTTTTCTGTAGTTTCCCCAGTTTTTATTGCATCAATTTCTTGTTGAGGCGGCAGTCCGCTTTAAGGGTACAGTTACGAAACGGGCAGCTAATTTAACGATAAGCTACCTTGGTGCTTGTATGTACTTATAAATAGTTTCACAAGTTACTATAGTAAAATTAGGACCGTAGTTCACGTAGGTCACAGGTCAGGTTCAAACCCAGGTTTATTTTTTATTAAAAAAAAATACCGTTACAGTTCCTTAGCAAGCTCGTTATCTCTCAAGGCACTATAGTAGCGATGTGTTTAGTTTTCAACAAAAACCTAATTGGTACACACCTGGATTTGGACTGGGGACTAAAACACTTCTAATGCTTTTAACCCATTCGTCCATGGCGTATATTTTTTTTATAACAAACAAATAAATTAATACACAAATTTATTGGCAAATAAATATTTTAGAAGCAAATTTGGTAAATTTAAATGGCTTGATGTCGCCATAAACGTTTATCTGGCCATTGTATTTACACCCACGGAATATTTTATGTCTTTTGTTGACAATTTAATTAAGAAATTTATAAAGACAAATGTCTTTATTAAGTTTAAGAAAAAAATCTGTCAAACGAAATTAAAAAGGTCTGTAAGTTCACGAAATTATTAATAATATATTTGATTTATTTTTAACATTTAATTTATTTAATTATATCTTTATAAAGTAGTCAAGTGATATAGTTTTTTATTATTAAGTGCGAAAGCTCTTGATATATTTAAGGTTTTATAAAAGTCCGTCTGCGTTTACGCAACGCACGCAGAGAAAGCTCAAAAGGAATATTTTTTTCTGATGTTTGTACCATTTTTGACTAGGGCTCCGCTCCTATTGGTCGTAGCGTGATTTTATATAGCCTATAGCCTTCCTCATAATTTCATCTCGATAAATGGCTATCTAACACTATATATAAGTTTTTAAATTCAAACCAGTAGTTCCTGAAATTAGCGCATTCAACCAAACAAACTTTTCAGCTTTATAACATCACGCTACGACCAATAGGAGCGGGGTAACAATAAACTATTTTGCAAAACCGGGAAAAAATCTTCCTTTTGAGAGCGTACGCTGCGTAAACGGTTAAAGTTGCGCGGACGCAGACATAAAAGAATAGACAAATAATTTATTATTATTTTTCTTTAGATTATTAACTGTCATATTTAATAAGTTTATATAGGCAATATTTTTTATATATTTTAAATAAAATTTTGTTAAATTATTATTACGTATATTTATGTCTTTATATTTCCATGTATGATTTATCTATCAATCAATTTATCTATCTATCCTTCATGCATTATTAGTAGATTGGCCATGCTTTCGCTTGATGACAGGGAGTCATAGGTTGGGTCAAGGATCAAATAAAAGGTTATTTCTCTTTAGACTCTGGACCTGTCAAAATGTTATGAAATGTATTTAATACTAGCTGCACCCCGTGGTTTAAGGGCTCTGCAGTAGTGATGCAAATACAAACGTACTTCAATATTACTACTTGGCTGTTGGTCGAAGTTCAATTATTATTTTTAATTTAGTAATTGAACGCAATTTTTTTTCTCTTGTGGTTTCAATCTGTCTCTTTGTACCTACTATTATTTCTTCTATGGTTACATACATACATACATATCATCACGGGTGCCTTACGGGGCGGCGCCCGAGACCGCCTAGACGGCTTCAGAGTACCCAGCGGAGGGATTTTTAATCCAACCTCGTCGTAGCCGATGGTATGAATCTACACCGAACAAGTGGCTAGCTCGTTGCGGTGTTTTGAATAGACTCAATATCCCATCTATAAACAGTTTCACAAGTTGGTATAGTGAAACGGGACCGACAGCTTAACGTGCTCTCCGAGGCACTATAGTGGTGTTGTCAAACAAATGTACATACATTTTTTAATTAAAAACTCATTGGTACACACCGGGATTCGAACCATGGACCTTAGTAAATATTTTATACTTATATATTTTTTCAGAGTTTCTTTTAGGCCAAAGAATATCAATGGTCATACAACCCGGAAATGCAATTAGTGCTATGGGCATATACCTTGTTAGCCTCTGCAGACTAGTGGTTGCGCCTTTGGTGTTAAATCTGGAAGTCGTGGGCTCGATTCCCACCCATGGCAAATTAATATTAGTTTTCTGTACAGTTTGTCTAGGTCTGGGTGTTTATAAAATATAATATGTATTATATCGTTGCTTCTGGTACACATAGTACAAGCCTAGAGCTTAGTTTGTGACCAGAGCAGTTTGTATAAAATTGTCCTACATATGATTATTATTTAGTAAAGGGTGTGTTCGCTATAGTTTTTTGTTTTTGTATATATATTTGTTTGAACATAATTTTATATTTTTGCGTTAAATAATCAATTTATTATAAAAACTACCTGTTTCGTGATAAATGTGGTTATATCACAAAATACATAAGTATAAACATTTTTTGGCCGAGTTGGTTAGACCTTGGACTTAAAAACACTTAGGTCCCTGGTTCGAATTCCAGTGTGTACCAATGAGTTTTTAATAAAAAAAATAATGTACATTTGTTTGACAACACCACTATAGTGCCTCGGAGAGCACGTTAAGCTGTCGGTCCAAATTTCACTATACCAACTTGTGAAACTGTTTATAGATAGATGGGTTATTGAATCTATTCAAAACATCGCTAGCCACTTGGTCGGTGTAGACTGATACCATCGGCTACGGCGTGGTGGGATTATAAACCTCTCCGCTGGGTACCCTGAGGCCGCCTAGGCGGTGATATGTTATGTATGTATTAACATGTTTTAATAAACCTACAGAGCTTTCAAGGAAGCTCCAACACGTGCTGGACAAGATTTTACGTTTCTTATCTAATTGTTTATTTTTCTCTTATTTAACTTAACAAATCTGGCGCCATTAAAATTTAAACTTGAAATTCCAAACAATAGTTAAAATAATATTTACTTTGGAAAATAAACACACTTACGTAGGTCTATATTTTGTAAAATCCAAATGATGGTGTTTGCTATTAGAAAGGCCCTTTTGGAAATATAAAGTTGGCTAAGAATTGATCTATACATATTATATACTTTAATGTTGTTTCCAGAGGTCGTGGGTTCGATTTCCATCGATGGCAAAATATTTTAGTTCGTTTTTCTTTAGTAATATTTTTTCTTAGTTTGTCATGGTCTAGGTGTTTATAAAATATAATGTGTATTATATCGTTGCTTCTGGTACACATAGTACAAGCCTAGAGCTTAGTTTGGGACCAGAGCAATATGTGTAAAATGTTTATCATATTATTATTATTATACCGCCTCCGTAGACTAGTGGTTGCGCCTTTGTTTTTGTATCCGGAGGTCATGGTTTCGATTACCACCCTTGGCAAAAAAATATATTGGTTACGTTTTTCTGTACAGTTTGTCATGGTCTGGGTGTTTATAAAATATAATATGTATTATATCGTTGTTTCTGGTACACATAGTACAAGCCAAGAGCTTAGCGAAAGAAGTTGTAAGTTCGGCCTAACGAAGTATGCCTAAAAATATGTGTGTGTATGTATATATGTGTTTTCAAAACGCAACGAAAATTAAAAACTAGTTTTTTGTGGAAGTTACACATTCCAACAGTGTCGTTACACATGTCAAAGGACTGCTAATTCAATGATAATATAGTATGACCGAAAAAATATACTTATGTATTTTAGTCATTTATTAAAGTGCCGTTTTGTTGATTAAAGCCGCGTTGCTAAAAGCGTAGTAGCCGTTAAATCGCTTGTAAAAGTTAATCAGAAAAGTTAATAAGAGAAATTAGTGGTTAAAATTAACTAATATTTTACTTTTATTAATTTATTTCATACTAGCTGTAACGGTTTCACTCGCCGTAATTAATAAAGTTTTTTATTAGTGAAAGATTTTTTAACAAATCATTTTTTATTTATTTATCGAGAACCGTTTAAACGGCCTCAGGGTACCCAGCGGAGGGATTAATCCGTCCTCATTTCGCCGATGGTATTCGGAGGCAACACCTGGATTATTGATTGACCCCATTCATGGACTTTGTAGGTCTGCACAAAGTCACATGTCGTTGCGGTATTTATGATGGTATAGCCTCGTTGTATATTGTGTAATAGAACTTATATTTCCATATTTATAGTTTACGAAACGTCTTGTCGTATTTAGCGGTTGCAAATCGGAATAAGGCCCCTGGGGCTTTATTCCGAGTTTTGACACGTTCACCGTCGCGCATTTTGCGTAAAGTACTGGTATTGAAATATAAGTTCTATCCTGTAAATTATAAAGTTAAAATTTCAATGCTTTTTAGATGTTCAAACTTGCGAAGAATTCGTGTATTTCAAGATGGCGACATTATTATAGCCAACCTAATACATACTATATAACCATTGGAATAGAGCTTATATTTCCATATTTATAGTTTACGCAACGTCTTGTCGTGTTTAGCGGTTGCAAACTCGGAATGAGGCCCCTGGTCATGTTTGTATTTTAGTCTGTAGGTTCACCGGTTTTCTGGAAACTATCCCATCGATTTATTGTCGAAGTAGTAGTCTCCTTTCGAAACTAATGTAGACTCGTAATGCAAATTCTTCGTAACCGCGTCATTTAGATCAATGCTGTTAAACAACAATGTATTGATTGCTTATATATATATATATATACATATTTTCACGGGTGCCTTACGGCGCCCGAGACCGCCTAGACGGCCCCAGGGTACCCAGCGGAGGGATTTTAATCCCACCTCGTCGTAGCCGATAGTATGAGTCTACACCGAACAAGTGGCTAGCTCGTCGTGATGTTTTGAATAGACTCAATAACCCATCTATAAACAGTTTCACAAGTTGGTATAGTGAAACCGGGACCGACAGCTTAACGTGCCTTCCGAGGCACATGGTGTTGTCAAACAAATGTACATATTTTTTTAATATTAAAAACTCATTAGTACACACCGGGATTCGAACCAGGGAGCTAAGTGTTTTTAAGTCCAAGGTCTAACCAACTCGGCCACCACGTAACACATACGTCTGATAAAGTTGCAAGTCGTACAAGAGAGCGTATGTACGGGTGTGGACACAATGCATGCACGACGTACGGTCCGCGGGGTGTCTATGCAAATATTGTCCTAACTCTCTGAGATTTGTTTAATTTGACGCGACTCGCCGCCTTCTTGTCTCTTTGTTATATTCTGTTTCTGTCATAGATTATTTCTTTTTAGATAGATACGACTGGTGTATTTTTTTTATAGGAGCTCGTTGTAGTGTACATCCTTCGGTACACATTTATCGGCTCTGCACACACGCAGGCCACACGTCCACTGTCCTCCGCGTCGGGGTTACAACTGTCATCCCCCACCCCGCGCCCCTCGCTTACGTGCGCCGGAGACGACAGAGTGCATGTCCGTATACCAATATACATATTATGATATATTGATATACATGCATACACTACACTCGGCATGTGACCCTACTCGGCATGTATCTACCTGATTAAAAGCAGTATTCCGAGTTGATTAGACACTTAAAACACTTAGGTCCCTGGTTCAAACCCCGGTATGTACCGATGAGTTTTTAATCTAAAAAAATATGTATGCACATTTGTTTAACAGCATCACTATAGTGCCTCGGAGAATACGTTAAGCTGTCGGTCCCACTATACCAACTTGTGAAACTGTTTATAGATAGGTTATTGAGTCTATCCAAACTTCGCGACGAGCTAGCTACTTGTTCGGTGTAGACTCATACTATCGGCTACGACGAGGTGGGATTAAAAACCCCTCCGCTGGGTACCCTGAGACAGTCTCGGGCGCTGTAAGGCACCCGTGATGATATAAAACGTGTTATAAAATATTCCGTAAAGCCGAATGGAAGTTAAATGGGGCCTTAGAACCAGTCTATTCACAATATTTAAGAACCGTAGTAACATTATATAACATACACCAAAAAAAATAAAATAAAAAAAAAGTTTTTTTTTATTATTTTTTTTATTTCATTTCAGTAAAATTAAAGAGTATACTCCGCAGAATGTACCTACCGGCATAATGGATAAAACTAGCACTTATTTATTCTTGAACCTTAGTGCTGCTTTAAATTAGGTGGTATAACGTCAAATTCCAAAGAAAAAATTCTAAATCAATTATACATCGACGGCATACCTATAAGCGGCAAATTAGACACATTTAATATGGGCAACAAAATTTAACTTTGATGTTGATTTAGCAGGTTTTCTTTACCAGAGATTTAGTAGAATAAAGCTCTCTCTGAATAGAGACAGAGAGAGCAGAGAGACTTCCATCTGTTGACCAATCCTATCCTATTGTTAGATTCCTAAGTAATGAATATTGACCAGTCTTCTGTACAGGCTTTTAACTTAATTAAATCGCAGTTCAATATAACACATCTAGCTTTTGTACTCTTTGTTTTGTGATTTTTTTCATAGCTTTATTTATAGGTGTGAAGTATTAATAGTTTCTTATAGTTTACATTAATATTGTTTTTTTTTGGATAAAAATTTGTAATGAGTGACTGGAACCTGGTTGGCTCAGCGGTTGAGCGCATTGCCGCGATAGCGAGGTTCGTGGGATAGTGAGTCCCACCTACCACGAATTTTTTCATTGCATTTTTATATTAAAATTTTTTTTTTTCGTTTTTTTGTGATTTTAAGTATATAACATTTTATATCTACTACCATAATACCTCATTTATATTTAATACTAGCTTTTGGCCGCAGCTTCGTGCGCTTTATATTGAGTTTTTGTTAAATAAATATGTCTATAGACTTATTTAGGTGCTTTTTAACTTTCTACATAAACCGGTTTTCGAAATTTTGGTTAACCTGTGAACCCACAGACTTTATTCAAATATTGCAACCATAGGACAACGGGCCTCCTGATGTTGTCAGATAAATTACAGTATAAAGAATAATATATTTCTTTATACAATAAAATTAAAACAAATATTTCAGGCTTCATTCCAAACTGATGACCCGACATCACTATATTATAAATATATTTAAAAAAAAACATTATTAATAAAGTAATAATTAGTTAAGTGCCTTATTTATCAGTATTAAATGCTGTTAAATAAAATCAAATATGCAATAAGACTAAAACCGATATACAAATAGGTTACTTGGTGGTTTTTGCATCTCTATAAGCTAAAACCGGGGCCTTATTCCGAGTTTGCAACCGCTAAAGACGACAAGACGTTGCGTAAAGTATAAATATTAAAAATATAAGTTCTATTCCAATGGTTATATAGTCTGTATTAGGTTGGTTATAATAATGCAATGCATCTTGAAATACGCGAATTCTTCGCAAGTTTGAACATCTGGGGCTTTATTCCGAGTTTTGACACGTTCACCTTCACGCATTTTGCGTAAAATACAAATATTGAAATATAACTTCTATCCTGTTAATTATAGAGTTAAAATTCCAATGCTCCACACATGTTCAAACTTGCGAAGAATTCGTGTATTTCAAGATGGCGGCATTATTATAGCCAACCTAATACATACTATATAACCATTGGAATAGAACTTATATTTCCTTATTTATAGTTTACGCAACGTCTTGTCGTGATTAGCGGTTGCAAACTCGGAATAAGGCCACTGATGAGCATTGGAATTTCAACTCTATATTTAATAGGATAGAACTTATATTTCAATATTTATAGTTTACGCAAAATGCGCGACGGTGACACGTTCACCGTCAAAACTCGGAATAAAGCCCTCGGTAATTGTGTCTCTTCTACAAAATACTAGCCGAGTCTTTGCCATCGCTGCAAACTGTAGATAACGTAACCAAATAGAGAAGGTAATCTGGGCGCTAGTTTTATGACTTAATTGTACAAAGGGTAAACGACCTCCTTAATTTGGTCGCTTTATTATACAGAACATCTGATAATATATAAATTTATGATGAGATTACTATGATATACGTGGTGGCCGAGTTGGTTAGACCTTGGACTTCAAAACACTTAGGTCCCTGGTTCGAATCCCGGTGTGTACCAATGACTTTTTAATAAAAAATGTATGTACATTTGTTTGACAACACCACTATAGTGCCTCGAAGAGCACGTTAAGCTGTCCGTCCTGGTTTCACTATACCAACTTGTAATACTGTTTATAGATGGGTTATTGAGTCTATTCAAAACATCGCTTATTATATACGTGGTGGCCGAGTTGGTTAGACCTTGGACTTCAAAACACTCAGGTCCCTGGTTCGAATCCCGGTGTGTGCCAATGAGATTTTAATTTAAAAAAAAATGTACATTTGTTTGACAACACCACTATAGTGCCTCGGAGAGCACGTTAAGCTGTCGGTCCCGGTTTCACTATACCAACTTGCGAAATTGTTTATAGATGGGTTATTGAGTCTATTCAAAACATCGCGACGAGCTAGCCACTTGTTCGATGTGGACTCATACCATTGGCTACGACGAGGTGGGATTAAAACCCCTCCGCTGGGTACCCTGAGGCCGTCTAGGCGGTCTCGGGCGCCGTAAGGCACCCGTGATGATATATATGTATGTATGATGAGCTTCATTCTCACTAGAGCTAGAGTTTATTTTAATACTGTATTTTGACAGCATTCGGGCACGTTATCGAGATGAAAGTGTCCTATCTTTATAGTGAGTTTGGAAAGTGATACTTTGGGTACTTGTAATGTTGAAGAATAGAATAGAATAGAAATATTTATTGCAGTAAAATGTTTTACAGCACAACACCATTTTTGGCATGCAATTTTACAAAAAGTACAAGACAAGAATACAACAAACATTGAATCAATTAAGTACGCATTTATAAACCAGACAACACAAAATTATATTCACACACAATCATCAATTTAAGACATTAACAATAAAGCCAATTTATTATAATTTAAAAAATCCTTCATGTTATAAAATGCATTATCCAATAAAGGGTGGTTATTATTGTCTGTGGCTTCACCTGTTTACAGGAGATTATTGCATCGATTTGTTGTCAAGGCGGTAGACTCCTTTTAGGGTGCGGTTACGAAGTGGGTAGTTGAATTGACGATAAGGCAGCGAGTATTTTAAAATATACTCGTAATGCAATTCGTCATTGTCGCCCCCCATTGTGTAATCGCATCATTTAGCCGGCATAGTGGGAGCGATCAATATTGTTTAAGAACAATTATTGATTGACCCAACTATGTATACGTGGTGGCCTAGTTGGTTAGACCTTGGACTTAAAAACACTTAGGTCCCTGGTTCGAATCCCGGTGTGTACCAATGAGTTTTTAAATTAAAAAATTATGTACATTTGTTTGACAACACCACTATAGTGCCTCGGAGAGCACGTTAAGCTGTCGGTCCCGGTTTTACTATACCAACTTGTGAAACTGTTTATAGATGGGTTATTGAGTCTATTCAAAACATCGCAACGAGCTAGCCACTTGTTTGGTGTAGACTCATACCATCGGCTACGACGAGGGTGGGATTAAAATCCTTCCGCTGGGTACCCTGGGGCCGTCTAGGCGGTCTCGGGTGCCGTAAGGTACCCGTGAAGATACATATTGATTGACCCCATTCATGAACTTTGTAGGTCTGCTCACCACCAGGTAGATACAAAGTTACATGTCGTACTTAAATAAAATATAAATATATCATATCCATATTAAATAAACTCGCCAATCTGTCTGGCCTGCGTGGGCTATTGTATTTAAAGGTACTGCAGGGTGATTACGCGTCTTAAGTTCGCTCGCACGCCAATCGTTATGACGTAATTTTCTAAGATTTTTGGAGCCATTGTTAAGAAGCCAAGCTTGATCTACGTCAGAATAACGTCATAGCGATTGGCATGCGAGCGAACTTAAGACGCGTAATAACCCTGCTGTTCTGAAGAAATCATCTTTACCAACTGATTCCACCAATCGATTAGCTCTATTTAGTGTACAGCTCAGGAAGTAAGGAGAGGGTATAATTAATACTAATGCTGATAAATCTTACCACTTAGAATGTTAAGATCGGTTCACTAATTCCACTAATTGGTTGGATCATGTGGATCACACGATAAGGAGTACAATCTTCCCGAATTACCCTGAAAACTGTAAGTCAGACGGTATGTTTTTTTTTTAGGATTTCTAGCTAAAATTATGCCGTATCGTTTTAAGTATGTTAAGAATAGTGAAACCTCAAAGCCTTAATATTAAAACAGGCTTCCAGAAAAAAAAAACCTCAAAAATATAGCTAGAATAAGAAATGAATTTAGTTTTTCTTTAAAGAAGCAGTGGTTGTTTAATAAACATCTTTTAAGGCTTTGTACTATGCCTGTGGCGTCACACAATATAAAATTCACCTATTTAATAATTTATCGGTCCCGGTTTCACTATACCAACTTGTGAAACTGTTTATAGATGGGTTATTGAGTCTATCCAAAACATCGCGACGAGCTAGCCACTTGTTCGGTGTAGACACATACCATCGGCTACAACGAGTTGGGATTAAAACCCCTCCGCTGGGTACCCTGGGGCCGTCTAGGCGGTTTTGGGCGCCGTAAGGCACCCGTGATGATATATATATAATAATTTATATCTAGAAAAACAGTTTTTTTTTTTTTAAAAGTTCATGAAATAAATTGCTAAAAATAATAAATAAAAATAAATAAATACCATCACGGGTGCCTATTTTGCACCCGAGAACCGTTTAAACGGCCTCAGGGTCCCAGCGGAGGGATTAACCCATCCTCATTTCGCCGATGGTATTCGGAGGCAACACCTAAGAAGTGGCGAGCTTGTTGCGGTGTTTATGATGAAATAGCCTCGTTGTATAAAGTGGTCACCCATCCCAGGCCGGCCTTGTTGTCATCTGCTTAACCTTGTTATCAGTTGCGCAGTGACTTAACCACTAGGCTGGGGCCGCTAAAAATACCTAATAAAAAAAAACACAAAATGCATCTACTTAGAATATGAGCAATACCAATTTATTGTGAGGTCTCCTTTCAGGGTGCGGATACGAAACGGGCAGTTGATTTGACGATAAAGCAGTAAAAAATATTTAAGTATACTTGTAATGAAAACTCGTCTTTGTCGCCACCCGTTTACTAACCGCATGATCTAGCCTGCATAGTGGATGCGAATTTCTCTTAAAAACAACAATATATTGTTTGACCCCTTCAAGCACTTTGTAGTACAAACGTTTGTACGATCAGGTATATACAGAGTCAATTTGCCATGCCTTAATATATTTTTTTTTTTAATCGGGTAAATCCTTCAATGCTGCATATGTGCCGAAATAAGAAAAACAGTTTCCCTCTGACTGAATTTCCAGCCCCAGTGATATAAACATTTGAAAATAATTATACTCGCATTCTGGTCTCTACCAATATAGCACCTAATTTAATTTTTTTATCCCAACTAAAGTTATTAAAAAAAAGTTATGCAGTCTAGTTAAAAAAAGCGAAATAACTCACATAAAATTCGAATTTCAGATATTTTTATTTAAACTTAGACTTGTTAAAACTGTTACCAGGAAGTGATAAACCTCGCCGGAATTCACATTACTGTCTTAACCGAGCCACAAAGAAAGTTATTATTAGTTACACAAACTGGCGATCGAAACGCGGCGATTTTGACGCTACTTTCACGCTGTTTCGCTGTCCAAGTCTTGGAACAATGCAATATACTTCACTGCCTCCCAACCACGCGATGAACCCGAAACCCGCATGCAGAATCCTTGGATAGCTAACAACATTATCTTTGTCTCAGTCATTTGAAGTTGGAGATATCTCTAAAATTTTGCTAGGCTTATTTCGATTAAAGAAGATACAAATAAAGATATCGTCAAGTGACTTATACTAGCATTTATAAATCGTACTCAAACTTAACAGACACTCTGATAGGTGATGATTGTTTTCTATTAAATGTCAAAACAAGAAAAAAAAATCTTTATGAGAGAATATAATATAGGTCATATTTTATTTACGTTTTTCATTCTCAAATATTGAGGAGGCTACCTAATCGATTTTTTGTTATTCAGTTTCGAAATGAGCGGTGGATTATGAGAAAAAGCGAGGATATAAAATTTGTCTCGCACTATTTAAACAGCATAGTAGGTTGGTCTTGGTGAAAATATTACTATCAAAATATCTAATAATATTTTTAGCGAAAGATATGTAGCTATCTTCAAAGAAAATTTAACTTTGGTATGGTTTAATTGTTGAGCGATATGCTTTTGTTAATTTTCTATAAATTGCTAAAATCTTCAGATGACTAAATATTTATTTAGTCGCTGTGCATGAGCTAACGGATAGTATAGTCGATAACATAAATAGAGGCAAAAAAACGTTATCAATATTTTTAGATCTAGCTAAGGCCTTTGACACTGTCTCAATCCCCATCCTTCTGAACAAACTGCACACATTGGGTATTCGGGGCTCCCAGCTTGAGTTGTTCAGGGATTATTTGAGTGACAGATACCAGTGTTGCACGGTAGGTGGTTCTATTAGTGAGCCCCGGCCTGTTACTTATGGGGTCCCTCAAGGCAGCATTTTAGGTCCAACATTATTTCTCATTTATATTAATGATCTTTGTCTACTCGTACCTCCCAGTGGAAAAATTATTTCATATGCTGATGACACGGTTCTGCTTTTCTCTGGTGATACCTGGGAGGATGCCTATCATGCTGCCCAAAGTGGTATGAATATGGTTACACAATGGTTGAGGGAAAATATGCTGACCCTTAACACGGAAAAAACTAAATATTTGACCTTCTCCATTGGCAAATCCTTACAACCACCTTTGGAGTTTTCTATTACAGCCCCCACATGCCCCGATCCCTATTGTAATGAGTGTTCTTGTATACCTCTGGAAAGACCAAGTGTTGTTAGGTACTTGGGCATTATCCTCGACTGTCATCTAAACTTTAAGCAACATATCAGCACCCTGGCTTCACGTATAAGAAAATTAATATACATCTTTAAAAATTTAAGACATGTTGCTGAAGCTAAAGTTATGAAATTGGTATATTATGCTCTATGTAAGTCCCTTATTACATATTGTGTGACGGTTTGGGGTGGTGCTCCAAAGAGTATTATGATGCCTTTAGAAATTGCGCAAAGAGCTGTGCTTAAGGTTAGCACTTTCAGACCTTTTCGTTTTCCAACTTTTCAACTATATCAGTCATGTGGTATGCTTACCGTACGCCAGCTCTTTGTACTTCATACAATTCTAAAAAAGCATTCCCATCTTAATTTTAATAACCGACTTGCTGAGAATAAGAGACGACATGACATTGTATGCGAATCCTTTGTCTGTAGTAGCAAATTTTCACACAGGTTTTACTGTTTTCTTGGTGGATACATTTATAATAACCTAAATAAAATTCTATCATTTTACTCGTGCACTAAATTTAAGTTAAATAAGATCGTGACCAAGTGGTTTCTGACACAGACATATTATGATACTGAGCAATTATTGCATGTTATTTCCTAAGGAATCATTGTACACTCAGTTATTGTTCTGTTTAGTCACAGCCTTAATAATAACATTCATAAAATTTGTATATGCATATTTTTATCACACACACACACACACACACACAAACACCACAAAACATACACACACATAACACATATACACACCCTCTCTTCTAATGTAATTTAGTTTATATTCAAATTGTTATTGTGTCACTGACATTTAGAGAGGACAATCAGAATCAGTTATTATAATGTTTTTTCTTAGTTCTTAATTCTTTTTTATTAGTGTCACCTGGAAGGAAACTGATACTTGTCATCATCATCAGGTTATCCTAGTACGGGTATCAGGACAACCTAAAAGTATTGTGAAACATAATTTTTTTTTGATGCAATAAAGATTTTTATTTATTTATTTTATTTATTTTATTTTATTTATATTATTTATTTATTAATGTTTTTTTTATAAAGTATATAAAAAAATAGCCAGTATTTTTTTAATAAGATTGCGGTATACCTATAAGTAACACTACAAAATGGGCGTCAAAAACGTTTGTCTGTAAGATCTTGCTTGAAAAAAGGTATCTATTTAACGATTCATCGATATTTGGTAACGAAACGGTCTCACAAATGTCAATGTCAATATTTACTGCCCGCGTGTTTGTATGAGTTGTATGTATGTATAACATACAAAGTTTGTATGTTTTAATTATAAAGTAGAGCTAAGTTATACTTTGGTAGTACATTCAAATCAAATAGAAATTAAACTACGAGTATATGTATTATACCTATTTGGCTCCCGAGAACCGTTTAAACGGCCTTAGGGTACCCAGCGGAGGGATTAACCCGTCCTCATTTCGCCGATGGTATTGTAAAAAAAAAACTATTAATTTAATGTGTTTTATGTACCTACTAATTATTATAATTTTGTAATTTGAGCTTTTTTTTAAATAACATATTTGCACTTGTGTAATCACATATAATTATTGTTTGGATAACTGAATTTGTAAATGTGCTGTTGATGAGCCTGTAAAATAAATAAATAAATAACCACCTCGACCACCACGTAAATGAATGAATATTATAAAAATTTGACGTAGAATAATCTACCTACCGTAAAGTCTAATATTGATCCAAAATTTTGACACAAACGTGTTAAAACACTCAAATCTTTTGTCTTTGACTTCTCAGTGAATCTCTGAATATTCATGGAAGTTATTTTATAAATGATTCATGTATTTTTAATGAATCGCTTAAATAATCGACCCCACACTGAGATGTGGTGTTAGAACACATATTGATACATAAAACATGAGATTTGGAAATACCATGATAGATGGATTTTGCTACTTTGGGCCGAGTAGCTGGAAGCGTTGTAGCGGTTAAATCGATCGTCGAAATAAACTTTCATCTAAGATTATAAGACAAAAGAGTGGTTCAAATAATAATAATATGGACAACTTACACATATTGCTCTGGTCTCAAACTAAGCTCTAGGCTTGTACTATGTGTACCAGAATTAACGATATAATACATATTATATTTTATAAACACCCAGACCATGACAAACTGTACAGAAAAACTTACTAATACTTTTTTGCTATAGGTGGGAATCGAACCCACGACATCCGGATACACCGCCAAAGGCGCAACCACTAGTCTACGTCCAGCGGAGGGATTAACCCGTCCTCATTTCGCCGATGGTATTGTAAAAAAAAAACTATTAATTTAATGTGTTTTATGAACCTACTAATTATTATAATTTTGTAATTTGAGCTTTTTTTTAAATAACATATTTGCACTTGTGTAATCACATATAATTATTGTTTAGATAACTGAATTTGTAAATGTGCTGTTGATAAGCCTGTAAAATAAATAAATAAATAACCACCTCGACCACCACGTATATGAATGAATATTATAGAACTTTGACGTAGAATAATCTACCTACCGTAAAGTCTAATATTGATTCAAAATTTTGACACAAACGTGTTAAAACACTCAAATCTTTTGTCTTTGACTTCTCAGTGAATCTCTGAATATTCATGGAAGTTATTTTATAAATGATTCATGTATTTTTAATGAATCGCTTAAATAATCGACCCCACACTGCGATGTGGTGTTAGAACACATATTGATACATAAAACATGAGATTTTGAAATACCATGATAGATGGATTTTGCTACTTTGGGCCGAGTAGCTGGAAGCCTTGTAGCGGTTAAATCGCTCGTCAAAATAAACTTTCATCTAAGATTATAAGACAAAATAGTGGTTAAAATAATAATAATATGGACAACTTACACATATTGCTCTGGTCTCAAACTAAGCTCTAGGCTTGTACTATGTGTACCAGAATTAACGATATAATACATATTATATTTTATAAACACCCAGACCATGACAAACTGTACAGAAAAACTTACTAATACTTTTTTGCTATAGGTGGGAATCGAACCCACGACATCCGGATACACCGCCAAAGGCGCAACCACTAGTCTACGGACCAAAAAAAAAATGAACCAATATTTATTGAGTTATCTGGTTTTAGGGCCGCTAAGTAGCTATAGGTACAAAGGGCTCTTTATAGCCAGTTGCGGACGCTCAGAAAAATTGAAATGGAAAAATCTAAAGTTTTTTTCATTTCATTTCGTCGGAAGGCAGTTTACGTATATATACTGTCTGCGCTACCGGCCATATATTTATTTAATTAAATATATTATATTAAATAAATAAATTATATATTAAATAATAATAAGTTTTACTATACAGGGTGAATTTAAAAGGATGTACGAGTACTTTGGGCTAATATAGAGGTTCTGCTTCCCCATACAAATTGATCATTTTAACATTACTAGTTTGTATGGAGAAGGCGATATTTTTTTTCATTTGCGACACATGGTGCCATAGGAAACGTTGATCGTATTGATCAGTAGAACCTCATATTAGCCCAAAGTACATCCTTTCAAAGTCACCATGTATAAACAATAAATCTAAATTAAACAATTAATATAATAATTATATATATAGATGCATAAACCGTCAAGTGACCTACTAGTCATGTTTCGGTTATAGTCTGTGGGTTCATCGGTTTTCAGGAGATTACTGCATCGATTTCTTGTCGATGTGGTAGTCTCTTATAAATAATAACTTTAAGTTACTTATATTTTAATTTACTTATGTTTAAATATGTGATGAAATGACGACTATAATAGTTTGTAGTTTTTGTAATATTATTTTTTGTTAACACAATGTAAGCGAATGTTATGTATGTTCTTTTTTGAGTTAATAAATATTCTTACTTTATATTTTGTTACAGGTAAGTCCTCCTACATTATAAAAATAAATTCAGAAGAAAATATTGAAGCACAAAGGAGAGAAACGGCGGCTTTCATAAAAATACGTATGGCACGTCACGTACGTACCATCACGGGTGCCTTACGGCGTCTAAACGGTATCAGGTTACCCGCATCTTCATCAACTATCAAATACTTACAAAAGTAAGTTAATTAGATTTTTTTTTATTGGAGCACGACATGTGACTTTGTATTTACCTGGTGGTGAGCAGACCTACAAAGTCCATGAAGGGGGTCAATCAATAATTGTTCTTAAACAATATTGATCGATCCCACTATGTCGGCTAAATGTTGTGATTACGAAATGGGGGCGACAAAGATGAATATATTTTGCCTTATAGTTAGTTTAACCACCTATTTCGTAATCGCACCTTGAAAAGGAGACTACCACCTCAACAAGAAATCGATTCAGTACCTTACATCGGTGAACCCACAGACTAAATTCGAAACATGACTAGGTCACTTGACGGTTTTTGCATCTGTATGGGCGGGTCGGTATTATTGTTTTCCAATATTAATGGTTTATTATTTCATTTGTCTATTATATTCATAAGTTATTTTGATAGTATGTCTATGCGTATTTTATCATCAACTTTTTGCTATTTATTGTGGGAAGGTATGTATATGTGTATGTTAAATATTATATGTATATTGGATATATATATATATACTGCTTGATAACTCTCTAATTAATAACTTGTTGTTAACTCTCATTTTTGACAACACATACATACATACATACATAGATACATAAATATCATCATGGGTGCCTTACGGCGCCCGTGACCGCCTAGATGGCCCCAGGGTACCCAGCGGAGGGGTTTTAATCCCACCTCATCGTGGCCGATGGTATGAGTCTACACCGAACAAGTGGCTAGCTCGTCGCGATGTTTTTAAATAGACTCAATAACCCATCTATAAACAGTTTCACAAGTTGGTATAGTGAAACAGGGACCGACAGCTTAACGTGCTCTCCGAGGCACTATATTGGTGTTGTCAAACAAATGTACATATTTTTTTTAATTAAAAACTCATTGGTACACACCGGGATTCGAACCAGGGACCTTAGTGTTTTTAAGTTCAAGGTCTAACCAACTCAGCCACCACGTATATATTTGCCAACTACCTGATTATTCCAAATAACCTTGTGGTTGACTGGTAGACAATGCCTAGAGGCATTAAGTCCGCCATTTTGTAATAAATAAAGTGTTAAATAAATAAATAAGAATAAAAATAATGATAATAATAGAGTAGTTGTTTATGAAGGTAAAATTTTAAAGCTATTATCTGTTTCAAACACACAATTAGTAGGTAATATAACAAATACATAAAATATTATGACCCAGTCAATTATGTATTATTTAAATACCTGACCCGCTTAGCTTGCTTTCTCTTGTATGTGTCATATACTTAGGGTATCGTAGTAAAAAGTTATAGTTTTTTTTATTTTTTATGAGAGCTCAACATGTGACCTTGCATCCACCTGATGTTAAGCAGTATGCAATATCCATGAATGATAGCAACAAGCGGATGCATACAGGTGCACCGCTGGTTGCCATCATTATGCCGGCTTAAGATGCCTATTCACGCTTCGTTATATAAAGAATAAAATAGTTTATTATTTGTTTGTTCCGGATAAACTCAAAAACTACTGCACCAATTTAAAAAAAACATTTACCTGTAGCTTTATTTGATTTTTGATCGGATTTCTTTTTAATTAAACGGCGCCGGCGGCAGTTGAAACCCCGGAGTACGCATGTATATTATATAAATATATTTATATGAGGGCCTTGGAGTTGGATCCTGAATTTCTATTGAATAATGAACAATTATATATTTGTGGCGTTTGCAGTGGAGACTCTGGGTCCGTGTTCACCGGATGCTAAAAATTTAGTCAAGGAAATTGGAAATAAATTGGTCCACGCCTCGGGTGACCTAGAGCGGCGGTGTTTTTCTCCCAACAGATCAGTGGCCTTATTCCGAGCTTGCAACCGCTAATCACGACAAGACGTTGCGCAAACTATAAATATGGAAATTTAAGTTCTATTCCAATGGTTATATAGTATGTATTAGGTTGGCTATTATAATGCCGCCATCTTGAATTACACGAATTCTTCGCAAGTTTGAACATGTGTGGAGCATTGGAATTTCAACTTTATAATTAACAGGATAGAACTTATATTTCAATACCCGTACTTTACGCAAAATGCGTGACGGTGAACGTGTCAAAACTCGGAATAAAGCCCCAGTTTAATTATACAACGGGGAAACGCCGCCAGCATTTTGGGCACCATGCCGCACGGCACAAATTTAGATAATATATTCATTTTATAGTTTCTGTACATCGATTTTTAGGTAAGTATTGTTAATATTATAATTTTAGTTAGGTATTTATTTATTTTAATTTTAATATAAATATTGTGTAATTGATAATTTTTCTGAATTAAACAATTAGTCATTCAATTTGACTGAAGACCTTGTTTCTATAATCAATTTAAAAAAAAGACAGCATATCTATCCAAATGGTAATATAGTATTTTATATAAATGGTGGCCGAGTTGGCAAGTTTATAATCTATATCGAACATGTGGCGAGCTCGTCGCTATGTTTATAAATACATACACAGCATCACGCCTGTATCCCTGTAGGGGCATGAAGCAGAGAGCAATGTACATTAACTTATACACTAACAATCTCTAAAAAAGTTATACACTAATAATCTCTAAAAAAGGTATACACTAACAATCTCTAAAAAAGTTATACACTAACATTCTCTAAAAGCGGCCCCAGCCTAGTGGTTAAGTCACTGCGCAACTGATAACAAGGTTAAGCAGATGACAACAAGGCCGGCCTGGGATGGGTGACCGCTTTATACAACGAGGCTATTTCATCATAAACACCGCAACAAGCTCGCCACTTGTTAGGTGTTGCCTCCGAATACCATCGGCGAAATGAGGATGGGTTAATCTCTCCGCTGGGACCCTGAGGCCGTTAAAACGGTTCTCGGGAGCCAAATAGGCACCCGTGATGGTATTTATTTTATTTTTTATTCTCTAAAAAAGTTTTACACTAACAATCTCTAAAAAAGTTATACACTAACATTCTCTAAAAAAATGCACTTGTTTTTTGTTTTGTTTTTTTTTTTAATATAAATCTAGTTATGCCCGAAACCGCGTATAATTTCTCGCTCGGCTCCTAAGGACCGTAGCGTGATATTGAATAGCCTTATAATATTTCTTAAGATTTTTTTTGTCCCCTGTTAGATCCTAACTCTCGTATTCTAAGACGTTTCCTTAACTCCACTCTTCACTCAAGGAGCGTCTGTCTCAACTTGCTTTTTATAGTTGACATTTGGTGGAAAGAGACAGACGTTCCTTGAGTGTAAAGTGGAGTTAAGGATACGTCTTAGAATACAGGGGATAGATCTCAACTAATAAAACAATCTCTTAATTATTATATTATATAGTATAAATTATACAACTTCATTGTAACAATTATACAAGGATTACCGACCTTGATCTTTGTGTTATTTTGTTTTATTTTAGCACTAGGTACAGGTTTATTTTAGCACTAGGTACAGGTTTATTTTAGCACTAGGTACAGGTTTACAATATTTAATTAAATAGCTATGTACAAAATACTATCTAAAATTATAATAATGGTACATTATATGCTACATACATATATACATATCTTCACGGGTGCCTCACGGCGCCCGAGACCGCCTAGAAGGCCCCAGGGTACCAAGCGGAGGGGTTTTTAACCCCCTCGTCGTAGCCGATGGTATGAGTCTACATCGAACAAGTGGCTAGCTCGTCGCGATGTTTTGAAAAGACTCAATAACTAATCTATAAACAGTTTTACAAGTTGGTATAGGAAACTGGGACCGACAGCTTAACGTGCTCTCCGAGGCACTATAGTGGTGTTGTTAAACAAATGTACATAATAATAATAATAATAATAATATGTAGGACAACTTACACATATTGCTCTGGTCACAAACTAAGCTCTAAGCTTGTACTATGTGTACCAGAAACAACGATATAATACATATTATATTTTATAAACACCCAGACCATGACAAACTGTACAGAAAAACGTACTAATATTTTTTTGCCATGGGTGGGAATCGAACCCACGACCTCCGGATACAACGCCAAAGGCGCAACCACTAGTCTACGGAGGCGGTCAAATACATGTTTTAATTAAAAATTCATTGGTACACACTGGGATTCGAACCAGGAACCTAAGTGTTTTTAAGTCCACGGTCTAACCAACTCGGCCACCACGTAATTATATGCTATTGGTATTTTATATAGCTTTTTTTTGAGGGTAGGCGTAAAGTAATCAATAAATATATTTTCCTCTTCCACTTTAAGTTCCCAATTAAAGTGTTTGTCCATCCGCGATCCAAGAAATCTTCGAACCCTTTGCCTCCTTTACTCTGTCTTGAATGAACCCCATACACCTATATATTTAAAAGAACTTTTTACTTTTCTACCCCCACTCACCACACCAAGTCTTTGTATCTAAGTCATTTTCAGTCGAAGCGGCGTCACTATGGAACAAATTACCCCTGAAGATCAGACAGGCACCAAGCAGGGCCATTTTCAAAAAGCTCGTTTACGCTCATTTTATGAAGTCTTAGACGTGGTTATAATACTTATTATTTTGTGTGCTATGTTTTCTATTAGTATTACTTAGTATGTCTATATTGTATATAAATATATGTAGTATATTGTATGGTAGGTATATTGTATGGTAGGTATATTGAGTAGTGTATGTAAAAATTTGTAATATTATATATATATTTCATGTATAAAATTTCATTTATGTAGTATATGTATTTTATTAACTAAATAAATTGACTGTAAGTAGTCATGCACCCTCACAACTGTTATCACTTGTCCCGAAGCTTGACTGGTAGAGAATGCCGAGTGGCATTAAGTCCGCCTTTGTACAATTTTAGTGAAATAAAGTTTTTAAAATTAAAATAAATAAAATATATTTTATATTTTTATATAAAGAATCCTGTGTATCTGGTATTTTTTATATAAAATAAAAAAATCAGAAAAGCATATTTTTCTCGGGGAAAAATTAACCTTAGGTGTAATGCTCCCGAATTTCCGATCACTACTAATTATACAAGGATAAATATTAAACAAATAGTAGGTTGAGTGTACTATGAATATTTTTAATGCTGAACGTGTATTTTATTGTACGGCACCCTCATTGCGTGAAGGCTAATCGCTCTTGGTCTCTTTTTGTGTATGTTTTTAAATTATACCCTTTCCCTTCATGAGTCATTTTGTTTGAAGATTTCATTGAAATATTTTAGTTTTCATTTTAATTACGAATTTTGTTGGAATGCACACTTAATCCGAGTTGGACTTAAAAACACTTAGGCCCTGGTTCGAATCCCGGTGTGTACCAATGAGTTTTTAATTAAAAAAAATATGTACATTTGTTTGACAACACCACTATAGTGCCTCGGAGAGCACGTTAAGCTGTCCGTCCCGGTTTCACTATACCAACTTGTGAAACTGTTTATAGATGGGTTATTGAGTCTATTCAAAACATGGCGACGGGCTAGCCATCGGCTACGACGAGGTGTAATTAAAACCCCTCCGCTGGGAAACCCTGGGGCCGTCTAGGCGGTCTCAAGCGCCGTAAGGCACCCGTGATGATATGTATGTAAACTTAATGTGCTTCAAAAAAAAAAACTGTAATGTAAAACCTATGATTGGGATCGTTTACCCCCTTTTTGAAATCAGTAAATAATTTTGACTTTGCTTTTTTTCTATGACTTTTTTTGGTCTATACATACATATCATCAAGGGTGCCTTACGGCGCCCGAGACCGCCTAGACGGCCCCAGGGTACCCAGCGGAGGGGTTTTAATCCCACCTCGTCGTAGCCGATGGTATGAGTCCACACCGAACAAGTGGCTAGCTCGTCGAGATGTTTTTGAATAGACTCAATAACACATCTATAAACAGTTTCACAAGTTGGTATAGCGAAACCGGGACGGACAGCTTAACGTGCTCTCCGAGGCACTATAGTGGTGTTGTCAAACAAATGTACATGAATTGTTATTTATTATAAACTCATTGGTACACACCGGGATTTGAACCAGGGACCTAAGTGTTTTTAAGTCCAAAGTCTAACCAACTCGGCCACCACGTATATATATGGTATACGTATGTTTTTGGTCTATACATAATAAATAGGTATTATTAAAAAAAAATACAATAAGTAAGCCAAAAAGCTAAATTAAAAACATAACCAATTTTGTTTTGTTTCTCATTTTAAGAAAAACCTATAAAAAAAAAGAAGAAAAATCATTTACGACCCTTCATAAATGGCTGATGAAGGGTCGAGAAAAAATGCTTTTGTTAAAATAAAAATTGAAAAAAACAGATAAATAATTGAATTACATAATTAAAATATCAATTGTCTAATAATTAAAACATAAATAAATAAATTGAAAATTAAATATAATAGACTTCTTCGAGGGAGTCGGTTGCCGCCTCTAGAGTTCCGAGAACGCTAGATTTTTTTTTTAACTAGTACTAAGTGGCAAAATTTTATATACTTTTTTAATTTGAATATTTTGGACATTTGGCCACAAAATGCCTATAACATAGTATTAAATATTTAGCATTATTTAAAATTTAGTTTTTTTTTGTTCTTTCTCCGTTACACTTTTACTTAACTTAACAAAGTGTATGTACATTTTGAGCCTACACTTTTAAATGCGAAATTTTCTACCCACTGTGCAGGTGACTGCATTGTAACGTAAACCAGTACATCTGGTTTTACCCACTGTGTGTGTTTAACCGATTTTTTCTAACACATGCAACCGCGTTCGCCCACTGTGAGGTTTTTGTTTAATTATGTACACAACTGTACACGTCACTTGTGTTGAATCAATTTGAGAGTGACTGTACATAATAGTTGTGTTTTTTTTTAATGGTTCCGTAGTTTTTTTTTTTTCTTTAATGAAATTACTGGGTATTTTTTTAAAGAGAAGTATCGTTTTAATTGTATTATTATTATTATTTTTAATACGTAGGACAATTTACACAATATTGCTCTGGTCACAAACTAAGCTCTAAGCTTGTACTATGTGTACCAGAAGTAACGATATAATACATATTATATTTTATAAACACCCAGACCATGGCAAACTGTACAGTAAAATCGTACTATTTTTTTTTGCCATGGGTGGGAATCGAACCCACGACCTCCGAATACAATGCCAAAGGCGCAACCACTAGTCTACGGAGGCTATTATTTTAGACAAACATTATAATGTTCTATCATGAGAATAATAAAACAAGTGTTTTTTTGTTTTTAGTATTACCATAGAAAATACTAAAATAAGATTTAAATTAGAAATATGCTTATACAAATCCTTTAAATTTTATTCTAAACTCACGTTTTTCATCCCGAAATTTTCCTGTAAGGTATTTTATTTGTTAGTTACATTAATTATAATTAATTTGTAGATATCTTAACTATGTAGGCTTTCATGGATATTTTTATAGAAAAAAATATGATCTACCGGATTCTGAAACAAAAAATGTTTTAAAAGTAGCATTTTGTAAAAAAAAAACTTGTGTATACAGTATATAAATTCATACTTTACATAATAAAATATATTGTTCAGAGGCCAAATGAGGCAGATTTAAAAAACACTACTGTTTTTAGGTGTTTAATTCATAATATACCTTTAATTAAGCATTTATTATGAAGTAAATTATTTATTATACTTATTTATTACGAAATATTTAAGTTTTTGATTTATATTTTTATAAATATCTACATATTGTTTGAGTTTGAAGAACTAACTGCCTACTGAACTCCAAAATTCTTTATGAATGAACTTTTTATCTATATTGTATTTTACACTTTATTTTTTAAACATTTAGATACAATTTCTTTAAATAAATATTAATGTCAAGTAAGCAGAACAAAAGAGAACAAGTGTATTCGTTATTTATTTAATCTTTATTGATTTGTACTTTATATTTTAGAAACATAGATACAGGTTGGTTATTTTACGCATGCCAAAATTTTATTTAATCATTATTTTAGTAAATGAAGTTTTGTGGTTTCACCGGTTTTCCGGAGACTACTGCATCGATTTCTTGTCGTGGGGGTAGTCTCCCTTCATGGTGCGGTTACTAAACAGGCGCGAGGATATTAAAATAGACTCGTAATGCAAATACGTCTATGTCGCCGCCCTTTCGTAATCGCATCATTTAATAATAATAAAAATAAAAATCTTTATTTGCTCAAATATTTAGCCAGCATAGTGGGAGCGATCAATGTTGTTAAATTGTATTAATCGACCCCATTCATGAACTTTGTAGATCTGCTTAACATCAGGTAGATAGAAAGTCACATGTCGTGCATCATTAAATAAAAAAGTATGTACATACCAAGAGCATTTTTTCGGACAAAACCTGTAATAAATGAAATTTCTTTCTTTATTATTTTACTATATTCTAAGATATAGGGAGGTACTAAGTTAAATAAAAAAATTGTTAAACCAAAAAAATAAGATAAAATAAGTGTTTATATTTTCTTTCCTGTTAGAACTTGATATAAATTTTTCGGCATGAATACGAAAATCACCCGGTATGTTTATGGATTTAATTGCAGAGTATATTTTATTTGAACAGTATGTTTAATTATATAACCGTTAATTAAATTAAACTTCCGGTTAGAACCTTTGTTTGTTTTTTTTTATACAAAAGCTGCGCTATAAAAGATATTTTTATGTAGAAGGAGAGTCTCATAGAGACGTTGTTTCGTTACCACTGCAAGTTCTACAAAGTCCATGAATGGGGTCTAGTCGACTTGACGCCCATGCAAACGTACTTCCAATATTACACCTTGGGGTGTTAGTCGATTTTCAATAATTATTTGTATGTTGGTCATAATTTTTACGTGGTGGCCGAGTTGGTTAGACCTTGGACTTAAAAACACTTAGGTACCTGGTTCGAATCCTGGTGTGTACCAAAGAGTTTTTAATAAAAAAAAATATGTACATTTGTTTGACAACACCACTATAGTGTCTCGGGGAGCACGTTAAGCTGTCGGTCCCGGTTTCACTATACCAACTTGTGAAACTGTTTATAGATGGGTTATTGAGTCTATTCCAAACATCGCGACGAGCTAGCCACTTGTCCGGTGTAGACTCATACCATCGGCTACGACGAGGTGGGATTAAAAACCCCTCCGCTAGGTACCCTGGGACCGTCTAGGCGGTCTCGGGCGCCGTAAGGCACCCGTGATGATATATATATATATCTATACTAATCTATACTTCTATACTAATATAATAAAGAGGAAAGATTTGTATTTTTGTGTTTTTGTGTTTTTGTATGTTTGTAATGAATAAACTCAAAAACTACTGGACCGATTGCAATAATTTTTTCACCATTAGAAAGCTGCATTATTCAGAAGTAACATAGGCTTTATAATATCACGCTAGGTCCTATAGTTGTGGAGCAGTAACCAAAAATGTTTTAAAAACGGGGGAAAAGTATCGTTTCTGAGGCCTTCCGTGGCGTGCGCTGAGCATATAGTTAAAGTTATACAAACCTGTGCGAAGCCGGGACGGGCCGCTAGTATATATATAAAATAACCCAACACAGAAAGATTAATAATCACAATGTCCGACAAAACTATTATTTTAATTCTGCGACAAACAGTAGTCGAGTATTATTGGAAGTGCAAAAGCTCTTTTTATATGGAGAACGGAGACTTCGCGATTACGAATGCAGTGTTCTTAACAGCGTTTGTCGTTCCATTGTCTGGCTAAATGATGCTGTTACGTTATTGGCGACGACAAAGAGAAATTTGCATTACCAATCTAGCTGCGTTATAGTCAAATCAATTACTTGTTTCATAACGCATCCTGAAAGGAGACTACTATCTCGACAAGAAATCGATGCATTGATCTCCCGAAAACTGGTAATCCTACAGACTAAAAAATCCCCGTTTTTCCAACATTTTTCATTAGTGCTCCACTCCTATTGGTCGTAGCGTGATGTTATATAGCCTATAGCCTAATAAATAATTTGGTGATTCGTATATCTGTCGCACTATTAAAATTTGGAATGCTCTACCTGCTCGCGTGTTTTCTTCTTCTTATAATCTCAAGTCCTTTAAACGAAGCGTGTATAGGCATCTTAAGCCGGCATAATAGGTGCAATCAACGGTTACGTAGATCGTAATTGTTGGTTGCATTTGTTCTTAGACCTTCATACTGCTTTCCATCAGGTAGATATGAGGTCACATGCCGAGCTCTCATAAAAAAAAAAGCCTTCCTAGATAAATGGGCTATCCAACACTAAAGATTTTATAAAAACCGGTTCAGTAGATCCAGAGATTACCCCCTACCTCTTTATTACATTAGTATAGTAAATAGATAATTATGTATTAGTAGGTATCGTTGTTTTTGGTACACATAGTACAAGTCTAAAGCTTAGTATGTGACCAGGGCTATATGTGTAAATTTTCCTACATATTATTATTATTATAGATTGTAGTTATATTCTAACATTTTAATAAAAAGTGGTATTTTAAAAATATATAAGTACACTTAAGGCTCGAATTGTGTTCCTCCTCCTTTTTGAAGTCGGTAAAAACCTTCCAAGAAGGTTGTATTTATCGAAATTATTTTTATCTATATCTATATCAATAGTGTCATATGTGGGCGATTCCGGTATCAATACAATCTTTTCTCGATTTTAGGTTCGAAATACATCACAAGATATAAGCTATAAGATAGCATAGACAAATATAGTCAACAGCAAACTCTAACTATGTTTACTAAATTGTTCCCAGCAAAAATTTGCTTCTAAATCCTAAGAAGACCAAGTGTCTGAAGTTTATTTTTCCAAACGTATCATCACGGGTGACTTACGGCGCTCGAGACCGCCTAGACGTTCTCAGAGTACCTAGCAGAGGTGTTTTAATCCTATCTCGTCGTAGCTGATGTGAGTCCACACCTAACAAGTGGCTAGTATAACACATCTATAAACAGTTTCACAAGTTACAGTTAAAGATTGTTTAAAAAAACTTATGATACATATTGGTAACCGCCTTTAGTGCCTCATATCAGTGTTTCAAAATATATATTTTATCTGACAGTATGTATTGGTGCTGTAGTAAAAGTTACTCTATACTTAACGAACTTTTCTGTTACATAGGTTTCAGTGATAAACTTTTGAGGCATTTTTGTCCAATGTCCTTAAATATATTACTATGTTATTTTGAAGCTTTTCATTGTGTAGTGTATATATTATTCCTATACATGGTGACTTTGAAAGGATGTACTTTGGGCTAATATAAGGTTCTACTTATCAATACGAACAACTTTTCCCATGCAACTATGTGCCGCAAATGAAAAAAAATATTGCCTTCTCCATACAAACTAGTAATGTTAAAATGACCAATTTGCACGGGGAAGCCAAAAATTTTTTCTTTTGCGACATATGGTTCTATGGGAAAAGTTGTTCGATTTGATCAGCAGAACTTCATATTAGCCCAAAGTACATCCTTTCAAATTCACCATGTATATTATTATTTTATCTATTTGTGATTATGTTCATTCTCAGACAAATAATGTTGTTTGACTACAGTGACTTAATTATTGTAATAAAATTAGAAAAAAAAATCCTTCACGGGTGCCATATTAGCTCCCGAGCTAACCGTTTAAACCACCCAGCGTAGGGATTAATCCGTCCTCATTTCGCCGATGGTATTCGGAGGCAACACCTAACAAGTGTGTAGCCTCGTTGTATAAAGCGGTCACCCATCCCAGGTCCGGCCTTGTTATCAGTTGCACAGTGACTTAACCACTAGGCTGGGGTCGCTTTTTATAAAATATTATTATATAATTTTATAAAAAAAATACTTAATAAATATTATTACACATACAAATTTGTTATTACAAATAGCGAACTGAAGATAATTTTGCTATCTTGCAGTGGATGAGATCTTCAAATCATTAGGAATCGGTAACTTTCTATAGGTTTAACTATAAAAATAGTGATTCTGGTCAGATTGTTTGTAGACTAAAAACAAGTAGGTCATGACTGAGATATATCGGGTTCTAACCCCGTTATGCACCAATAAGGACCCGAGCAAAGAAAAAATTGTAGGTTTAATCTCATACGTGCTCTTTCTCTTATTGAGGATCGGGGGGAAGGTTTACATACATGTATGGTAGCGTTACCGACTCACCGTGATGCGCGGGGAGAGCTAATTCTTTGCAGTTGAATCAGCATGAGCATCGAAGAGCCTCATCAGACACTTCTCTTAAAAATAAATAAATAAAATAAAATAAAAAATTGCCAGAATATGTAAATCTTTACAGGTAAGTAGTTAAATGTAGAAATACATTAAACCATGTTTACACAGTTTTTTTTTTTTTTTTTATAATATGTAGGACAATTTACACATATTGCTCTGGTCACAAACTAAGCTCTAGGCTTGTACTATGTGTACCAGAAGCAACGATATAATACATATTATATTTTATAAACACCCAGACCATGACAAGTTGTACAGAAAAGACGTACTAATATTTTTTGCCATGAGTGGGAATCGAACCCACGACCTCCGGATGATACAACGCCAAAGGCGCAACCACTAGTCTACGGAGGCTGTCAGTTCGTTTCTAATTCTATTACAATTAATTTGAGCTCTAGTCACCACATTAGGATTCCCAGTGTCGTGATGACTAGTCTTATACAATACACTACCATTTATAAACTTATTTACAAACAAACAAATAAATTTACCAAAAAAAAACTAAGACTTAATATAGGCAATAAATAAATAAATACCATCACGGGTGCCTATTTGGCTCCCGAGAACCGTTTAAACGGCCTCAGGGTCCCAGCGGAGGGATTGACCCAACCTCATTTCGCCGATGGTATTCGGAGGCAACACCTAACAAGTGGCGAGCTTGTTGCGGTGTTTATGATAAAATAGCCTCGTTGTATAAAGCGGTCACCCATCCCAGGCCGGCTTTGTTGTCATCTGAGTAACCTTGTTATCAGTTGCGCAGTGACTTAACCACTAGGCTGGGGCCGCTTTTTATAATATAGGCAATAATATCTAAAAATAAAAAGCGAGTGAAATCGCGCGGCATATCTATAACCTAATAAAGGTGGTTATACAAACGCGACATTGTATTTTTTACCTACTCTATAGTTTATAGTATCGGCACGTAATGTGTAAACGTAAAATCGACATAACAACCCATACGTTATCATTGAAATTGCTACTTAAACGTATACAAGATAAAGAGGTCAATCGATAACTGTGTAAGTAGTGTACCTTCGTTTTAGTTTGTGGTTTCACCTGTTTTAAAGAGACTACTGCATAGATTTCTTGTCGAGATGGTTGTCTTCCTTCAGGGTGCAGTTACAAAACGGGCAGCTTAATTCAATTGCCACCTCATTGTAGCCGACGTTGTTTTGATTCTACACCGAACAAGTGACGATATTTTTTATTCCATTCACTCAATAATCCATATAAACGTATTGACAAGTTGGTATGGTAAAACTGGTACCGATAGCTTAACGTGCTCTTACGCACTATAGTGATATTGTGAAACAAAATGTACTATTTTTTTTTATTAAAATCATAGGGGTTTGAACCTGTAACCTAGAAAAAAAAAGTGATTTTGAGTCTAAAGTCTAAGCAACTCGACCGCCTTTTACATACATATATATAATATACATGAAATATAAGTATTTATTAAAACATATATAAATTAAATTAACCTGGGACCCTGAGGCCGTTTAAACGGTTCTCGGGAGCCAAATAGGCACCCGTGATGGTATTTTTTTTTTTTTTTTATATATAAATTAAATTAATATATAATACAAAAGATGTAACGTATAGCGAGTTTGGACTTTTTTTAATTAAAAAAAAAGCTACATTATCCTCATATTTTGTTAACAGGTGCTTTTAATGCAATTTGTATTTTATCGCATATCTGCATAAAAATACAACATTAAAATTATACTGTTATTTTATTTTGGCTTTTATCCAATTTTGTATTTAAAAGTGTAGATAGGCATTCTTGATGGTACATCTATATTACCATATTACTTTTTTTTGTTGCACTGGGTATAAACACCACGACAAACGCGCCACCTGTTCAATGTAGATCTATAGATGGTGTAGAATTACTTCGGCGACGACGGGACGGAAACAAAATCTCTGCTCTGGGTGAGTCAGTATGTTTGTGACACTTTCACTTTAAAACTACTGAACCAAATTTGATAAAATTTGATTGGAAGTAAATTGAGTTCAATATACATTGAACTTATTATGGTACATTAAAAAATACCTACAGGGGGTGTAGATATAGAGGGTGCTTGTGTATTATGAGTTTTAATTAATTTTAAATTTGGTAACTTTCAAAATCAGTTTAAAGTTCTTTCGAATCTTCCCACGTCTCCCCGTCCACGCTTAACAATTACACCCTGTATAATACAGACCTAGCGATTGTCTTATTCACAAACCAAAATGTGTAAAATGTCCTGTGCACACCTATATTAATATTACATACTAGCTGATCCGCGCAACTTCGTCTGCGTAACTTTAACCGTTTACGCAGCGTACGCTTTCAAAAGGAATATTTCCCCCCCGTTTTTGCAACATTTTTCATTGTTACCCCGGTCCTATTGGCGGTAGCGTGATGTTATGTGCCTATAGCCTTCCTCGATAAATGGGCTATCCAACACTATAATATATTTTTAATTCAAACCAGTAGATCCTGAGATTAGCGCGTTCAACCATACAAACTCTTCAGCATATATTAGTATAGATATAATCTGTTGTAAATTTAACAACAGTTTTGAACTACATGAACCAAAAAAAAAACTACATAACTAATCCAAATTTGAATGTAAGTAATATAAAAAAAACTTGTTAGAACGAATTTATAAGATTTAATATCATTTAATACATCGTAAATATTTCTTGCTCAAGCAGTTAAAAAGATGAATGTTTCAAATAAATCTCTTGGTGTGGGCTTGGATTATTCATTGCTCGACCTCTGGGCTTTTTGGAAAAAAAAGATTTTGTTATTAAAAAGGTTTGTGTACTTAAATGCGTCGTGTAGTAGCGCCTTTATATATTTTTATCGATTTAGTAGTTAGTACAGATTGTTAACAAGATATAATTAATATTTTATGTACCTAAGGTATTTTTTTCGGTCACCTCTCATACAGATGCAAAAACCGTCATGTGACCTAGTAATGTTTCGGTTTTAGTCTGTTGGTTCACCGGTTTTCAAATATTGAAAATTCATCTTTGTCGCCGCCCATTTTGTCACCGCATCATTTAGGCGGTATAGTGGGAGCGATCAATGCAACAACAATGTATAGATCGCTCCCAGTCATGGACTTTGTTGGTCTGCTTACCACCAGGTGGATACAAAGTCACATACCATGCTCCAGTAAAAAAAAAACATAATACTTTAATATAAAAAATGTATTTTTTATACTTAATAGATATTTAAAGGTCAATTGGTTAAAAAAAAGTTATTGTACACACCGGGGTTTGAACTGAACACCTTAAAACTGTAGTGTTAAGTCTAACGTCTAAGCAACTCGAAAACCACTTATATGATACCTACTTATTTTAACTAGCACAACAGATTACCCGTCAGACTTTAACCTTTAGTTAACCTAGAGTTAACTGGCCATTTAAGGAGACAACCTAGTCACGTTTACAAACTATATGGTACCGTTCGTATGTTCTAGTGTTACCATAAATACTTACACCTTGGACCTAACAAGTCTGTGACGCTTAGGTCAAACGTGTTATACTACCTAGTCTTGCCATAAATATTGTAACAAAGAAAAACATTTTTTTTTCTATTGCAAATAACATTTTTTACTTTTAAATATAAAACAATTAAAAATATAAAAAGCTATTTCCATTGGCTGGAATACAATCCTTTAAACGTTGAGGCCAGTTATTAATAGAAGCACGCACTCTTTCCATAGGAAAATTCTTCACTGCCAATCGTATGGATTGTTTTAGGGACCCCAAATTATCATGGCGTTTAGAGCAAGCCGTACTCTCTAAAACTGACTATAAATCATATACCAGCAGATTAAGATCGGGAATAGACGACGGCCAGTCTTCAGCTTTGATGAAGTCCGAAACGTTCGCTTCCAACGAAGACTGCGTAGACTGAGATTTATGACCCGGCGCCGAGTCTTGCTATGTTGAACCCAGCTTAGGCCTATTCGTTAGAGAGCTGCCCATATGATATACCTACTGACTGGTAAAAAAACCGTCTGTTGGACATGTCATATCATTCTTAGTGTTGCCCCAAGTAGCCTGGATGTAGTTCTCAAATATGCCCGCAGGTAGAACTTAAAAACACTTAGGTCCCTGGTTCAAATCCCTGTGACCAATGATCAATGAGTTTTTCATCTAAATAAATATGTACATTTGTTTAACAACACCACTATAGTGCCTTGGAGAAGACGCTAAGCTGTCGGTCCCACTTTCACTATACCAGCTTGTGAAACTGTTTATGGGTTATTGAGTCTATCCAAACATCGCGATGAGCTAGCCACTTGTTCGGTGTAGACTCATACCATCGGCTACGACGAGGTGGGATTAAAACCCCTCCGCTGGGTACCTTGAGGCCGTCTAGGCGGTCTCGGGCGCCGTAGAGCACCCATGATGATATGTAAGGCATTATTGATGTGACTGATCCGGAAACCGTTCAAAACCTTTTGGGGTGTTGGGGTGTGTTAAGGCTTACTAGAGGTATAAGAAAATACTTCCAGCAGACTAGCAGCAGCAGGTCAAAGTCCGGGAGAGGAGAGGCCTCCCAGACCTTGAACTGGGCAAATTGGAAAGCCCAAGTAGCCTGGATACAGTCCAACTTACTTATACTTGGGGCAACACTAAGAATGATATTTAATGCGAGCTCTCTAACTATATAACCCTTATTATCTTTATTTATCAAATGTACAATGGCTATGCCTTAGGCATTATCTAACTAACAGTTAACCTTTAAGATTGAGGATAAATTGATTGTTTTATTATATATAATCCATAAAGATGCAAAAATCGTCCAGTGACCTAGCCATGTTTCGGTTTGAGCCTATGGATTCACCAGTTTGCAGGAGGTCATTGCATCAATTCCTTGTCGGGGTGGTAGTCTACTTTCAGGGTGCAGTTGCAAAACCGGCGGTTGATTTGACGATAAAGCAGCGAGGACTCTTATATAGACTCGTAATGTAAATTCATCTTTGTCGCCGCTCATTTTGTTAACGCATTATTTAGCCGGCATAGTGGAATAGATCAATGTTGTTAAACAACATTATATTGATCGAGCTAATTCATAGATTTTGTAGGTTTGCTTACCATCAGGTAAATACAAAATCACATGCTGTGATCCATAAAAATATATGGTGTTTTTAGGTTAGGTTATAAGATAAAGCATTACAGAATCTGTTCTCTGGCATAACAATTAGCAGAGAGCCCGGTAGAGGTCGCTTTAATTGACAATTGTCGTAATTTGAAGGTGCTACAGCCCCGCCCTATTCTTGTATCCGTCGCCTCTACATCGTCCAGCTTTATTGTGCCGTTGACAGCCTTTGTGGGAGCCACTTGTTGAATTTCCATTAGTTTTGTTTGTTTTGGGAGAATTTTAGCTTTTAGAAGTTTTTTGGGCAAATAAAATACCTAAGCCATATACTTGTAAGTGGATGTTTGTAGGTACTATTTGCGAAAAGAGACTTTTTTGACGTTTGAAAGAAAAAATATTTTTACGAAATTTGACTTCAAAGTCAGAATATTTATTTCATGTAAACCTTTACAGGTTATGCATAGTCAAAAAAAAAAAAAAGGTCTAAGTTCATCGGTTTTCAGGAGATTATTGCATCAATTTCATGTCGAGGTGGTAGTCTCCTTTCAGGATGCGGAAACGGATAGTTTAATTGACGAAGGCAGCCAGTATATTAAAATATACTCGTAATGCAATTCGTTTCTGTCGCCGCTCATTTCCTAATCGCATCATTTAGCCGGCATAGTGGGAGCAATGAATGTTGTTTAAGAACAATTATTGTTTGGCCCCATTCATGGAGTTTGTAGATCCGTTACCATCAGGTGTAAAATCACATGCCGTGCTCCAATAAAAAAAATCAGAGATGTATGATCTCTGATTTTTTTTATAAAAAAAGGTATAAGACTAAAATAAAATTTAAAATGAAACCTTTTTATCTCTAATCACCAAATGAAACTGTTAACAGTAAAATAGAATTAGCGTTTAATATAATTATAAGTTTATGGACCCATCTGACCCTCGTTTTGTATTAAATATCCCCTTATTCAGCCCAAACGTGACCTGCATGCTGATTATTGGTCACCCCAAATACTTTTTTTAATTTATTTATTGGAACACGACATATGACTTTGTATGTACCTGGTGGTAAGTCGACCTACAAAGTCCATGAATGGAGTTAACCAATAATTGTTCTTAAACAATATTGATCGCTCCCACTATACCTGCTAAATAATGCGATTACGAAATGGGGGGCGACAATGACGAATTGCATTACGAGTATATTTTTATATACTCGCTCTCGTCAATTCAACTAAAAGAGACTACCACCTCGACAAGAAATCGATGCAGTAGTCTCCTGAAAACTGGTGAACCCACAGATTAAAACTGAAATATGACTAGGTCACTTGACGGCTTTTGCATCTGTATGGGCGGTAGTAGCGAGACGGGTTGATTTGATTTTAACAGTTTTTATCTACATGATGAAAAGCATACCTACAAAATCCATAAATGGGGTCGACATTGTTGTGTAAAAACATTGATCGCTTACACTATGCCTACTAAATAATAACGATATGAAAAGAGCGGTGTAAACACGAGTCTATATACATCCTCGCTGCTTTATAAACAAATCAACCGCCTATTTCGTAACCTCACCCTGAAAGGATACTAATTACCTCGATTAGAAATTGATACAATAGTCTACCAAAAATCAGTGAACCTTGGTGAGTTTATAGACTAAAACCGAAACATAACTAGATCACTTAACGGTTTTTGGATCTGTAAAGAAGCCGGTCGGTCGGTCTAGCGAAGTTATATATATAGAGACCTTCGTCCCACCTAAACCCGAGGATAAGACTCGGGTTTTTACGTATTACTTACGAGTACATATAGCGACCCGAAGTAGGCTGTATAGTAGTAGACCCTTCTCTATTCAGCCGACTATTATATGGTTGCTTTAATCAAAGAAAGAAAGCTCAGAGGTACTATACAATAAACTTGTAATGAAAATGAGGCAAAAATAACTTTAGTATTCTCTATTACAGTATCAAAGAACAAGAACTATATAGAGCTGAAGATAAAGATAGATTTTGAAGAATTAATTAAAGTAATAGTAACTTAAGTTAATATAGTATAAAATAAAAATAATATTGATTGTGAAAAAAAAAAATAGACATGTTATATTATTAAAGATATTCTTAGTTTTAATATAGTAATTAGTACACATAATATACTTAACAAATAATCTAATAATAATTACAAAAGAATAATAACTTAAACAAATAAAGATTGTGAATTATTTTTATTACATTATTGCAATTAATCTTATAACTATATAAAAACACGAAACAAAAATAAAATAACAATAGAATTATATAAAACAGCAATAGTAATAATATAAAATAATATAACACAGATAATCCAAAACTTTTTAACAAATCGTAAAATAATATAGTCATAAACAAATGTTTTAATAAAATTTTGTCTAGAATATTTATACAATAAATAACCCCACACATAATAGATATAAAAGAACCTTAAAATCAGAACGTTCAAAAATCCAATTTACTATATCAAACGATCCAATAAAAGGCTTAAATATTATTAATAATAAAGATAACTATAATAAAATTCCATCTCAACCCATAACCCTTAGGCGCAATCATCGACACTTCAATAACAATAAAATAATACGAAAAACTATATCATTGGAAGCAAATAATGGCGGACCATTTATTTTTTCTGAACGAGGTGTGATTTGTCCTATTTCTTATAAAAGGATATACTCATACGGGGGGTCCTAGCCTAACTGCTCCAATTTTATAAAAGATTTTTTCGTCGTATCTTCGGTACAAATCCCTTACAATCTCGCTACAGGACAGTTTATGAGGAAAGCGGGATCCCTTTATATCCCAACCCTGATTGCTTGCCCTTTGTAGGGTTACCAGAAAAGGAACAACGAAAAATATGGTGAGGAGGAAACAAATTTAAATAGGGACTTTATTTTTTTGTTTATCTACATATATGTTTAGTTAGATTAAAAGGCGTTCAGTATGTCTTACTTTTAAACAGTTTCTTTATTGGAGCACTGCATGTGACTTTGTATCTACGTGAAGGTAAGCAGATGTGCAAAATTTCTAAAAAGGTTTGATCAATACATAATTTTTCGCTCCCACTATGTCGGCTTTTTTTGTATGAAAAAGACTTGCCTTTTTATTTAGGTGACACAAAAGGAAAATTATTGTCTGTTTTCTAAGTTTTAGTTGATTATGTTTTAGAACAACAATATTATGAAATGGTAAAAGAATAGGAAGTTTATTTTCGTGTAGTGGTTACGAAATGGGCGGTGACTAAAGACATATTTGCATTACGTATCAACTTTTTATATAGCCACAAGAGCCAGGCATGTGATTTTATATCTAACTTAAGGTAAGCAGACATACAAAATCCATGAATTGGGTCGATCAATAAATTGTTGTCTAACAGTTTCGATCGGTCCCACTATCCCGGCTAAATTGATACGGCTACGAAATGGCGGCGACAAAAATGAATTTTTAGTCTATTTTTATTTATTTGTTTTTCTGTACAGTTTGCATGGTCCATGTGTTTATAAATATAATATACATGGTGTCATTGAAATGATGTACTTTGGGCTAATATGAGGTTCTACTGATCAATATGAACAACTGTTCCCATGGAACCATCTGTCGCAAATGAAAAAAAAAATGCCTTCTCCATACAAACTAGTAAAGTAAAAATGAACAATTTGTATGGGGGAGCCAAAATTTTTTTTCATTTGCGACACATGGTTCCTTGGGAAAAGTTGTTCGATTTGATCGGCAGAACCTTATATTAGCCCAAAGTACATCCTTTCAAATTCACCTTGTAGGTATATGATTGTTTAAATTAAAATGTTTGTTTGTTTATAAAGTGTATGTAAAAATGCAGTTATTTCTAGTGGGTAATAAAATTATATGACCCCCACGAGACAGGCTTGCCTAGTGTATAGTTTAACTTGGACGTAAAAATATTTGTAAATGTTATTTAAGTCGTAAATATATATATTTAATGTTTAATCACAATTATGAACTATGTATATATTTTTTGATAAATAAACATCTATCTATCTATTTCATAATATTGTTGTTCTAAACATAATCAACCAAAACTTAGAAAACAGACACAAAAATTTCCCTTTCTGTCACCTAAATAAAAAGGCAAGTCTTTTTCATCAAAAAAAATGTCACATCTAAAGATTTAACTCCCTGTTTCAACTCTCAACAGTCTTTGTAGTCGCTCGAAGTCTTTTATTGTTTCTCCGTGGCTTTACGTGTGAATACGAAATGAATGCCGTAATGAGAAAGAAGATATCGCGTCGGGGATTTTTAATTGCTATGTAAACAGGATTGTGTTCCAAAATTGTAGCGAAAACGAAATTTCCTGTGAAACGAGGCGAATAAATTATAGCTCCGTTATTTTTAGACGAAATATTTTAGGTAATTTTAACTTTATTTCTGTTTGACTTCAAAAAGTTTGTTTATCAAATAATAAATACCATCACGGGTGCCTATTTGTCTCTCGAGAACCGTTTAAACGGCCTCAGGATACCCAGCGGAGGGATTAATCCGTCCTCATTTCGCCGATGGTATTCGGAGGCAACACCTAATAAGTGGCGAGCTTGTTGCGGTGTTTATGATGAAATAGCCTCGTTGTATAAAGCGGTCACCCATCTCAGTCCGGCCTTGTTGTCATCTGCTTAACTTTGTTATCAGTTTATTAAATATCTTTTTTAATTTAAAAAAAAAACTTTAATTATCAGGTATATTATTTGATTAATAATAATTCTTTCATAATTAGGTTCTAATACCAGAGGGTGATAAGGCCTACCTTTATTTAAATCCCATTATTTATTTATTTTCTTAAAAATGATTATCTCATAAAGCCAGCAAATGTTGTTCTTTGTGATTTTTAATATGCATTTATAAATTGATATATGCTTCATGCGCCGTAATTAATATAATAATATAAACAATATAGTGGTATTAGATAGTCTAGTAAAGCCCGGGTTGTTTATTAAGGCCCTAGCTTTTTTAATTTTTTTCTAAATAATTTACTGATTGAATTTAAATGTAAACACTTATTAATTGATACTTATATTAGGTACCTATATAATTTCTGTACAAATTATATTTTTAAGCCAAATATACTTTTAACACACACCGGGCTTTAACATGCGCTGTTGTATGTGGGTCTTATTATCCGGGTCTTATTATAATATTACAGTGACCTTAATTCGACTATATCCGATTGGGCCTTAATATACTCTGGGCCTTATTACCCTCTGGTACCTTAACTAAAACTAGATGTTTTATCCTTTTGTTTGCTGTCGCTACTTTCTCAGTATAATCTTAGTAGTGAAGTGACTCGCATATAGAGGGCGACTCGAAGCCCTCTATATTATCAAAAATGTCTATATTTTCTCCCAATACATCCGAACCTAAGCCTCTTTTGATTTATTGTTATAACTTTCCCCATTTATATACATAATATTTGCTTAAATAAGAAATTCTGGGAAATCAATGGCTTACAATTTGGCTTGAGTAAATTCTTCCCTAAACGTTTTCTAACAAAAATAAAATAATGTGATGTAAAGTAGGGTGTACCGCAGGGAAGCTTTTCGGGACCACTACTATTTATAATATTCATATTACTACTGAAATATACGGTATGTATATATATTGTATCCGGAGGTCGTGGTCGATTCCCACTCATGGCTAAAAATATTAGTACGTTTTTCTGTACAGTTTGTCATGGACTGGGTGTTTATAAAATATAATATGTATCATATCGTTGTTTCTGGTACACATAGTACAAGCCTAGAGTTTAGTTTGTGACCAGGGCAGATGGATGTAATGTTTTTTATATTATTATTATACCTATATATATATATATTTATTGTATATAATTGTTGATATTAATTATTTACTGACCGGTTTTGTTACCACCGCCCATATAGATGCAAAAAGCGTCAAAACTCCTAGACAGATTTCGGTGTTAGTCTGTGGGTTCATTGGCTTGCAGGAGACTACTGCATCGGCTTTTGTCGAGGTGATCTCCTGTCAATGTGCGAAAACGAAACGGGCAGATTTGACGTTGAGTCGTAATGCAAATTGGTGTTTGTGGCCGTCCATTTTAACAGTGTAAGGACTACCCCATTCATGGACTTTGTAGGTCTGCAAATATGCCGTGCTCTAATAAAATAGAATAAATAATAAACTTTAATTAAAGAGTAGATTTGTTGAAGTAAAATATATTTTTAGGAAATCTAAACAATATTTAACCCAGTTAGCTTACTAATATAAATATTCTAACAGAATTAGAAGATTATAACTTAGTTAGGGAATGGGTAAAATTATTAGGGTGATATATTATGAATTTAATTCAACAGGTACTTTAAATGATAAGGGTTGACCAAAACTACCCGAAGGGGCGTGGAAAGGACTTACACACTCTGTTGTTCTGGACTACACACTCCGTTATTTTATCCCAGATTTCCCGTAAAATATATAAACTCTTAATTTGTTGTAAGTTTGTGGCAGTTTTGTTATTATTATTATTACTAAATTGTTTTGTTACTATCGGTATATGTAGGCACTAAAAAGAGGATATAGATAAAAAGAAAACAAAAATAAATAAACCGTCTTCAAAAACACTAAAAAGTGTAAAATAAATATTTACAAGTATTATTTAGTCCTACTGGATTCTAGTTTATGATGTCTGCACCAAGTTTTCAATAATAGGTGTAATTTTTGAAGATTTACCTATGACACATTAGGATGGCACCAGATATTTATTTTATTAAGCGGTGCCAACACAAAAGTAGAATCCAGTAGGTCTAAATAACACTTGTAAATATATATATTTTACACTTTTTAGTGTTTTTGAAGTCGGTTATTTTTTTTTGCTGAAAAGTTTTTATTTAAAATTGTTTAGTGTGATCAGATGATTTTAGTCAAATATTTTAAATTCTAAGTTATTGCCACCTTACTCGTATTACTGTAAAAGCATTCTTCCGATACTTTGACATCGTAAGGAGTTTAAAAAGACTACTACTTTTTGCGTTTATTTTCAATCTACCTATATACCTACTTAATTTAATTGGGAATTTGTACAGTGAGTAATCTGAGTAGAAATTCAACCAACTGAATTTATGTAACAATATTATTAAACAGTCCGTAAATTTATGTAACTTTTTTTTTTTTTAATATTTTTTTTATAGGAGCTCGGCATGTGACCCCACATCCACCTGATCGAAAGCAGTATGCAGGTCCAAGAATAAATACAACCAGCTCTTAGAATTGTGTTGTAAGAGCTGGTTTCATCCATTATGCCGGCTTAAGATGCCTATTCACGCTTCGTTTAAAGGACTCAAGGTTATAGGATGAAGGAAACACGCAAGCAGGTAGAGCATTCCACATTTTAATAGTGCGACAGATGTACGAATCCCCAAATCTTTTTGTGTGGGTTGGTATATCTGCCACAGAATGCGCAGGCATTCTGTTACCTGCTCGAGGTTCTGTAACGGAAAGGGGAAGGAGGAATGAGATTAAAAAATTCTTCAGAGCACTGTCTATGGTAAAGGCGGTAAAATACGCTCAACGATGCTACATCTCTGCGAAGCTGCAGTGGCTCTAAGGTGTTAGTGAGCTCTTCGTCATCAATAATACGAGATGCACGCTTCTGCAGACCATCGAGGGCATGCAGCAAATATCTGGCCGATCCACCCCAAAGGTGCGAACAATATTCCATACAAGGCCGCATCTGGGCTTTATAGATTAGATACCTAAGCCCTGGATTATTAAACAGTCCGTAAATTTATGTAACAATATTATTAAACAGCCCGTAAATTTATGTAACAATATTATTACACAGCCCGTAAATTTATGTAACAATATTATTAAACAGTCCGTAAATTTATGTAACAATATTATTAAACAGTCCGTAAATTAAATCATATAAGACTGTTTACATTTAAGGCACTACCTAATTGTATATAGAGATAGACACATATATATAGTAAACAGACCTTTGCACTCTAGTTGCAAGAGAAGCGAAGTGGAAGCTTATTCGATTACTTAGGTAGGTATCAAGAAAGCATTTGGTTGTTTAAAGGGTATCAGAGGCTCTAACATGAGTATTAGCTTCGTATTAACGTAACGTTAATACGTGAGAAACCACCGTTAGGTTTTTTTTAATAGGTAAAACGAACCCGGTGTGTACCAATGAGTTTTTAATCTAAAAATGTATGTACATTTGTTTAACAACATCACTATAGTGCCTCAGAGAGCACGTTAAGCTGTCGGTCCCAGTTTCACTATACCAACTTGTAAACGGTTATCGCGACGAGCTAGCCACTAGTTTGGTATAGACTCATACTATCGGCTACGACGAGGTGGGATTAAAAACCCTTCCGCTGGGTACCCTGTCTAGGCGGTCTCGGGCGCCGTAAGGCACCCATTATGATAATGTATGTATCTGTGTAGAAAAAACGAAACAATTTTTTTGATAAAGCAAAATCAGATGCTAGAGCCCAAGAACTATAATAGGACTAGAACGATTTTTTTATTGGAGCACGGCATGTAGCTTTGTATCCACCTGATGGTAGATAGATAGATCTATAAAGTCCATGACTGGGGTCTATCAATACAATGTTGTTAGCATTGATCGCTCCCACTGTGCTAATGGAAAATATGACGCGGTTAAGAAATAGGCGGCGGCAATGACGAATTTGCATTACGAGTCTATTTTAAAATCCTCGCTGCTATATCGTCAAATCTACTGCCTGTTTTGTAACCTTACCCTGAAAAGAGATTACTACTAAATATCTGTTAAAAAAGTATTTGATTTTAATATTTTTTATTGGAATATTTTATTTTAAATATGTATAGAACATTTACAATTATTGCCTTGGACACAAACTAAGCTCTAGGCTTGTACTATGTGTACCAGAAACAACAATACTAATATATATTATATTTTATATAACATAAGTGTTTGTACAAACTGTACAGAAAAACTTCCATTATTATTTTTTGCCATGAGTGTGAATTGAACCCACGACCTCCGTTTATCGCCAACGGTGAATCAACAGAACACGGAGGCGACCACTTAAAGATACTCAAAAAACCAAAACAAAAACTTTTAATTAAAAAATCTTTTTAACAACACTTTTCTTATCCAATAACCAATAATTTTCAATAAAACACAAATGTTTGTGAAAAAAGTAGAAAAAATCTCAAAATTGCTATGCAGGAACCAAATTAATTTTTCATTTTAAACCGTTCCGTTAATTTCTTAAGAGAGAAGACGTTTGGTGTACTGACACGTAATTTATTAGGGCCTAAAGAAAACAGGGTCCAATCCATACGACCCTCGTTATTTGGCCCGATAAATTATAGGCTCTAAACTTAAGAAATAAGATAGACAGCGCTAAAATAACGTTAAATCTATCTAAGGCATTAAGTTAGCCTTTATACATAACTTTTGTTTACTATGCAATAAAGTGTTTAAATAATAAAATATTAATTTTTTTAAGGTAAAAATGCTTAGAAAAATCCTGGTGGGTGGGACTCGAACCCACGAACCTCGCTATCGCGGCAAGGCGCTCAACCGCTGAGCCAACCAGGTTCCAGTCACCTCTCACGAATTTTGTCTTTGCTTGTTTATCTACTTATACACAGACGCCCTCTATTAGCTTTCTTCTATTAACTCTATACGAGTGAAGTTAGAAGTTCGGTTGAGCGCCTTGCCGCGATAGCGAGGTTCATGGGTTCGAGTCCCGCCCACCAGGAATTTTTTCATTGCATTTTTATCTTTAAAAATTTAATATTAAATAAATACCATCACGGGTGCCTATTTGGCTCCCGAGAACCGTTTAAACGGCTTCAGGGTACCCAGCGGAGGGATTAACCCGTCCTTATTTCGCCGATGGCATTCGGAGGCAACACCTAACAAGCGGCGAGCTTGTTGCGGTGGTTATGATATAATCGCCTCGTTGTATAAAGCGCTCACCCATCCCAGGCCGGCCTTGTTATCATCTGCTTAACCTTGTTGTCAGTTGCGCAGTGACTTAACCACTAGGCTGGGGCCGCTTTTGTTTAAATAAATAAATAAATATACTAATATAATAAAGCTAATGAGTTTGTTGGTTTGAACGCGCTAATCTCAGGAACTACTAGTTCGAATTGAAATTTTTTTTAGTGTTGGATAGTTCATTTACCGTGGAAGGCTACATATCGATGAAAAATGTTGCAAAAACGGGGAATAATATTCCTTTTAAGAGCGTACGTTGCGTAACCGATTAAAGTTAGGTAGACGAAGTTGCGAGGATCAGTTAAGTCAAAATAATAAAAATATCTAATGAAACTTTTGGTAATAAATAGCAGCCTAACCAAACGCACTTTTTATAAATATCTGTAAAGATTTACGTAAAATAGATCATTTATATGATGGGAGGAAGGCCTCAATAACGTCACCACTGCTCATACAGATGCAAAAACCGTCAAGTGACCTAGTCATGTTTCGGTTTTAGTCTGTGGTTTTATCGGTTTTTTGGAGACTACTGCATCGATTTATTGTCAAGATTGTAGTCTCTTTTCAAAATGCGGTAAGGAAACGGGAGATTGATTTGACGATAAAGCAGCGAGGATATTGAAGACTCGTAACGTAAAGCAAATACGTCTTTGTCGCCGCCTATTTCGTAACCGCATCATTTAGCCGGCATTGTGGAGCGATCAATTGGTATTGATTGGCCACTTTCATGAATTTTATAGCTTACCATCGGGTAGGTACAAATGTGACTTCCGTGCTGGAATAAAAAAAAAAAAGACATATTTTATCATAATATGATTGCAACCACTTTAACTATGTGCTATCTATATAATGTTCGATGGACGATTTTGGTTACAAGTTTTGGTTATTAATCTACCAATGAACTTATAGTTAAGTACTACCTAAGTTACGAGGGTATTGTCGTGGTCTGGTGGTTACACCGATTGTGTGCCAACGACGAGGCTTCTATTCCCATATTTATTTTTAATAAAAAATGTCAAAATAAAGTACTTAATGAATAATATGAAAAATATGTACTAAAAGCATTTTCGGGGAGTTTCCTTTAAAAATTCTGATTTTCCATAAAAATGGTCCCACCGCTGACTCTTATACCTATATAAACAAAAACAAAAAAACAAGACCGGGGACATTTACTATCTGGTGCCAGCAACGTGTTTATTTTAAATAAAAAGAAAAGCTATTATATTTTTTTAATAGATACCTATTTACTAATAGTAAGGTAAAGTAAACATGTTGATCAAGTCTACCATGCCCGTCGTATATAAAATCTCGATTAACTAAAGTTGCCAAAAAGAACTTAAAAAAGAAATAATAATAATGATTTATTTTCAGGTATAAACTATAAACCCATAGTTACATAATAATTAAGACTAAAACAAGTAATAATAATAATAATAATAATAATAATAATAATAATAATAATAATAATAATAATAATAATAATAATAATAGTAGCACTTTATCAAACAAAACTTTTTTTGATAGAGCACTTCTTTTTGTCTGGTCAATTTCAAAACTTTTCCTAAGAGTCTCTCAAAACATAAAAACCCTGTATATCTCAACAACCTTTAGTTAAATCAAAATATAATATAATAGCTATTCAACAAAAAAAAAACTGCATATAAATCGTTCCAGTAGTTTTTAAGTTATGACCCGACAAACAAACAAACAAACACGACTCCATCCCGCCAATTTTTTTTTTGACTTTGAAAGGATGTACTTTGGGCTAATATGAGATTCTGCTGATCAAATCAAACAACTTTTCCCATGAAACCGCCGCAAAAGAAAAAAAAAGGTTTATTTTTAAAGGTTGTACTTTACAACCTTTAAAAGTCACCCTGTATAAGTATACGAGACCACTTGTAAAGCCTACTCCTAAAGTTGGTTAAAAATACCCATTAAAACCTGTATAAAAAATCTAGGAACCTATATTCAATTTAGCAGGGTTAACATCCCCCTCTTTGGCATCCCCCTAATTGTATTTATACGTAATTTGTATGCGTTACGCTATCTTCAGCGTCTGTCGGACCTTATTAGCGAAGGTCTGGACATTTACTGGGCGTATATTAATTCAATTTGGCCTCACATAATAATAAATTTATTGAGGGGTCCGGGAGACCAGGACGTGGGTTCTGAAGGGTTAATATTGTAAGTATTCAATATTAACCCTTCAAAGCCCGCGTTCATGTATTATACTTTTTTATCAAATGTAAATCTATTTTTGGCATCTTTTTTGTACGTAAAAGATAAAAAATAAATGTAGATTTTTTTGACAACACTCCTATATGCCTCTGAGACCACGTTAAGGGCTTGCAGTCGTGTTGACGGCCATACAAACGTACTTTCATTATTTCAACTTATAAGTTCAGTTATTATTTTTATTGTAGGCGAAAATATTTCTATTGAGGGTAATAAATATTTTTGTATATTAAAAAAATAAAAATAAATCTACCCAGAAAAATTATATTTATTATTTGACAGGCAAAAATATTTTTTAAAATCTGCGACAAAAATTAGTCGAGTAATATTGGAAGTGTGAAAGCTCATTTTTCGAATGCCGTGTTCATTTTGCTAATGGTCCCAGTTTCACCAAACCAACTTGTAAAACTGATTATAAGTATATAAAACACCGCGATGAGTTTATCACTTGTTCGATGTAGCTACAACAAAGTGGGAATACCAACGCCTCCTTTAATACCCTAAGGCTGTCTAGGCGTTCTCGGGTGCCGTAAAGCATCCATGATGGAATTTTCTTTATTAATTTACAGTAGGAAAAAACGGAGGTGAGAGGCCTGCATTACTACTGCCAAAAAAAAATTCTTAACCATTCAGTAACCTTTTTATGTTTCGGTATTAGTCTATGGGTTTACCAATTATCAAGAGATAATACTATGAAAAGCCATCAAAATTTTCCTTAAATCTACCATTAAACATACCTGAAAGATACAAACATAAACATAGTACAAGCTTAAAGCTTAGTTTGTGACCAGATCAATATGTGTAAATTGTCCTATACCAGTATATTATTATTATTATTAATTTCATTTTTTCATATAAGCTGCGCGTGGAAAGAAATCGCTTAAAATCTTGATAAAGGGGCCTTTTATCAAGATTTTGTAAATTAGTTTGGCAATAGGGGCGATCAAGATTTTTATAAAAAGAAAAAAAATCTTGATCCGCCCCTATTGCCAAATGATTTTTTTATTCTTTAAAATATCAACTATAGTATTCTAAGGCAATTTTACTATCTCTAACTGTCCCCTCTCAAATTATTACACTGTATAATAAAATAAAGCCTAGCTTTTCACAGTTTAAGGTTTTAACATTATAATAACCGTAGGTATTGGTGTAGTTAGGCAAACAAAAGGTGTTGTAATTTATTGCGTTTGTTAAAATAAATTGTTTTAAGTTTAGTCTTCGTTAGGTTAACCAAAAAGTTGTGTTTCTGTGGGACAAAAATATTATAATATTTTTATTATTTAAATAATAAATAACAGCACTGGTCGTTACTTTATGTTTTGGCTCGTCTATAGGTAGTCGTCTATAACTGCATAACTAGTTTCAAGTGGATTTGTAACCGGAGGAAGGTTTATGAGTCCTTTATACACAAACAAATATTATATTATAATAAATACCATATAATTATTATACATGGTGAATTTGAAAGGATGTACTTTAAGCTAATATGAGGTTCTACTGGTCAATACGAACAACTTTTCCGACACATAGTTCCATGGGAGAAGTTGTTCGATTTGATCAGCAGAACCTCATATTAGCCCAAAGTACATCCTTTCAAATTCAACTTTTATAGATAAAAATGCAATGAAAAAATTAGCGAAATAGCGAGGTTCGTGGGTTCTAGTCCCGCCAACCAGAATTTTTTTCATTGCATTTTTATCTTTAAAAATTTAATATAAGATTATCCTAATAAGGAATTTATAAAAATGCATAATTCCAATAATTATTAAATAATACTAAATCCCGTAAAGCTTTGCATATAAATGATTTATGGGTAGTAATGTCTATTCATGTATCATTAATTTAGTTGTAGTAATGCCTACAACTAAATTAATGATTAATATTTACAACTAAATTATTGATTATTTGATATTAATTAATAATTTATGCATGAGTGTGCACGGTTGTTAAAACCAACAATGTATTATATTGATCGCATGAGTACACATTTCGCAATACGTGTACAACATCACTTATGCAAAAGTTTCGTGCTAAATGTGTGAGTAAGTCTGTTTGCAAATATTAAAATTCTACCTTTACGACCGCAACTTCGAACCGTGGGAGTTACGTAAAATTATATAAGCCTATCTTTATTTCTGATGTTTAAAGTTTATATGAAAAAACATCCATTAATACAAACCTTTGAGTACATACATATCATCACGAGTGCCTTACAGCGCCCACCGGACCACACCGGGATTCGAACCAGGGACCTAAGTGTATTTAAGTCCAAGGTCTAACCAACTCGGCCACCACGTATAGTAAACCTTTGAGTATAGTAGTATTTTTGTAAAATAAATGTTTTTTTTTCTGTCCCGGAAATCAGTACAATTATTGTCACCCTAACGGGAAGCGGCGTTTATGAATTGTTTTAGCACACGAACGCTGGATATTGGTGGCCATTGTAAAACTATTTAGTGGTACACGCGCGTCTATTTAGTGGTGCACGCGCGTCTATTGTTACCCTGTTTTATGGTTCGCGGGTCTGCACCAAAATTTTGCTCATTTTTTCGGGACAACATTTTTTGAGCTTTGTGTTTTTGAAATAGACTGCGGTTTTTTTGGTGTTGATTTGTTTTATCTTTTTTATTTATTATAACACTACGATAAGGGTCATCCTTATCCTAGTGTTATAATAAATAATGTATGAATGTTCGGTGTAGATTCCTACCATCGGCTACGACGAGGTGGGATTAAAAACCCCTCCGCTGGATACCCTGAGGCCGTCGAGGCGGTGGCCCGTAAGGCACCCGTGATGATATGTATGTATGTACTTCTTTTGTCTCTTCCGCAGTCAAACTTTTTTCATATATGCATCACTGATTACAAGCAATTTTAATTATATAAGTACGGGTTTCTGTACAATATGCATCTGTCTGGTTGAAGAATCTGAGGTAATGATTGTTTTTTATTAGCTTGATAAATAAAAAATATAATTGATAAATAACTATTTTCAATAGGTATAACTTAATTATAAATATAGATTTTTTGTATATATTTTTTTGCAGTGAAATGGCTACTTGTATGAAAGAATACTACCTAAACGAACTCACGCTACCAACTAACCACCTAGTCTAATACTAGGTGGTTAGCTGATTTTATTATTGACCTGCCAGTCAGTCAATCATCTGCAAAAAAAGAGTATCATCATTTTTTGTATCATCACGGGTGCCTTACGGCGCCCGAGACCGCCTAGACGGCCCCAGGGTACCCAGCGGAGGGGTTTTAATCCCACCTCGTCGTAGCCGATGGTACGAGTCTACACCGAACAAGTGGCTAGCTCGTTGCGATGTTTTGAATAGACTCAATAACCCATCTATAAACAGTTTCACAAGTTGGTATAGTGAAACCGGGACCGACAGCTTAACGTGCTCTCCGAGGCACTATAGTGGTGTTGTCAAACAAATGTACATAAATTTTTAATTTAAAAACTCATTGGTACACACCGGGATTCGAACCAGGGACCTAAGTGTTTTTAAGTCCAAGGTCTAACCAACTAGGCCACCACGATAATACCTATGGCTTAAATATTTATTCTATTTTAATAACTTAATTTATTTAATTAACTACTGCTCCGTTACAAACCTGTTCCCAAAAAATATAAAACCATTTGATTGAAAAGTATCCGTTCCAATCCAAGCTGTAGGTATAACAATTACGAAAATTAATGAACCGATTTAATAGATTAAATAATTATGGAGTCCAATCGGGATTAATCAACGGTGCGCTATATAATCCTACCGCACGCACTTGCAGTGACAATCCAATTTACTTGACGTGTATAGACGGACTTAAAAAAATATAGAAAGGTTTATTATTTTTAATTAGGGTGCAATTAAACCCTAAACTTCACTTTTTTTGAGAGAAAAACATACCTTTCTGATTAAACAAAATATATTTTCGTATGAACATAGTTAGGTGGGAAGGTCTCTATAACTTCGCTAGGCCGGCCGACCGGACTCGTTATCATCGCCCATACAGATGCGTCAATTTTAGTTTTTTTTTTATTATATAATGTATAAATAAATACCATCATGGGTGTCTTTTTGGCTCCCGAGAACCGTTTAAACAGCCTCAAGCAATCGAGCGGAGGGATTAACCCTTTCTCATTTCGCCGATCATAAACACCGCAACAAGCTCGCCACTTATTTAGAGGTGTCCGAATACCATCGGCGAAATAATGTATGTATAATCTATATTACTGTAAAATTACATTAAAATCCGTTTAGTAGTTTTGGTATGACAGAGTAACAAACATCCATACATTTTTATTAATCTAAGAGAGGCGAATTCATTGTATAGCTTCAATTTATATGTTTTACCTGATAAGAAATACATCTAACACACTTTATTTGATACATCTTAACAAACGCTTTTGGCGTTTGTAATATTTCATTAAGATTTTACGTTAAAAATAAAATTGAAGAAACACAGGCATAATACGAAATGTGACTTTTTTTTTTGTGATTATATTATAATTCGATTAAACTAAATTAAATTAAAAATAAATTAGAATTGTTCAGTGTCGACTGTCAACTATGACGAAGTGGGGATTACTGACATTTATAAACTTTTTGAGAACTATAATGTCCTTTCTGATTTTTTTAAGTCTATGGTCGCATACAATTAATTTACTTAACACATACCTAGCTTGTCAACACCATGTTGAAATTAAAAAAGCAAACAAGTAAACACTGGAGATTGATTGGAAAAAATTAAATAATTAATGATTTTTAAAAAGTGTTTTGATTTATTTTCTGTCTAATTAAAATTGTATTTATTTTGGCTGATTTTTGGTTTGATTATGTAAAATAATTTATAAGGTATGTAGTTTATAATTAGGAGTTTTTTTTTTTTAGTGGTAATTTTTATTATAATTAAAGAAACTTACAAAACATAAAGTTATACTAATAAAGTTAAAACTATACATATATAAATTAAAACATAATAATAATGTTTTTTTTTAAAGATTTTAATGGTAATTTATTTTTTTAGACTTTAATAGAGAATAGTTAAATTGTATTTAAACCACAAAATATTGGCATAAAGTTATTTTTATTATAATGTGCCAATCAGGAACCACTAATCCGGTTTTCGTTTTATTTTATTATAGACTAGCTGATCCACACAACTTCGTCTGTGTAATTTAAAAAAAAATGAATAATTTTTCCCCGTTTTTGAAACATTTGTCATTGTTACTTCGCTCCTATTGGTCGTAGAGTGGTGTTATGTAGCCTTAATGCCTTGCTCGATAAATGGGCTATCCAACACTAAAATATTGTTTTAATCGAACCAGTAGTTCCTGAGATTAGCGCGTTCAACCAAACAAACTCTTCAGCTTTATAATATTAGTATAGATAATATGTTCGCTGGCCAAGTCAAAGTCAAAAATATTTATTTCATGTAAACCTTTACAGGTATTTATGCATAGTAAAAAAAAAAATTAAAAAAAAAATAGTATAAGGTCTAAGTGTGCGCTTGGTTAGGTAGGCTCTTGCATACATAAAATAATTAGAAACCAAACCGAACACACACCACATAACCAACCAGTGTAAGACTAGGTGGTTAGTTAAAAATTACCAAACCGAACACACACCACATAACCAACCAGTGTAAGACTAGGTGGTTAGTTAAAAATTACCAAACCGAACACACACCACATAACCAACCAGTGTAAGACTAGGTCGTAATTAAAAAATTAAATATATTATATTATTATATTAGGTGCCATATCCAACAGTAAAAGCGGCCCCAGCCTAATGGTTAAGTCACTGCGCAACTGATAACTAGGTTAAGCAGATGACAACAAGGCCGGCCTGAGATGGGTGACTGCTTTATACAACGAGGCTATTTCATCATAAACACTGCAACAAGCTCACCACTTGTTAGGTGTTGCCTCCGAATACCATCGGCGAAATGAGGACGTGTTAATCCCTCCGCTGGGTATCCTGAGGCCGTTTAAACGGTTCTCGGGAGCCAAATAGGCACCCGTGATGGTTTTTATTTTATTATTTATCAACAGTATGTCATATACCATAGATATGAAGCACCAGAGTTTTTATCTTGCTATAAAGAATTTAAATAAATAAAGGTCTTAGAGTGAGTTTGGTTAGGCTGGTATTCATCACCAAAAAAAAACCAGTTTTTTTATAGCTTGATATTCAATTATATGAAAAAAATACTAAATAACCGAACGCACGCTATATAACCAACTAGTAGGTGGTTAGCTGATTTTATTTACCTGTTAATCGTTATCTGCCATAAAAGGTTGCCACTGAGGTGACCTCATCGACCATATATATTTGCACCTTAAGTAACCAACAGCTACTATTATGATATTATTTATATATACAATAAAGAATTTTAAATAAAATAAACACTATTGATATGATACCTAATTAATAAAGATAGATGGATAGGTACATTTAAGGGTAAAAAAACAATAACTTTGAATTTGATCCCCCCAGAGACACCCCAGACAAATAGGTACCAGCAAGGAAAACTTATATACTATTAGGTATACTAATTTATTGGTATTTTCCTTACTCCAGAAAAGCATCTCTAGGCTATTAGGTCTTAGTTTACGATATACATTTCACTACGAACACCTCTATTATCTATCTAGACTTTGAAATTCTCTTTAAATTCCTAGCTTATATTATACCTGAAATTTATTCCCGGAATTTTGGCCGGTAAAACACTATTCCTTAATAAGGAAACATACATTTTATGGGTAAAGTTTTACGGTTGTTTTTTGTTTAACACAAAATTTCTATGAAATTGTCAAATGCTTCTTCTAATATATTACGTACTTTCGTTAATCCTGAATTTCAAATTTATATTCATGACTCAATTTCTAGTGGAAGGATAGTCAGTAAAATAATAATAACGTTTGTAGTAGGTACATTTAACAAACATTGCTTGCAGGGTGATTAAGCACACTAAGTTCGTTCGCACGCCATCGCACACCCATCGTTTTGACGTGATTACAACGTAGTTCGACCCTGACGGCTTTAAAAATTCTCAAAAAAAAACGTCATAGTGATTGGCGTGCGACCTAACTTTGCTGCTGTAGTAACTATAGTATTTCCTTTTCATTGTACCACGGCATGTGATTTTGTATATATGTGATGGTAAACAGATCTTCAAAGTCCATGAATAGGATCGATCAGTACATAGTTGTTTAACAGCATTGATCGCTCCCACTATACTGGCCAAATGTGGTTACAAAATGGGCGGTGACAAAGACGAACATACATAGTGACATGCCGTGCTCCAATAAATAAATATAAAATCTAAAAAAAAGTTAGAAAATGAAATTGTTATTATATAAGGAAAAAGTTTTGTAATGGAGGACACTGCATTTGTGATCGCGAACTCTAATAATTCAATTGTAATATTAGAAGTTCGTTTGTATGGGTTTGTATGTCAAGTCTACTACAGAGCCCTTAACTAAACTGATCTTTGATATATTATTATGATATTTGGGGCGTAGATATAGTTTGTTAGGTTGGTCGCCTCGGTGACATCTTTGCAGGGCAGATAACGATTGGCAGGTCAATGGAACTAGCTAACTACCTAGTTTTACACTAGTTGGTTATGTAGTGTGGTTCGGTTCGGTTTGGTTTGTATTTATTTTTATGAATGTGTGGGAGAAATGCGCGCACTTAGGCCTTATACTATTTTTATTTTCATTTGTCATTGATTTCTAAACTGCGTATTTTTGAATCTCATCGGGTGACTAAAATATCATATACTCGTAAATAAAGTCACCGATGACAAATAATAATCATAACAAATAATGTATGATAAGGTCCGTTCCACCATTGAGTTTTTATGTTTTAGCATAGACATGTCAATTATTATGAGAAACCAGAATGACAAACAATGTTTTCTTCGCGTAACGAAACGCAAGTAGCTTTCGTGAATGAGAAATTATTTGACACATACTCGTATGACTTTCAAAAATAGGTTTTTTGATAAATCGTGACTACTAGTCATCGGTGATATTTTACACTTGTGATTAAACTCATCGGTGACATTAAAAAATCGCACACCTGTAAAGGTTTACATGAAATAAATATTTTGAACTTGACCTTGACTTTGACTAAAATCCTATAAAGAAACTAAAATTTAGTATTTAAAAATTAGAAGCAGCTACTTCGAAAAATCCTATCGTCATCCGTGGGCCGTGGTAGACCAGCATATATATCTCTCGTCGGTCCAGCATGGGCCGCCTGTCCGCAGGCTGACCCTCGCATTTGTCATCGCTTTAGGACCCGGCCTTTCTGTGGTTTTTCTTTTTGGCTGAATGCTATCTATAGTTACTAGCGACTATATTTCTTTATTATTATTTTAAACCTAAAAATGAAATTATTACAAAATATTAATGTAAAGATTTGTGAAACATTTTAAACTAAACTGTAAATCCTTCAAAACAAACTATTAAAAAAAATGTATTTATAATAAAATTTCCTAAATTGTTATCATACTGTTGACTCTGCATCTATCTGATCGTAAGTAGACAAGATAGTCCATAAACAGGATCGATCAATACATTGAATACATTGTAGTTTCACAGTTATTTACAATAAATATTTAAGGCATGGATATGATCGGTGAAGTTGGTCGCCTTAGTGGCTTTCTTGTATGGCAGATAATGATTGACAGGTCAATGGAATCCGCTAACCACCTAGTCTTACACTAGTTGGTTATGTAGTGTGTGTTCGGTTCGGTAGTAATTTTCATATTAAGATTTCCATTTCATTGTGTTTAAGTTCAATTAATATTTGTCGTTCTTTTGTTATTGAATAGCTGCCTAACCAAACGCACTTTAAGACCTCATTGTTAAACTTTTTTTTTTTTGACTATTCATAAATATCTGTAAAGATTTACATGAAATAAATGATTTTGACTTTGACTTTGACAACATTGATCGCTCCCACTATGCTGGCAAAAAGACGAATTTGTATCACCAGACTACTTTAATAGCCTCGCTGCTTTATCGTCAAATCAATTGCCCGTTTCATAACCGCACCCGTAAGGAGACTACGTCCTTGTTCTTGGACATAAAAAAAAAGCAGTAGTCTCCTGAAAACTGATCATAACTTAAACCGAAACATACCTAGGTCATTTGACGGTTTTTGCATCTGTATGGGCGGTGGTAACGAGACCGGTCGGCCTAGCGAAGTTATAGAAACCAAGTGATATCACCTAGTAAATGGTTCTGAGGCTCTACTATGACTTTTTTCTGTCGTATTAACGAAGCGTTAATACGTTAGATATGGTTCTACCATTAGGGAAGATTTGTTAATTGAGTTTTCAAAAATAAAGCTATTAAAATAGGTACTTAGTTCTTTTATATTTATTTATACAAGCACAGCATGTGACATTGTACCCACCTGATGTTAAGCAGACCTATATAGTCTATGAATGGGATCGATCAATAAATTGTTGTTTATCAATATTGATTGCTCATACTATGCTGGGACTAAACGATGCGGTTACGAAATGGGCGACAACAAGGACGAATTTGCTTCACGAGTCTATTTTAATAATATCCTCGCTGCTTTATCGTCAAACTAACCGCCCATTTCGTAACCGCACCCTGAAAGGGGACTATCACAAGAAAACGATGCAGTAGTTTCCTGAAAACTGCTGAAAGCCAAAGACTAAATCCGAAACATGACTTGATCTTTAGTTCCTCATACATGGTAAAAATTGATATCAAAGCCTCTGGTCGCTCCCACTATGCTTTATATAATTACATGCACCTGTATGTTGTTTATTTGCTCGAAATGTATTTTGCTCGCTGTCTACGGAAAAAAGCTCGAAAATAATTTTAAAGCAAAAATGTTTTAATGAAATACTCTACCGGAGAAAAAACCTTTTAAAATAAGCTGACAAGTTCTATAAGTATTCTGGTTTTAATAATAAAAATATGAAAGACATTAGACACATATTCGACCGCCTCCGTTGACTATAAAAGACTGCCCGCGACGTCATTTACCTGGCATTTTTAATTTAAATATTTAAGTTATTATTTATACTAGATAATGCCCGCTGCTTTGCGTGGTTTTAAATTCTAATAATACCAAGGAAACCTTTAACCGATGAATGCATCCTTTAATTTTGCACCTGATCATCATAATATTTATATTTAAAAAAGCGGCCCCAGCCTAGTGGTTAAGTCACTGCGCAACTGATAACAAGGTTAAGCAGATGACAACAAAGCCGGCATGGAATGGGTGACCGCTTTATACAACGAGGCTATTTCATCATAAACACCGCAACAAGCTCGCCACTTAAGTGTTGCCTCCGAATACCATCGGCGAAATGGGGATAGATTAATCCCTCCCTCCCGACCCTGGGGCCGTTTAAACGTTCTCGGGAGCCAAATAGGCACCCGTGATGGTATTTATTTATTAATATTTAAACATGTGCAATGTGCATGTGCTAAATATTTTTTTAACAGAAATATAAAGAAATTATATTATTTTACTTTATAAGGAACCATAAAAATGCAAATAATTTAGTAGAAGAAAATAATATAAACCGTATGCAAAGTTTGTGACCACATAAAATTAAAATACCAAATGAAAATTGTACACAAATGCTAAAACTCTGCTAGAAGTGTCAAATGACCTAATTTGTTTCAAAAGAAATTAGCTAAACGAAATTGAATTTTCTCAAAATTAATTTTAAATCGCACCCTATTAATATTGAGTGGGGTTCACAGAAATAATAAGGAAATAGAAGTGACAAAGTCAAATTAGGCCGAGTTGTTGAAATCGTGGTAGCGGTTAAATCCCTCGTCAAAGTCAAAATCATCAGCGAAGTTTATAAAGATAATTTATCTGTTCATTTATTTTAAATCGGTCGGCCCAACCAGTTATAGGGTTCCTATAATCTTCGGTAATGTTAACGGTTCGTCATTTCCATATAAAAATAATGCGAAAGCTACGAAGGCTAACATTGTTACTGGAGACAAAATTTTAATATTAAGGACACTGCATTCGCAATCGCGAACTCCGCATTCTCCATACAAAATGAGCTTTCGGACTTCCAGTAATACTCGATTACTGTTTGTCGCAGAATTAAAATATTATTTTTGTCGGTTATTGTATTTATTAATTTAAATATTATAATACAGAAATATGTATTACCCGTGGTGGCCGAGTTGGTTAGACCTTGGACTTAAAAACACTAAGGTCCCTGGTTCGAATCCAGGTGTGTACCAATGAGTTTTTAATTAAAAAAATTATGTACATTTGTTTGACAACACCACTATAGTGCCTCGGAGAGCACGTTAAGATGTCGGTCCCGGTTTCATTATACCAACTTGTGAAACTGTTTATAGATGGGTTATTGAGTCTATCCAAAACATCGCGACGAGCTAGCCACTTGTTCGGTGTAGACTCATACCATCGGCTACGACGAGGTGGGATTAAAACCGCTCCGCTGGGTACCCTGGGGCCGTCTAGGCGGTCTCGGGCGCCGTAAGGCACCCGTGAAGATATATATATATATATATATATATGTATTACCCACAATAGAATGATTTTTGTTTACAATTACGTACATGATAAAAATAATGAAACTTCTAGTAACAGCCAAGTTGTAATATTGGAAGTACGTTTGTATAGCCGTCAAGTCGACTACAGAGGCTCTACCATGGGTTTGCGCATTGTAGAAACGTAACGAATTCATTTACGTATACGTGAGCAACAACCAATAGGATCGCTTTATTCAATCCTGTTACTAAAAATAAAGCGATCCTATTGGTTGTTGCTCACGTATACGTAAATTAATACGTTACGTTTCTACAATGCGCAAACCCATGGTAGAGCCTCAGGCCACTTAAATAATGATCTACCTAATAGGAAGCTTTCATTGTGCAATGAAATTGTGTTCTGGATAAGAAATAAGAACCTAGTCGAGCCTGCTTTGTCATAAATATACCTAAATTTACGTGTAAAAGTGCTTGTGAAAGCCTATTTGCTTAATAAAGTGCATATTGAATTGGAATTAAAGGAATCCTCTCAGGGACCCCAAAATCCCGCTTAAACAATTGTAATCATCTTGTCATATTGGTTTTGGGGCTGTCACGACCCTATAAGAAGTTTGCAATGAATTCCTTATTGAGCTCATAAATTTGTTGTTGTAATATTTGAGGATATACCGCCACCTAGGTAGGCATAAAGGACTAGAATCCAGTGCCGTTAAAATAATTATTTATAAAAAACCTAGGTGAGGTTGAGGATCCTATAGCGTTCCGGGTCCGCTTGTTCTAACATATATACCCAGTGGCGGGTATACCAGGAGCCTGAGTAGGCTGAAGCTAGACTTGCCAGACGTCTTTTTATTTAATGAACGTCTTCATATATATCCCTTATTTTTAAATAACGACTAGTGAATTATTAGTATACTCAAAACCTCATTTTGGACAAAAATTAACTCATGCATAGTTTGTTGCGTATTAAAAGTGTGATTTTTATTAATAAATATATTTACTGACACTATATACATATTCTTGCAAAGTAAAGATTATTTATTTATTTATAACACAACATTTTATTGATAACAGGGATAATGTGCCTTATTTCCATCCTTAGTCTTTTATTTTCCTCTGGCAAATGCTCTACAACACAAAACGGAAGCAACCCTAGCTACAACCTAGGGCGATAGATTTAGGGGCGGAAAATTTTGGGCCACTTTTTTATCCTACAGAAATTTGAAAAGATTGATATTCATATATCTAAATGTTATTAGATCGGCACACACAATTTGGTTCTGGGAGTGATATATCCGTTCAGTAAGTGCGTCGGTTAGGAACGGCAAAATTGTATAGCTTACTGGTGACAAAACTGTAACTTCACCACTGTACACACCCATAGGCATAGCGAGGTACGGGCAGGGAGAGGCAGCTGCCCCCCTTAAAAGAGCAGTAGTTCGCTGGTAAACTGTAATTCTGACGAGCTTCATAGCTTGCGACGCTTTTATGACGCTTACAGCCTCCGTAGACTAGTGGTTGCGCCTTTGGCGTTGTATCCGGAGGTCGTGGGTTCGATTCCCACCCATGGCTAAAAAATATTAGTACGCAATTTCAGTACAAATTGTCATGGTCTGGGTGTTTATAAAATATAATATGTATTATATCGTTGTTTCTGGTACACATAGTACAAGCCTAGAGCTTAGTTTGTGACCAGAGCAATATGAGTAAATTGTCCTACATATTATTATTATAAGACCAAATAAACTAAGTCTGCCACTCCCTATATAAAATCTTGGCTACACCCTTGCACACCTATCTAACATCGGACAAATTGCCACTTCTATTCTATTTTAATTTCTGTATTAAGGTTAATTAGTAATTCGAAGTTCGTTTTAGGGTCAGAGGGCCCTTAATTAGGGTCCTTCAGACCTTCACTCTGTAGACAGTGTATTGTCGTCCCCTTTTGTGGTGAGACAGTACTGTTTGACGACGGTTTTTAATTTAGAAGGACCTCTAAATTAAGTTTAGTATTTATTTTGTTCCATTTAAAATTTTTCGTTTTGTTGAAATTAAAATGGTATGGCAATTTGATTTTAACGAAGAATCTAGAATAATAGACATTTATTAAAGAATAAATATTCTAACTAAAAGGTAAAATTTAAACTAAATTATATTAAATAATAACTTAAATAAATAACTAAACTGGATAGGAAGTAAAATAAGAAGGGTTAGAATAGTAGGAAGGATTTCATTTTCAGATTAAAATTTTACGCCCCTTTTAAAAACATACTTTATACTTATAGGAGCGTGTTTCCAGGATGGCGCTAACAGGATCATATAGTATTTGGTTGAGTAGAGAGGGTAGTGAACACAGTGCAGGTGAGAGTTCAAAAGGCCTTTAAACCTACTTCTCGGTCTCAAGTCCGGGAACGCTGCAGTTCATTCCCCTGCCTTTCAACCACGCGATGGACCCGGCACCCGCACGGTGAATCCATGGTTTGCTAAGAACATTGTCTCTCTAAGTCGTTTTAATTATTATGCTTTTTATTCGCCCGCTTCCTAAAGTTTTTTTGTTAGGGTCATGAATGTACTCGTAATGCAATTCGTCATTGTCGCCGCTCATTTCGTAATCGCATCATTTAGCCGGTGTGGGAGCGATCAATGTTGTTTAAGAATAATTATTGATTGACCCCATTCATGGACTTTGTAGGACTGCTCACCACCAGGTAGATACAAAATCATATGTCGTTCTCCAATAAAAAAAAGTCGACTACAGACTACAGAGCCCTTAAGTTAACGGTATGTTTTTTTAATTTTTTTTTTATCAAAAGTATATATTTTAGTGGGATTAAATTTACAAATTTCTTTATTTAATAAAAAAACTTTACAAAATTATGTTTGCGCAGTTCCCACTATAGGTTGCCCTGTGCTGTGGGAAACTGGCTCTTTAAGTACACAGTAAAACGTAGTTTTTTTTTGTTTCCTTTTTTAGTAAATATTTTTAATTGTTTTTTTTTTCTTACAGGTACGGAATAAATAGTCAAGAACGATAAACAAGGTAACTAAAAAAGTCATTAATTAGATATATACAACTTAGTTTTTTTCTGAGAGCAAGCATTTGGAACTGTCTCTATCTATGAGTTGTAACCAGAACGGATGGTAAGTATATTATTACAAAAACTTTTCTGTAATCAATATCGTAACCGCATCATTTAGCCGGCATAGTGGGAGCGATCAATATTTCTAAACAACAATATTTTGGTCGACCCCATTCATGGACTTTGTAGGTCAAGTAGATATAGTCATATGTCGTGCTCCAATAAAAAAAAAGTTTGTTCCATATTTGAGTAACAATTATGGAACGTAAGCCCTGTTTTTTTTTTAATCGAGTTAAAGGGATAATAACCGCCTCCGTAGACTAGTGGTTGCGCATTGTATCCGGAGGTCGTAGGTTCGATTCCCACCCAGGGCAAAAAAATATGTTTCTGGTCAAATCAAATCAAATCAAATATTATTTATTTCATGTAAATCTTTACAGATATTTATGAATAGTCAAAAAAAAAAAAAGTTTTAACAATAAGGTCTAGAGTGCGCTTGGTTAGGCTGCTATATATATATTAATTAATAAAAGGTGTCATAAAATAAAAATATTAAAAAAGAAAAAAAAAAAACAACCAACCGAACGCACGCTACATAACCAACTAGTGTAAGACTAGGTGGTTAGCTGATTCCATTGACCATCCGATTATCATCCGCCATACAAGAGTGCCACCGAGGCGACCAACCTCACCAACCGTATCCACGCCTTAAATATTAGTTCTTATATTATATTATTGTCATTATATTGGCTGTAGATATTTTTGAATGACCATCAATCGCATTAACATAGTTATATGGATCGGTATCTTCAAGGGCGTAAACACTAGTTGTAAAGTCGATCCCCCCGGAGACACCCCGGAGAAAAAGGTACCAGCAAGTAAAAAACTCTGGTGCTTCACACACACTAACAGAGGAACACAGCCATTGAGTTACCGATATGCAAACAGCATATGGTAGCATACTTAAAATGCTCTAATCCTACTAAAAGCGTGCACAAAACACCCTATGGCAGATTATTTAACAGTATAGCAATTGGTTACTGTACCAATGTACAGACCTGAAAATACTAAATAGTACAGGCAATTTACTAAATAATAATATATAATAACAGAGTACCTGTATAACGTAAATACAAATAAGTAATCATAAGATATACCTTATCCAAAGATAAAAAGTTAAATATAATAAAAAATAAATTAAGTAATAATAAATTATTACAATATCAGATTTAACATACCTTACTAGGGTACTAGTACAATTTAAAACTACAATTGAAAAGGCAATACTAGTTGTGAGACCTCAATTGCAGATCAGAACGGGTCCAGACATTATCATTAATATAGTCATTAACTCTATAGTAAGCCCTATGGATTAATGTTTGTTTTATACAATTTTTAAACTTTATTTCACTTAAATCTATAATACTTTTAGGTAATTTATTAAATAACCTTATACTGTTAATGACAAAACATTTATTAGTTTTTTGCAGTCTAAACTTTGGAATATCAATTTTATCTATATTTCTTAAGTTTAAATTATGCCTGTCGCCATTTTTACTAAACATACTTAAGTTTTTCTTGACGTACAATAAATTCTCATAAATATATTGAGATGGTAGTGTCAATACATCAATCATAGGAAATGTTTCCCGGAGAGAATCACGAGCTTTCATGCCATATATTGCCCGAATAGCCCTCTTTTGTAAAATAAATATAGTATCAAAATCTGCCGCGGATCCCCATTGGTAAACATAATACAAGCCTAGAGCTGCGACTAGAGCAATATTTGTAAAATGTCCTAATCCTAACATATAATTTGTACTAAATTTGTGCAATAAAGTTTTTAAATAAATAATTATAAAAAAAAAAATATCTCGAAAATTTACGAACTTGCAATTTTTAAAATATTTTAGATTACCTATATTCTTACTTATATAAAAATAGTTTTAAAATAAGCAAAGTTTATACATATATATATATATATATATATATATATTTATATTTATACAGGGTGACTTTCAAAGGATGTACTTTGGGCTAATATGAGATTCTCCTGATCAAATCGAACAACTTTTCCCATGGAACCATGTGTCGCAGATGAAAAAAATTTTTGGCTTCCCCATACAAATTGGTGAATTTAACATTACTAGTTTGTATGGGGAAGCCAAAAATATGTTTTATTTGCGACACATGGTTCCATGGGAAAAGTTGTTCGATTTGATCAAGAGAACCTCATATTAGCCCAAAGTAAATCCTTTCAAATTCACACTGAATATAGCTTCCTTATTGATGCTTAACTCGAATTATTTTTTTGAACATTTATTTTATTTTATTATGAATATGTGAATAAAAGAAATGAAATTTTATTTTGACTTTTCCATAAAATAGCTTAAGTTATAACGAAACTCAATTCAACAACAGTAGCTTCCGAACTTTAGAACGAAAATCAATTAACAAAAAAAAATCACACTGTACGTACAGGCCTACTGTATAATTCCTAAGTATCTATGTATGTACGTACATACTAGCACATACATACATATCATCACGGGTGCCTTACGGCCCCAGAGACCGCTTAGACGGCCCCAGGGTACCCAGCGGAGGGGTTTTAATCCCACCTCGTTGTAGCCGATGGTATGAGTCTACACCGAACAAGTGGCTAGCTCGCGATGTTTTGAATAGACTCAATAACCCATCTATAAACAATTTCACAAGTTGGTATAGGGAAACCGGGACCGACAGCTTAACGTTCTCTCCGAGGCACTATAGTGGTGTTGTCAAACAAATGTACATAATTTTTTTAATTAAAAACTCATTGGTACACACCGGGATTCGAACCAGGGACCTAAGTGTTTTTAAGTCCAAGGTCTAACCAACTCGGCCACCACGTATATAAATACTAGCAACTTAGAAATAGTGTTTAAATATGTATAGGGTCTAGCAAGACTAAAGACTATTACAAGTTTATACCCAAGGATCATGAATAATTCATTATTCATTCACAATTCGACACCTATTCTAAGTCGAGGCCTATACATACCTGAGTTGGGTTTAAACACGCCCTTTATGAGTCGAAAGGTTACTTTTTTATACGAGCACGACATGTTACTTTGTAAATGCAAAAACCATCACGTAACCTAGTCATGTTTCGGTTTTACTCTGTGGGTTGACCGGTTTTTCAGGAGACTACTGCATCGATTTCTTGTCGAGGTGGTAGTCTCCCTTCAGGGTGCGGTTACAAAATGGGTAGTTGGATTGACGATAAGGCAGCGAGTATATTAAAATATACTCGTAATGCAATACGTCATTGTCGCCCCATTTCGTAATCGCATCATTTAGCCGGCATAGTGGGAGCGAATAATATTGTGATTGATTCCATTCATGGACTTTGTAGATCTGCTCACCACCAGGTGATACAAAGTCACATGGGCTCCAATAAAATAAAATATAATCTACCTGATAATACGCAGACGGCAGACCAAAACAGTCCATGAATGAAGTCGATCAATACATTGTTGTTTAACAACATTTTTCGCTCCCACTATGCTAGTTAAATGATGCGAACCGATGACTAGAACCGAAACACGACTAGGTCACTTGACGGTTTTTGCATCTGTGTGGGCGGTGGTAAAGAGACGGGCCCGGGCCTACCGAAGTTGTTGAGACCTTCCTCCCACCAAAATGACTGTAAATTGGTCGCAGTGAAAGTTTATTTATATACTTTTTTTTTATTGGAGCACAGCATGTGACCTTGTATCTACCTGGTGGTGAGCAGACCTACAAAGACCATGAATGGGGTCAATCAATAATTGTTCTTTAATAAAATTGATCGCTCCCACTATGCCGGCTAAATTATGCGATTACGAAATGGGTGGCGACAAATTGCATTAAGAGTATATTTTAATATACTCGCTGCCTTTTCATTAAATCAACCAATTCCGTAACCGCACCCTGTAAGGAAACTATACCACCTCGACAAAAAATCGATGCGGTAAAATCCTGAAAACCGGCGCTACTTCTTGCGCCTATTTTTATTATTACCGAAAAAAACGCGCTACAATCGTCCGTTATAAGTCACAAGCAGGAGATACAACTTTACTAACACATATTATTCGGCTTGCATCCCGACGGAATCCTTCGTTCTGCCTCTAACTCAACCCTTCTATTCCTTCTCATCATTCTACCTTTGCCTCAAAATCTCTGGAATGATCTACCGGAGGACATTAGAAAAGCTTCTAACAGGGGAATCTTTAAGAGACTAGTGTATAAACACTTTCTGAACGTGTGAATGTGTTTTCTCCTTTTTATTATTCGTTTGGGCTCGCTCTCTCTCTCATCTCATCCTGTGTTTCTGCTTGAAATAATTATTGTGCTGTGGGTAGTGCTATATTGTGCTGTTATTGTATTATTAACATAATTTATGATATGTATGTATATGTAGTGAGTATTAGTGTGTATATATAATATTTACATACATATCATCATGGGTGCCTTATGGCGCCCGAGACCGCCTAGACGGCCCCAGGGTACCCAACGGAGGGGTTTTAATCCCACCTCGTCGTAGCCGATGGTATGAGTCTACACCGAACAAGTGGCTAGCTCGTCGCGATGTTTTGAATAGACTCAATAACCCATCTATAAACAGTTTCACAAGTTGGTATAGTGAAACCGGGACCGACAGCTTAACGTGCTCTCCGAGGCACTATAGTGGTGCTGTCAAACAAATGTAATTTTTTTTTTTTATTAAAAACTCATTGGTACACACCGGGATTCGAACCAGGGACCTAAGTGTTTTTAAGTCCAAGGTCTAACCAACTCGGCCACCACGTATATAACGTATGTATAATATTTGTATACTCTATTTCTCTACTTACTTGCTTAATTTGTCCCAAAGGTTTGACTGGTAGACATTAAGTCCGCCTTTGTACTAAATTTGTGCAATAAAGTTTTTAAGTAAATAAAATAAATATTATATTTTAAAGACATGACAAAACTGTCCAGAAAAAAAATACTAAGTGATATTATTTTGCCATGAGTGGGAATGGAACCCAGACCTCCGAATACAAGCCTACATACGTCTACAGCACAACAATTAAACCATGCTTGCGCTCAAAACCCCAAAAAGGCAGAACCCTTCTTTAAAAATGTTCAAAAAGCTAAAATATGTTAATATCATTGAAATTTCTGTCATTAATTTTATTTTTAAAAACAATTACTTACTAAAGTATACAAAAGATCGTACGAAGTAGCGAACTTAACTTTCCTACATGTCTTAATTCATGTCTAAACTTTGAAATAACCAGTAAAATCAACAAGACTTCTAAGTATTCATGAATGTTTTCTCCATAGACCTCAATCAGTTACGTAGAATGTAATATTCATTTATTATAATTACCATTATTCCTACCGGAATGCGGTAAAGTTGAATAACATAATTTCAGAATGGTCAGAAAAATATTCACTTTCCACTTCTTTCTTCTTAAATTTAAGAGCTAGGCTCAGTCATAGAGCAATCGCCACTCCTGCCTATTCTCGGCCAACGTCTTCACCTCCCTGTACGAAGTGACACTTAATTTCTCTTTTACTTGATCTATGTATCTTCTTCCAATCTTCCTCTTTCCCTTTTTCCTTTAATCTTTTCTTCTATTATTGTTTTTAGCGTCAATTCGTATCAAGTGCCCAAACATCTCGCCCCTCCTGTTTTCTATTACTTCCAATAATATTTTTGTCTCGTTTACCATTGTCAACACTTCTTTATTCATCTTCTTCTCTGTTCAGCTGATTCTCTATATTCTTCTCTAACACCACATTTCAAACGGTTCCAGCCTCTCTCTATCTTTCTGTGTTAAAGTCCACGCCTCGCAACATAATTATCAATCTTCTTCTTACTTTATTTGCAATTTTGGATCTAAACAGATTGGCTTTGTTTTTAAATGCCTGTTTTGCTATTTTTATTCTTGTAATCACATCATGGGTACATCTAGAGTCACTTGTTATTAAACTGCCTAAATGTTTGAACTGTTTACCTGTTTTATAATATTTTTATTTAAATGTATTGTTTTTTGTACTGATGTAGTTTTGGATGTAGTAAGTGTTTTTGTTTTATTAATGTTTATATTGAGTCCGAATTCCTGAAACGTGTCTTCTATTTTTTTTTTTTTTTTTAAAGATAAAAATGCAATGAAAAAAATCGTGGTGAGTGGGACTCGAACCCACGAACCTCGCTATCGCGGCAAGGCGCTCAACCCCTGAGCCAACCAGGTTCCAGTCACCCCTCACGTATTTTGTCATTGTTTGTTACCTATTTATACACAGATGCCCTCTATTAGCTTTCTTCCAATAACTCTTTACGAGTGAAGTTAGAAGTCCTAGTTTCTAATACAAGATGGCAGAGGAGTCTGTTTTTTATTTTTACTGTTTTCAGTATTATATATTTAAGCATTTTTATAAATTCTTTTATTAGAATAATCTTATTTAAAATTTTTAAAGATAAAAATGCAGTGAAAAAAATCCTGGTGGGTGGGACTCCAACCCACGAACCTCGCTATCACGGCAAGGAGCTCAACCGCTGAGCCAACCAGGTTCCAGTCACCCCTCACGTATTTTGTCATTGCTTGTTACCTATTTATACACAGACGCCTTCTATTAGCTTTCTTCCAATAACTCTTTACGAGTGAAGTTAGAAGTCCTAGTTCTATTCATTTTACAAGTCTCTCAAGTTGATTAGAATTTCTGCTATTGCTGCTATATCATCTGCAAATCTAATAAAATTAAAATATTCGCCATTAATACGTATGCGCCCTCCTGTAATTTTCTATGATGTTTCTTATGGCACTTTCTATACAAATATTAAATATTAGTGGCGAGAGTGGACATCCCTGCCTTACAGCTTTTTTTACTTTCACTCTTCACAAAAAACTTTTTCTGAAAACAGAAAACCATGCTTTTACACGGGCGGTCCAATATGCGTTATATATTTTGCAAACGCTGTAAACACCGGTTCAAGATGTTTTTATATTCGAACATATTTCAAGTGGCGTTAGTTGCGTCGCGTATATTACTATCTTTGAGTCGAATATGACTGCACACAGAAAACAGGTTACGCAATGTATACCAATCGGTCCAAACAGGTTAAGCAATGTATACCAATTTCAGCTCAGTGTATACCAATCGGTTCAAATTAAATATAGAAATACATGCGTATTCGACTAAAACCAATTTGGACCAGAGATGAAATACGTTAGTAAACGTATTTGACTGTATCACAGAATAAATGACTGTAAGTATGAGCAATTTGGACCACGGGACAGTGATTTTATAGTACAATAGTCGTATATTTTATCTCCCTGTTTTATTCTATGTCTAATCTACTGCCCGTTTCAATGAAAAATGTAGCAGTTTGATCAGAAAATATAGCTGTATGCTCAGAAAATATAGCAGTATGGTCGGAAAATATAGCAGTATGGTCAGAAATTATAGCAGTATGGTCAGAAAATATAGTAGTATGGTCAGAAAATAAAGCAATATGGTCGAAAATTTTTGGGTAAATTAAGAAAGGAAGAAAAGGGGGTAGTATAGTTAAATATAAGTTTTGAGAGTTGCATATTGTTTTTTTTTAATTATGATATATATGGCTAAAATAGGCATCCTATAATAAAAAAAGGTTTAGATAATTCAAAAAATGTCTAGACTACTACTAACTTTTTAGAAATTTCCTAAATTACTTATTAGTTTCCCTGAATTTTTCGGCTTTTTTCATGAATTCCGGTACTTAAAATCGGTTTTACCCTGATCTATAGGTGAGGAATTTTATTTCTATCTCGTTGTAGTCCATGATATATTTTATGTAGACTCGATAACGTCCATAAACAGTTTCACAATGTGGTTTAGTAAAACTGGGACCGACAGCTTAACATACTTTCTGAAGCTGTACTTAACTGAACTTAGTAAAATCTCTGATTAATCTGTCGCAGTACGATCAGGGAGTTAAGTCACTGCGCTTTCTAGCTTCATTCGTGTTTTGTGATTTCCTCTGAAGCCCATTTATATTAAATTAGCATAATTTTATTGGACTTTAGCTAATTGCTGGGGTTCTGCTAACATATATTGGTAATAATTACTTATTAGTAAGGTTAACTGGGCTTGGCTAAGCCATAACTAAAAGCCTGGTAATAGTAAAGTTTTGGGTTAAAGAAACACTTTTATTATTATTGTTATTTACAATAAATATTTAAGGCGTGAATATATTCGGTGAAGTTGGTAGCCTTGGTGGCTCTCTTGTATGGCAGATAATGATTGACAGGTCAATGGAATCAGCTAACCACCTAGTCTTACACTAGTTGGTTATGTAGTGTGTGTTCGGTTCGGTAGTATTTTTCAAATTAAGATTTCCATTCCATCGTGTTTAAGTTCTAAATCTGATATCGAGGTATAATAAATATTTGTCGTTTTTAAAAAGCGGCCCTAGCCTAGTGGTTAAGTCACTGCGCAACTGATAACAAGGTTAAGCAGATGACAACAAGGCCGGCCTGGGATGGGTGACCGCTTTATACAACGAGGCTATTTCATCATAAACGCCGCAACAGGCTCGCCACTTGTTAGGTGTTGCCTCCGAATACCATCTGCGAAATGAGGACGGGTTAATCCCTCCGCTGGGTACCCTGAGGCCGTTTAAATGGTTCTCGGGAGCCAAATAGGCAACCGTGATGGTATTTATTTATTTATTTTTTTGTCGTTCTTTTGTTAATGAATAGCTGCCTAACCAAACGCACTCTAAGACCTCATTGTTAAACGATTTTTTGTTGACTATTCATAAATATCTGTAAAGATTTACATGAAATTAATGATTTTGACTTTGACTTCGATAATATGTATTATATCGTTGTTTCTGGTATACGTGGTGGCCGAGTTGATTAGACCTTGGACTTATAAACGATTAGGTCCCTGGTTCGAATCCCGGTGTGTACCAATGAGTTTTTAATTAAAAAAAATATGTACATTTGTTTGACAACACCACTATAGTGCCTCGGAGAGCACATTAAACTGTCGGTCCCGGTTTCACTATACCAACTTGTGAAACTGTTTATAGATGGGTTATTGAGTCTATTCAAAAACATCGCGACGAGCTAGCCACTTGTTCGTTGAAGACTCATACCATCGGCTACAACGAGGTGGGATTAAAAACCCCTCCGCTGGGTACCCTGAGGCCGTCTAGGCGGTCTCGGGCGCCGTAAGGCACCCGTGATGATGGTATAAGATATGTAATATACAAAAACAGTTATAAGTATTTAGTCGCTGCAAGACTTTGGAATAATTTACCAGTCAAAATAAGACAATCACCAAATAGAGTCATATTAAAAAAAGAGTAAATGATTACTATTTAAATTCATAGGTAGTTTTTATTTATCTTTCATTATTCTATTCCTTTCCACTTTGTTTCTTCTCCTTTCTCATTTTGTAGTTGGAAGTATTGTGTATATGCAGTTTATGTATGTATATATATAAGATATATTTAAGTAGTCTATAAGAGATTGTAAGTATTTTATATAATATTCACTGGTTTATATACTCAGTTACTATATTGCACCTACCTCACTTATTAACTGCTTTTATTGTCCCGAAGGTTTGACTGGTAGAGAATGCCTAGCGGCATTAAGTCCGCCTTTGTATTTTGTATGCAATAAAGATTTAAATAAATAATTTTTTTTTTTGAGCACTTATGAAGCCTATAGTTAATGCTTTTTAAATCATCTCTATCTTGGCCTTGTTACATACAGTAGAACAAATCAATCTACCAGTCCATTGGTTCCTACTACAAATAGTTTTTTAACTTTCTACCAAATAATGTGTCAGTAAAAATAAGAAATCACATTTGTATCGGCTTCCATTATGTGTATTGTTAAGGCGATGCTGTACTTATTTGAGTAAAAAATAAGTATTTCGAGAATTAATTATATAAAATTTCTGACAAAAAAACTTTTTATAGTTTGAGGTCTTTTTTTTTGTTTAAAAAATATTTTACGCTTTTCAGTATGATAGATTGACATTATTTTATTTTAATGTAACCCATACATTTCCGCACCTATGCTATACTTATGCTGTTAGCCTTCCTGATAAACTTAGTTTATAAAGTCTATCTAAATACAGTGACAAGGAAGGATGTCATTTGTTCAAGTGGTGTTGACTAGGTCGGAAATAAATTACATCGCTAAGTCTCCGTGATGCTACATACCAGTGACAGTAAGTGCATAGTGAATTGACTTAGCACCTACATAAAATTATAATGGCAATTTAAATTAAAGCGTAAAGGCACGCGTGAGAAATCAGCACGATTTAAGCATTAGCAGGTCTTGGATATTCCACTGTTCAAGTATAGACATTCCAGGACGTTTATTCTAAGGAATAAGCCACAATCAATGTATCTACTATTTAGCACTGTATAAAAATATTTAACATATTTTTTTTTAAATATGTATTCATGCATTTTTATAAATTCCTTTTATAGGATAATCTTATATTAATTTTTTAAAGATAAAAATGCAATGAAAAAAATCCTGGTGGCGGGACTCGAACCCATGAACCTTATCCTATAAAAGGAATTTATAAAAAGGTATGAATATAAAATACTGAAAAAAGTAAAAACAAAAAACAGACTCCTCTGCCATCTAGTATTAGAAACTAGGACTTCTAACTTCACTCGTATAAGAGTTACTCTATAGACCACATGATACCTAATAACATAAGGTTATTACGTTAAAATAAAACTTATTAAAATGAAATTATATAATAATTTATTACTTGCAAACTTCTGAATAAAATATTGTTAGGGGTTAGTCAATGTACAGAATTGGTCTAAAAAGGCGAGCAAATATTAACACGCTTTGATTCAGAGGACATAAGTGTAATTATCGCCAAGATACATACATATCATCACGGGTGTCTTACGGCGCCTAGACGGCCTCAGGGTACCCAGCGAAGGGGTTTTTAATCTCACCTCTGAGTCAGTCACAATCTATAAACAGTTTCACAAGTTGGTATAGTGAAACCGGGACCGACAGCTGAACTTGCTCTCCGAGGCACTATAGTGGTGTTGTCAAACAAATGTACATAAACTTTTAAATTAGAAACTCATTGGTAAACACCGGGATTCGAACCAGGAACAAGTGTTTTTAAGTCGAAGATCTAACCAACACGACCACCACGTATATATCGCCAAGAATACGGCTAAAAGTGTTGTATGAGGCAAAAGTACGTATATTATAGGTAAGATATAGTTATATTAATATAAATAAAATATATATTTTATTTTCTTTATTTTTATTTTATTTTATTATGGACAACAAACAATTATGCAAAAAAAGTTACAATAATAAATAATAAATTCTTTATTCGTATTATAAACAGTGTGATTTACAGGGGACTGTCTGACTCCCAAACTAGGCAAAGCCTGTGCTATGAGTAGTCAGTCTACCTCATTTTTCTTTTCACAAAATTGGGTAATTGTTTTTTCCAGTAGTTGTTCCCTCAATATTAAACAAAAACAAATAGAACTTAAGATTAGAGCATGCATCACATAAAAAAATTATAAATTGAGGTTTTTATAGTATTCTGTAAAATAATACTTACAAAAAAATAAAAAACAAAAATAAGGCATGCACCACACACACACTTCTCATTGATGCTCGGCAACTTAGCATTAATTGGTCCCATCACAGGTTCATAATACTTTCACATTAATAACAGTATTTTCCTCTGATTTAAAATGATTAATTCATAGATTAATAATATATAAACTAGATCAATCAAAGCGAAGGTTGTTTTGTTTTTTTTTTTGTTTTTTTTTTTTTAAGAGAATGATTATGAATGTTAACGTGATTACGAATGCTTTGTGTTGTGATGATTCTCGATATACCTAGGCGATGTTGGGTAACATATTTTATTATCGTGGTTCTGTTTTTCACTCAGAAATGTAAAAGCAATATATGAGGTTGTGTGCGATTGAGTTATTGATTAAAAACATTTATATTTATATATATACTTTGCCTTCTCTACATTTGGGTTTTATTTTAATACTTGCAAAATTTGTTCTGTCTCACTATAATCTTTAGTTAGGAGCCAGGAGTGTACGCTTTTTTTACATTTAAATTTTGACATATTTAGAATATTTAGTATTTTGTTGACCCTTGAGTAAATAAATGGTGCCATATAATAGCTAAATCTTTGGGAAAAAGTTGTTTGAATTTTTGGAATCAGCCATTTGCTATACCTATAGGTTTTATTTTGAGGTAGCTTAGTATTTAATGCTGATTTATGGAAGGAAAGAATAATACTCTGTAAGTAAAGCTGTCTCACTGAGAGTATTTTTCTTTCGTCGTAGAGTTGTTTAGTTGGATATCTGTAGGACATATTATACATCACCTTGATCACTGCCCTCTGCGCGCGCTCCACCCTAATCAGCATGCACTTACTAGCAGCGCCCCACGCTGTAATACAGTAAGTAAGGAGGGACACGCACAGATTTGACAATAAGAACAATAATTACCAAAAAATATGGGTATATGCACAAACAGCATCATTATCCCAAGATATAAAAGTTAGTACCTACATTTAAACATAAAACATAAATATTAACTAAACAGATAAAAAATTGTGATACAAATAATAATAGCGACAGCGTATATAGATAAGCAAACAAATATTAAACAAAAAATGCAATCAGCAATCATCATACTTCTCTACAAATAGCTTTTTTAAAAGCATATGGTGAAAGAAGAAAGATATCAATGAAGAAAAATAATATACATTTAATTACGATATATTTGGCCTTACTTACGATATACGGCGTCTTTCAGTCGTTAACCTGATTTTCTTAATTATATATATATATATTTTTAATGTTTATGTATATTCTAGGTAAAAAATATTAGCGAACAAAATGCGATTTTATTTAAATCAATATAAAACTTTAGTTACAATTAATTAATAATATTTAAATTTTTGATGAATGCTCACCCTTAACTTGGCCATCAATATTTTAACGGATCGTCCATTAAAATTGTACATTAATCTTTTAACCTGTGACAATCCATGTCGCCACCTATCGCGCATGCGTCATTCTATATTACATTTATATCTGTGAAGAATAATATTTCAATAAAATGATATTGTTGCGTAATTCTTTCTTTATAAGAACACTAAACGTACTCCGAGGTTTCACTCGCCATTTAGTTTATAATAAATCATATTGAAAATAAAATACAGCTTATGTTACTCGCTCATAACAAGGCTTTTAATTAATGAAACAATTAAAAAAATCGGTTCAGTAGTTTTTGAGTTTATACGAAGCAAACTAAACAATAAAATATTTCACACACATACAGCCTCCGTAGACAAGTGGTTACGCCTTTGGCTTTGTATCCGGAGGTCGTGGGTTCGATTCCCACCCATGGCAAAATAATATATGTTTTTCTGTACAGTTTGTCATGGTCTGGGTGTTTATAAAATATAACATGTATTATATCGTTGCTTCTAGTACACATAGTACAAGCCTAGAGCTAGAGCTTAGAAAAAAACTATAACACAATAATAATAAAATCCATTTATTTATTTGTATTGCGGTATTTATTGGAATTATTGCCCGCACAAGCCTAAATTGCCAAGTAAAAACCGTTAAGTGACCTAGTAATATTTGGTTTTAGTATGTGGGTTCACCGGTTTTCAGGAGACTACTCTCTTTTCAGGGTTACGAAATGGATGGTTAAACTGACAAAAAGTTATTAAAATAGACTCGTAATGGCCACCCATTTCACAATCGCATCATTTAACCGGCATAATGGAAGCGATCAATGTTATTAACCAACAATTATTAATCGACCCTATTCATGGACTTTGTAGGTCTCCTCAACACCCAGATATAAAATCACATGCCGTTCTCTAATAAAAATAAAAAACAGTGGGAAAAATACTCTCTCCGAGCACAAACAAAGTTTATAATTTTGAAAATACTTCGCATATTAACCCAGGCACCTTATTTCTAATAATATAAAGCATAAATAATGAAAACACCCCTTTGTTTCGTAAAGGGTTAAATTTAATTAGCTTCCGCAATTAATTAACCCTTTAAAATCACCTCTAGACTTTCCCGCACTAAATAACTTTCGGTGTCACCCAGGCCCCGGGACCCGAAATAAAACAAATAAGAGATAACACTTTACCCTCGAGTGAAATAAAAAACATTGGCCTAAAGTTAACAAGCTGATGGAATGAGTCAGTCAATATTTATATTCAAACACGACAAGATTTTAGGGTTAGGTATTCCATTTTTTATTAAGTGGGTACCTGATATGATTTGTATTGATATTTTTTTTAACAATCTTAATTAAGGCAATAAATGCCTTAAGGTGGGTCCACACTTGATCATTTTCGCGTATCAGGGGCTTTATTCCGAGTTTTGACACGTTCACCGTCGCGCATTTTGCGTAAAGTACGGGTATTGAAATATAAGTTCTATCCTGTTAATTATAAAGTTGAAATTCCAATGCTCATAAGATGTTCAAACTTGCGAAGGATTCGTGTATTTCAAGATGGCGGCATTATTATAACCAACCTAATACATACTACGAGTATATAACCATTGGAATAGAACTTATATTTCCATATTTATAGTTTGCGCAACATCTTGTCGTGATTAGCGGTTGCAAGCTCGGAATAAGGCCCCAGATCTCCGTCGCGTAGCATCGACGCGTATCATGTTTGCTAGTGTGGACGCAAAATGATCGCGATTATGATACACTTCGTATCATGATACACCCCGATCGCAATTAACCGCGTATCTGATACGTGTCATACCGAATACGCGTAACATGATCGGCAGAATGATCTAGTGTGGACGCATTTTGATACGGTGTCATGATACGGCTATGTCATTTGATACGTGATACGCCGCTATCTATCTCGAGGCGGGTTTTCCCCGATCATCAAAAGCGATACGCAATGCCAATACTGAATGAATGAATCACGAGATGGATACGAGGAACGGCGAGACGATACGCTATTAAGAGTATCATAAGTGTGTACGTGGTTTTTGGCCGAACTGTGGCTCACGCGATTAAAGATACGGTATGGTCAAAATGGGCGACCACACTTAGGATACGCATACTCGATACGATACGCCTGATACGGATACGATTACTTGATACAAATGTGGACCCAGCTTTACGCTTTGCTGTTTTTAATAGAGCTAAAAAAAATTTTTTTTAAACATTAGATCATATTGTATTATTATCATTAAAAAATTAATATTTTAATTGATTAAGTATTAGTTAAAATAAAATATTTGTATTTTATTTATTTAAAACTCTTTACACGCCTAGACGGCCCCAGGGTACCCAGCGGAGGGGGTTTAAACCCACCTCGTCGTAGCCGATGGTATGAGTTTACACCGAACAAGTGGCTAGCTGGTCGCGATGTTTAGAATATACTCAATAACCCATCTATAAACAGTTTCACAAGTTGGTATAGTGAACCATGTACGTACATACATTTTCGGAATAAAAACTCATTGGTACACACCGGGGTTTGAACCAGGGACCTAAGTGTTTTTTAAGTCTAAGGTCTAACCATCTCTGCCACCACGTATATAAAATATATTGATACAAAACTAAAAGCAACAAGAATAAATTAATACTGTGATAGTACAGAACCATCTCTGCCACAATCCCTAAAAAGGATCCGCCGCAAGTTGGCACCTGCTTCCTAGATTAATCCGCCGGTATCACGACGCGTCCTTTTTTGCCCCAACATCAACATCAAAGGGTTAAGTTATATCTCAGTTTTAATGTTTTGGTTTGGAAGGATTATTATAAGAATGTGTTTTTTTTTAACACTAAGATTAGAGTAAGAACTTATTTTGTAGTAACAAGAATGTTTTTTTTTTTTTTGTGGGATTATAAAGGATTTTTTTAAAGGACAAGGTAGATGAGTCAGACTTACAAAGTCCTTGAATGGGGTCAATCAATAATTGTTCCTAAACCACATTGATCGCTCCCATTATGCCGGCTAAATGATACGATTACGAAATGGGCGGCGTATATTTTAATATACTCGCTGCTTTATCGTTAATTTAACCACTCATTTCGTAATTGCTCACTGAAAGGAGACTACCACCTCGACAAGAAATCGATGCAGTAGTCTCCTGAAACCGGTGAACCCACAGACTAAAGCCGAAACATGACCAGGTTATTTGACAGTTTTTGCATCTGTATGGGCGGTGGTAACGAGACCGGTCGGTCGGCCTAACGAAGTTATAGAGACCTTCCTTCCACCTAAAAAGCTAGCTGGTCCGCAGAACTTCGTCTGCGTAACTTTAATCGTTTACGGAAACTCTCATAAGGAACTAATTTTCCCTGTTTTCCCAACGTTTTTTATTGATTCTCCGCTAGTATTGGTCGTGGCGTGATGTTATATAGCCTATTCCTCGACAGCTGAACTATCTAACACAAAACCAAATCTTATTCGGTTCAGTAGATCCAGAGATAATTAATGATAAAACGAACTTACCTTACGTGAAGTTCTATCATAATTATGTGAGCTGCTCAATTCTCGCGATTAATATTAACATGTAGTACTGTTTTCAGTTCACGGCCATTATCACGAATAATTTTAAAGCTAAAATATAATAATATTAGTAATCTGAAAGAAAAAGTGGTTAATGTATTTTTAACTTGCAACCCCACGTTTAGTTTACCCGCCTTCCCACTGAGTAGTTTCCGTCATTTAGTATAAAGCTGTCCTGTAAACCCTGAAAAAAGGGATACCGTGCATTGTTGAGGACAAGAGGCTGATTTCACCACCTATGGGCGGGATTGCAGGGAGGGAGGTCATATTAATCGCTTTGAATTGAGCAGCTCACATAATTATGATAGAACTTCACGTAAGGTAAGTTCGTTTTATCATTAATTATGTTTCACTGCTCAATTCTCGCGATTAATATTAACATGTAGATGTTTAGAGAAGAACGAGAAATCGGCAACTGTCCGAAAATGTTAATTATCTGATAATTTTAATCAATTATAAGCATACAACTTTCAAATAACAAATGTGAACATTATAATATATAATACAAATTATATGCTTTTCATATACTTCAAGATTGAAGTATTGATCTGGCAAATGCTTCATCTTGGCATGAAACAATTTCTCTATTATAAAACTTTACAAAAGTTAAAGATGAATTACTCCAACCAGCAGTTTTCCTAATGGTATCTATGTCCACCCCCATAGACTTCGCTTTAGAAGTGGAAGCATGTCTAGTGCTGTGCGAGCTAAATACTGAAATATCTAGGCCACTTTTTTGCATTATGTCTTTAATCCAATGACTAAGTGTTTGACTAGTTACTTTTGAATGAGGTTTTCTATAACTAATAAATAAATTATCAGTTTTACTTGTCCTAATTAATGCAGTTTTGTCTATATAACAACTAAGAGTGGTAGCTGGGCATATTTCGACTTTTTCCTGATAGAATGGTAGCTTTAACAATGGTTGACATGTGTTAGGCCTTGTAGTCTTAATTGTATCAGAAATCATTATGGATATATTATTATTGCCAGACATAATAATGTTATTCAATTTAATTTTAGACAATGTTTGTACTCTATGTCCGGTTACTAATGATAAAAGTGTAATTAATTTTTTTGATAATAATTCCAGATTTAAGTTTTCATTTGGGTAATTTTGAGACAAGAAATTTAAGACAATGTTTGTATCCCAAGTGAAATCATATTTTGGTTTTGGTGGTCTAGATCTGAATACCCCTTTCATAAATTTGGAAATCCTGTCATCATTTGTAATATTTCCACCTATTATAAATGATAATGCTGATTTGCAACAATTAAGACTACCATATTTAAGGCCCGAGTTATATAAAATAGTAAGAAAATATATAATATTAGGCACTGAGGCCTCAAAAAAATTAATATTGTGATTTTGACAAAATATGTACCATTTTTTGAAATAACAATTATATTGTTTTTGTGTCTTTGGTGCTAGTGAATTCATCATTATTTCAATGGAAGAAGGTGGCACACTTCTTCTTAATAATGCTTCCCTGATAATATTGCTGCAGCCAGGGTAAGGTTTTTGTGGAGTTTGTGGTAAGACCTGTAATCACCAGAAATCAGTAGGTCAGTGCTCGGTTGAAAATAAATAATTTTAGATATTATTTTTATTTTTTTAAAATTGGGAACCATGGCTGAGTGGGCCAGTATGGCACTACTACAATACCCATTGCCTTATCAGAGATAATTTTGCGTAACATTTTTAAAATTACTGAAAAGGGTGGAAAAGCATAAAAGTAAAGGTTTCCCCAGTTCACGGTGAAAGCATCAATGCAATAAGCATATGGGTCTGGTTTCCAAGATATGTATTTATTAATTTTTGCATTCGACCTGCTAGCAAATAAATCTATTTCAGGCATTCCAAAAATTTCAATAATTAATGAAAATGCAAAAGGTGCTAATTCCCATTCAGTATCGGACTCAGCTTTACGTGATTCGAAATCTGCAATGACATTGTCAGAAGATCTTATGTATGACGCAAATATAAATAACCGCCTTTGTTCACAAAATTTCCATATTTTACGGGCAACCATATTTAGGTGTGGAAATTGCACACTCCCCATTCGGTTGATACAAGATATTGCCGTAGTATTATCTATACGTAATAAAATTTGAGTATTATGTAAGTCTTTGGCATACACTTTTAATGCAAAATATGCTGCTAATAATTCAAGTATATTAATGTGATACATTCTTTCAGTTTGAGTCCAAAAACCGTTCACTTTTTTGTCTTTACAAGATGCGCCCCAACCAGTCATACTCGCATCAGAGAACAATTCAAATTCATATGAGTTGTCGCGAATAGGACTGTAGGATATGTGAATGTGTTTGTACCACCAATCTAAGTCCTCATTTAGCAAGTTTTGATTTAATTTCATACTTTTTTCGTAATTTTGATGCTTACATAAATTTAACATTTTTTCTCTTTCAAATATTTTTGTGTGTAACCAACCGTATTCAACAGAAGGACACACCGATATTAATAAACCTATAAATTTGGCAAAATCTCTAATTTTACATATTTCTAAAGACTTAATTAATTCAATTTCTCTTTTTATTGTGAGTTGTTTATTTTCAGGAGTTTTAACACAAAATTGATTTGAATCAAGTATAAATCCCAGAAACTGACAATTAGTTTTAGGTTTAATGTTACTTTTCTTATAGTTTATAATAAATCCTAGATTTGTGAGTATTTTTTTTGTAATTTCTATGTTTTTAATACATTCCAAGTATGAATTACCAATAAGAAGAATATCATCTAAATAAATAGTAGAAATAAAACTGTGTAGCCGTAAATGTTCCACTACCGGTTTCATAATTTTAGTAAATACTAATGGAGCTGTGTTCAAACCAAACGGCAGGCAGTTAAACTCATAGATCTTTTGTTGGAAACTAAATCTTAAATATTTTTTATGCAATGGATCTATAGGTATAGAGAAATAAGCATCTTTTAAATCTATAGTTGCTAAGAAACATCCCGGTGACATCAATTTAATTGCTGTTCTTAAATCCTCCATTTTAAAATGGTGGGTTTCTATAAACTTATTAAGTTTCTTAAGATTGAGAATAAACCTGTTCTCACCATTTGGTTTGGGTACTACAAAAATGCTAGATAAAAAATCTCCTTCTACTCTATTACACAGGGAGATGGCACCTTTAGAGATTAATATGTTTATTTCATTTTTAATAACCAGTAATTCATTTGAGTTACTTGGTTCATTTTTTGGATAGTCCATTTGAAATGGTTGGGATAAGAAAGGAATTTTATATCCTTTAATCCAAGACAGTATTGTTAAGTCGGATGTAAGTTTCTCCCAATTATTATAAAAGTATGTTAATCTAGAAGATGCTACCTGAATTACTGTCTTCTCTTGTAAGAGTAGTGGGCACTCCCCCGTGCACGTGTCGAAGGCTGTCCTCGTTGGGGTTTCTTCCGCTGTTCGATCCGCTGCTCGTTCCGCGGCTGGCGTGCTGCAGGCCCCGCAGTCCGATAAGCTAAGGTGGTCTGGGTCCGATTCGAAGGATTGTTTGGCTGCGGGTGTTTCCAGTTTTTTGTCTGCTTGTTATTAGGAGCGTTTTTTGTAATAATTGCTCTAGGACGACCTTTAAGATCATCGCTGACATTATTGATAGCTTTTGATGTTTTTATCTTATCAGATAAATTTTCTCCGAACAGGAACTTATCTCTTTTGGCTTCTTTTAGCGTATCTTTTAATTTATTATTAAGTGTCGATATAAGAAATTTTTTTCTCATTTTGTTGTCATTATAATGTGAGTCACACAGCAGACGGCAAGCGTTGCTTAAATGTTTAATTACATCTTGATTAATGGAGTCTTGTTTGACAAGAATGTCCATAGCCCTGGTTAAAGCTGTGAGTGCAAACCCGGTTTGATCTTGCCTAGCTGCTAAGGAGAAATCTTTTTTCACAAGTAGTTCTGACACCGCAGCCTTTATTTCAGGGTTGATAATAGGTGCCTTAAACATCAAGCAGTTTCCTGGAACTGGATATAATTCTATAATTTGAAGTTTATTATCCCTTTTAAGTCCATTAAGTAACACGTCTTGAAGTCTCAATGCAATATCTGTGTGAACCTCTGGTCCCGGTGGAGTAATATCTTTTGGTGCTTCACCAAGCAGTGAGAGAATATTGTCATCTAAGCGTTTTACTTCTTCACTCACCATTTCATTTTCCTGGAGAGTATGTTCGCTGACATCTTGTAAAAGTGGGACTTCTTCTAATTGAGCCAAGGGAGACGTAGAATTTGTATCAAATTCATCATGCTCACTATCAATCGTAATTTGATCATATTTTTCAGATTCTGTAAGAAAAAAAACAAATTGTGAAGGTAATGATCCCAAGAACCATTCGCATCACTTACAGATTATTTTCGTGAAGGTAACGATCCCAATCGTATCGTTCGCATCACTTTAATCAGTACAATATGGTAAACTCGGTAACAATTATGTAATTCACTCTCAGATGTTGGTATAAGAAATTTGTGAAGGTAACAACCCCAAGTATGTGTTGTTTGCATCACTAAATTGTCACAGAATATATTATATATTTGAAGGTAACGATCCCGATCGTATCGTTCGCATCAATTTGATCTGTACAACATTATTCAGTCGGGTAAGCTGTTAGTATAAGATAAGTGCAGGCAACAACCACCAAAAACGGTTCGGATAGGTACCGAAAGTGCCGCATTGATTTATTTATGTGAAGGAAACAATCCCAGAATGTATTGTTCGCATCACGTATATCTGTGATATATTTATATATAAACAGTGTACCAAATATTCTAAGTATTAACTAATTTAACAGACGAAATTTGACTGACGAAGATTGACTGACTAATCATTCAGGCATCACGAATCACGGCGGACATTATTTTACGATAATATCGTTCAAATCATTTCTTAATACATAATTTATCTTGCATAAGGTTTTTATTTGAGGTATCTAAATATTATAACTGCATGGAAAAGTTACGGAAAGTATAATTAACAGTATTTACCTGACGTTGTTTCAGAAATGGACGACGACGATCTACGATGACGCCTGCGCACTTTTTTTTTCTAATTTTCGTAATTTCTTCAGAATGACGCTATCTTAGTCATTTCTTTTGCATTTACGGTGTTTATTACCCATAATAAAACGTAAATAACTAAAAAACTGTTTAAACGTAAGACACAAAATTTAAATGTAAAATAATCTAAAAGCGTGACACGGCCGCTGCACGAAAACAGATAATGACGGAAACTACTCAGTGGGAAGGCGGGTAAACTAAACGTGGGGTTGCAAGTTAAAAATACATTAACCACTTTTTCTTTCAGATTACTAATATTATTATATTTTAGCTTTAAAATTATTTGTGATAATGGCCGTGAACTGAAAACAGTACTACATGTTAATATTAATCGCGAGAATTGAGCAGTGAAACATAACTCCTTACAACACAACCTCTCAAAGTATATTATTATTTTTATTATTATAAGTATAGACTACGTCGGATAATACTTAGGTCCCTGGTTCAAATCCCGGTATGTACCAATGAGTTTTTAATCTAACAAAATCATGTACATTTGTTTCACAAACACCACTATAGTGCCTCGGAGAGCACGTTAAGCTGTCGGTCCCAGTATTACTATACCAACTTTAAAACTGTTTATAAATGAGTTATTGAGTCTATCCAAACATCGCGATGCATAGCCACTTGTTCGGTGTAGACTAATACCAACGGCTACGACGAGGTGGGATTAAAAACACCTCCATTGAGTGGCTTGAGGCCGTGTAGGCGTTTTCGCCACTTGTTAGGGGTTACCTCCATTTACCATCGGCGAAATGAGGACGGGTTAATATCTCCACTGGGGACGATAAGAAAGCGAGTATATTAAAATATACTAATACGTAATTAATATTATATTACATTTAAGTTAATTAAAATTAATCATAATTAAACATTTTTTTTTTTTTTGGAAATCAACAAATAAAAAATAATAATAAGTAACACAATTAAAAGAAACTTACAAAACATAGAATAAAAAATTAAAATTAAAATTAAAAATGAAATTAAGTCCACTAAGTCCCGGCACGATCACACTCGCCGCATTTCCCCTTTGGACTGCTACGGAATTTTTTGTTTGAAAAAGTACCCTGACCGAGAATCTTTACAAGTCTCATTTAGAAGAGCACATAACGTACTGCAATTTGTCGCCACCCATTTCGTAATCGCATCATTTAGCCGGCATAGTAGAAGCGATCAATTTTGTTCAAGAACAATTATTGACCGACCCTATTCATGCATGGACTTTGTAGGTCTGCTCAACACCAGGTAAATACAAAGTCACATGCCGTGCTCCAATAAAAAAAAAGTTATTAATATAACTTTTTAAGTGAACACAATTTATCCACCTTAGAGTGTTACCGGAACAAAAGCTATACAAATTAATGTTCTTACATATTTCATTGTTTGAGCCACAATAGAATCTAACAAGATATAATGGGTTCAATTAAGCTGCGGCTGGAATTTCATTAAGTCTTTGTTACCTCGTCTCAAGTATTCACCGTATATTCTGTAAATGGTACCGGAGCCTATGTGGAAAAGTCGTGAATTTCAAAATTTTACACTTAGTTTTAAATTTGCAGACAGGCCACGTGCCTCGATATTTTTAAGAGTTAACTTGTCTCTCTTTCTTCTTACTTATTATCTTTGTTGAAGTGAAGAAGAGTTTACACCAGTTTGGTTAGGGCGCTTTTAGTGTCATGCGTAATTACTCACGCACGCGGGATTGGCCCGCATGCGTAAAATTTCACGCTGCGGGTGATACGCACGTTTGAGCTTCAGTTTTCTGTGCGTTGCGTAATGGTAAAGTCGAGTTGATGAACTGTTCTGTAAAATTGAGCATATTCTACAAAAAAATCCAGTTTATGAAGAGTTTAGTAAAAGTTTGTTTAGCTGTAGCTAAGCATTAAAGTAGGCAAGTAGGTTTTAAAATGTAAATTTTTTGCTATGTTTTTGTTTGCGATGTAGTTTTGGCAGCTAGTGGCTATGTATGATAAGGTGTAACAAAAAAGTACAGTCATTATATAAATATTTTTTACCAACAAGGATTTGTTTTATTTTTTATTACATACAATATTCCCTACAAACTAAAAATACTCGTATGAATTTTCATCTCGGTAGTACATCCCGCGCGACTGTAAAATGAACACTAATGTTCTAGGCGCGCTCACGCATGCGGGGCCAATGCGAGTACAGCGTGCGGGGCGGCACCCCATTGCATCCCGCGTCCCGCGTGCGTATGTCGCGCTTTACAATAAATACATATATGAAAAAGTTATTAGCCGGTGCTACGCATGCGGGCCAATCCAACAGGTAGACTCATACCATTAAAAATGATTTATTTTTGATTCAAATACAATTTCTAACACTGAAATCTAACCAACCAACAATGGAATAAAGAAATGTAACGCCATCTCTTAGTGTCATTTGGAACAATCCCACAAAAAATCTCAAATAGAGTCTTTAATGTAAGTATCTATAAAACAATATATTAGACTGTTGTTTTTTTAATGTAACCCTTAATTACAACAGACAATAAATAAACATAAAATCGGTTAAAGGGTAAAAAGGACCGTTCTCATATTACCTTATTTAACTACATTATAAGGGTTAATGAAGATTTTATGGCGCCCGGGTCTATTAAGACCCAAAATAAAATCACTCCTATATCTTACATACATTTACGACTTCATTTCCGAAAGAAGTCATTAAAAAATACTTTTTAATTTTTTTTATTTTATGTATGTATCATCACGGGTGCCATACGGCGCCCGAGACCGCCTAGACGGCCCCAGGGTACCCAGCAGAGGGGTTTTTAATCCCACCTCGTCGGAGCCGATGGTATGAGTCTACACCGAACAAGTGGCTAGCTCGTCGCGATGTTTTGGATAGACTCAATAACCCATCTATAAACAGTTTCACAAGTTGGTATAGTGAAACCGGGACCGACAGCTTAACGTGCTCTCCGAGGCACTATAGTGGTGTTGTCAAACAAATGTACATATTTTTTTTAATTAAAAACTTATGTACATACGTTTAGCAAGGTTAAGCAGATGACAATAAGACCGGCCTGGGATGGGTGACCGCTTTATACAACGAGGCTATTTCATCATAAACACCGCAACAAGCTCGCCACTTGTTAGGTGTTGCCTCCGAATACCATCGGCGAAATGAGGATGGGTTAATCCCTCCGCTGGGACCCTGAGGCCGTTTAAACGGTTCTCGGGAGCCAAATTGGCACCCGTGATGGTATTTATTTATTATTATATTATGTACATTTGTTTGACAACACCACTTTTTTTATTTTATTTATAGAAAACGATTTTTATATTTTACTAGATCCTATCCCGACTTCGCACGGATGTACTAATGAATAAAGTCCAAATCTCTATTTAATCTGTGCTTTATTTAATAAATATGCTAGTTAATTATTTTTATACTTAATTAAAAAAAAAAAAAAACCCTTTGATGATTAGGTGGCAAACAGTCATCTGACTCTTTATCTAGTGGTAAGCAGATCTACAAAGTCCAATTAATAGGGATGTATAATACAATGTTGTTTAACAGAGGAATTGTTCGCTCGCTTCCACTATGCCGGCTAAATTAATAAAAAAATTAACTATAAAATGATAATAGGAACTCAAACACCATCTTTAGTATTTTTTGGAACTTATTTAAGTCATCATTTGCAATCATTTGACAGCCTCCGTAGACTAGTTGTTACGCCTTTGGCGTTGAACCCGGGTGTCGTAGATTCGATTCCCACCCATGGCAAATAAATATTAGTACGTTTTTCTCTACTAGAGTTTGTCATGGTCTGGGTGTTTATAAAATATAATATGTATTATATCGTTGTTTCTGGAACACATAGTACAAGCCTAGAGCTTAGTTTGTGACTAGAGCAATTTGTGTAAATTGTCCTACATATTATTATTATTAATACTTAGATATTTCAATAATACTTATGGTCATTTAGAAAATATTACCTTTTAAAAATGTATTTTTAAAAGGTTCACCTCTTACATTTACATTTTATCACCAAACCACGACGTCTACATTAAAACAAAAGGTGCTAAGTCGGAATTTCAAAAAAAATAACCAAGAAATTTTCAAAGAAACTCTCTCACTGAACGCTACTGTAAAAACCTCTTTCTACGTATCTTTATTTAGACGCGCCGATAAAAAAATAATGTCCAACATTAAAGGGAGAACTTAATTTAAATATTTCGAACGTAACTCATGCTTTCTCTTTCATTCTTAAGTGCTTTACTAATAGCTATCTCTTTCGCGCTTGGCCAGATAAGTTACCCGGAGTAAATGCTTTTTTAAGTGAAGTCAAAGTTGCGTTCGGTTTCTCCTTCGAATATTTTGGAGCTAATATTTTTTGCCAATAAAAAATATTTATGATAGAATTTATTGAGGTTATTTCTTTGATTTTACTGTTTATGAGATTCGTTTTTTGGTGTTTACATTTACTTTGAATACATTATAAATTGTTTTGGGTTCTATAATGACGATAAATAAATAAAAATTAATAAATAAACCGTTGTTTATGGTACACATAGTACAAGCCTAAGGGCTTAGTTCGTGCTTAATATGTGTAAAATAGTTCAACATATTATTAATTTTGAAATTCTCCAAAATTGGCGAGTATTTATGCGAAGAGTTATTACTGTGGACGAGGCAAAAGGAGTATGTAGGTATAGTGATATATGGCGCTCTGTTGTAAGAGCTGCCTACCCCGTAAGAGACCGCAACAAGCTCGCCACTTGTTAGGTTTTGCCTCTGAATACTATCGGCAAAATGAGGACGGGCTAATCCGTCAGCTGGGTACCCTGAAGCCGTTTAAAAAAAAACGGTTCTCGGGAGCCAAATAGGCACCCGTGATGGTATTTATTATTAATTTTTTATATATATTGCTCTTGTCACAAACTAAGCTCTAGGCTTGTGCTATGTTTACCAATTTTTAATTATACACATTATTGTTTCTCTTACGCATATTTCTTATTTCTCTTTCAATCTATAAGAGAATTTACTAGCATAGCTCTTTCTATATCCCGTTGAACTTATTGAATACAAAAAAGTTATTTATGTGAATTCGATGAAAAGCTACTATTTCCATTTCTTTTTGACATACTTTTCGTTAGAGACAATATTTTGAAATAACATGTCAAAGGGTTATAAAATAAAATGCATGCAATAACCGAACGCAAGCCAATAAATCAGAAACCAACACGATATCAGCAAAACTGATATGTTTTTAGTTTTTTGTTCAAAATAACGCAATAAAAAAACTGTGATTTTATTGTCGTAGTTTTTGTTATCATTCCACATGGGGGGTGATCTTGGGTTGATTTATTGTATTTATTGTATTTTTTTGGTGATTAATTTTAAATTAGACATATCTGGTTTTGGGTTTCTAATTAGACGGCACTAATGTATTTAGGTTGCTTTTATTTGGTTGTTTTATTTATATCTTTAAAACAGGGATTAGTGTTTCGTACAAATTATAGTTACTGTACGTACAGGCATACTGTTGTTTCGATTGACTATTTAAAAAAATCTTCTTTTTTTTTTTTTTTTTCTTTCTTAATTATGTTTTTTTTCTCTTTTTATTAGAGCACGGCAACTGATTTTATACCTACCTGATGGTAAATAAATCTACAAGTCCATTGCTGTTTAACAAGATTGATCGCTCCCACTATGCCGGCTTAATAATGTAGTTATGAAAGGGGGCACACCGGTTTTCAGGGGCCTACTGCATGGATTTCTTGTCGAGGTAGTAGTCTCCTTTCAGGATGCGGTGCGAAATGGGCAGTTGAATTGATGGAAAAGCAGCGGGTATATTAAAACTCGGCTTGTGAGCGGCCATTTAGCCGGCATAGTGAGAGAGATCACTGCTGTTAAACAACAATGTATCGATCGATTCCATTCATGGACTTTGTAATTCTGCTTACAGGTAGATACAATGTCAGCTAATACTTTTCCCCACGGAATTCCCAGCGATATGCGAAAAAAATAGTATATATCTATTACCTTGATTTCCATAGACTTTACGTATTAACGTAACGTTAATACGTAAGAAAACATCAATAAGATCGCTTTACTTTTAAAAATTGGAAAAATAAAATTATCCTTTTGGTAGCTCTTTACGTATTAACGTTGCGTTAATACGAAGCAAAAACTGATGGTAGAGGCTCAGGGGTGCAATTTTTAAATGTCAGCAATGAGTTTGGTATCACCAGTATCACCAGTAAGAAAAATATCACCAGTGACTAGAAAATGACGATTTATCATTAGTTGTATTTTTAAAAGTCATACATACATATGTGTGGTACCAACTTACAAATAATTTCTCATAGACAAGAGCTATTTATTTATTTATTTATTTAAAATTCTTTATTGAACAATATTGTACATAGGCGAGCTTAATGCCTTAGGCATTTTCTACCAGCTAACCTTTGAGAGAGTGAAATATGCTTAGGGTGAAGAACTTTCGATAGAAGGATATTGATATAATTTTAACAATGATGCATAACAGTACTTAAACTACTTAAATACTGTATATAATATAATAAATGTAATACATAAACATACATACCATACCAAACAAAAATTGCCACGAGGATCTGGTTTTAAGCTACTTGCTTTTCGTTACAAGAAATAATTATTGTTTGTCGTTCAAACTGCCGTTCTTGATTCTCATAATAAATACTCGTATTGATTTCATAGGTATAATATTTTAGCCACTTATTAACGAGAATCAAAAATACGAAATTTAGGAATCAACGGCTAATTTGTCATTTCAGTGATTCGCTGACATTTAAAAATCTTACTCCTGGTATTTAAATTAAATGTTTCCCAGGATTAAAAAAAATACAACTACATTTACATATTTAATTTAAATAATACACTTATTAACAAATAATAAATAAAGTAAAGTGAAATAGATAAATACACAGCTTGTCTATGGTTTAGTTTTCAGGAATTTCTTGTGTAATTGGTAATGTTTTACCAATTTTCTGCGGGCAACACTCTGGAAATGGTCGCGTTGTGTTGCCAACTCGAAAATAACCAACTTCAGTGGGAGGCTCGCATCTGTAATAAATATGTATTTAAATTATTTTTTATTGCACGGCATGTGACTTTACGTCCACATGATGGTAAGCAGAACTACAAAACTTATGAATGGGGGCTAAAAAGCATTGATCGCTTACTAAATGATGTACTAAGCGGTGAAAAAAAACGTATTTGCATTACGAGTCTATAATATACTCGCTGCTGTATCGTCGCCCGTTTCGTAACCGCACTCTGAAATTCTCCTGAAAACCGGTGAACACATACAAGACTACAACCGAAACATAACTAGGTCACTTAACGCTTTTTGCATCGGTATATTAATAAATATTTGTTTATATATATATATATATATATATATCATCACGGGTGCTTTACGGCGCCCGAGACCGCCTAGACGGCCCCAGGGTACCCAGCGGAGGGGTTTTAATCCCACCTCGTTGTAGCCGATGGTATGAGTCTACACCGAACAAGTGGCTAGCTCGTCGCGATGTTTTGGATAGACTCAATAACCCATCTATAAACAGTTTCACAAGTTGGTATAGTGAATCCGGGACCGACAGCTTAACGTGCTCTCCGAGGCCCTATAGTGGTGTTGTCAAACAAATGTACATAAATTTTTAAATTAAAAACTCATTGGTACACACCGGGATTCGAACCAGGGACCTAAGCGTTTTTAAGTCCAAGGTCTAACCAACTAGGCCACCACGTGTAAATATTTGTTTATGTAGACGCTTTAATTGCTTTATAAAAAATAAATAAATAAATACCATCACGGGTGCCTATTTGGCTCCCGAGAACCGTTTAAATGACCTCAGGGTACCCAGGTATTAACCCGTCCTCATTTCTCCGATGGTATTCGGAGGCAACACCTAACAAGTGGCGAGTTTGTTGCTGTGTTTATGATGAAATAGCCTCGTTGTATAAATTGGTTTGAAATTATGAAAAACTGTTTTTATATGCAATTTCATAGTTCACAGCATTTATAAGCGATTAAAGCTAGCTACGTGAATACGCTCTAAATTCTATCTATTCTATATGTGCCTTGAAAGTATGGAAGTATGAATAATAGGAAATGGGCCCAAAGGTTTGTAAGGCCGCAAACCCGCAAAAGCGAGAACAAAATATTACGATCAATCCATCCTTATAAAGTGATAACAAAAAATGGCGATTAGGGTTTTGACATTTCATTCCAAAATTATCCAAAAAAAAATATAGCTTATATTTTTCATATGTATATTTAAATGTGTCTTGACAGGGATTTGTGATTTCTACTTTACAAAGATTCTTATGGCATTTCTCTATCATTCATACTTACTCGAATAACTTGGGGAGCATTTTGTTACCTGTGCTGACTCGACAACATAGTTTTTTTTTATTGGAGCATGGCATGTGACTTTGTATTTACCTGGTGGTAAGCAGACCTACAAAGTCCATGAATGGGGTCAATCAATAATTGTTCTTAAACAACATTGATCGCTCCCACTATGCCGGCTAAATGATGCGATTACGAAATGGAGGGCGATTAAGACGAATTGCATTACGAGTATATTTTAATAATACTTGCTGCTTTATCGACAATTTAACCATCCATTTCGTAACCGCACCCTGAAAGGAGAAAACCACCTCGACATGAAATCGATTCAGTATTCTGCTGAAAACTGGTGAACCCACAGACTAAAACCGAAACATGACTAGGTCACATGACGGTTTTTTGCATCTGTAGGGGCTGTAAGGAGAAAGGTCTATAGGAGTTATAGAGACCTTTGATGAATTTGTAAGTCTACAATAATAAAAAAATCGTGTTGCATTTGAGGTCATTGTCCTAAACGGTTGCTAACACAAAGCCGTGAACTACTTTTTAGCTAGAAAATTTTTTTTTTTTTATCAAAAATATCTTTTAATTATGTGGGTCAGTTCTTTAAATAGAAAAAAAAACGTATCGAGATTTTTAATTGTTCGTTTTTTTGTCTAGTTTTATTTTGAGAGATTGGTTGGATTTATACGAGTAGGTACTTGTTACATTTTCAAAAACTGTATTTTTTATAATTCATATTAATATTATAAATGCGAAAATAGCTCTGTTTGTTTGTTACGTTTTCTCGTAACTTGTAGTAAATTCATCTAAACCACTGAACCAATTTTAATAAAATTTGGTATGGAGATAGTTTGATTCCTAGGGTGGGAAGGACATAGGGTTAGGGTGTATTTGAAAGGATGTACTTTAGGCTAATATGAGGTTCTGCTGATCAAAACAAACAACTTTTCCCATATAACCATGTAACGCAATTGAAAAAAAAAATTGCCTTCCCACTTCGATCAATAATTCTTGATCGAAGGCTTCCACATACAAATTGGTCATTTTAATTTTACTAGTTTGTATAGAGAAGGCAATTTTTTATTTCATTTGCGACACATAGTTCCATGGGAAAAGTTGTTCGATATGATTTGATTTGGATGTAGAAAAGTGTTCTATGAAGAAAAGTTGGGCATATATATACAGGGTGAATTTGAAAGGATGTACTTTGGGCTAATATGAGGTTCTGCTGAGCAAATCGAACAACTTTTCCCATGGAACCATGTATCGCAAATGAAAAAAAAATTTGGCTTCCCCATACAAATTGGTCATTTTAACATTACTTGTTTGTATGGAGAAGGCAATATTTTTTTTCATTTGCGGCACATAGTTCCATGGGAAAAGTTTTTCGTATTGATCAGTAGAACCTCATATTAGCCCAAAGTACATCCTTTCAAATTCACCCTGTATATATATGCCCAACTTTTCTTCATAGAACACTTTTCTACATCCAAATCAAATCATATCGAACAACTTTTCCCATGGAACTATGTGTCGCAAATAAAATAAAAAATTGCCTTCTCTATACAAACTAGTAAAATTAAAATGACCAATTTGTATGTGGAAGCCTTCGATCAAGAATTATTGATCGAAGTGGGAAGGCAATTTTTTTTTTCAATACATTTGTTTGACAACACCACTATAGTGCCTCGGAGAGCACGTTAAGCTGTCGGTCCCGGTTTCACTATACCAACTTGTGAAACTGTTTATAGATGGGTTATTAAGTCTATTCAAAACATCGCGACGAGCTAGCCACTCGTTCGGTGTAGACTCATACCATCGGCTACTGCGAGGTGGGATTAAAACCCATCCGCTGGGTACCCTGGGGCCGTCTAGGCGGTCTCGGGCGCCTTAAGGCACCCGTGATGATATGTATGTATGTATGTATTAATGAGTGTGAAGCCGTGGGATAATGCTAGTTATATATTCACATTTAAAAATATAAGTTATCTTAAAGATTTATTACTGACTTTGCGGCACTTTAGTTCTGTTCCTACATTTTTATGGTTTTATCTAACATAGTGGAAGCGAAAACTTTTTTACAACTATCATTCTTTTTTTATTATCAAAATGATCATAGTAGATAGTTCGTAATTTTTTTTTATGACAGTGAGATTTTTTATGAACGAAAGTATAGGTAATACATATGCAATAACCGTCAAGTGACCTAGTCATGTTTTGGTTTTAGTCTTTGGGTTCACCGGTTTTCAGGAGTCTACTGCATCATTTTTTCGTCTGTCTCCTTTCAGGGTGCTGTTAAGAAATGGGTGGTTTATTTGACGATAAGGCAGCGATGATATTATTAAAAGACTCGTAATGAAAATTCGTCCCTGTTACCGTCCATTTCGTATCCGTATAACAATATTTAACGCTCCCACTATGCTGGCTAAACGATGCGGCTACAAAGACGTGTTTGAATTACGAGTCTATTTTAATATCCCCGCTTCTTTATCATCAAATCAACCGCCCGTTTCATAAGCGCACCATGAAAGAAGACTATCACCTCGACAAGAAATCGATGCAGTAGTCTCCAGAAAATCGGTGAATTTGAACGAAACCGAAACATGACTAGGTCACTTGACGGTTTTTGCATCTGTATGGGCGGTCGGTTATCCTAGAGGAGTTATAGAGGCCTTCTTTCCACCTAAGGCCTTTGAGATATTGAATCATTTCCCATGAAAATCCCAATAGTTGCAATTACATAATTCGCGTCAATTTCCGATATACACTTACTCCTTATTCATAAAAACTTTATTGGTGTCTCTTTTTTACTAATAACAATAATCTTTAACAGAAAAGAGATAAATAAATAACATCACCGTGCCTTTTTAGCTCCCGTGAACCGTTTAAACGGCCTCTGGGTACCCAGGGGAGGAATTAACCCGCCCTTATTTCGCCGATGATATTCGGAGGCAACACCTAACAAGTGGCGAGCTTATTGCGGTGTTTAAGATAGTATAGCCTCGTTGTATAAAGCGTTCACCCATCCCAGGTCCGGTCTTGTTGTCATCTGCTTAACACACTATCAGTTGGGCAGTGACTTAACCACTAGGCTGGGAAGATAAAGATTTTCACTAAAACGATTTTATGATAATCTACGGGCTAACCTAGTTGATTAAACTTCATACTTAAAAACACACAGTTTTTTGCCCCGGTTAAAACCCTGGTGTGTCAATGGGTTTTTTTATTTAAAAAAATACGTTTGTTTGACAACACCACTATAGTGCCTCGGAGAGCACGTTAAGCTTTCGCTAACAGTTTAACATACCAACTTGTAAAATTGTATATGGATGGGTTATTGTGTCTATACAAACACTAGACTATATTATGATTGTGAACCTAGCTGATCAGTTAGTTTCTAAATAAAATAGTAACTTACTTTTCAACTTCTATGTAGGCTTCATAGTCGTGTTCAAACAAAACCTGTTTACTTTCCTTTATTGAACGTTCACCAGTTGTTTCTACAATAACGTCAACATTACGTTTTTCTCTTGCCACGTCACCTTTATCATCATCGTCATCATCATCATCGAGTCGCAATAAAGTACCAACTTTCTCCAATTTTACAGTTCTCTTAAAAGGATTAGTCAATGCAATATTAGATTTTGGTATAAGTTCATCTAAAATTGTATTTGTAAATATAGGTTTGTCCCAATTAGCTTTTACGTCTTCTAATACTTCTGGTGACAAAGGTTCTGTTTGCCATTCTTCTAGTTTAGTTGTTTCTTTGTTTTCATTGTTTACATCTTCAATATTATCGTCAATTATATTTGGGATTGTCTCTTTTGTTATTTCATTTTTATTTGTAAATATTTGTGTTTCTGGTTCAGTGTTAGATTTATCATAATTAGGATATAGAGTTGGCAAATAGTTTTTGTTATAGTATATATCATTTGGATAAGAATTGTTATAACGATATATATACGAATAAGGATATTGCATTAATGGCTGTATATTATTGTTATATACGGATTGTGGATTTTGTTGAGTGCTTTGGTGCGTTAGTATTTTATTTATCCAAGGAGCTAAATACGTCATTGCCGATTGATATGCAGTTTGGCTTGTAGGGCATAAAGTCGGCATTTGATTATAAGGTGTTGGGGCATTTGATCTCTGTTGGGGGTAAGGACTGTAATTGTAAGATGAAGATCTTTGAATTGATGACATTGGATAATAGTATGGTGAGTTCCTTGTACCGTAATATTGATTTGTATTAGAATTAGGCAACGGTGTTGTTAAAAGTCTAGGAACTACATTAGAAATATAATTGCTTTGAACACTTTTAGCCCTGTTGTAAGCATTGTAAGGATTAAACCAATTTGCATTTGCTGCGTAGTTGTAATTGTAATGTTGGGGAAGTTTTGATTTGTCGTATTCCTGATAGTTAACAATTTTTTCAGAGTTAGCGTTATCCATGTCCTTGTAAATATCTTGAGCCAAATTATAGATATCTATGACTGATTGTAATTCACTTTTCTTTATTGTATGTAACAGTTTTGTTATTGTATTTATTTCTTCTTCTGTTAAATATCTATCTGCGCCATCATAGTTATTTTCTTGATTTTCAATAGATATTTCATTGTCCGGCTTTACAAATTGTTCTACAATTCGGGAATTACTACCTAACATTTTATCTTCATCATTTTTACTGTTTGTAAAATTAATGCTATTACCAAGTTTTGGTAATTCAATATTCCTTTTTCTGAGTTTGCAAGTATAATTTTGGCAAAAGTTTGAAGACGTCCAAGTTGTATCAATCGGGTAAAATTTTTCGGAATCCGGGTCTTTGCAGTACAGATCTGAAATGAATAAATCTATTTATTAATACAAGCTTTATTTATGAGTTTACTTCGAGTTACATTGTTAAGTGACTAAATGAAAAGTTTTTGAGGGAGAGTTTTCGATAATTGTCGTCGCAATGTTTTGGGGAGTTTCGTTGAATTTCGACGCGATGTGGTTGTTTGAGTCACACGTGTTATTTGTTTTTGGATCTTTGTAAACACTTGTTGTTACCGTGTTAGTTTGATTTTGGAGTTTGCATACGCTATACATTGAATTGTAGATTGAAAGTTTCTCACAGTATTTTCCTGGATGTAAACTCTTTTATAAAAATGTTATATGCCCATGTGTAGTGGGTTTTCTACAATGCTCAATTTCAAATTATTGTGTAATTTGAATCATATAAAAAAACCCGAGAATTTTGCGCAACAAGTTCTCGCATAATTACAATATATTATTTGTTTTTACTGATTCTTTGTATGATTTTTTTTAACATCTGATTTTTCTCTCTAGACAGACGGACTAAGGGAGTTCCATTTTTATTTAAAAACGTATGAAACCCTAAAAAACAATATGTAACACTAATTGTTACAACACCTATAGGTAGAGAAAGTAAACTGCCTAGTAGTTCGTAAGACACGTGCAATTACCTATAGGTGCAATGACACTGCTGACTTCAATAAAGCTATAGCGCACAATAACATAACTATAGACTTCAGTTCCATTATTGATTATAGACATATTACTATGGCCTTATTCGTAAAAACTTATTGAAGCCTTGAAGAACCCTTTAGTTATGTAATGTTTTGTCTCCTTTACACATATTTATTTTTGTTGCTAAATAAAAGAGACAAGTTGATAAGTTTTTATGAATAAGGCCATTATTATTTAAAATATTAAATTTTTGAGGCTCGACATTTTTTTCTAAGGAAACCTTATAGTTTGTTGTATATTATAACTTCCGGTTCCATTTACTTTAAATTTAGAATTATTAGAAATAATGTTGATGCATTGACTATAGCCAAAAATATATATCAGGTTAAGTCGAAGTTTTAAGTATTTTTTTTTATGTTGCAAGTTTATAGGGGTGTCATTTAACTTATTTTAATGTTTTTTATTGAAATATAATACGATTAACTACTAGTTATTATAAAAAAAAAAAACTTAAAAAATATTGTGGTTACGAATAGGTAGGCATTTAGGCTACCCGTATCGTAACAGAATTATTTAGCTGGAATACCTATTGTTTAGCAACTGTATTGTGTTAGTAGTCCCTATTTAAGTCTGCTTACCGTCAAGTAAATAAAGACTCACAAATTCAACATGCCGTACTCTCTAAAAAATAAAATACAGGGTGCGGTTACGAAACGGTAAATTTAACGTCAAAGCAGTGAGGTTATTAAAGTTAAATCGTTACAATTTCGTGTTTGTTGCTTGCGGCAAATGCTTATGAGGTCCAATTCATGGACTTTGTAGGCCATGAGGTTGATATAAAGTCACGTGCTTCAATAAAAAAAAAAGAATACTAGGATAAGTTAGAGCCACTTGCAGTACACCAAATAAATAAAAAAAACAAATATGTACCTGATACCACACCACTTTGGTATAATTGAAAATAATTAATAAAAACTCCGATATAGAATAAGACACTGCAGGTCGACATATTGACGAGTCGTATTGCGCGTGTGAATGTACTTGTACTAATGTATGAATGCGCCGGCGCATGGTGGGTGACGTGTTTTCAAATTGTAAACGTTTGCTGGATATTCAGGGCTGGTTCAGTGATTTTCTTTTTTTAAGCTAATTACATTTTTTACAGTAGGTACTTTACGATATATTGCTCAAATATTAGTTAGAAATTTGAAAAAATTGTAGCGCCTGTTAAGCAAAAGGGTAGAAAAAAGGATCGTTAAAAATTTACTTTACAAATTAAATACAATTACCTCACTAATCTCTGAAATGTTCGGAAAAAAACTAGAAAAAAATAAATAAATTGTAAGTAATTTTTCGGTTTTGTTATCACCGCACCTAAAAATGTAAAAGCCGTCGAGTGACCAAGTCACGTTTCGATTTTAGTCTGTAGGTTCACAGCTTTTCAGGAGACTATTGTATCAATTTCTAGCCTAGCCTCATTTTAGGGTTAGGTTACAAAACAATCAGTTGATTTGTCGATATTAGCGAGGATATTAAAATAATAATAATAATATGTACGACAAATTACATAAATTGCTAAGGTTACAAACTAAGCTCTTGACTTGTACCATTATATATCATTGTTTCTGGTACACATAGTACCAGAAACAATGATATAATACATATTATATTTTATAAACACCCAGACCATGACAAGCTGTACAGAAAAACGCATTAATATTTATTTGCCATGCGTGGGATTCAAACACACGACCTCTGGATTTAACGCCGAAGGACACTAGTCTACGGAGGCTGTCAAAAAGACTCGTAAAGCAAATTGTGTATCTCGCGGGTATGTCGTAACCGCATTATTTAGCCGGAATACTAGGAGCGCGCAATGCCGTTAAAAACAGTGTATCGGTCTGCTTACCATCAGGTAGACACAAAATCAGATGCTGTGTCCCTTATAAAAATACCGTAAGGTATATGATACCTTTTGAAAATTGTACTTTGGGCTAATGGCGTTCTACTGATCAAACCAGACAACTTTTCCCGTGGAACCATGTGTCGCAAATAAAAAATGGCCTTCTCCATACAAAACAAAATACAAAATACTAGTATTACGTACATATACAAAATACTAGTATTGTTAAAATTACCTATTTGTATGGGGAAGCATTTTTTTTTAAATTCTCGTATTAGTTCAAAGTACAACCTACCAAACGATGTATACAGCAATATGTGTAAAATATCCTACATATAAAAAAAACCTACCTATAAACTTCATACACTATCCTCTAAAAATACATTATTCAACAAATAAGAAAACCATTATTAAATAAATGGAAGCATAGCGTGTGAAAGACTGAAAATCTTTAAAAACCTCAATGAAAAATAAAAGAGGAAAAATCTTTGAAAAATATGATGAAAGCAAAAACACCTATTCTCAAACACTCACAAGATTTGTTCCACAATTTATTGTGTTGCTACCAGAGAGTATCAAACACTAGATATGACTACAATAAAATTATATAAATTAATATACCATCACGGTGCCATAATATACTCACCCAGGTAGCATTTTGACGTCCCTATGACGTCAATTACGTCGAAAATGACACTAAATTGACGTCATAGGGACGTCAAAATGCTACCTGGGCAGCGGCCTAGCGGTTAAGTTGTTTTGTTTTTATTGGAGCTCTGCATGTCATCGCTGCCGATAAAATATCAATGGGGGATTTCTATATATTACGGCAACAGTAACAACCTCAGATCAGCAGGGTGATTACGCGTCTTAAGTTCGCTCGCACGCCAATAGTTATGACGTCATTCTGACGTAGATCAAGCTTGGCTTCTTAACAATGGCTCCAAAAATCTTACAAAATTACGTCATAACGATTGGCGTGCGAGCGAACTTAAGACGCGTAATAAACCTGCAGTAAAGTATGTACTGTCGCCGCGATATGCGGAAAGGCCCGCATACTCTAGGATTTGTTTGACACGTCAAACTAGTCGTGTTGCAATCGTCTCATTCAACGTACGTTCGTAGTTTTTTATCAAAATGCCCCAATATTGTGATATGACGTGCCCAAATGAAAGTAGAAACAACAACTATAAGGATAATGGAATCACCTACCACCGGTAAGTATTGAGAAAAAAATTTCAATGTGTGTTAATTGGCGATAGCGGTTTCGTAAGTAAATTGCTTTCATGCCATATCTCCTATATATATATATATATATATATATATATATATATATATATCTTCACGGGTACTTTACACAGCGCCAGAGACCGCCTAGACGGCCCCAGGGTACCCAGCGGAGGGGTTTTACTCCCACCTCGTCGTAGCCGATGGTATGAGTCTATATCCTATACTTTACTGATCTGAGGTAACAACAAAGGTACGGGTCGTTACACCCATATAAAAATGACAGATCAAGCTACCCGGACTTTAATATTTTTGTATGGAATAATGATCACCGTTATTATAAGAATCGGCCATTAGCCGGTCAACCCGACTTTGTATGTCTGGTTGCTAACAGTGGCCACATTCTGTTTCTTATAACGTGAGCGTTAGATTGTCAAAATAACGATTTCTGCTATTAGCGTTATCTCCTCCAATCAGCGAAGGTTGAAAAACTATTCTGATTTGAGGAATAACGTAAATTATTGTTATTTATTTTGAGAATCTAACGATCACATTATAAGAAACAGAAAATGGCCGCAGTTAGATACAAAAGTAAAAAAAAAATCAAAAATATTTATTTCATGTAAAACTTCACAGGTATTTATGCATAGTCAAAAAAATATATATATTTAGTATAAGGTCTAAGTGTGCGCTTGGTTAGGCTCATGCATACATAAAAATAAATAGAAACCAAACCGAACACACACCACATAACCAACCAGTGTAAGACTAGGTGGTTAGCTGGTTCCATTGACCTGTCCATCGTTATCCGCCATGCAAAGGTGCCACCGAGCCGACCAACCTAATAGACTATATCTACGCCCCAAATATCCACTATAAGTAATAATTAATATAAAGTACAAAAATGTATCAATCAGAGCGCAAAATACTGACCGCATGTTGGTCCTCCAGAGACACCCCGGAGAAAAAGGTACCAGCAAGTAAAAAACTCTGGCGTTCCACATACGTACCTCACCGTCAGGAGATATGACTATTGATTTTATGTTTATACATACATATCTTCACGGGTGCCTTACGGCGCCCGAGACCGCCTGGACGGCCCCAGGGTACCCAGCGGAGGGGTATTAATCCCACCTCGTCGTAGCCGATGGTATGAGTCTACACCGAACAAGTGGCTAGCTCGTCGCGATGTTTTGAATAGACTCAATAAACAGTTTCACAAGTTAGTATAGTGAAACCGGTACCGACAGCTTAACGTTCTCTCCGAGGCACTATAGTGGTGTTGTCAAACAAATGTACATAATTTTTTTAATTAAAAATTCATTGGTACACACCGGGATTCGAACCAGGGACCTATGTGTTTTTAAGCACAAGGTATAACCAACTCGGCCACCACGTATATTTATGTTTATGATCATAGCATATGATAATTTACCCTCATCCTGCTGGAGGGAACGAGTAGAACACCCCATAGCAGTTAAACCATTTTACAATAATATTAAATATACTATGGCACATGCCTAGCTTCAATAAAAAAATATGTCGATGAAATTAGATGATTAAAAAACATCTCCAAATTATCGTTATTATAAATCTAAACATGTCATTGCGGTCTCTACTAGAGTTTTAAGGACCATGGTGTTGCCACACTCAAAAGAAATCTTTCCCAACAAAGTTTTAAGGGAGTTAGAACATTATTCCTTTGTCGCAGAAATATATTATTGCAGTACGAACAAGTTTGTTGTTAGTGCTTCAGGCGAAAACATAACCGTTTTAATCAATTGGTTCAGTATTTTTGTTAGTTTTCTTTAAAACTGTGTTTCTCTCTTCAAATGTATATCAAAGTACCTAACTAACTACATATTTTACATACTAATATTTTACATACTAATATTTTACATACATACCTATATACATATCATCACGGGTGCCTTACGGCGCCTGAGACCGCCTAGACCTCAAGGTAAAGTAAGAGTGTCAAACAAATGTACTTACATTTTTTAATTAAAAACTCATTGTTACACACCGGGATTCAAACCAGGGACCTAAGTGTTTTTAAGTCCAAGGACTAACCAACTCGGCCACCACGTATATATATATACTAATATTTTAACATCGGTATTTATAAAAACTTATTGAAAAGACTGGAGTAGTCCGGACTATAGTTAAAGTAGGTTGTGTGTCTTTTTTTTTGTAACAAAAATGAAATAGGTTGGTATTCTTAAAACATACATAACCTATTTTAACTAGTGTCCTTCAAGGACTCATTTTTTTTATTTTTTACTCAAGTTTTTTTAAAGAAAAAGGCCATTAGTGTGAAAATCTGTCTGCCCATTGTTTCGTGGTCGTTTTTATACAAAATTGAACCGATTTGAATGAATTTTACGTATTAAAATTACTAAATTTTTTAATTTATTTAAAATGGATTTTAATTTTTGAGCAATATGATTGCAAATAATAAGAGACTACGTTAATAGCAAGTATAATTGAACAGCCCTGAATAATTTTATAGATTTCAACACTTTTTAAACGTGACATTTTTTATTTTATTTTATCTACTTATAACTTACATAATTATTATTTGGACATCTACGAGTATCTTTTATTTTAAATATTTTATCTCTAAATATTTTATATCTAAAAAACATTAGATAAAATTAGGTCTGTGTAAGAAGAATATATGAATATATGGCTTGATGAAAATTTTATTAAACGAGAATATCAAAATCTATTTAATATATCAAAATAAACAACCACAAAATATACCGTCATTCTCCATACCAAATTACTTTTGTTTTAACTATGTAAAATAAATTTTAGTTTTTAAGTTTTTTTTGGATTTTCTCTATTATTTGCCTTTCCAATCACATATTGAAGAAGTAAAAAAAAATGCGAACAAAATAAAAAAATATATATTCAAACTAGCATGCCATTTTTGAGTTTTATTGAAACTAAAGAACGGCGTTTTTTTTTGAATTAGAAAGGATATACCAACTTTGGAGGATATCCGGAGGTCGTGGGTTCGATTCCCACCCATGGCAAAAAATATTAGTATCATTTTTCTGTACAGTTTGTCATGGTCTGGGTGTTTATAAAATATAATATGTATTATCTCGTTGCTTCTGGTACACATAGTACAAGCCTAGAGCTTAGTTTGTGACCAGAGCACTATGTGTAATTTGTCCGAAAAAAAAAAAAAAAAAAAAAGCCATATATTTTCTCTTAACGTAAAATTCCGGAGTTCTCATCATATTATAGTCATGTTTTCATCCTATAATTACAATATATTTGGTATAATAGCCGTTTGTAAGATCATCGCCTTCCAGTGTCGGCGCCACAGCCTGAAATGACTATTAACCTCCTGCTGCTTGTAATTTAGCGTTAAAATTATTCGTTTAACGCGTCCTTTAGGGGTGTGGCTTGACAAAAGAGGAGCGATTGAATATTTTATAATGGATTATAATATATAATAATAATAATAATATAGGTAGGACAAATTTCACAAATTGCTATGGTCACAAACTAAGCTCTAGGCTTGTACTATGTGTACCAGAAACAATGATATAATACATATTATATTTTATAAACACCCAGACCATGACAAACTGTACAGAAAAACGTACTAATATTTATTTGCCATGGGTGGGAATCGAACCCACGACCTCCGGATTTAACGCCAAGGGCGCAACCACTAGTCTACGGAGGCTGATTTTATGTATTTAATTTAATTCTAGGTATGCTCAGAAGTTTCACCTGCTCGCTTAAAATAAATGTAATCTTAGCGTGATTATTATACTCAAACAAACTCTTCTATAAAACAGAAGAGTTATATTAGATAATTTGTTTTAATTGCAAATAAATATTTTTTATAAGAGCGACCGGATGAGGAAACGTGGAAGGCCCAGGAGGATATAGAATTATGAACGTAATAAGGCATCTTTTTGAGTGAATAGTCCAAAATAGAGAGAGATCGAAAAAGGGAAGGTAGACCTTTGCGCAACAGTGGGACATAGGCTAATAATAAATAAAAATAATATATAACTAACTTGATTTTAGAATATATTATTTTACATGGTTAAGAAAAACTTTCGACAATGATAGTACACTCTAACAAGACAATGATACTAATCATCATAATCAAAGTCAAATAATATCTTTAAATTTAACGTCCAGTAATGCTGTAGAAAGCAGTAACTTTGCATAAATTATTATAAATTTATATTTTATTATGGACTGAAAATAAAAAATTAACCCTTGTAAAATTGTCTTTAGTTACTGAATACTGGCTTTAATACGAGTAAGGTATCAAAATCGCTTGTCGCTAAGCTTGTACAAGAAAGTAGCTTTAAAACAAACATAAAAGTATATTAATTTTATTCTGTTTAATTTTGAGTTCACTTTTATTTATGATACTTTCCTTTTTCTTAACTAAGGGTAAAGGGGTATAGGAGCCATATATCTTCAAGTACTTACATACATTACTTACCTATATCTACCCAGCGGAGGGGGTTTATATTCGGAGTCTACACCGAATAAGTGGTCAGCTCGTCGCGGTGTTTATATAAACTCACTCAATAACCCATCTATAAACTTTCTAAATGTTGGTATAGTGAAACTGGGACCGACAGCTTAACGTATTTTCTGTGGCACTATAGTGGTATTGTCAAATGAAAAACTCATTGGTACAAGCCGGGGTCTGAACCCATGACTGTCTAACCAACTTAGCTACTACATAGGTATCTATCTAAAATAAATAACGGCACCTGAGACCGCCTAGACGGCTCACGGTATTTGAGACGTTGTACTCTGGTCTAATATGTGGTTCTATTGATCAAATCGAACAACTTTGCCCATGGAATCTTATGTCGCAAATGAAAAAAAATTGGCTTTCCCATAGTAATTTTAACATTACTAGTTGTATGGAGAAGATTTTATTTTCATTTTCGACACATGCTTCCATGGGAAATGTTGTTCTATTTGATCAGTAGAACCTCATGTTAGCCCATAGTCACCCTGTATATTGGTTTGTGTATATTCATAAAAATATCAATGCTAGAAATATATTAAAAAAGGTTTTTATTTCGTTAACACGGAACGCAAAAGTACACTCGCAAACATTAAATGTAAATGTAAACAGCATACAGCCCCCGGGGAGCGATTCCATTTCGCAAATCTTGTATATTTCCTCATGGCCCCGTTTTATGACGTGCATAAAGGGAAATGTAAGAACCGACCCCGAAACGAGAGGGTTTTGTAATAACACTAATGCCTATAGGAATCTTATTATTTCATCTATATTTACATATGATAAAATCATAAACTTTCCTTGTCTGTGACAAAAAAAACTGCAAGATGCAAAAAAAAATTTTTTTTTTCTCTCACTGTTGTCACTGTAGGTACGTTCATTTTATTTAATTTAAATGCAAAAAAATACCTTCGTTAATTAGTAATTTATTTTATTTTTCCATCGAATTAAAAGTAGGCCATGGCAAACTGTACAGAAAAATGTTTTAATAAATCGAACCTAAGACCTCTGGATACAATAGCAGCTGACAGCACAGAGGCGCTATTGGAATCAATAATTAATTTACTTAAACAACCTTTAAGGAAAAGAAAAGAAAAAACACTTAATAAAACACACCCCTAAACAATAATTCACAACCCTAAGTAGGTACAGTCAGCAACACAATTATACCCCCCAACAAACAATCGCGCTAGTTTTCCGGAAGTTGTGCTATCGGTACATTTTTCATGCGGACCGTACCAGCATAATTCTCTGTAAGGTATCCCGCTCATAGATAACTAGGACTCGACTTGAATTCCCAAGATACCTATCGCGAATGGACTACGTGCAGACACCCTATATTAGGGTGGCTATGGTTTGGAAAAAAAATCAGGATATTTTTTTACCTAATTTTGTTGTGTTTAATATATTTTAACAATACATTGTATTAAAAGAAAAATAGGCCTTTGTACCAACAGAGTTGGGTGCCAAGACTCTTTGTTGTAAGTATGAAATTAGGCAGTTGAAACGGATGTTAAAATAATTTTATTTATTCAACAACATTATAGAGGCGAGTATTTAAATAAAGAACCAAATTACAAAAAAAAATACAGATAGATGACAATTAATTTGAGTTAAAAATGTAATGAAATATTGTTGTATGAGTAAAAAGTAAAAGGTTTTTGTCCGTTTTGCAACAGGCAAAGGATTGTTTTATTTCTGCTGGCATAGACCAAAAGAAAACGTGTGCTAAATTTTATCGACCATCTAAACATTCATAAATTTAACATAGTGTATTTAGTATAGTGTAGATGGAAATAATTATAATAAAAAAAGAATTGATAAATGAAACTTATAATTAATTATTCAAATAAAATAAAAATAACAAACACAAGCGGCGAAGTATTACAACAGTCTGCAATGTAGTGCTTTTCCGCTTTCACATCACTACAATCTAATGATGTGTTCACGATACTTCCTTCCTCTTAAAAGGGCGCTTAAAGCAAATCTGGTATCTAGACTCCGATTATAAGATTACCTCAAACCCAACAAATTTATAAAAATATAATAATAATACAAGATATTTAGGAGTAACTGGCTTTTTGGAAAACGTTATGCTATTAAGTTTTCCAAAAAGCTAGTTGCCTCGATAGAAAAAAAAACGCAAAGTTGACTCTATTTTTTATCGATATTTCCTATTAATTCAATATGGAGCAGATTATAAAGCCATGTTTTTTATAAGTTATGTATTATACGTATGTTATGTATTGATGTATAAGATATAGTGCATGGCCTAGCGTTTTTGTAAAATTCCAAATATTTTGGAAGTCATAGCAAAAAACTGTTTTTTTTTCAAGAATTTCGCGCAAGAATTTATTTTGTTTCTCAGTCGCACGCATTGTAAGAGACATCTTTTATTTCACCTGTTTTATTTGCCTTTTTACGTCCTCTTAAAGAAAATAAAAACTGGCCGCGACAACAGTGATCTGCCACATAGGTTTTGTTGTTGTTGTTATTATTGTATCACCACGGGTGCCTTACGGCGCCCGTGACCGCCAGACGGCTTCAGGGTACCCAGCGGAGGAGTTTTAATCCCACCTCGTCATAGCCGATGGTATGAGTCTATACCGAACAAGTGGCTAGCTCGTCGCGATGTTTTGAATAGACTAACCCATGTATAAACAGTTTCACAAGTTGGTATAGTGAAACCGATACCGACAGCTTAACGTGCTCTCCGAGGCACTATAGTGGTGTTGTCAAACAAATGTACATATTTTTTTCAATTAAAACCTCATTTGTTGTCTTGTTTTAAATTTTGATAGTTCGGGGGAGAGTCCTCTGGATACGCCACTGCCTCTAACATTTGGAAAGACAAGTGTTATGATAACTTAACTGTATGGTCACCCTAGTCCATAGAGTACAGTCAGCAATTTTGTGAGTATCCTGGGATGGATTGTATCAGCAGAAAAAACATTTTGTCAGATATATGATATTGTTTTTGCTACTAGTACGATACGATGTTAGTTTAGCGATGACTTTACGTTTCTTGTAAGGAGTTTTGACGTAACACATTTTGTTTCTTGTTTATTTGCTAACCGTTTTTCTATGAAAAATAATAAATAGTACACTCTTATATTATTAAGTTAGTACCTATGTACCTATGTATTTTTTTTCTGTTATATACGTGGTGGCCGAGTTGGGAATACATAGGAGCTTATACTATTATTTCGTCTGTAGTGAGAAGAAGGTAGCCTTGTTCGGTGTAGACATACCATCGGCTACGACGAGGTGGGTTTAAAAACTCCTCCGCTGGGTACCCTGTGGTCGTCTAGGCGGTATCGGGCGCCATAAGGCACCCGTGATGATATATATATGTATGGGAGGAAGGTCTATATAACTTCGCTAGGCGACCGACCGGACTCGTTACCACCGCCCATACAGATGCAAAAACCCTCAAGTGACCTACCCATGTTTCGGTTTTAGTCTGTGGCTTCACCGGTTTTACTGAGACTACTGCATTTCTTATCGAGGTGGTAATCTCCTTTCATTTTGCGGTTACGAAACGGTCGATTGATTTGACGATAAAGCAGCGAAGATATTAAAATAGACTCATAATGCATACGTCTTTGTCGCTGTCCATTTCGGTAACCGCATCATTTAGCCGGCATAGTGGAAGCGACAACAATGTATTGATCGACCCCATTCCTGGACTTTGTAGGTGTGCTTAGCATCAGGTAGATATAAGGTCATACGCCGTTCTCCCAAAAAAAAAACTTTTTGCATTCTATCAAAATATTCCCCAAAAATAGAAATTTTATCATACATATAAATACACATTTTATACACACATATCGTTACAGAGCGATTGTCTACGATTTGATATCGTGCGTTGAATCACTCGCGAACAGCGCCTGAGCACGCGATCTGTGCATTTTGCGCCGAAACCAAGTGCTACCATTTATCGAACAATTTGTTATTGTGTATAAACCCCCTTATTTTGTGGGTGTATTTAGTGAAATATTTTCATTTGTGGTTTATATAGGAAGATGCCAAGTGATAATGTATTTGTGAACTTTATTAATATACAGGATGACTTTGAATGGGTGCACTTTAGGTTAATATGAGGTTCTGCTGAACAAATCCAACAACTTTTCCCATGAAACCATGTATCGCAAAGGAAAAGAAAATTTTGGCTTCCCCATACGAATTGGTCATTTGAACTTTACTAGTTTGTATGGAGAAGGCAATTTTTTTTTCAATTGCGACACATGGTTCAATGGGAAAAGTTTTTCGATTTGATCAGCAGAACTACATATAAGACCAAAGTACATCTTTTCAAAGTGACCCGTATATTTTCATTGTTGTTTTATAAAGGAGGATGGCCAGTTGCCTATTGATAGGTAATAAATTTGTGAGCTTTATTAATATACATGGCGACTTTGAAAGGATGTACTTTGGGCTAATATGAGGTTCTACTGATCAATACGAACAACTTTTCCCATGGAACCTGTGGCGCAAATGAAAAAAAATATTGCTTTCTCCATACAAACTAGTAATGTTAAAAAGACCAATTTGTATGGGGAAGCCAAAATTTTTCGCGACACATGGTTCCATTGGAAACTTTGTTCGATTTCATCAGCAGAACCTCATATTAGCCCAAAGTACATCCTTTCAAATTCACCATGTATATAGCTTTGCGACAGCAATGCCACGATTGATATATTTCACACTAGTGTTAAATGTATAAAGAAAACACTAACTAGAATGTATTTGTTAATTAAGTCTAATTTAAATTTAACTTTATTGATGTAGGTTTTTTTTTGTACATACATATCATCACGGGTGCCTTACGGCGCCCGAGACCGCCTAGACGGCCCCAGGGTACCCAGCGGAGGGGTTTTTAATCCGATGTATTGATCGACCTCATTGACTTTGTAGGTCTGCTTACCATCAGGTAGATACTAAGTTACATGCCGTGCTCCAGTTACAGGGCTCAGTCATAGCCGTTCCACAATCGATAAGAAACAAAGCCAAATTTTCAACTTTTATTAAAGACATCGAAGACTAGGTCGTGGGTTCGTTTCCCACCCTTGGCAAAAAATATATTAGTACGTTTTTTCTGTACAGTTTGTCATGGTCTGGGTGTTTATAAAATATAATATGTATTATATCGTTGTTTCTGGTACACATAGTACAAGCCTAGCGCTTAGTTTGTGACCAAAGCAATATGTGTAAATTGTCCTACATATAAAAAAAAAAAAAAAACCCTCCGCTGGGACCCTGAGGCCGTTTAAACGGTTCTCGGAAGCCAAATTGGCACCCGTGATGGTATTTTTTTATTTTAGTCTTAAATATTATGTAACTATGGGTTTATACCTGAAAATAAATCATTATTATTATATACAAGTTTTCCTTTAAAAACAGACCTTTTTTTCTTTAAAAACATAAAAATGTTAGAGACTGTACCAAAATAAAATACACTCAACATCAAAATTGCAGGTATTAATAATATTATACCTTCAAAAATCCCTAAAGTAGGTTTTTAAAAATTGCAATTTGATCCCGCACCTGATTCCAAATTATACTACATCAGCCATTTTTACTCCCAAAGGATGTTAGAAAGAAATATAATATATTCATATGGTAATAAGATTCATTTTGCATTTCACTTTTTGATGGTATTGAATTCGTAATTTTGTGCTAAAAGATCTTTTCGATATCATAAAGATTTTTTGGTTTATTTTGGTATTTATATATATATATATCTTCACGGGTGCCTTACGGCGCCCGAGACCGTCTAGACGGCCCCAGGGTACCCAGCGGAGGGGTTTTAATCCCACCTCGTCGTAGCCGATGGTATGTGTCTACACCGAACAAGTGGCTAGCTCGTTGCGATGTTTTGAATAGACTCAATAACCCATCTATAAACAGTTTCACAAGTTGGTATAGTGAAACCGGGAGCGACAGCTTAACGTGCTCTCCGAGGCACTATAGTGGTGTTGTCAAACAAATGTACATAAATTTTTTAATTAAAAACTCATTGGTACACACCGGGATTTGAACCAGGGACCTAAGTGTTTTTAAGTCCAAGGTCTAACCAACTCGGCCACCACGTATATTTTGATGATTTTGGTATTTGAATCGTAATTAACTACGTTTAATAGGTAGGTACCACATCATACCCTTTGTAGTTGTTTTTTTTTTTATATATTATTATATTATTACATTATATTATACAGTTAAGCAACAAGTACTTTTATTTATTTATTTTTATTGGAGCACGACATGTGACTTTGTATCTACCTGGTGGTGAGCAGACCAATAAAGTCCATTAATGAGGTCGATCAATAATTGTTCTTACACAAAATTGATCGTTCCCACTATGCAGGCTAAATGATGCATATCATGATAATGGGTGGCGGGCGACAAATCGCATTACGAGTATATTTTAATATACTCGTTGCCTTATCGTCAATTCAACCCATTTCGTAACCGCACCCTGAAAGGAGACTACCACCTAGACAAGAAAGCGATGCAGTAATCTTCGGAAAACCGGTGAACCCACAGTCTAAAACCGAAATATGACTAGGTCACTTGACGGTTTTTGCATCTATATGGGCGGTGGTAACGAGACCGGTCGTGGGGTAGCCAATTTTTTTTTTTGACGTTTTATACAATAATGGAACCATTATGGGATCACTCTCTGCCTACATTTGTTTGACAATACCACTATAGTGCCTCGGAGAACACGTTAAGCTGTCGGTCCCAGTGTCATTATACCATCTTGTGAAACTTTTTGTAGATGGGTTATTAAGTCTATCCAAAGATCGCGATGACCTTTCTACTTATTCAGTGTAGCCTCATACCATATCGGCTAGTCGCCTCATACCATATCGGCTAGTCGCCTCATACCATATCGGCTAGTAGCCTCATACCATATCGGCTAGTAGCCTCATACCATATCGGCTAGTAGCCTCATACCATATCGGCTAGTAGCCTCATACCATATCGGCTAGTCGCCGCCGGTGATGATAGTTCAGACCAATATAAATAAACAAGAAATAAACCAAGAAAGATCTTGTATTAAATGAGTAGCTTTGTTCTATACCTATTTTGATTTATGAGAAGTTTAATAAATGAATAAAGTAATAGGGTAGCCGGTATAATGATTGGCACCTTAAGACGTCCATCAACTTTGAACCTTTATAATTTGAAATAAAGTTTGAAATCGTAATACGTTTTGTGGCCAGTCGTTTAGTAGGAATATCAGTATGACAATAACATCTTGCCCATGATAATATTTCTCCACTTTTGCTACTTTATTGCTAAGAACTTAAAACATCTCCTAAAACTACAATCATTGGCCCCAAAATATAGTGATTGGCATAATATTAGTATAACGATTAGCATGACAATAGTTGTATTTTGTGTTTATTAGCATTGCCAATTATTATACCGAGTAATTGCCAATCACTAAAATTTTGGTTAAAAATACACGATAGTGTTGTATACTATTACAACTTTACTTTTATCGATTTATGGGTAAGTAATAATAACAAAGCAAAAATATTATTGGAAAATATTTATTAGTAACTATAAAAAGGCCATAATCAAATAGGTATAACTTTAAATATAATAGATGCATAACTTAAAAATTTACAGGAAATTGTGCTAATCAATATTAACAACTTTTACTGCTTAATGGAGCAACTCTGTCAGGGTGAAAAAAAATCACTTTATCATACATTTGCTCTGTATCTACCCGATTAAAATGTATAGAATTTTTATTTTATTTTTTTGGGCAGAGTTGTTCCCATAAAGAATGTTGTTCATTTGTATAACAACTTGTAGGGTGCTATATATAAGGTTTTTGTTACATTGAAGGCGACGCGACATGTCGCCACGCCTGATTTTTCTCTAAGGCCCCTTTGCACCTAGTCGTCGTAGCCGATAGATAATATTCTAAACAAACATTGGACAAGTGACAAGTTCGTAAAATAAAATAAATACATTTTATTGATATATATTTTAGTTAAATTATCAAAATCTTAATAAAAGATTATACTATGTTATTTTTAATTATATCGACACAATAGGGCATCACTATACATTTTTTGATTCTTTTGTATAAAGATTGGCATACATATGAGTACAAAGATTGGCATGCCAAGCACGTAAAAAGTATAATGATCAGCACTGCCAAGATTTGGTTACAACTATCATAATCCACTTTAAAGTATATACTACAAAACAATATTATCTATAGTTCGGATCAAGAGAATAAAATTGTATCATTATTTTAAAGCACAACGTACTATGAATGGCACCCCTGCCAATCAATTAGTTGTCCATATATATCGACGGCACTAATTTCGGCATAGCAAATTTTAAGTTAATTTAAGATTTTTTCCTTCAATTTATATTTATAAACCTAAAAGAAATGTATATTTACATGATAATGTCGCATAATACCTAATTTGATAAAAATACAATAGGTATATAACAGTTTAAAAGTACTAACTTCTTAAGATTTTCCTAATAAAATTAACACTACACCACTTTAGGATGTTGCATTCTCAATTTATTTTTTTAATCAGTATTACCAGTTATAAAACATAAAATCTACCTATTTATTTCAAAGTGTTGTTAATAAAGAAAATATATATATTTATTTTTTAGTAGTTTGTCAAAAAAAACTCTTAATAATTAAGATTTAAATTCATGCGGCCAATCATTGTAGGGGGGCCAACATTAGTACTACTTACCCTACTTATAAATGTATAAATTTGATTTGAATGATAATAAAAATATTTAAATAAATAAAAATGGTTGTTAGTTTTGTCTAACTTGCTTTGTAAATTTATTAATATCGAACCAACAATGGACATAACATGCTTATGATGTTTTCCATGATGGGCTAGGTGATGATGATATTTTTCAAAAAAAAAATTGCTAAAGAAATAAAATTACTTTTTCAAAATGTATGACAAAGACCTTCAATCACTGTCACTGATGACGCCGCTCCAAAGAGAGGCGAAATATTTGGCATAGCTTCAATTTATATATTTTACCTAGTAAAAAAAATGTTTGAATATTGTAATAATTAAATTTAATGAATATAATAATGATAGTATTAATTAATTAATGAAATAACCCAATGATAAATAAATAATTAAAAAATGTACATAATTAAGTTATTTTGCAGTGCCCTAGCAGGGTTCATATTGTAAACTATGTTATTACTACTAACCATATTATGAGGTAATAAAGAATTTGTATTTGTTTTACTGATACCTATTAAAAATTCCATAACATGCCTCTACCAAATATCCTGACTCATTTACGGGGCCAGCTGCTCGCCAGTGGAACTTGCTCCCCCTGAACATCAGACAGTCGGCGTCTCTCGCCATTTTTAAGAAATTACTCATCACAAATCAGTTTAGGTTTAAACATACGAGTATGTTTATGTATTTATTTTATTACATTATTGTAGTTATATATTTGCATATGTACATCTATAACAAAGTCAAAGTCAAAAATATTTATTTCATGTAAACCTTTACAGGCATTTATGAAAAGTCAAAAAATAAATTTATATAAGGTCCAAGTGTGCACTTGGCCAGGTCGCCATTCCTCCCACAGATATATGTTGAAAATATAATAAAAAATAAACAGATAGTGAACTATTACACTAGAGAAAGAAAAAAAAACCAACCAAACCGAACACACGATACATAACCAACTAGTTTAAGACTAGGTGGACTCGTTCATGGACTCGTTAGATTTGCTCACCATCAGGTAGATACAAAGTCACATGTCGTGAAAATTTCTTTACGGGTGTGAAGCTGTCAGACAAAATAATAATGCACTTAGGTTATTTAATATTCTTAAAGATAAGAATACAAGGATACTGTACTATGTATTTTTTATTTCTAAATGCCCATAAATATAAATAATAATAAATAACTCCCACCTAATTTGGTTTGTGTAAAAACAATTTTATAAAATATTTGTTTAAAAAAAAAATAAACAAAAGAAAAGAAAAAATTAAACCGTTAAATCCTAAATCATATAAAATATAATCCGACATGCTTATTTCTAGAGTAGGTACAGAAAAAAACAATAAATAAAATATGTTCAAAGCGTTAAAATAAGGCGTTTTTATTATGACAGCAAAATCCTTTGATCTTGCCGAAATAACGTATTGTTGTGGTTATGAAGCTGACTGTACTTGAGGTTCGTTTTAGGGTTGAACAAAATTATAAATTATTTTATTTTATATTTTATGTTTCTTTTGTTTTAAGAAAGTTGTGTGACTTTGTATTGTTTTAATGCATGAAGGTAAAAACCGTGCCCGTCCGCGCGCCGCTACGGGCGCGTTTTTTTAGCTTCATGTTTTAATGGGTGTTACGGGTTTTTAAATTGTTGTGATTTAAATTGTTTTTTGTACGTATTTTTTTTTTTGCTTAAATATTAATACCATTATAATATAATTACATAATATATTTATTAAAGTATAGCATGTAATAATATTTCTGCCTAAAGTAATTAGACTAATAAAAGTCCGAGACTGGAGCCAATCAAAGCAATAGTTCAAGACGAATTCGCTACAAGTCTATTTCTTGCTGCTTTCTCGCCAAATCAACTACCCATTTCGTCAACGTACTCTTAAAGGAAACTACCACCTTTACAATAAATAGATACAATAGTCTTCTGAAAACCTGTAAACCCACAGACTAAAACATAAACATAACTAGGTCACTTGACGGTTTTTTGCATCTATAAGGTATTATGTAATCAAATCCTCCGTAGACTAGTGGTTGCGCCTTTGGCGTTGTCGGATCCGTTGGTCGTGGGTTCGATTTCCACCCATGGAAAAAAACATATTAGTACGTTTTTCTATACAGTTTGTTATGGTCTGGGTGATTATAAAATATAATATGTAATATATCGTTGTTATTGGTACACATAGTACAATTTTAGAGCTTAGTTTGTGACCGGGCCGAGCAATATGTGTAGAATGTCCTAATATAAAAAATAAAATAAAAGTATTTTATATACAAATTAAAAACCCTATATACGAGTATAAATAAAATCTAATAATCATTAATGCAGTCAAGAAATACTAGATCTTAAATTAAAAAAAGAAGCTAAATAAAAGAGGAAAAATATAAAGATACTACAATAAGAATACAAAAGGACATGTATCCAGAGCCGTAAAATAAATTAATAAAAAAAAAGTTAATATATTTCCTACAAGTGGCAACCCTAGCCTTTCACAGGCATTCCCTTAAAGGTCGCCACATATCCATCATGTTAAGACGTTACTTTAATTATTAATCCTTAAATCTTATTCCAATTATAAGTGGACAGCCTAATAAGTATTGAAATGCTCTGGCGTTTTGTTTTTCCAAATAAGCTAATATGAACCCTATACACTCTATGCCGGTTTTAAGTCTAATTGCACCGGCCAAATTAGAGGAAATTAGAAAAAATTAGAGACTTGAACAAGTCGACAAAATGTGTTGTATGAGAAAGTAATAGAAATTATGGAAAATAATGTCTGAACAATTTTCTATTTATAAATTGGTTAATAAAATACATTATTGAAAATAATGGCTATCTTTTCGAACAATTTATTAGTCTGTGCTAAAAACCATAAAACATATTTCTTAGAGCACTTTCCTTTAATTTAATTTGCCGTTTGAAGTTACTTTCCACCATTTAATTCTTATAAGCGATATGATCAGCTGGTGCAATTATACAGTAAGGGTTTTATTTTCAAAATCAACCGGTTCAATTACCGCTAGGATTTTTTTTTCTCTAAAATCTAATGGTGCAGTTTTAATTTTATCAAATACGGCCCCGAGAATCCTTTGAGCATTTTTCGCTATTCCTTGAAGTTTGTAATTTGGCCTTGAAGGCACATTTGTAAATTCACCCTGTATATAGTGTATTACAGGGTAGAAATAAACGCCGTGGTTGGAGAGATAGTAACCGAAATAATGTAGATGTTTTTTTTTTGTGATAGAAAACATTCCTTTATTTTTGTGATAGAAAATATTCCTTTATTTTTGTGATAGAAAACATTCCTTTATTTTCAAAAATAAGTACTTAAAACTGAATACTTTAAAGCGGTTTAAAGTCTACAGATATAATATATTTGCAGGTCTACCACAAGTTCTTGCAAACAGTTTCTTTCTACTACAGATGCTAGTAACTATACTAGTGACTATAGTAGATACTGCTTGCAAAAACTTGTGGTAGATCTGTGACCTGAGTGTGAGTTTTCTTACTATTACTTTGCGTTTGAGTTAACTAAAATATGTATGGGAAATAGTTCAGCGCTCCAAGCGGAAATTTTGATAACTAAAAATGTAAGCGTGTGATTGGTCAAAATATTAACGCGGTAGTATAGTTAACGCGAAAGTGAATGTTAAAAAAACTCACACTACTCATATACTATGCACAATTGAATTTTATTTTATTTTACTTTATTCAGGAAAACAAACAATTACACAATATTTATTACAATTTAAATATAGGTACATAGCTGAAATACCTTCGTATATAGGTATAAAATTCGTGTACCTTTTTTTTTTTTTTTTTAATAGAGCAGGACATGTGACCATACATCCACCTGATGGTAAGTGGCAATGTAACTTCCAAGAATGTTCTCAACCAATAGTAGCAATGGTGCTTGCTTCAATTGGTTGATTCCACTATGTCTGCTTGAGAAACTTATTCACGCCACGCTTAAAGGACTCTGGATTAAAGTACCTATTAATATATTATTATTTGTTACACCCTCACGGTAAAATGTTACACCCTCACGGTAAAATGGCCCACATTTTATATAGGTACTGAAAAAAACTTAAATTAATTTAATTTTTAATTTGTGTTGTTACAGGTAAACCTACTAAAAGACATGCTGATTGCTAGTGATTACCAATGACCAAGGTAAAACGTAACCAATTCTGAGTCTACGTGGAACAAGTGGCAACATCCTTGTAGTGTTTATATAACCGCGGTAACCCAAATTGTTAGAAGTAATAAATAAAAAATAATAGTCCTAGAAAGTCTACTAGAAACGGAAATTTTGCAGAACAAAGCCTACCATTTATAGCTAAAGCTAGCTGGTATATTTTTCAGCTTTTTTTTAGGATTTTTTTGTATTATTCTTCTTTTTAAACCAGCCCTGTATTAAAGTGAATAAAATAAAATAAAAAATATTCAAATCAACCAAGTCGTTTTTTAGTTTTAGCGTGACTAACGAACGGTGATTCGCGCAACCTCGTCTTTAAACTTTAACCGTTTACGCAGCGCACGCGACGGGATCTCTCAAAAGGAACAAATTTTTCCCGTTTTCCCAACATTTTCTATTAATGCTCCGCTCCTATTAGTCTTAGCGTGATATTATATAGCCTATAGCCTTCCTTGATAAATGAGCTATCCAACACTAAAATATTTTTTCCATTCGGACCAGTAGTTCCTGAGATTAGCGCGTTCAACCAAACAAACTCTTCAGCTATATATACTAATATAGTATAGATTAAGCAGAGCCACTCCATTTTACGATACGTATTTTTTTCACATAGCGCCTTAAATAACAATGTAGTTTTTTTTTTTTCCATCACGGGTGCCAATTTGGCTCCCGAGAACCGTTTAAACGGCTTCAGGGTCCCAGCGGAGGGATTAACCCATCCTCATTTCGCCGATGGTATTCGGAGGCAACACCTAACAAGTGGCGAGCTTGTTGCGGTGTTTATGATGAAATAGCCTCGTTGTTTAGCGGTCACCCATCCCAGGCCGGTCTTGTTGTCATCTGCTTGTTATCAGTTGCGCAGTGACTTAACCACTAGGCTGGGGCCGAGGTTTTTTTTTGATTTATTCTATTCCTAAAATTTGTAAATAAAGGTAGGTACAAAATCACAAATAGTAGTTTTATCGAATCTACCTAAATTTACTACAGATCAATGATAATTATAAATCAGTAGCCATAGTGGGAGTTTTTTTAACGTTTACTTTCGCGTTACAAACTACTGCGTTAAAATGTTGAAAAATCACACGACCGCATTTTTAGTTCTCAAAATTTCCGCTTGGAGCGCTGAACTATTTCCCATACAAATTTAGTTAACTCAAACGCAAAGTAATAGTTAGAAAACTCCCACTATATGGAACACGTTCTATTTATAAATACCAACCGTTCCGATAGAACGGTATTTAAATCGGTCCAAATCTCAATAACTAACTATACGAGGCTCATAGATTTTAATTAGGAAAATGACAATTTGGAACGTTTGATGTATTGGCTGGGTATAGAGCTAAAAAACTAGATATGTCTTTATGGCATAGACATACAGGGTTAATTTGAAAGGATGTGAAAAAAATATTTGGCCTCCCCATACAAATTGGTAATTTTAACAAGACTATTTTATATGGAGAAGGTATTTTTTTTTCATTTACGACACATGGTTCCATGGGAAAAGTTGTTCGATTTGAGCAGCAGAATCTCATATTAGCCCAAAGTACATCTTTTCAATGTCACCCTGTATATGACCTCTATAACTTCGCTAGGCTTTAAAAGCGAGGATCGTGGGTTCGAGTCCCGCCTACCAGGATTTTTTTCATTGCATTTTTATCTTTATAAAAAATAATATAAGATTATACTAATAAGGAATTTATAAAAATGCATAAATATAAAATACTGAAAAACATAAAACAGACTTCTCTGCCATCTAATATTATAAACTAGGACTTCTAACTTCACTCTTAGAGTTATTAGAAGAAAGCTAATAGAGGGCGTCTGTGTATAAGTAGATAACAAGCAATGACAAAATTTGTGAGGGGTCACTGGGTTGGCTCAGTGGTTGAGTGCCTTGCCGCGAAAGCGAGGATCCTGGGTTCGAGTCCCGTCCACCAGGTTTTTTTAATTTTTATTATAAAAAATATATATATTGTTAATTAATAAAAATAAAAAAAACATTTTTATTGCATCAAAAAATTATGTATGTATGTATCATCACGGGTGCCTTACGGTGCGCGAGACCGCCTAGACGGCCCCAGGGTACCCAGCGGATTTAATCCCACCTCGTCGTAGCCGATGGTATGAGTCTACACCGAACAAGTGGCTAGCTCGTCGCGAAGTTTTGAATAGACTCAATAACCCATCTATAAACAGTTTCACAAGTTGGTATAGTGAAACCGGGACCGACAGCTTAACGTGCTCTCCGAGGCATAGTGGTGTTGTCAAACAAATGTACATAATTTTTTTAATTAAAAACTCATTGGTACACACCGGGATTCGAAACAGGGACCTAAGTGTTTTTAAGTCCAAGGTCTAACCAACTAGGCCACCATGTATATAACAAAAAAAAAATAGTTTCACAATATTTTATGTTGTCCTGACCCGTACTAGGATAACCTGTATCGTATATATTAATGCATGTAATATTATGTATATATTAATAGGTATCAAAGATAATAAATAAAAAACATAACAACTGACTCTGTCCTCTCAAGTCAGTGACAAAATAATAATATGAATATAAACTATACTACATCGGAAGAGAGGGTGTGTATAGGCTAGTGGGTATATGTGTTTGCGTGTGTGTGTATGTGTTTGTGTGTGTTTGTGTGTATGTATGCATAATATATAAATGCCCGTTCTATAAACCATTATTAGGTCTGCGTCACATATGTTTATCTTCACGCCGCTTAATTGGTAAGATCGTGTGCTGAGATATGCGACGGGGCGTTCGGTCTATAGATTCCTCGTTAAACACCATTGTCGGTATTCTGGGGCACTTTATTAAAAATTATTGTGACATTTTTTGCCCTTTCCTTTTTTAATTGTTATAATTGATTATTTTTACTTTGGAGTTATTATATAAAAGCCATATTTGGTAGATATACGTGATAGATGTGGTGGCCGAGTTGGTTAGACCTTAGGCTTAAATAAAACACTCCTACCTAAACGAGCTGTTGATTTTATGATAAAACTTATTTGTAGTGAAACACAAAAATAATCATTAAATAAGTCGCCATTATCATGACATTTACAAACAAAACCGTTAGGGGTGGTGTTTCCTCCAATAATTCGGTGTTTTCCCTCCAAAACGCAAGAGCAATATGGCGGGCGGAAGTAGCGCGGATGTCGGAACCGGAAGTGAGGCGTCGCGACTCCACTTCCGGTTCCGGTTGGTTATATATTTTAACAATGGTTAGGTTTCAGTCCAATAGTGTTGTTTTAATTTATAAGTCCGCTCGCGACTTCATTCCACTTTTTTCATTTAAATTTCGAAAAATATATAATAATATATATATACGTGGTGGCCGAGTTGGTTAGATCTTGGACTTAAAAACACTTTGGTCCCTGGTTCGAATCCCAGTGTGTACCAATGAGTTTTTAATTAAAAAAATTATGTACATTTGTTTGACAACACCACTATAGTGCCTCGGAGAGCACGTTAAGCTGTCGGTCCACGAGCTAGCCACTTGTTCGGTGTAGACTCATACTATCGGCTTCGACGAGGTGGGATTAAAAACCCCTCCGCTGGGTACCCTGGGGCCGTCTAGGCGGTCTCGAGCGCGGTAAGGCACCCGTGATGATATATATATGATGCCGTTACGAAATGGGCCACAATAAAGACGAATTTGCATTACGAGTCTACTATATAATTATGATTATTAGTAGCGTCGCTGCTTTATAGTCAAATTAACCGCTCGTTTAATAACTACACCCTAAAAGCAGACTACCACTTCACAATAAATCGAAGCCGTAGTCTACCGAAAACCGGTAAATACACAGACTAAAACCTAAACATGACTAGGTCCCTTGAGGGTTTTTGCATCTGTATGGGCGGTGGTAACGAGACCGGTCGGTCGGCATAACGAAGTTCAAAAAGTCAAAAGTCAAAATCATTTCTTTCATGTAAATCTTTACAGATATTTATGAATAGACAAAAAAAAAAAGTTTAACAATGAGGTCTTAGAGTACGTTTGGTTAGGCAGCTATTCATTAACAAAAGAACGACAAATATTTAATATACCTCGATATCAGATTTAGAACTTAAACACGATGGAATGGAAATCTTAATATGAAAATTACTACCGAACCGAACACACACTACATAATCAGCTAGTGTAAGACTAGGTGGTTAGCTGATTCCATTGACCTGTCAATCATTATCTGCCATACAAGAGAGCCACCAAGGCGACCAACTTCACCGATCATATCCACGCCTTAGATATAGAGACCTTCCTCCCACCGAAACAAACCCTGGTCCTGACTCTAGGTTTCCAGGTCCTGACTCTAGGTTTCCTACAAAGAAAACAACGTCTCTAGAGGCACTGGGACCGGTAGACTATGGCTTCGATTTATTGTGAAGTGGTAGTCTGCTTTTAGGGTGTAGTTATTAAACGAGCGGTTAATTTGACTATAAAGCAGCGACGCTACTAATAATCATAATTATATAGTAGACTCGTAATGCAAATTCGTCTCTATCGTCGCCCATTTCGTAACGGCATCATTTACAGTGAGAACGATCAATGCTGTTAAACAAGAGACAGACGTATGGAGCATTCTTTCTATATATTTTAAAAACTTTTTTGGTATACTTAAATTATCATAAGAAGTGTATAAAATTTTAATCTGCTTAGGTGCTTAAATCTGTGTTTGCAGCTTCCAAAAGTAAATACTAAATTTATATTTTTTAAACTCAATCCTTAAAAAAAATTGTATGAAAAAAGATCAATTCACTTAAAAACCCTTAAGTATATTAAAACCAATTTTGAAAACGAAGACTTTCTTTTTAAGGCGCCTTAACGAGATTACTTTTTGAGGAGGGGGGGGGGGGGGCAAGAGAGAGGGGAAGGGAGAAGGAGGAATGATTCTGTAGGAATTACAACAATGCTCGATCTTTCACCAATATTACCTATTGTGTTTGAAAGAACAGTATAAGCTTATAAATCAGATGGTTCCTTAAGTAGATGGTAACTAAGTAAGGAAGGTGCTTTTTTAATTGGATGTTTAATAAATTATTTTGTTAATGATACTTAATAAATAAACTTTATTTATATTTCATCTGTATATCGCATATTTGGTCTGTTTGTCTGTAAGTTGATGTAAAATTACTAAGGTTCATCTATGACTATTTTCAATGACTTTTATTTAGTCTCAATATTATAAAATAAATAATTTAGGAGAATAAATTTGTATCTTCTTCCTGAGAAAAGCAGACCTACAAAGTCCATGAATGGGGTCGATCAATACGTTGTTGTTTAACCATATTGATCGCTCCTACTATGCCCGCTAAATGAGGCGTTTACGAAATGGGCGGTGAAACAGGCGTATTTGCATTATGAGTCCATTTTAATATACCCGCTGCTTTAACGTCGAATCAAATCGCCCGTTTCGTAACTGCACCATGAAAGGAGACTACCATCTCGACAAGAAATCGATGCAGTAGTCTCCGGAAAACCAGTAAACCCACAAACTAAAACCGAAGCATGACGAACGAAGTTATAGAGACCTTCCTTCAACCTAAAAACCGACTGATACCTACATACATATCATCACGGGTGCCTTGCGGCGCCCGAGACCGCTTAGACGACCCCAGGGTACCCAGCGGAGGGGTTTTTAATTTCACCTCATCGTAGCCGATGTCTACACCGAACAAGTGGCAAGCTCGTCGCGATGTTGGGATAGACTCAATAACCCATCTATAAATAGTTTTACAAGTTGGTATAGTGAATACTGGATTGACAGCTTAACGTGTTCTCCGAGGCACTGTTTTGTTAAACAAATGTACAAAAATTTTGATTAAAAACTCATTGGTACACACCGGGATTTGAACCAAATACATAAACTTAAAGGTATTTTTTCTGATTTTTTTTATTATTCTATATTTAAACTTTAAAGAGATTCTTCATCAGTTAAACATTCATTGAACTTTGGGTAACAACAAACTTTTCTTGTTAACTAATAAATAAACAGTGGAATGAATACAAATTGCTTTAATTTATATTCTTATTTATTGTTATTCCGAGATCAGGAAAACGCTTTAAACTGGGAAAAATATCCTTCATTACTAATATTGGAAGTGTATAAGTGTTAGACCTTGGACTTAAAAACACTTAGGTCCCTGGTTCGAATCCCGGTGTGTACCAATGAGTTATATATAGTGCCACGGAGAGCTCGTTAAGCTATCGGTCCCGGTTTCACTATACCAACATGTGAAAATGTTTATAGAGTCTATTCAAAACATCGCGACGAGCTAGCCACTTGTTCGGTGTAGACTCATACCATCGGCTACGACAAGGTGGGATTAAAAACCCTTCCGCTGGGTAACCTGGGGCCGTCTATGCGGTCTCAAGCGCCGTAAGGCACCCGTGATGATATGTATGTATGTAAATTAATAATAAAATATTAGACTTTTCAAGTTTTTTGCAAAAAAATAATGGAAGACGAAGGCGAGATTTTATTTTATTTTATTGGAGCACGGCATGTGACATTATATCATCACGGGTGCTTTACGGCGCTTGAGACCACCTAGACAGCCTCATGGTACCCAGCGGAGGGGTTTTTAATCCCACCTCGTCGTAGCCGATGGTATGAGTCTTCACCGAAGTCACTAGCTGTTTGGATAGACTCAATAACCCATTTATAAACAGTTTCACAAGTTGGTATAGTGAAACTGAAGACAAAAAACTGGGACCGAGAGCTTAACGTGCTCTCCGAGGCACTATAATGGTGTTGTTAAACAAATGTAAATATTTTTTAGATTAAAAACTCATTGGGGTTTAATTTTATTTATATAACCGTCAAGTGACCTAGTCATGTTTCGGTTTTAGTTTGTGGGTTCACCGGTTTTCAGGAGACTACTGCATCGATTTCTTGTCGAGGTGGTAGTCTCCTTTCAGGGTGCGATTACAAAATTAAAATATTCTCGTAATGCAATTCGTCATTGTCGCCCCCATTTCGTAATCGCATCATTTAGCCGGCATAGTGGAAGCAATTAATATTGTTTAAGAACGATTATTGATTCACCCCATTCATGTACTATGTAGGTCTGCTCACCAACAGGTAGATACAAAGTCACATGACGAGCTCCAATAAAAAAAATCAGTATTACAAAATATTATAGAGAACAAAGGCACTTAAAATTCTTTCAACTAAAATATTAATAGTTAAGGGTCCTACACTGTACCATACTTATAAAGCAGTATACAGTTTCGCATCGCACCTTTGTTTTACAAGTCACGATGTTCCCATAGCGACTTTTGAACCTTAAATTGGTAAAAAATTTAGACATATTAAAACAAACCTTAACTTTAACCACATAAAGTAGAAATCGCTTCGTATATTGTTTCATGTTTTAATTTAATATTTCGCTGGTTGGAGGCTTTATTGGAGGTGATGTAAAATTACTAAATAAATTGAAAGAACATTTTATAGTTAAATTGGGAACCCTGTGCAGTGAATTATAGTTGCACTGGTTGTTTTTTAGGGTTTCGTAGGCATTTTTCATTCACTTTTAAACTTTTACTCGCATTTTCGCAACTATAATAATTATGAGTCTTTATATATAACTAGCTGACACGCGCAACTTCGTCTGCGCAACTTTAACCGTTTTCGCTGCGCACGCAACGAAAGAATGAACAAATTTTCCCCGTTTTCCGAACATTTTTTATTGATGCTTCCCTCCCATTGGTCGTAGCGTGATTTTGTATAGCGTATAGCCTTCCTAGATAAATTGGTCACGTTTCGGTTTTAGTCTATAGGTTCGCTGGTTTCCAAGGGACTAATGTATGTATCATCACGGGTGCCTTACGGCGCCCAAGACCGCCTAGACGGCCCCAGGGTACCCAGCGGAGGGGTTTTAATCCCACCTCGTCGTAGCCGATAGTATGAGTCTACACCGAACAAGTGGCTAGCTCGTTGCGATGTTTTGAATAGACTCAATACCCATCTATAAACAGTTTCACAAGTTGGTATAGTGAAACCGGGACCGACAGCTTAACGTGCTCTCCGAGGCACTATAGTGGTGTTGTCAAACAAATGTACATAATTTTTTTTTATTAAAAACTCATTGGTACACACCGGGATTCGAACCAGGGACCTAAGTGTTTTTAAGTCCAAGGTCTAACCAACTAGGCCACCACGTATATTGCAAGGGACTAATGCATCGATTTATTGTCAAGGTGCCGGTCTTATTTCAGGGTGCGGTTACCAAACGTTTAATTTAACGATATAGCTACGTCTTCATCGCCCCCATTTCATAACCGTATCATTAACTTGCCATAGTGGGAGCTTAACGTTATTAGACTTACGTTCTAACGTTAAACAATATATAATATAATAATAAATACCATCATGGGTGCTTATTTGGCTCCCGACCGTTTAAACGGCCTCAGGGTACCCAGCGGAAGGATTAACCTGTCCTCACTTCGCCGATGGTATAACAATATATTGATCGACGAAAGTATAAATAGGTTCAACATGTGGTAGGTCTAGTTACCATCAGGTGGATTCAGAGTCACATGCCGTGCTCCAATTTAATAAAAAACTGATATGCTTTTACTAATATTGAAAATTCTATGAAAATAAGCGACAAGGATACCTATCTAATTTGAATTCTTATCGAATTAAATATTTTTTTTATAATTAAAGAAAAAAGTATTTTCAACAGAAATATAAAAGAACAAGAATATTATTAATATAAGTAAACCTTTTTTATTTATAATCATTTCAGGAAAGGAATCGTACGAAAGCGTTAATTAAAGAAATAAAATAATTGGTGCCGATGGTTCTTGTACAGGAAATGCCGACTGTACTCCCGTTGTTTTTTTTAATTGAATTCGTTACGTTTTCTCTACTAATGAAGTTTTAATCTCGGCTTTGTTCGATGGAAAATTTATTTTGTTTGTTGAGAGAAAACATGAAATAATTAATTATGTCAAAAAATATATTAAAATATGTCGTTCTATAAATGTTTTTATTTTTATCGGGGCACGGCATGTGACTTTGTGTCCACTTGATGGTAAGCATAAGTCCATAAATTTTGCCAATATATTGTTGCTTAACAATAATAATAATATGTAGGACAAATTACACATATTGCTCTGGTCACAAATTAAGCTCTAGGCTTGTACTATGCGTACAAGCAACGATATAATAAATATTATATTTAATAAACACCCAGTTCATGACAAACTATACAAAAAAAAACGTACTAATATTTTTTTGCCATGGGTGGGAATCGAACCCACGACCTTCGGATACAATGAAATAGAATCGATTTGTCATTTTTTCCAAACGACTTAGTATACGGGGGTAAGTCTTAAATTCCACTTCTCACTCAAGGAACGTCTGTTCTCTCCATCAAACGTCAAATGAAGACAGATAGAAAGAGACAAACGTTTCTGGACAAAATGGAGTTACTTTACGGTAAAAAAATATCCTCAAATTAAGTTTAAGAAAATAAAAGAAAAAAAATCGCGTGTAAATACTTATAACCGAATTATTTTCTTGTATTTTCTTAAACTGACACAAGAAACATGGTGACTATAAAAGGTTGTACTTTGGGCTAATTTGAGGTTCTATTGATCAAATCGAACCCATGGAACTATGTGTCACAAATTGATCAGTAGAGCCTTATATTAGCCCAAAGTAGAACCTTTTATAGTCAACATGTTTCATATGTCAGTTTAAGAAAATACAAAAAAGAATTCGAGTGACCGATTTCTATAGTTTCGAGTGATATATAGGATATCACTCGGAAGAAATCGGTCACTTTCTAGCCTGGGCGGCTTGAAGTCTTTCAGAATTGCCAGTTTGAAAGGTTTCTATTACAACTGTGGAATGTTAAAGGAACGAAATTGAAATGTATAGTTCCAAATTACGCAAAGATATTTCAGTTCAAATTCGCGTTCCAATTTTGAATTCAGTGGCAATTTCGAATCAGACAACTGAAAGACTTAGCCGATCTACTTCCGACATTTTAGGAATCATAAAAATGTCGGAAACTCTAGAGGATCCTAGGTACAGTTACATTGGATCGGCTTATTGGATTCTTCTAGTGACATATAAAAGTTAATAGAAAGCGCTAGGAGTTGTCATTTGCTTTAACTTTTAGTTACCACTTTTATACTAACTTTGTCTGGTCAATTATAAAATACTAACTGACACGCGCAACTTCGTCTGCGTAACTTTAACCGTTTACGCCGTGCACGCAAAAACTCAAAAATTTTCCCCGTTTTCTCAACATTTTTCATTAATATTCCGCTCCTATTGGTTGTAGCGTGATGTTATATATCCTTCCTAGATAAATAGGGTATCCAACACTAAAATAATTTACAAAAATGGTTCAGTAGATCCAGAGATTACCCCAAATAAACAACCCTAGAAAAACACAAACTTTACCTCTTTATTGTATTAGTATAGATGAATAACTATTCAGGCAAATACTCTATGTATGGAATGGAATAAATACATAAATACAAACAGCGTAATAGTTCTGTTAATTGGCAACATGTACAAACCTAGAGCCTAATTTGTGTCCGGGGCAACATGTGTGAAGTGTCTTACTTGTTTAATATAATATAACAATAGAGTCAATATAACCAAACAAAGCTATGTATGTAGGTAGGTGGCAGAATGTTATCTATAACTTCGCTAGACCGACCGAACGGTCTCGTCCACTGCCATAACAACCTTCAAGTGACCTAGTCTTGTTTCATTTTTGAGTCTGTGTGTTTTCGGTTTTCAGGAGACTACTGCATTGGTTTCTTGGTCGAGATGGAAGAAGACTACCTTCTTTCAGGGTGCGGTTAGCGGGCAGTTGTTTTTTTTTTACTAATACAGATAGCTTTGAGGGGCATTACGACGGGTCACCGAGGAGGTAATGGGGTGAGCTCGGGCTTTCCACCATTTGGGAGTAAGATATCTCCTTGCAGACTACTGGAGACAGTGAGGCCGACTCCGATCAAATGAGAGATACTCTACCAGTACTTCACAAAAAGACACGTCGATCAAAGAATACCAAGTACCACTTAATATCAAATACCGCTGCACTTTTGCTAGGGTTAACTTCGACATTCCAGGCTAGACCAATCCCTAGGCGGTCAATTTCCTGTTGGAGGTCGTTGAAAAACTTCTGAGATTCAAAGCCGTGTCATCGAATAAGGCAGGCTGAACATCGGTTTTAGGATCTGGACGAATGTCGTTGGTGTAGACATAATAAAGTATTTGAGAGAGCACAGAGCCCTGTGGGACGCCGGCTCTGATGGGTCTGAGTGTTGAGCGAACACCTTCGTGGGGGTAACGGAAGGTGCGTTCGTAGAGAAACTCTTTGAGGAGAAGATTGAGTTTGAAAGGGATTCCTATGTCGTTGAGCTTGTAGACGAGGCCGGTATGCAGACCTTGTCAAAAGCTTTGGCGACATCGAGAAAAAATGGCTGCGGTGTTGCCAATTTTTACTTACCCTTCCATCCGGTGTAGATGCCTGGGTAGATGTATTTGACGATATGAAGAACTTGTTTGGGGCAAGAGTGTTTGGCGCGAAAGCCAAACTGTTCGTTAATGATTTTACAATCGCCGTCCGGAGGAAAGAGAACGGACTTAGGTCTATCAAGGATGACACACTCGTAGAGTTTACCCATAGTTTTGAGGAGGCTAATGGGTATGTAGCTAGTGGGGTGGTTGTAGGGCTTACCTGGTTTCTGGATGCCGATAACTTCGGCTTCCTTCCAAATCTTAGGAAAATGAAGATCTAAAAACACGTTGAAGGCAAAATTTATAAGGAAAACGTAAGGGAATAGCAGCGACTTGAGAAGGCGATTAGGGATGCTATCATAACCAGGGGCCTTTTTAGCCTTAAACCCCTTCAAGTGGGCCAGTAGTTTGTCGGTGATTTGACAATAAAGCAGCCAGGATATTTAAATAGACTCGTAATGTTTACCACCCATTTTTTTTATATGCGACACATGACACATTTTTCATATGCGACACATGACACATTTTTCATTTGCGAGATATGGTTTCATGGGAAATTATTCGTTTTGATCAGTAGAACCTTATATTAGCCCATAGTATATTCTTTCAAAGTCACCCTATGCAGTGTGAATTTCTCAAGTGTGTCTTCAATGCCAAATCCTAAACTACAAGGTATAGCGAAAAATGCTCAAAGGCGTCTCGGGGCCGATTTTAAAAACTAAAACTGCAATTTGGGTATTTCTCGCTGTTCTTTGTATTTTAGGATTTGGATTGAAGGCAGGTCTGAACATTTCACCCTGCATATATTAAATTAAATTTACATGACGCTTTTTATCATGCACTCAGTTATGTTTGAATATAAACTATTGCGAAGTCTTTTTTTTTATAACTTTTATTTCTATATATTCTTGTCTTTTTCCGACTCAATGGAAGGCAGGTGTTGCTTCTTGGATGGTGTTTGTTTCTTCTCGATTTTGTTCAGTGGAATTGAATTTATCTAACTTTATGTAATTGGAAAGCTGAAAAGATTCGGAGTAGTTTCTTTTTGTTCCTTTTGAGTAAGAGTAAGTCTTGTACGTTATTTCTTTTTCAAATGGGAAATTCTAAGAAAGAATAATTTATCACAAAGAGCGTTTGTGTTGAAGCAAAAACTAAACTAATATTAGCAATAATTTTTAGTTGGTAATTTCATTTAAATATTTAAAAACTTTATTGCCCAATATACGTGGTGGCCGAGTTGGTTAGACCTTGGACTTAAAAACAATTAAGTCCCTGGTTCGAATCCCGGTGTGTTCCAATGAGTTTTTATTAAAAAAAAATATGTACATTTATTTGACACTACTATAGTGCCTTGGAGAGCACGTTAAGCTGTCGGTCCCGGTTTCACTGTACCAACCTTTGAAACTATTTATAGGTTGGTTATTGAGTCTATTGAAAACATCGCGACGAGCTAGCCAGTTGTTCGGTGTAGACTCATACTATCGGCTACGACGAGGTGGGATGAAAAACCTCTCCGATGGGTACCCTGGGCTCCCCTAGGTGATGATATGTGTATGTGATGTTATTGCACAAAGTACTAAGGCGGACTTAATGCCGCTAGGCATTCTCTACCAGTCAAAGCTTTTGGAAGCACAATTGTATAGCTATGTAAGGCAGATATGCAATTATATCAAATATAAAATACTAGCAGATCCGTACAACTTCATCTGCGTAACTTTAACGCAGCGAAGGCTCTCAACAAGAATAATTTTCTCCCGCTTTTGCAACATTTTTCATTGTTACTCCGCTCCTATTGGTCGTAGCGTGATGTTAGTAGCCTATAGCCTTCCTCGATAAATGGAATATCCAACACTAAAGGAATTTATCAATTTGAACAAGTAGTTCGTGAAATTATCGCGTTCAACCAAACAACCAAACAAACTCTTCAGCTTCATATTAGTATAGATAGTATATAGATAAAATGTACCTAAGTGTAATAATGAAAGTAAACATTTATGTTATATACCACTTTATATACAAAATAGCTACTTATACAATATATACAAACACTAAATTATTCATGTAACTGAAATAATTTTATATGTTACATGTCAATAAACTTATTCTATAATTTAAATTATAAAAATTATACGAACTGATGAGGTTACAGATACAAAAACCGTCAAGTGACCTAGTCAAATTTCGCTTTTATTCACAGCTTTTCATGTCCTAGTCCTACATCGATTTATTGTCGAGGTGGAAATTTCTTTCAAGGCGCATTTTACAAAATGGTCTGTTGGCTTTTGTCGCCGCCCATTTCGTAACCGCATAATTTTAGCCGGCATATCTCGATGTAAAAAAGCGGCCCCAGCCTAGTGGTTAAGTCACTGCGCAACTGATGAACAAGGTTAAGCAGATGACAACAAGGCCGGCCTGGGATGGGTGACCGCTTTATACAACGAGACTATTTCATCATAAACACCGCAACAAGCTCGCCACTTGTTAGGTGTTGCCTCCGAATACCATCGGCGAAATGAGGATGGGTTAATCCCTCCGATGGGACCCTGAGGCCGTTTAAACAGTTCTCGGGAGCCAAATTGGCACCCGTGATGGTATTTTTTTTTTTTTATTTAATATGTATGATGATGTATTAAAAGACCCCATTCATAAACGTTGTAGCTTTCCTTAACATTAGGTGGCGGCAGTCACGTGCAATTCCGAATTTGAAACTAAAAAAAATATATTCTCCATACAAGTATGTTGATTAACTTTATTTCACGATTGAAAAATAGGCGTTTAAAAAAGTTATTTTGCGTGTGAAGCCGCTGGTAAAATCTAGTGTTATAGTTATAGCTATCCGGATATATTAATTACAATATTGAATTATATACGCGGTGGCCGAGTTGGTTAGACCTTAGACTTAAAAACACTTAGGTCCCTGGTTCAAACCCTGGTGTGTACCAACAAGTTTTTAAAATCTAAAAATATATATATATTTGTTTAACATATATAGTGCCTCAAAACAAACCATATCACCAAGGAAACACTTTACACACTTCGAATTCCGAACAATAGTGCCTCGGAGAGCACGTTAAGCTGTCGGTCCCAACACGGTTTCACTATACCAACTTGTGAAACTACTTATAGGTGGGTTATTGAGTCTATTCAAACAACAAACTGCGACGAGCTGGTCACTTATTTGGTGTAGACTCATACCATCGACTACTAGAGGTGGGATTAAAACCCCTCCGCTGGGTACCCTGAGGCCGTCTAGGGCAGACTCGAGCATCGTAAGGCAACCGTGATCATATGGATGTAACTTCATTTTGCGTGTGAAGCCGCTGGTAAAAGCTACTCTTAGGCTGAGTTGTACCAAAGTGTCTGTTAATGAAATGTAACGATTAAAATAAAAAATGGCGTCGAATGTACCAAATTTATTTTGCAGTTCGAATGACAGTTGGTACATTCGACGCCATTTATAATTTTTCACTTCTCATGCACTGAAAGTGTTTCAACAAAATCGGATTTTGTGCACTAGTGCATTAACGTATCTTCTTATAAATGTACCTATATTCAGGCAAAGAAAATGAGCCATACAGCCAAACACAATAAGAAGTTCATAGGTAGAATTTGTTATTTTATAATATTTACTTAAATTTATTTGCCTTATGTGTGTTTTAAGACATAAAAACAATTTCCTTCAGTATTCAAAACTGTACTAATTTTACTTTGAATTTTAATTAAAGAAATTTTATGTTATACTACTGTTTTATTTCCTCGCAATCGAAGTGAAAAGCAGAGCTTATAACTCGTCCACAAAACCATTTTATCCTCGAAATTACTATCAGCCCTCGGCTCGGGCTGCTAAAAGTCTCGGATAAAAATGGTTCGTTTTGTGCACTTGTTGTAAAATCTTATATTAATCGTTACTACATTATATTAACAGATACTTTGGTATAATTCAGCCTATAGTATAGCTCTTAATACCTATCCGTATAAATTAATTAACAATATTGAAGCAAGGAATGTGTACGATAAACTTGTAGAGGGAGTTCCATGGATTCCTGAACTATATCTGAAACATAACTTACACTAATTTCCACTGAATTACATAATAAGGCTAGCTGGTCCGCATATTCGTATGCTTATATACATTTAATAAATAATAATATGTAGGACAATTTACACATATTGCTCTGGTCACAAACTAAGCTCTAGGCTCGTACTATGTGTACCGGAAACAATGATATAATAGATATTATATTTTATAAACACCCAGGCCTTGACAAACTGTAACTGTACAGAAAAACGTACTAATATTTTTTTGCCATGGGTGGGAATCGAATTCACGACCTCCGGATACAACGCCAAAGGCGCTACCACTAGTCTACGGAGGCTGTCAAGGCTTTGTTTTTAAGGGTTTAACAACTCTGCCAATGTTAAATATAGTTTATATATCTAAACTAATGATTTTTTTAATATGTACATATTTGTGTGAAAGATTTATTAAACAAACATTCTGTAATTTAGAGAATTTCATATTTAGATAAAAACATTTTTATTAGAGTATATGAAAGTAAAAAAAAAAGAATTCAGCTATGTATTAAAAACATGAAGCTAAAAAAACGCGCCCGCGACGCGCGGACGCGCACGGTTTTTACCTTCATGATTAAAAATAATTCGAACAATTTATTAGTTAGGGCTTAAAAATGTTAAACGTTATCTTAACAAACTTTCCTTTAGGCAAACTAAAGGAGGTAAGTTTTGAAGTTACTTTCTATCATTTCATCCTTAGTGAGATCCTAAGCGACACAGCTAGTGCACAATATAATATAATACAGGTGATCTTTTTTTCATAATCAACCGGTTTGGCCCTAGAGTGAGAGAGTACATTTTTCAAAAATCTAATGGTGCAGTTTTAGTTTTTATGAAAACCAGCCCGAGACTCTTTTGAGCATTTTTCGCTATATCCTTGTAGTTTAGGATTTAGCCTTGAAGGCACACTTGAAAAATTCAACCTGTATATACATTTTTTCCTTTTTTAAACACAGAAGGTCTACGATTATTATATTATGTATAGATTATTATTATATATTTATATTTGTTAAATATTTGGTTCTTGGATAAGTAAATTCATAACATACCAAAACCAACATAAGAGCTGGTCACTTATACCCAACGGTGTAGACTCAGCATACCGACTACGAAGAGGTGGGAATACAACCCCACCGCTGGGTATCCTGGGGCCGTCTAGGCGGTCTCGGGTGCCATAAGGCATCCGTGATGGTACCATTACTTTTGATTTTACTATTGCCAAATAGGTAATTAAAAAAAATATTTAAAAATTAACAACTTGTCTAACTATTTATATGTATATGCATTGTATATGTATGTATGTATGTATTTGTATAAGTATGTCTACGTTGTAAGTATATATTTATTTTAGTAGGTAGATAATGCCTAAGGTATTAAGCTCGCCTATAAAATAGTTTCAAAAATTCTGCATATTGCCAATATTTTTATGATATATGAGCAGTTTTTCTGTAATTTTTGCAGTTTAGGATTTGGCCTTGAAGGCACACTTGAAAAAATCACCCTGTATATAATATGTATTGTATGTAATATGTACATATATACATTATTTATACAGTATATATACGTATATATAAACATTTGTGGGGAAATCCACCTCAATGGGAACAACCCTTGAGAATCGTCCTGAACGAGAACAACCCGATTTCTTTCAACTAAAGTCAAGATTTTCAAATCCTTCCAGAACATTATTTATTCTTTTGTTATTTTCCGAGCTCCCGCAGTAGCTCGGCGATCCTAGCAGTCGAGTGAATTTTCTTATACGCGCCACACGTTCCTGTACATACTAAAATGATTATCCTTGGTGTTAAACCCCTTTCTTTATATTTCCTCGCGCTCCCTAAAATATACTTTAAGTTCCTTTATTCATCCTTATTAAAAATGTAAATAAAATGTAGGAAGTGATAGTAGTGTAAATAATAAACCTTTTTCTTAATTTCTTACTAAAAAGGCGAACTTAATTCCTTAGGCATTATTTACCAGCTAAACTATAAGATGTGTGTAATAAACTAATATAAATCAATGTGTAGGAAAGGATGGTGATTTAAAAATATAAATCAATGTGTAGGAAAGGATGGTGATTTAAAAATCACCATCCTTTCCTACACATTGATTTATATTAGTTTATTACACACATCTTATAGTTTAGCTGGTAAATAATGCCTAAGGAATTAAGTTCGCCTTTGAAAATAACTTATACGTGGTGGCCTAGTTGGTTAGACCTTGGACTTAAAAACACTTAGGTTCCTGGTTCGAATCCCGGTGTGTACCAATGAGTTTTTAATTAAAAAAATTATGTACATTTGTTTGACTACACTACTATAGTGCCTCGGAGAGTACGTTAAGCTGTCGGTCCCGGTTTCACTATACCAACATGTGAAACTGTTTATAGATGGGTTATTGAGTCTATTCAAAACATCGCGACGAGCTAGCCACTTGTTCGGTGTAGACTCATACCATCAGCTACGACGAGGTGGGATTAAAACCCCTCCGCTGGGGCCGTCTAGGCGGTCTCGGGCACCGTAAGGCACCCGTGATGATACATATTTTAATAAGTAAGGAGGGTAGCTACTAGATGTCGCTAGCATCACTATAAAACGTACACATATTTTGTTAAGTGTTATTCCTATACCTAAATAAATAAATTTCAACTGTGTACTGTAACTCGTATATTCTTCGTTTATTTACTTTTAATCGCTAGTTAGTAGCGACAGTAAGAAACGAACATGAAACATTACTTTTTGGAGAATGTCTTTTAAGTATTCTTATCTTAAAAGCTTCTGTTATCTTTTTTTATTTAGGAGGCTGAGATTAATAGTCGTTGCTTAGCATGTATGTGGCACATACGACATTGGTCACCAATTTAGATTCTAAATTGGTGACCCCGGACCCCGGAAAATGGATGAAAGAATAATAAGACGTCTTCTCTTTCATCCACAGATTCCTTACCATTACTTTAGTCCTTTTTTAAAGTTTATCCTTTCGATTCTTTCTTTGCCATCTCTTTCGTTAGCGTACAATAGTACGTCACGTCTTCCCCTTCACTTCGCCCGACCCGATCTTGACTTTAAAATGAACCAAATGACCGAAGAGCAACTATGTTGATGAATAGTTCATTCTCATTCAGTAAAAGGAATTAATTCCTTTAGTACTCTAGTACATGTACTATACAAGACTAATAGTCTAAGCTTCTGTTATCTTTTTTTATTTAGGAGGCTGAGATTAATAGTCATTGCTTAGCATGTGCTAAGAGTTAGCCGTTGCTTCGGACTGTCAAACTGCATAGAAAAACTAAGTTTTGACAGTTGGAAGCAACGACTTGGGCCAAGCAACGACTATTATTCTCAGCCTTTGACTTTTATAATTATTGTCAAAATAACGTTTTCCGCTAGTCTTGTATAGTACATGTACTAGAGTACTAGAGGAATTAATTCCCTTTACTGAATGAGAATGAACTATTCATCAAGGTAGTTGCTCTTCGGTCATTTAGTTCATTTAAAGTCGAGATCGAGTCGGGCGAAGTGAAAGGGATGACGCGATGCAATATTGCACGCTAACGAAAGAGACGGCAAAAAAATAATTTAAGGAATGAACTTAGAAAAAGAACTAAAGTACTGGTAAGAAATCTGTGGGAATGAAAGAGAAGACGTGATATAGGAATTCTAGCGAGCGCCAAAAGAATATTTTTTCCGCTATCAGCTAGCTCTCCTCCAATCAGAGTAGTTTTTTAACCTTCGCTGATTGGTAACGTAACAGTATTCTGTTGCGTATAACGTGACATATATATATATAGGGCCGCTGGGCCTCAGCGAAAAAAAATTTTTAATCGATGAAATCTAAAAAAGTAAACAGTATGGACTTTGACAGTTTACAGCGAAAGTCACGCCTAGAGAGTAGAAACTAGGGGGCCGACTGAAAACCGTCAAAAAATCTATTAATTTGACAGATGGCGATTCCATCGATGGAATCACCATCGAATTATGACTAGTGTTCGGAAATTCTTATGCCTACCTAAACTTCGTTTTTTTTCATATTTATATTATTTTACAGTACAGTACAGCGCTTTGAGGTCGCCTAACTCAAATATCCTTATACTTAATAGGTGAGAGAGAGAGACAATGTTCTTAGCAAACCATGGATTCACCGTGCGGGTGCCGGGTCCATCGCGTGGTTGAAAGGCAGGGGAATGAACTTCAGCGTTCCCGGACTTGAGACCGCAAAGTAGGTTTAAAGGCCTTTTGAACTCTCACCTGCACTGTGTTCACTACCCTCTCTACTCAACCAAATATTATATGATCCTGTTAGCGCCATCCTGGAAACACGCTCCATAAAAGTTCCGACGGCTGTTCTCGGAAGGCCAAGATCCTTCAATATACGGTGCAAAGACTTTGCTGGAATTCCTCTTGCACCAACTTCCACTGCATAAAGTTGTGTTTTAAATCCGTTTCTAGTAATTTCGTTTGTGAGATCAAAATATTTGTTCGACTTGATGTTGTGGTCCTTAGGTATGTTTGTTTCCCACGGAACGGTGAGTTCTATAAGTATTACAAATACTTATAGAACTAACTTTTATTATTTTTTATGTAAATTTTTAATCTGTTAAAGAAAATAAATATTTTCATTACATTTCATACGCTGGTAGAACAGTATACTAGATAGAGTATAGAAAAGTAACTTGTCGATTTATTTGAATGAACTTTGAAGGTTTGCTCACAATCAGGTAGATACAAAGTCAAATTCTGTGCTCCAATAACATAAAAATAAGAGCTAGCTTCTGTCTGCTTCGCTCGCATGGCCTGCTTCATCCTATGACGATTTGAAGACCATGAAATACTATACCTACCGCAGTATTTCTTTGTAAACTATATTTTTTGTATCAGAGGCTCTACCATGGGTATGCGCATTGTAGAAACGTAACGTATTAATTTACAATAATATATAATTTGCAATAACCAATAGGATCGCTTTATTTTTGGTAACAGGATTGAATAAAGCTATCCTATTGGTTAATGCTCACGTATACGTAAATGAATACGTTACGTTTCTACAATGCGCAAACCCTTGGTAGAGCCTCTGGTGCTACAATCACCAGCGATTATATTCTGTTTCTTATAACGGAAACGTTAGCTTTTTTTTTCTTTTTTATGAGAGCTCGGCATGTGACCTCACATCTACCTGATGGAAAGCAGTATGAAGGTCCAAGAACAAATGCAACCAACAATTACGATCTACGTAACCGTTGATTATGCCGGCTTAAGATGCCTATACACGCTTCGTTTAAAGGACACGAGATTATAAGAAGAAGGAAACACGCAAGCAGGTAGAGCATACCACATTTTAATAGTGCGACAGATATACGTATCACCAAATTTTTGAGTGCTGGTTGGTATATTAAAATAAATAAATACCATCACGGGTGCCTATTTGGCTCCCGAGAACCGTTTAAACGGCCTCAGAGTCCCAGCGGAGGGATTAACCCATCCTCATTTCGCCGATGGTATTCGGAGGCAACACCTAACAAGTGGCGAGCTTGTTGCGGTGTTTATGATGAAATAGCCTCGTTGTATAAAGCGGTCACCCATCCCAGGCCAGCTTTGTTGTCATCTGCTTAACCTTGTTATCAGTTGCGCAGTGACTTAACCACTAGGCTGGGGCCGCTTTTGGTTGGTATATTATGGTATACTATTTACCTATATTGTAGTAATTACCTATTCGTGAAGTCCTATATCGGAAAGGAGAAGAATGAATGAGATGAAAAAGTTCTTCAGACCACTCTCCATGATAAAGCTTGTCAGTAACGAAATCCTTTAACAATGACATTGACCAATCATCAACAACAATAACTAAAAAAGACAAGCACGTTATTCCCTTGTGTTACAGGTTCTATTGCTTTGACAGTTTTTAGCATTCTGCGAGGTTACAATTGTACATAAAGGATTTCGCTATTTTGATAATCTAACTATGGCTTTAAAAGAAACAAAATATGTCCGCAGGCTGCTGCATGAGCGTACTCCGAAGCAGGCCACGTATAACTGACCGTGTGAAAAGCAGATCTGCCTTAAGTCTGCCTCTGCTAAATGAAGAGTTTTGGCCATGAGATTTATTTATGATCATGGCAAAGCAGACTTTCATACAAACTTATTCACCAATTAGGATTGATTTTCGAAAAATTATTTTAATTATTTGTTTTGAAGAGTATTTATAATAAGCGTCTTAATATAGTCCACCTTGTAGGTGGACGTCCTACGCTGGCTTGCCGGTGTGTGGTCTCCATTTGCCCCATTCACCATCAGTTCCGTTCATCAAGTTCACCAGAACTTGCTGATTCACTGGGCTATGTCGGTAACTATAGTTCGTTTGCGGATCTTCTCACTTCTAATTTGATCTCGCGGACAGACTCTGAGCATAGCCCTCTCCATAGTTCGTTTTACTAATTTGAGCTTACTAATAAGGCCCATTAAGAGACCACGTTTTAGTGCCACAACTCATCACTGGTAAGGTAATACATACTGGTTGAATTATTTTAATCTGAGGACTGAGGTATTTTAGAAGCAAGTCAGGTAGTTTTCCGAACGCTGTTCAACCGAGTTGGATATACCCATTAAGTGGTTTGGGTTGTGCGTTGTGTTCTCATATAACCTATTTGATCCCATTACACCCCCATTTCAATCTATAAGGATTGCTTTGTGAAAAATCCTAAAACGGTATTTCAGCATTAGTTTTGAAGAGTACCCATTTATACTAAGTATCAAGTTGATACACGCAGGGATACGATTTTTTATACAAAATTATACACCCCTTTTCACACCCTTATGGGTGGAATTTTGGAAAACCCTTTCTTAGTGGATACCTTCACTTTACAAAGAATACACTCTTTAAATTTCATGTCTCTAGAACCAGCTGTTTAAATTGTAAATAAAAATCATCACGGGTGCCTTACGGCCCGAGACCGAGACCTACCTAGACGGCCTCAGGGTATCCAGCGAAGGAGTTTTAATCCCGCCTCGTCGTAGCCGATGGTATGAGTCTACACCGAACAAGTGGCTAGCTGGCGTCGCCATGTTTGGATAGACTCAATAACCCATCTATAAAAAGTTTCACAAGTTGGTATAGTGAAACCGGGACCGATAGCTTAACGTGCTCTCCGAGGCACTATAGTGGTGTTGTTAAACAAATGTACATATTTAGACTGTGTTGATATCGTTCGATCGATCAGCCAGTCAGTCAGGACTTTGAATTTTATATGTATAGATGAATTGATGTAGATATAATGAAATGGAACCTTTCAAAGCAGATATAGTTACCTTCATCAAGGCCACAAAAGCACTTTATAACCTATAGATTATATGTAATATTATCTGTATAACTTATATATCATAATAAATCATATATACTTTGACATAATTATCTTGTCATAAATAACAGTGACACGAAAAAAGCATTATGTTACACCTTTAATGCGAATATTTATTTTTAATCTGAAGTATTATGCATGAAGTGTTAATCGATATTTTTTTTACTATCGGTTCCGGGTATTATTGTGTTTATCTATTACATTTCATTTAAGGAAATTAAATGTAGGATATTTTTTACACATATTGCGCTGGCACAAACTAAGCTCTACTATGCGGCTTATATTATGTACCAGAAAAACAATGGTATGAAGTACTTTTTATTAAGATTTATTATTATTAAGTTATTCAGGGTGAATATACGTGGTGGCCGAGTTGGTTAGACCTTAGACTTAAAAACACTTAGGTCCCTGGTTCGAATCCCGGTGTGTACCAATGAGTTTTTAATTTAAAAAAATATGTACATTTGTTTGACAACACCACTATAGTGCCTCGGAGAGCACGTTAAGCTGTCGGTCCCGGTTTCACTATACCAACTTATGAAACTGTTAATAGATGGGTTATTAAGTCTATTCAAAACATCGCGACGATCTAGCCACTTGTTCGGTGTAGACTCATACCATCGGCTACGACGAGGTGGGATTAAAACCCCTCCGCTGGGTACCCTGGGGCCGCCTAGGTAGTCTCGGGCGCCGTAAGGCACCAGTGAAGATATGTATTCATGGTGAATTTGAAAGGATGTACTTTGGGCTAATATGAGGTTCTGCTGATTAAATCGAACAACTTTTCCCATGGAACCATGTTATTTGTACTATTATTTTTTCTGTGACCATATGTCAAGGTGGTAATCCCTTTCATGGTGCGGTTGCGATACGGGTGGTTGATTTGACGATAAAGCTGCGTGCACGCCGCTTTAAATCGCAAATACTACATACTAATACTACATACTTTTTACATTTTTGCATTATTTGTGCAAATATACAATGTAGTTTAAACATAATTGTGCATTTATAGATGATATATACAATAATAAAATATGTTTTAATTTTTATTTGTCTTAGATTAATAAATTAATTTACTTCAGTAAAATGAATGAGTGTTTAATATGATTTGAATAATTTCCATATGCTGACCGCCTCCGTAGACTAGTGGTTGCGCCTTTGGCGTTGTATCCGGGGGTCGTGGGTTCGATTCCCACCCATGGCAAAAAAATATTAGTACATTTTTCTGTACAGTTTGTCATGGTCTGGGTGTTTATAAAATATAGTATGTACTATATCGTTGCTTCTGGTACACATAGTACAAGCCTGGAGCTTAGTTTGTGACCAGAGCAATATGTGTAATTTGTCCTACATATAAAAAAAAATATATATGAAAATAATCCCAAGTTATTAACCTGAATTTAATTCGCCACCGAGGACTAATGGCCGCGTCTTTGGCGTTGTATCCGAAGGTCGTGGGTTCAATTCCCACCCAGGGTTACCTAGATTATTTTTTCTATTTTAACAATGCTTTTTAAATTGTGTTTTTATTAGTGAAATTTTCATTGTAAAATTTACCAATATTATAACGGACCTGTCTAACTTAGGTCATATCAAAACAATTTAGCGCTTTTTCAGCTCAAACAGCTATTAACAAGTTTTATAGGCCATTACGGCTGCAGCGCTACATTGCTTGAGGTGTACGTAATGTTTTACCAGTAAAATTTGTGTTAAAATAACTTTAGAATGCGCAAAAATGCACTAGTTGTAAAGCTGGATCTTGTTTTCGGAGGTCGTGGGTTCGATTCCCATTCATTGCAAATAAAGCCCACATGTCATTTTATGTGTCCATAAGAACTACTGGTCCTTGTACTTGTTAAAAAACAGGTAGGTATGCAAAAAGTTTAAATTAAAATTGTTAAAAAATTTACCTTACGTTTAATTTTAAATTGCCATGTCAAATATATAATAAAACAAAATACAACAATAAATAATACCTAAACCAGAAATATAGAAGCAGTTGGACAAACTTTTAGATAGAATTTTGTTTGAAACTTTATTCTGTTAAAACCGTATAGAAAATTAATTAATAAAATACCAGTGTAAACTAGAGCTTGCTTTAAATACCACTAGATGGCGGTAATATTTTTCTATGCATATTTTTAACTACATAAATATTGAGCCGCAGCGTTCTTCTTGGTAAACGATTTTGAACCTTATATCTTAGCATTTATTTGACGTTAAGAGCTCAGTGGCCCTAGTGTGAGTTTTTTATCTCTCGCATTTTTAGTTCTTAAAATTTACGCTTGGAGCGCTGAACTATTTCCCATACAACTTTTAGTTAACTCAAACGCAAAGTAATAGAAAACTCACACTAGGGGTACTGTAGTCGACTTGACGCCCATACAAACGTACTTCCAATATTACAACTTAGCTGTTAGTCGGAAGTTCAATTATTATTTTCATGTTGGTAATTGTACGCAAAAATCTTTCTGATGTGGGTAATAAATATTTTTATATCTTAATATAAAAAAAATAAAACCAAACACAGAAAGATTAATAATAATAAATACAATGACCGATATAAATATTATTTTAATTCTGCGACAAACGGTAATCGAGTATTAGAAAGAAGAGTTTTCTTTTTGCCGGTTTCAAAATATTCCACTAGATGGCAGCAGGAGAGATATCCACAAAAACTGTCAAAAAAGGCTCAAATATAGACTCTAAATTCTCTACGAATTAAAACTAAATTTTGGTATTGCAAGACGTGTTATATTTTTACCATATTTTGTCACTTTTATATGTATCTACTTACTCCTTATTCTTGCTCTCTATAATCTTTAGTAGATACACTGTCAAGAAAAACTTCGTAAAAAAGACTATGGTACCTCAGAAATTCAAATTTAATTACTAATATGATGATATTTAAAAGAAAAAATATTGCTTAAGTTGGTGCCGTAAGGCAAAGTGCTCACGATATTAGTGTATATGTTAAACAAAAATAAGTAAATTTTATAAATTATTCTTATAAAGGTATTTGTTTTCCTATTTACCCTAAATTTTGGGTGTATTTTATATATTACCGCTATCTATTTTGACAGTTTTTGTAGATAGCGACTAGATGGCGTTTAGTCGCTATCTACAAAAACTGTTGCGTTAAATAACAACTACTGGAAAACTCCTCAGTGCGAAAGCTCATTTTGTATCGAGAACGCGGACTTCGCGATTACGAATGCAGTGTCCTTAATAATGCGCTGTCTGTACATAATTTTAAGTATAGCTAAAATACATTAGTTCGGCCAGCCATTAGGTTCGGCGTTCACAGAAAATAAAGTTAAATTACTTTACCGTAACTTCTACTTATTTTTCGAGGAAGACGAAGAAAATTATGGGTCTGGATATATGGGTTAGGTTTTACTCTGTGGTTTTCTTTTAAAATTACTGTTTTAGACTGATACCTATAATTGTATATGCACCGTAGTATCTATTAGGTGTTAAAGTTGTAGGAAAAAATATCATAGACAATTGTATAATTAAATAATAATAATATATGTAATCCCGGTGTGTACCAATGAGTTTTTAATTTAAAATTTATGTATGTACATTTGTTTGATAACACCACTATAGTGCCTCGGAGAGCACGTTAAGCTGTCGGTCCCGGTTTCACTATACCAACTTGTGAAACTGTTTATAGATGGGCTATTGAGTCTAATCAAAACATCGCGACGAGCTAGCCACTTGTTCGGTGTAGACTCTTACCATCGGCTACGACGAGGTGTGATTAAAACCCCTCCGCTGGGTACCCTGGGGTAAGTCTAGGCGCTCTCGGGCGCCGTAAGGACACCCGTGATGATACACAAAAAAAAACAACTGCGAATAATATAAGACGTTATAATATATTGCCGTGGGTGAAAATAGAACCCTAGACCTCTGGATTCAACCATCGAAGTAACTACTAGGACATGGAAGTTATATAAATCTTGGATTGACAAACAAATAGGTCAGGTCATATATCAGGTCAAACAGATCCGATCCGACAGTAGAGCAGGGCAAAGTTTTTACATTACGGGGGATTTCGAGTTTATTTTTATGCTTCAATTTTATTTGAATCCAATATACTGTTTTTTTTATATTTGTTTTTGGGTTTTATTACTTAAAATGGAATTAATTTATTTGCAGAAAACTTGGTATAAAATTACAAATAGATGATTCTATAATGCAATAGTATTAAAATAGGATAAATAATAAAATAAATTAATATCAGACCGTCTTGACGGCCTCAGTGTATCCACAGGACCCACCTCGTGGTATGAGTCTACTACAGCAAACAACTGTCTAGCTCGTCACGATGTTTGGATATACTTAATAGATCTATAACAGTTTCACAAGTTGGTATAGTGAAACTGGGGCCGACAGCTAGGAGCACGCCCGAGGCACTATAGTAATATCAAACAAATGTATATATTTTTTTATAATAAAAATGCATTGGTACACTCCGGGGTTAGAACCGGGGACCTAAAAACATTGTATTTTTTTAACCTAGCCAACTCGGTAACCACCTAAATAATATTCTATTTAAATAGGATACTAAATAAAATAAAGGTAAGTTTAATAATTTTGGCAATCGTAATATATTATTTCAAGTATGCTATATACGTGGTGGCCGAGTTTGTTAGACCTTGGACTTAAAAACACTTAGGTCCCTGGTTCGAATCCCGGTGTGTACCAATGAGTTTCTAATTTAAAAATGTATGTACATTTGTTTGACAGCATCACTATAGTGCCTCGGAGAGCACGTTAAGCTGTCGGTCCCGGTGGACCAACTTGTGGAACTGTTTATAGATGGGTGATTGAGTCTATTCAAAACATCGCAACGAGCTAGCCACTTGTTCGGTGTAGACTCATACCATCGGCTACGACGAGGTGGGATTAAAAAACCCCTCCGCTGGGTACCATGGGGCCGTCTAGGCGGTCTCGGGCGCTGTAAGGCACCCGTGATGATACATACATAAGTATGCTATAGATTTATCTATTTTTATTATTAAAAAAAAGCTAAAGAGCCACTTATTCTATTCCAGTTACATTGACATGTTACAAAACTCATTTAGATTTTTTAGGTGAAACTAGATTTAGCAAAATGTTTCTCTAGCCCAAGTGTGAGTTTTTTTTAACGTTTACTTTCGCGTTTACTATACTACTGCGTTAACATTTTGACCAATCACACGCTCGTATTTTTAGTTCTCAAAATTTCCGCTTGGGGCGCTGAACTATTTCCCATTCAAATTTTAGTTAACTCAAACGCGAAGTAATAGTTAGAAAACTCACACTAGAGAGAGAAGAAGAAGAAAGTGAAGAGAGAGCTTTTTTAGTAGAGATTTAAAATTAGGGATTAGTCGTAAATTTCTCTATTTCTATAAGTTCTGTAGCGGGTATGAAAAGCTTAATAGAGTTAAGAGGTATAAAGCTCTATAGGAACTTGGCCATCACGTATAAGAACTCGGCCACCATGTACGAGAACTCGGCCATCACTATCAAGAACTCGGCCACAATAGAATATGAATTATTTTGCTCGGTTTTGTTTTTCTTTTTTTGCGCGTCTTCGTCTACGTAACTTTAACCGTTTACACAGTTCACGCTACGAAAGCTCTCAAAAGGATTAAATTTTCCACGATTTTGCAACATTTTTCATTGATGCTCTGTTCCTATTGATGGTAGCGTGATGTTATATAGCCTATATATAGCCTTCGTCGATACATGGGCTATCCAACACGTAAACTATTTTTTTATTTCGAACCAGTAGTTCCTGATATTAGCGCATTCGTCTGATATTTCAGTAATTTTAAACCTTTATTTCCATAGAACTCTATTGATAAACTTTTTTTTTTTTTTTTAAATTTTTTTATTATGGACAACAAAAAGTTACAATACGAATAATAATTACAAAAAATATGGGTATATGCACAAACAGCATTATTAACCCAAGATATAAAAGTTAGTACCTACATTTAAACATAAAACATAAATCAAATCAAATCATTTATTTCATGTAAATCTTTACAGATATTTATGAATAGTCAAAAAAAAAAAAAAAGTTTAACAATGAGGCCTTAGAGTGCGTTTGGTTAGGCAGCTATTCATTAACAAAAGAACGACAAATATTTATTATACCTCGATATCACTTACCTCGATTTAGAACTTAAATTTAGAAATCTTAATATGAAAATTACTACCGAACCGAACACACTCTACATAACCAACTAGTGTAAGACTAGGTGGTTAGCTAATAAATATATTAACTAAACAGATAACAAATTGTGATACATATAATAATAGAAATAACGTATATATAAGCAAAGAAATACTAAGCAAAAATGCAATAAGCAATCATCATACTTCTTCACAAATAGCTTTTTTGATAGGTCCCTTATTAAAAAATAATATTTTCAGAACCCTAAAATGTATAAACCTAAAAACATGCCTATAAAAAAAGTCCTCGTGAAATGACTCGAATCCTTGTTCAGACATAACTTGTTGGGATAGCCAATTTTATCTCGAGCTTCGTTTGAAACTAATTGTGCGTGATCTAAAGAACTTACTATAGATATTTAGACGCCGCATACGACTTTATTTGAAACCTAAAATAAATAAATAATTATTTATATATTATTTTTTTAAAGCAAAATGCAATGAAAAATTTCCTGGTGGGTGGGAGTTGTACCCACGACCCTAGCTTTAGTGGCAAGACACTCAACCACGGAGCCAACCAGGATCCATTCTCCTCACTCTAATACACCTACATCTCTCTAAATTTGTCATTCCCATTTATCTATATATACATCACGTATAAGAACTCGGCCGCCACGTACAAGAACTCGGCCATTACGTTCGAACTCGGCCACCATGTACAGGGACCCGGCTACAACGAAAGAAAATACATCCTGCCCTATCGATATATTTCTGACTCTATTTCTATAAGTTCTGTATCAGATACCAGTATCTTAGTAGAGTTAAGAGGTATAATCTCTAAAGAAACTTGGCCACCAGATATAAGAACTTGGCCACCGTGTAAGAGAACTCGGCCACCATGTACAGGAACCCGGCTACAACGAAACAAAATACATCCTGCCCTATCGATATATTTCTGACTCTATTTCTATAAGTTCTGTATCAGATACCAGTATCTGAGTAGAGTTAAGAGGTATAAAGCTCTAAAGGAACTTGGCCACCAGATATAAGAACTTGGCCACCGTGTAAGAGAACTCGGCCACCATGTACATAAACCCGGCTACAACGAAACAAAATACATCCTGCCCTATCGATATATTTCTGTCTTTGTTCTGTTTCGGATATCAGAAGCTAGGTAGAGTCAAGAGGTATAAAGTTCTAAAGGAACTTGGCCACCATGTATAAGAACTGGGCCACCACATACAAGAACTCGGCCATAACTAATATAAAAAGACATCCTGCGCTATCTATACATTTCTGTCTCCATTTCTAGAAGTTCTGTAGCGGATCTCAGAAGCTTAGTGGAGTTAAGAGAAGATGAATCTTGGATCAATTCAGAAGGAACTTGGTGCGTGAAGTGTGCCGCTTCTTTGACATGCCGCTTTCAATTATCCTGGATTAACTGTGGTAAACGTTTGTAGCGAATTTAATTTAGGTTATAAGAAGTAAAAGTTCGTTCATTTATATAAACCTTTCAGGAATTTTCAGCGCTATAATATATTCCCAATAAATTATAATTTCAGTAATTCGACTTTGACTGCAATGAGTCAATGGGGCCGTCTAGGCGGTTTTGGGCGCCATAAGGCACTCGTGATGATATGTATGTATGTATGTATGAGTCAATGTGTTATTCCTCCTTCCCCTTTCCGTTACAGGACTTCACGAGCAGCGGCCGCATTCTGTTTCCCATAACGTGAGCGTTAGATTGTCAAAATAACGAATTCCGTTAATAGCGCGCTCTCTTCCAATCAGAGAAGGTTAAAAACTGCTCTGATTGGAGGAGAGCGCTCTAATAGCGGAAATCGTTATTTTGACAGTCTAACGATCACGTTATAAGAAACAGAATGAGGCCACAGGTAACATACTTATTCTGTGGCCGATGTACTAACCCGCACTAAAATATTTGGTGATTCGTACATCTGTCGCACTATTAAAAAGTGGAATTCTCTACCTGCTTGCTTGTTTCTTCCATCCTATAACCTTGAGCTGGCATTATAGATGAAACCAGCTCTGTACCAGTACAATACAGTTATAAGTGCTGGTTGTATTAATTCTTGGACCTGCATACTGCTTTCCATCAGGTAAATGTAGGGTCACATGCCGAGCTCCTACAAAAAAAATGAGTGGCTTGTATGCGATGCACAGACATCTAACAAAGAAACAAACAACATTCATTACTTATTGATTTATACCAAGATGGCGGTGTCAGGATCGTTTAGTATCTACCTACCAAATAGATGCAAAAACCGTCAAGTAACCTAGTCATGCCTCGGTTTTAGTCTGTGGGATCACCAGTTTTCCGGAGACTACTGCATCTATTTCTTGTCGAAGGAGTATACTTCTTTCATGGTACGTTTAAGAAACGGGCTATTGATTTGGTCATAAAGCAGAGGATATTAATGCAAATACGTCCATGTCGCCGCCCATTTCGTTACCGCATCATATAGCCGGCATAGTTGGACCGATCAATATTGTTAACAACAATGTATTGTTTGACCCCATTCATGGACTTTGTAGGTCTGCTTGACATCAGGTAGATACAAAGTCACATTCCGTGATTTAAAAAAACTAGTTTAAGGCTGGGTACAGAGGAAAATTATCGATTATATCGGAAAGGCTTTTAATCATACTTTGCGATCACAAGTCCGGGAACACTGCAGATCACTCCCCGGTTTCTTAACCACCAGGGTCATCCATAAAGAGCATTGAGTCTTCTGGCTATGTTTTTTTTTAATAAAAGCTCAACATGTGACCTTGCATCCGCCTGATGTTAAGCAGTATGCAATGTCCAGAAATTATAGCAACAAGCGGATGCATACAGGTGCACCGCTGATTGCCATCATTATGCCGGCTTCAGATTCTATTCACGCTTCGTTTTAATAGTACGGCAGATGTATGAATCGCCAAAACGTTTAGTACGAGTTGGTACATCTATATATATATATAGGCTATATATTGTTATATTAGATATCATTGTCGACCCCATTCATGGACTTTGTAGCCCTCACAACCAGGTAGATGCCGTGCTCGAATAATAAAAAAAACAGAGTATCAGAAGTTTTAAAGATTTTCACTCCACCTACTATCCAGCTTTACAATGTTAAATGTCCACATTTAACATATTCTTTAATTCCCAGGAGAATTGTGATTAAATTTCAACCTTAATCGATTGGTAATAAAGACAAAAGTATCATAAAAACTGTTAGATAAAATGTACAGTCACAAAAGAAATTAGCGTCAATAATCTAAATTGCCTCTTGGATTATCCAGTACCGAATCTACGATAATCAACACGACTGTACCAAAATCCCACCGTTCCCATTTTGGAAATCCTTTTGTAGCAACTTTACTGAGGGAAGCACTCCAAACTTAGTCTAAGAACAAGAATAAAGGTTGATGTACACATGTCTGTTTTTTTTTTTACGAGAGCACGGCATGTGACCTTACATCCATCTGATGGAAAGCAGTATGCAGGTCCAAGAATTAATACAACCAGCTAAGTGCTGGTTTCATCCATTATCCTGGCTTAAGGACTGCATTCGTAATCGCGAAGTTCTCCCTACAAAGTGAGCTGTAGCACTTCCAGTAATACTCGATTACTGTTTGTTGCAGAATTAAAATATTTTTTTTGTCGGTTATTGTATTTATTAATCTCTCTGTGTTGGGGTCTATTTTTTCGAAATCAGATTTTTTAAATATTATGATACAATAAGCTTTAATACCCACAACAGAAAGATTTTAGCGTACAATTACCAACATAAAAATAATAATTGAACTTCGACTAACAGCCAAGTTGTAATGTTGGAAGTACGTATGTATGGGCATCAAGTCGACTACAGAGCCCATTCAGCTTTGTTTGAAGGAAACGCGAAAGCAAATAGAACATCCTACATTTATTGCAATTGCGACAGATGTACGAATCACAATGTTATTACTCAGTAGCCGTAGCACGGCCAAGCTAAGACAAGATATGGGGTCGCGAACCAATGTCAAAAGTAACTATTTTTTAATATCAACCAATCAAAGCGCTGCAAACTTGCACCTGATTGACTGATATAAAAAAACGTTTTGTTTGACTTTATCTCTTGTCTTGGCCGTGCTACGAGTGCTGATGTTACTTAAACTCATTTTGTCTCGGGTTTTTATAGGAGTTAATTTTTTATTTTATGACCTTTTTAAAAATATATTTATTTCCAAAGAAAATGGGCGATGTTTCTTTATAGAGACAAAAGGCTGGGATTTACTTGTTTTGTAACCTATTAGCGGTAACGCTATTTAGCGGGCAGAGTAACGCCACTTAACAGCATAGTAACGCCATTTAGCAGGCATAGTAACGTCATTTAGCGGGCATAGTTACGCCATTTAGGCATAGTGATATGAGAATGGGTTAATCCCTCCGCTTCGCTGGGTACCCAGAGGCCGTTTAAACGGTTCTCGGGAGGGACGAACTAGCCACCTGTTGGGTGTAGACTCATACCATCGGCTACGACGAGGTGGAATTAAAGACCCCTACGCTGGGTACCCTGAGGCCGTCTAGGCGGTCTCGAGCACCGTAAGGCACCTGTGATGATATTTATTTTTATTTATGAATACCGGCGTTAAAATTTAACTTTGTAAAAAAGTTAAAGTTTGAAGTTTAATGAAAAAGTTACTTTAATTTTTAACATTAATATCACTATCTAGTGTATGCACGCCTTTATGTTGAACGTTTGAATAAAAGGTATCACCGAATCGCGCAAACTTTCATCTTTGTAGGATTTGAATAGAGCCTTACACAATTTTATTTATTGTAATGTTTAAAATATCTTTACTATTATTTTTACGACCAATAAAATTTTTCGCTGCCACTATGTTAGCTGAATGATGCGATTAGAAAACGTTATTTTAGTTGCTTTATCATTAGCGGGTATAGTATTGTCACACCGTGAGATATTACTATACTCGCTAAATCGGGTTACTATGCCTGCTAAATGGGATTACTATGCTCATGACGAAAATATTCGACCAATGTATGTTACCAGTAATGACTTATGGCACTGAAACGTGGATCTCAATATGAACCTCATTAGCAAGCTCAAAACATCAGCACATCTAGCTATGGAGAGGGATATGCTCGGAGTCTCTCTAAGAGATCGAATCAGAAATGAGGAGATCCGTAGACGAACCAAAGTTACCGACATAGCCCATTGAATCAGCAAGTTGAAATGGCAGTGGGCAGGCACATAGCACGCAGAACTGATGGCCGACGGGGCCGTAAAGTTCTCGAATGGAGACCTCGCACGGGCAAGCACATCGTAGGACGTCCAGGGTGGACCGACGACTATATTAAGCCAGCAGGAACTCGCTGGATGTAAGCCGCTTTCAACTGGTCTTTTTGGAAATCTATAGGAGAGGCTTATGTCCAGCAGTGGACGTCCTATGGCTGATTATGATGCCCGATAAATAGTGCTACTATGCCCGCTAAATAGCGTAACTAGCCCGCTAAATGACGTTACTATGCCTGCTAAATGGCGTTACTATGCTGTTAAGTGGCGTTACTCTGCCCGCTAAATAGCGTTACCGCTAATAGGTTACAAAACAAGTAAATCCCAGCCTTTTGTCTCTATAAAGAAACATCGCCCATTTTCTTTGGAAATAAATATATTTTTAAAAAGGTCATAAAATAAATACCTCGTAAATAATATAAAACGAAAACCATGTCACGTAATCGTAAGCCTAATTCGTTTGGAACGACAACGACAAGCAAATCGTTTCCAAGTTGCCTTCGTTTTTCTTTTTCCCATAAAGTATTTTCAGGTCGCCACATTCACAATAATAAATTCAGTGGAATAAGCTGGCAAATCCCCTATTTACATTGATGTAAGAAGCCTCATATGTGTAGGTGGAATGGAGAAGGCATCTATATATAAATTACTGGTATCTTGGTGCTTAAATCTATACTATAATATTATAAAACTGAAGAGTTTGCTTGTCTATATATAAATACAAATACAAATATATATAAATACCATCACGTGTGCCTATTTGGCTCCCGAGAACCATTTAAACGGCCTCAGGGTATCCAGCGGAGGGATTAACCCATCCTCATTTCGCTATGGTATTCGGAGGCAACACCTAACAAGTGGCTTGAAGTGGTTTGAATTGAAAAAATCTTTTAGTGTTGGATAGCCAATTTATAGATATCTTCAGTTGCATGCGCTGCGTAAACGGTTAAAGATACGCAGACGAATTTGCGCGAGTCAGCTAGTAAATAATAATATGTAGGACACACATATTTTCCTAGTGTGAGTCTTCTAACAAATACTTTGCGATTGAGTTAATTAAAATTAGTATAGAAAACAGAACAGCGCCTCAGACAAGAGGAATTCTAGTAAGTCTTGCATAGTATTTTGGTCTGCCAAGGTGTTGGAATTTTTGTGGAACGTGTTTAGTTAGAGCGAGCTGATTGAATCCTGTAGTATTTGATTAGTTTAGAGAGAATAATAAACACAGTGGGGAAGAACTTTGTAATCTTAAAAGTGCTGTAATTTATTTGGAGGTATAAGGCTGGGAACACTGCAATCCAATCCTATCCTAGCTAGCTACCAACCATGTTTTGAACCAGGCATAGAATCCATGAATAAATAAGTGAGGGTAATTAGTTATATTATTTTTCAATATCCATCTCCTTTTTAGTTATAATTTACAATGTCGAAATATTTTATTTTTATTATCATTATATAAATTAATCTAAATAAGTCTAAGATTGGGAACAAAAGGTACCCATGACGTTGAATAGTCACGGAAACCTTTTGCCCCAAGAGGAAACTGGACTTAGAGTCTCCAGATTTTACATTTTTTTTTTCTTAAGCCGGCATAATGATGGCAACCAGCTGTGCACCTGTATGCATCCGCTTGTTGCTATCATTCCTGGACATTGCATACTGCTTAACATCAGGTAGATGCAAGGTCACATGTTCAGCTATTTTAATAAAAATAAAAAAAAACTTTTTTCTCTACTACTAATCTTTTTACTTAAATAAAATATAAATAAAAAGGTGACATGTCTTTCAGTGCTTTATAGGTTATATTGTGGAAGGATAGTATACTAACGTTTTGGCATACTACTACCTCTTGCGTAGGATTCATTTTAATTTATTAGAATATTTCGTTTATTATAAAAGAATATGATAGGATGGCAACTTTTATCTAATACTTAGTTTGTTATAAAAAAACTGAGTTACAAAAAATAACACTTAAATTTTACCCTGTATACTTACAGGGTGAATTTGAAAGGTTGTACTTTCAAATTCACAAAGCGAAATACATTTCCCATGGAACCATGTGTCGCAAATGAAAAAAAAAGGTTTCCCCATACAAATTGGTAATTTTAACCATAACTAGTTTGTATGGAGAAGGCATTTTTTTTTTCATTTCTATTTTTCCACGGGAAATTTATAGATTTGATCAATAGAACCTTATATTGGATTGCATTTTCTTTTGTATATAATTTAGTTAAAATAATCAAAGATGTATCTACCTGGTTGCCATCATTATGCTAGCTTAAGAAAAAAAAAATGTAAAATCTGGAGACTCTAAGTCCAGTTTCCTCTTGGGGCAAAAGGTTTCCGTGACTATTCAACGTCATGGGTACCCTTTGTTCCCAATCTAAGATTAATTTATATAATGATAATAAAAATAAAATATTTATATATATATCATCACGGGTGCCTTACGGCGCCCGAGACCGCCTAGACGGCCCCAGGGTACCCAGCGGAGGGGTTTTAATCCCACCTCGTTGTAGCCGATGGTATGAGTCTACACCGAACAAGTGGCTAGCTCGTCGCGATGTTTTGGATAGACTCAATAACCCATCTATAAACAGTTTCACAAGTTGGTATAGTGAAACCGGGACTGACAGCTTAACGTGCTCTCCGAGGCACTATAGTGGTGTTGTCAAACAAATGTACATAAATTTTTTAATTAAAAACTTATTGGTACACACCGGGATTCGAACCAGGGACCTAAGCGTTTTTTAAGTCCAAGGTCTAACCAACTAGGCCACCACGTATATAACTGCAGTGTTCCCAGCCTTATACCTCCAAATAAATGACAAAGACCCTTTACAGCAGCTATTTTTTTTATTTCTTATATCTAATATTGTTTATTATCACTTTTTCAGAAATATGACAATGCCCATTTACAGCTACTATTAATATCTATTTTTTATTAATGTTTTATTTACTTGACAAAACCCCTTTACAGTTGCTATTAATTAAATTTGTTGTATTTTATTGTTATTTGTTAAATTTATTATGTAGTTACTTTTCTCCTATAAATATACTGTTCTGATTTTTGTCAAATTATGACAATTACTAAGTTTTCCAAAAGTGTACCTATGGTTGCAAATAAATGAATATGAATATTAGCCCAAAGCTCAACCTTTCAAAGTCGCATGTATAACAAACTATTTAGAAAAATACCGCATCCAAATGGATTTCTAACATCACTGTAGGAAATCGACAAACAGTCTTACATGAGCTAGTCTATTTTAGGCGCCGACCCCGAAGTAGAAATGTTGCATTTTGTATAGGATCGACCTGGCTCCATCAAGGTAGTCCATGAATAACCTGCAATATACATACTGCCTGTAGCGTATGTGTGGAATGAACTTAATCTAGCGACTATAGTTTGACTTTTAAGGACACTGCGCATTCGCCATAGCGAAGTCTGCGTTCTCCATACAAAATGAGCTTTCGCACTTCCAGTATTACTCGACTACTGAATAATATTTTTGTCGTTCATTGTATTAATTAATCTTTCTGTGTTGGGTATTTTATGTAATCAGAAAAAAAAACTTTTTAATATTATGATACAAAGAATATACGAGGGCTATCCAGAAAGTAGATTACGTTTTGGAATAAAAAATAAACAAAGTATAGGAAACAAATTTTATTATATACAGATGAAAGCCACACTCAAATACTACTTTTCGACATAGTCACCATTCAAATTAAGGCATTTATCGTAGCGATGTACGAGCTTGGAAATTCCTTCGTCGAAAAAATCGGCCGCCTGCGCCTTCAACCACTTCGTTACCTCTTCTTTCGCTGATGATTTCGTACAACAAACTTCGCGAAATTTGTGGAAAACTCAAAGAAAGTTCCGTTATTGTGAACCTTCGATTTTCACGGACTTTAACATCGACTTTTTCGACAAGTTCGGCAGTCACTATGCTGGGTCTCCCACTTCGATCTTCGTCGTGAACATTGGTTCGGCCATTTTTAAATCTGATGACCCACTGACGCACTCCACCTTCAGTGATAATGTTGTCCCCATACACTTCACAAAGCTGCCGATAGATTTCGTATATTACCCACAGCACAACAGAAAGATTTTTGCGTACAATTACCAACATAAAACTAATAATTGAACTTTGACTGACAGCCAAGTTGTAATATTGAAAGTACGCGTGTTCAAGACCATTGCAGAGCTACTAAGATAGTTTTATATCTCGGTAACGGGTATTACAGCCTTAAAAAAAAAAGATTTCTATGAAAATCAATAAATGAAAATCGAATTAAAATATCATGGAGCAACGTGAGGGGTGTAAAAACCGTTTAAGGGTGGTTTTCTCTACCGTATATCTCTGGAACGACGAGTGCTACTATCTTAAATTTATATGTCTAGACTCTTCTGAACTAATAGACATGTGTTTCACTTTTTAATAGAAAAAGTAAAACTGGCGTCTTAACTTATTTTTATTTAATACAGCGCAGCGGCCATATTCTGTTTATTATAACGGAAACATTACAATAATTAAATCCTATAATTATGCCATTTATCTATCAATTAGATTATAGTCAATGTCTACTTATTCTTGGTGAAACGAATCTTGCTCTGCTTAATTTTAGCCATTATTTAAAATTATGTTGTTGTTAACCTAACAACTCTTGCTTTATGTAGTGTATACCTTTTCTTTTTTTTTGTATGATTCTGTGAATTATCTGACTTAACCACATTCCGGTAGGAATAATGGTGGCACATTGTAATAATAATTATTAAATAATCAGCAACAATAAATACTAAAAAAAATAATGCACTCTATTATTCCCTTGTAGGTATTATAGGTACATTTTCCTTGAAAGTTTTTTTTTTTATAGGAACACGACATCTGACTTTGTACCTTGTGGTGAGCAGAACTACAAACTCCATGAATCAATAATTGTTCTTAAACAATATTGATCGCTCCCACTATGCCGGCTAAATGATGCGATTACGAAATGGGGGGCGACAATAACGAATTCGTTCTGCTGAATTAGTTTCTTCTGCCATATCGTCAATTCAACTACCCATTTCGTAACCGCACCCTGAAAGGAGACATTAAATGGATTTCGTTTGACATTGTAACGTTACCTTTAAAAGAAACAGAACATGGCCTCAGAGGTCATAAACTGTTAATAAATAATACTCATCATCATCATACCAGCCTTTCATGCGTCCACTGCTGGACATAGGCCTCCCCCAAGGATCGCCACAACGACCGGTTCTGCGCCGCCTGCAGCCATCGGCTTCCCGCGACCTTTTTCAGGTCGTCTGTCCATCTTGTGGGGGGCCTGCCTCTGCTGCGTCCTCAGCACGCCGTCGCCACTCGAGAACCTTAATGCCCCAACAGTCTGCCCACTGCCACAATAAAAAATATAATTTTATGTAATATAAATGCAAAACTTTCAAGCCAAAATGTACCTATAATACCTACAAGGGAATAGAGTGCATGAATTTTTAACGTCATATTTATAGGATTTCAATATTTTGACAACCTAACGTTTCCGTTATAAGAAACAGAATGTGGTCCCAATAAGCTCTAGACTTGTACTATGTGTACCAGAAACAACAATACTAACACATATTATTTTGCTACATACGCTAGTTTATTATATTCTCTCGTTACCACCGCCTATACAGTTGCAAAAAACATCAAGTGACCTAGTCATGTTTCGGTTTTAGTCTGTGGGTTCACTGGTTTTTAAGAGGTTACTGCATCGATTTCTTGTCGAGGTGGTAGTTAGTAGATCTTTCGCGTTAACTATACTACCGCGTTAACATTTTGACCAATCACACGGCCGCATTTCTAGTTCTCAAAATTTCCGCTTGGAGCGCTGAACCATTTCCCATACAAATTTTAGTTAATTCAAACGCAAAGTAATAGTTACAAAACTCACACTAGGGGTACTGGGTGCGATTACGAAATGGGTGGTTGAATTAACGATAAGGCATTCAAAATATACTCGTAATGCAATTCGTCTATGTCGCCGCCCATTTCGTAATCATATAATTTAGCCGGCATAGTGGGAGCGATTAATGTTGGAACACTTATTGATTGACCCCATTCATGGTTTTTGTAGGTCTGCTCACCACAAAGTTACATGCCGTGCTCCAATAAAAAAAAACTGTAATTAAACTGTTTTTTTTTTGTTTCAGTTAATGAAATGAGATGAACAAGAAGTTGTTTAGTGGCCAGAGCTTTAGTAAAGGCGAGTGACATGATCACATGACATCCAACATGGAGGTGAAGATGGGAAGAATCTACTGTCTCGCGTTTATTCCAATTTTGGTGAGTTTCTTTACTTTTTTTCTAAAGTCAAATCATTTACTTCATATACATCTTTACAGATATTTATGAATAGTCAAAAAAAAAAGTTAACAATGAGGCCTTAGAGTGCGTTTTGTTAGACAAAAGAACGACAAATATTTATTATACCTCGATATCAGATTTAGAACTTAAACGCGATGGAATGGAAATCATAATATGAAAAATACTACCGAATCGAACAAACACTACATAACCAACTAGTGTAAGACTAGGTGGTTAGCTGATCCCATTGACCTGTCAATCATTATCTGCCATACAAGGGACTTCACCGACCATATCCACGCCTTAAATATTTATTCTAAATAAAATCTTTTATTTATATTGTTATATTAAATATTTAAAGATAAAAATGCAATGAAAAAAATCCTGGTGGCGGGACTCGAACCCACGAACCTCGCTATCGCGGCAAGGCGCTCAACCGCTGAGTCAACCAGGTCAATTTGCGATTACGTTCAATTCATATGTTGTATACGCTGTAAACACCGGTTCAACATGCTTTTTCTATTGTATGGTATTTCAAATGACATCTCCTATATTATTGTCTTTACTTAAATACCCGTGTGAAAAAGAAATGGAATTAATGATGTCGAATGATGTTATATACTAATAATATGTTAACTCGTACTAAACGTTTTGGCGATTCATACATCTGCCGTACTATTAAAATGTGGAATGCTCTACCAGCTTGCGTGTTTCCTTCCTCTTATAACCTAGAGTTCTTTAAACGAAGCGTGAATAGGCATCTTAAGCCGGCATAATGATGGTAACCAGCGGTGCAACTGCATGCATCCGCGTGTTGCTATAATTCCTCGGCATTGCATACTGCTTAACATCAGGGTCACATCTAAAAAAAAATTATAAAAAAAATATTGAAGATCAAAAGGGGTATGTTAGGGCGATTTAGCCACTTTGAGTATTTATTAATTTTTGATGATGAATGAAAGACGAAACAAATACAGAATGTTAGTGGATAACGTTTATAGGGAGCGTTTTTATAGATAAAGAAGATACATTTGAGATGTCCTTAAAAAAAGACGAACACTAACACCAGTATTCATAAAAACTTATGAATACTATATAGGTTTTGTCTATTTTATTTAGCAACAAAAATGAATATGCGTAAGAGACAAAACTTTCTATAACTAAAGTGTTCTTCAAGGACTCAATAAGTTTTTATAAAGGCCAGTAGTCTATAAAACAGACGCAGTAGCGTGCTCTATGCTTACCTCTTAACATAGGCGTGAGGTGTGTATGTATTTATGTTTTTTTATTTTATTTAATATAAGATTATTCTAATAAGGAATTTATAAAAAATGCATAAATATAAAAAAAAATACTGAAAAAAAAACAGACTCCTCTGCTATCTAGTATTAGAAACTAGGACTTCTAACTTCACTCGTATAGAGTTAGTAGAAGAAAGCTAATAGAGGGCGTCTGTGTCTAAGTAGATAACAAGCAATGACAAAATTCGTGAGGGGTGACTGAAACCTGGTTGGCTCAGCGATTGATAGCCTAGCCGCGATAGCGAGGTTCGTGGGTTCGAGTCCCACCCCCCAGGATTTTTTTCATCGCATTTTTATCTTTAAAAATTTAATATATGTAAATTTAAAGCAAATTTATCTACAATCCCCACTATTGTAGGTACACATATTATTCTTCATAGGAAATAAACGCCAATTTCTTAACTAAGAACTGTAAAAAAAACAGTAAGTAAATCCCTTCTGTAAAAACTATGAACAAATATAGCCTCAGGGTTTCCAACCATAAAGCATCTGTAGCTTTCTTAACGACCAGTTTTTCTTTTAACTTTGAAGCTAAAATGTAGTTAAACCTAGCGAAAATAAACTAAATAAAAAAACCCTATTTGGCTCCAAAGCGCTTCGCAAAACACTTGCTACCAATGAGGTTGTTTTATTTCTGGAGGCGCATTTTTACTTTATTTATTTCTTACTTGATTCTTATTACATCTCATTATTTAAAAAAAAAAATCATAAGTTCTTTTAAATTAGGATAGAGTAAGAAATATTTAATAATAATAATATGTAGGACTATTTATGTAAATTACATATTATTATTAAATATTTATTACCAGAGTAATATATGTATATAGCTCTGGTCACATACTAAGCTCTAGGCTTGTACCATGTCTATCAGAAACAACAATATAATATATATTATATTTAATAAACACCCGGAACATAACAAACTGATCAGAAAAACGTACTAATATTTTTTTGCCATGGATGGGAATCGAACCTACGGTATACAACTCCGGATACAACGCCAAAGGCGCAACCATTATTCTACGGAGTCTTTGCACCTCCACGTATTTTTTTTTTCTAAAAAATCTTTAATATTACTGAGGCTCTACCATGGGTTTGCGCATTATAGCAACGTAACGTATTCATTTACGTATACGTGAGCAACAAACAACCAATAGGATCGCTTTATTTTTGGTAACAATAAAGCGATCCTATTGGTTGTTGCTCATCATCATACCAGCCTTTCGCGCGTCCACTGCTGGACATAGGCCTCCCCCAAGGATCGCCACAACAACCGGTTCTAGTGGGCGATTCTCGCGCTTTCGACATTCATCTCGATTCGAGATTTTTAAACAAAAAATGACTAAATAAGCCATTTTTCGTTCAATATTTGTATATTTATTAATTAATATTTATTGTTTATTTCGTTTAATGTTCGATGTTTTTAAACAAAAAATGGCATATTTAGTCTTTTTTCGTTTAAAAATCTCGAATCGAGATGAATGTCGAAAGCGCAAGAATCGCCCACCTGCGCCGCCTGTATCCATCGGCTTCCCGCGACCTTTTTCAGGTCGTCGGTCCATCTTGTGGGGGGCCTACCTCTGCTGCGTCCTCCAGCACGGTTGTTGCTCAGGTATACGTAAATGAATACGTTACGTTTCTACAATGCGCAAACCCATGGTAGAGCCTCTGAAAGCAACGTTAGACGTTTTTAGACGTTTGAGTTCTCGAATCCATTTCCTAGCTTCTCAGTGATCTATGAAATATATTGTTCTTACTTTATTTTTGTAAAAACTGAACGATAGAACGGATATTATTATGTCGTTTAACATACTGTAAGTAAGAACGATTTATCGCCCCCAGTTGCTGCTCTATATAAAACAATATTTATCTCAATGTTTGCTACAGTGCGCTTTCCTGTCTGATTGCAGGCAAAAGGAATATTCTATTGAATAAATATTGGTTCGAGATGTTCTCTTAACGTTTGCTTCAAAGAAAATCATCGTGAACGCAAATAAAATATTTTGAGTTGGTTTATTACTTTACGGAAGTACCTATGCGAGGGAGGATCGAAAAGTCTTTCAAATTCAAGAAAACACAAAATGCACAATATATTTCAATATAATATCTATTGGAGATCTTCTTCTTTTCCAAAGCCAAAAAGTTTTTTTTTATTTCAACTTTTTTTTAAAAATAATATGTAGGACAATTTACATATAATACTCTGTTCACAAACCACTCTAGGCTTGGACTATGTGTACTCTGGTACATATTATCTTTATAAACACCCAGACCATGACAAACTGTACAGAAAAAACGTATCTCTACTGTTTTTGTTTTGCCCTAGGTGGGAATCGAAACCACGACCTCCGGATACAACGGTCAAATTGTTAGGTTACCTATTTTTAATCTTATTATTTTTCGCCTGTATTTGGGTAAACCATGAAAGTATGAATAATATGGAAATGCCTAGGGCATAAAATCGCCTGCCTAGTAGGAGACGGCCGTCTTCCATAAACCCAAACAAAATGTTAAGGCAAAAATTATAACCAATCAATGCTCAAGTACAGAATATGGCAGCAATAAACATGTTTGACATTTGACTTCACAGCTGGTAAGTAGAAATCAAATGTCAAACATGTTTATTGCTGCCATAGCACTTTTGTATATTTTTCATGTTCACCGGTATTCAGGATCCAGTTTCTTTTTTCACCAGTTCACTTAAAGATATAGTAGCAAGGATATGAAATAAATAATAAATACCATCACAGGTGCCTATTTGGCTGCCGAGAACCGTTTAAACGGTCTCAGGGTACCCAGCGGAGGGATTAACACCCGTCCTCATTTCGCTGATGGTATTCGGAGGCAACACTCAACAAGTGGCGAGCTTGTTGCGGTGTTTATGATAACATAGCCTCGTTGTAAAGAGCGGTCACCCATCCCAGGTCCGGCCTTGATGTCATCTGCTCAACCTTGTTATCAGTTGCGCAGTGACTTAACAACTAGGCTGGGCCGCTTTTTTTTACGATATTGAACTAGTAATGCAAATTCTTCAAAATCTTTTGTAACCGCATCATTTAGCCGTCAAATTTGTATTGATTGACCACATTCATGGACTTTGTAGGTCTTCTTACCACCAGATACAATACATAGATAATACCATACGTCTATTTTAAAAAAAACATCTGTCGGTCTTGTGTAGGTAGGTACTCTTAAAATTTTCGTCAAATCGAAGGCAAAATAATTAACAGTAAAAGAATATCAGGTAGCAAATGCTCGTATACTCAGTATATTTGTACTAATTACTCTTCATACATCAAAGCAAATGTATATTTGTCTATTATCCTATACGCCTGAACGAATTTAATATGCAAATTGGTACGTAGGTATAATACGTATATTACTGCCTATCTATAGGTTTAATGTGAAACGCTTAGTTTTGAAATGCTTTGAACCCTTTTCTTTAAAGTTTTAAGGTTGAATTTTCATTGTTGTTTTTTAAATTATTTATTGTTGTTTTTGAACCTTAAAGGTCACTCACGTTAAGGGCCTTGACGCCCATACAAACGTACTTCCAATATTACAACTTGGCTGTTGGTCGAAGTTCAATATTTTTTTTTTATGTTCGTAATTGTACGTAAAAGCTTTCTGTTATGGGTAATATTTATTTTTGTATTAAAATATTTAAAAAAAAATCTGATTTTGAAAAAAAAAAAAAACACCCAACACAGAAATAAATACTATGACCGACAAAAATATGATTTTAATTTGTAGCCTCCGTAGACTAGTGGTTGCGCCTTTGGCGTTGTATCCGGAGGTCGTGGGTTCGATTTCCACCCATGGCAAAAAATATTATCTAGTACCTTTTTTCTGTACAGTTTGTCATGGTCTGGGTATTTATAAAATATAATATGTATTATATCGTTGCTTCTGGTACACATAGTACAAGCCTAGAGCTTAGTTTGTGACCAGAGCAATATGTCTAATTTGTCCTACATATAAAAAAAAAAATCTGCGAGAAACGTATTATTGGAAGTGCGAAAGCTCATTTTGTATAGAAAACGCAGACTGCACGGTTACGAATGCGGTGTCCTTAAAGGCGTCTTCCATCTAATAATATATATGTCTGCAAATTTCAAATTTACTTTTTGAAAAGCAAATTTATTCTCTTCCTTTCATGAGGCTTTTCAGTTATTACCATCCAATAAGCCAAATTATGATCGGTCCCGATGGAATACGCACATTCATCAAAGACCCTATTCGAAATTCCATAAGCTATTTCACTTTTAAATTTAAGTTAGTCAGTTTTCAGTCACAAACTGACAGGTTTTTAAACGCCACATCTTGACCTGGATATATTGGAATACTTTATCCAGGCTACTTGAGGCAACACTAAGAATGATATTTTATGCCCTGCAGGTGTCTTTACCAGTCAGCAAATCATCTTTAACTATACTCTCAACAACTTCACCGTGTCATGGGAATTCCATTTCCATTCCATTTCTCATTTCGTTTCCGTACTACATGCACTGGCAATAAAATGCACACACATACAGTGGATGACAGGCCCACCAGAACAAAAAGGTATGGTTATATATGACGCACGATAAGAAAGTGGAATGCCTTGCCTGCGTGCGTCTTCCCTTCTTCCTTTAATACTGAGTCCTTTAAGCGAGGCGTGTATAAGTTTCTCAAGCAGACATAGTGGAATCAACCAATTGAAGCAAGCATCATTAATACTATTAGTTGAGAACATTCTTGGACGTCTCATTGCCACTTCCCATCAAGTGGATGTAGGCTCACATGTCCTGCTCTATTAAAATGAAAAAAAAAATAGACATAAAAGCAATATTGTTTTACCCTTGCTTTGTAACAACATTTGCACCTTCAAATAAGGTACCGATGTATGTAATAAAGGCCAACACGTAAGGGGAGACAATAAAAAATGAGTATCACACCGAAAGCACTCTTCACTCTTCGACAATCGACATGTGCCCTTGGGTTTCAATGGACGATGTTATGCATTTGTTTTTATGTTGATTAAAATCTTGTTTTTCTCACATTTTATTTGGTATATTTATCAATATGTATGTACATTTGTTTGACAATACCATTACCACCACCCTATTATGGGTTTAAACCTACTTCGCGGTCTCAAGTCCAGGAACGCTGCAGTTCTTTCCTTGCCTTCCAACCACGCGATGGACTCGACACCCGCATGGTGAAACCACGGATAGCTAAGAACATTGTCTCTCTCTCTCTGCCGTGAGAGCTATCGGTGCTAGTGTCTCTATACTAACTTTTAAGGTGAGAGGAAGGTCTCTATAACTTCGCTAGGCCGGTCTCGTTAACACCGCCCATACGGATGCAAAAACCCTTAAGTGAAATAGTCATGTTTCGGGTTTAGTCTGTGGACTCTCTCGTTTTCAGGAGACCACTGCATCGATTTATTATCGAGGTGGTAGTTTCCTTTTAGGATGCGGTTACGAAATGGGTAGTTGAATTGACGATAAGGCAGCGAATATATTAAAATATACTCGTAATGCAATTCACCCCCCATTTCGTATAGTGGGAGCGATCAATATTTTTTAAGAACAATTATTGATTGACCCCATTCATGGACTTTGTAGGTCTTCTCACCATCAGGTAGATACAAAGTCACATGTCATGCAGCAATAAAAAAAAAACTTGTGTAACTGTTTATAGACGAGGTGAAACCCCACCTGGTGTTTGGGCACCCTAGGTGGTACTTTTTGTCTTGGTGTTTATAAAATACTAGCAGGTCCGCGAACTTTTTCTGCGTAACTATAACCGTTTACGCAGCGCACGAAACGGAAGCTCTCATAGGGAATAAATTTTCCCCATTTTTGTAACATCTTTCATTTACGCTCCGCTCCTATTGATCGTTACGTGAAGTTATGTAGCCTATAGCCTTCCTCGAAAATGGGCTATCCAACACTAAATTAATTGTTCAATTGGAACCAGTAGTTCCTGAGATTAGCGCGTTCAAACAAACAAACAAACAAATTCTTCAGCTTTATAATATTAGTATACATTTATTTTTATTATTATATCTCATTGCAAATTTCTAAACAAAGCAAAATAAAATAATAATAATTATAAAAGATGACTGATGATGAATATACGTGGTGGCCGAGTTGGTTAGACCTTGGACTTAAAAACCTAAGGTCCCTGGTTCGAATCCCGGTGTGTACCAATGAGTTTTTAATTTAAAAATTTATGTACATTTGTTTGACAACACCACTATAGTGCCTCGGAGAGCACGTTAAGCTGTCGGTCCCGGTTTCACTATACCAACTTGTGAAACTGTTTATAGATGGGTTAATGAGTCTATTCAAAACATCGCGACGAGCTAGCCACTTGTTTGGTGTAGACCATCGGCTACGACGAGGTGGGATTAAAACCCCTCCGCTGGGTACCCTGGGGCCGTCTAGGCGGTCTCGGGCGCCGTAAGGCACCCGTGATGATATGTACTTTAACGAAACATTTACAAAGGTAGCTACGAGTAGATATGTATTTGCTTTCCAAATATTAATTAATATTGAATGCTGAAACCTACACATATTAATTCGATTAATATACAATATAAATACAGAGATGATTAAATGTCAGTCATTGAAGTTATTTATACACTCTCTCAGTAGGTAGTTATATTAAATTAATTAATTAAATAAACACTAGAAAAGCCTAAATTGTTGAAATTTAAGAATTGTCTTTGGTTAAAAAGACGAAGATTTTAAATTTACTTTTGAATTTAATTTTGTTATGTTTAAAAATAAAGTGTCAATATATCTTCACGGGTGCCTTACGGCGCCCGAGACCGCCTAGACGGCCCCAGGGTACCCAGCGGAGGGGTTTTAATCCCACCTCGTCGTAGCCGATGGTATGAGTCTACACCGAACAAGTGGCTAGCTCGTCGCGATGTTTTGGATAGACTCAATAACCCTATAAACAGTTTCACAAGTTGGTATAGTGAAACCGGTACCGACAGCTTAACGTGCTCTCCGAGGCACTATAGTGGTGTTGTCAAACAAATGTACATAAATTTTTAAATTAAAAACTCTTTGGTACACACCGGGATTCGAACCAGGGACCTAAGTGTTTTTTAAGTCCAAGGTCTAACCAACTCGCCACCACGTATATATTTTATCTGTTGAAGTAAATAATTGAATAATAGTTAATTAAGTGGAAAGAAGACACCTATTCCGTTTCTGTTGCCACCGCTCAAATAGATGCAAAATTCATAAATGACCTAGTCGTGATAAGGTTTTAAGTCAGTGGTTTCACCAGTTTTCAGGAGACAATTGCACATATGTGTTGACGAGGTGATAGTGTTCTTTTAGGGTGCGGTTACGAAACGCGTAGTTAATTTGACCATAAAGCAACGATCAAATCAAATCAAATATTATTTATTTCATGTAAATCTTTACAGATATTTATGAATAGTCAAAAAAAAAGAAAAGTTTTAACAATAAGGTCTAGAGTGCGTTTGGTTAGGCTGCTATTATAGATTCATTAATAAAAGGTGTCATAAATAAAAGTATTAAAAAAAACCAACCAACCGAACGCACGCTACATAACCAACTAGTGTAAGACTAGGTGGTTAGCTGATTCCATTGACCTTTCGATTATCATCTGCCATACAAGGGTGCCACCGAGGCGACCAACCTCACCAACCATATTAAACAACGGTGATTTTCTTACTATGAGATAGATACAGAGTCAATTGCCGTGCCCAAAATTGTACCTATATTCGAGTATGCGATCTTAATGCATGTCCTTTTTAGTTTTTTATCCTTTTTACTTACATTCTTTTAAAATTTTAAGTGCACTATAGAGCTCTATTTAAGGGCCCTGGAGTCGACTTGGAGCCCATACAAACGTACTTCCAATATTACAACTTGGCTGTTGGCCGAAGTTCAATTTTTTTTTCTGTTCGTAATTGTACGCCAAAATCTTTCAGTTGTGGGTATTTTTTTTTTGTATCATAAGATTTAAAAAAATTAAAATTCTACTTTCGAAAAAAATTTAAATAATGACCCAACACAGAAAAATTAATAAATACAATGTCCGACAAAAATATTATTTTAATTCTGCGACAAACAGTATTTGAGTATTATTGGAAGTGCGAAAGCTAATTTTATATGGAGAACGCGGAGTTAGCGATTACGAATGCAATGCCCTAAAGGTTACATGCTTTTTTCCCTGCTACACTCGGCATGACCTGTGTTGCAGTGTCGGCAAAAAAAAAATACTATTTATATGCCCATGGGATTCCTTGAGGGTAGCCCGAAGACTGTAGTCGGATGTGTCTGATATATTTTTCATAGTTAAGTTTATAGGATATTATTGTGCGAAAATGTACCAATTTTATAGAATAAGCATTCCGTAGTGATCTTAAGTGTGAGAAGTGTAGCATTTTCTCAGTGTCTCAATGTTTGTGTTATCTCTAAAATGGCGGTACCTATTTTATCGTTGGATTTTTTTTCTCTCTTCACTTGAAATTCGCAGGACTATACCGTATGTCTGCATACGGCCATGTCGCCATTCCTTTCTCTACCCTAGTCCTTTTCCAATTCCTGTCCATCCTATTATACCTCTTTTACTATTAATAAAAAAGTTTTTTTTTAATTTACCCACTAGACATTAGCAAAATTTCCCGTAATGCTAAGATGCCATTAATACAAGAAAATAAATAATAATACTCTACTGGCACCAAATAAAATAATAAAATAAATACCATCACGGGTGCCAATTTGGCTCCCGAGAACCGTTTAAACGGCCTCAGGGTCCCAGCGGAGGGATTAACCCATCCTCATTTCGCCGATGGTATTCGGAGGCAACACCTAACAAGTGGCGAGCTTGTTGCAGTATTTATGATGAAATAGCCTCGTTGTATAAAGCGGTCACCCATCCCAGGCCGGTCTTGTTTTCATCTGCTTAACCTTGTTATCAGTTGCGCAGTGACTTAACCACTAGGCTAGGGCCGCTTTTTTTTGCTACTGGCACCAACAGACCTTAAAAACATTTTTTTTGTAAAAATAACATTTTAAACACCAAATAAAAGACTAAACAATCCAAAAATATACGCAACAAGCTATAAAAAAATATCTATTAGCAGTCTGGCATTTACGCTCCAACACCGTCTGCCCAAATTCTAAAATAAATAAAAACCTTTTTAAAAATTACTCGGTCTTGCATATACCGCTTCAATGGACCCCATTTATAGACCAGTCGTAATACGGGACGGTGTAAAGGTTTCAAAGGACATTGCAATATCCTTTTGGGCTATAAATAAGGGTTATATATAAAATGTGTACGTAATATAAATTTTATATTAAGTTGACTTATTTTATATTATTATGTATGTATGAGTGTGTAATATACGTGTATGTATGAGTGTGTAATATACGTGGTGGCCGAGTTGGTTAGACCTTGGACTTAAAAAAAAAAAAAAACACTAAGGTCCCTAAGGTCCCTGGTTCGAATCCCGGTGTGTACCAATGAGTTTTTAATTAAAAAAATTATGTACATTTGTTTGACAACACCACTATAGTGCCTCGGAGAGCACGTTAAGCTGTCGGTCCCGGTTTCACTATACCAACTTGTGAAACTGTTTATAGATGGGTCATTGAGTCTATCCAAAACATCGCGACGAGCTAGCCACTTGTTCGGTGTAGACTCATACCATCGGCTACGTCGAGGTGGGATTAAAACCTCTCCGCTGGGTACCCTGGGGCTGTCTAGGCGGTCTCGGGCGCCGTAAGGCACCCGTGAAGATATATATATATATATGAGTGTGTGTGTGTGTATATATGTGTGTATGTATGTTTTTGTAGTTTTATGCTTAGCAAAGTATTCATATGTTTTTGAGCAGAAAAATGTATTCGGTCAGAAATAATGACTAGTTGATTAGCAACTTATGCAACGTAAACATTTCTTTAGCAATTAACAAAGGCTTTTATTTTTCTTAAAAAAGCAACATGTAAGTAATTAACAATTGTCATATTTTAAAGGAGCCCTCTTTGGGTGAAAGCCTTCTCCATTTTATACCATTGTTTTGTTTGAACGTATTTTACATATATTTTTGACACGCTGACTGTTTTATCTCGACGGACCAGCGTTCTCTTGGTCTGCCTCTCTTTCTCTTGCCTGTTGGGCCTTTCTAACACCTACAACTTCACAGATTCTTTTGGGCTATTATGGGGTCTTATATTGGCCGCATAATAGCCTAAAGTAAAACCTTCCAAAGCTACCATGTATATTATCTATACTATGATAATAAAGAGGTAAATTTTGTGAGTTTGTGAGGTTGGGGGGGGGTAATCTCTGGATCTACTGAACCGATTTTGAGCTATAAAATTCTTTTGATACATACATACATAACTTCACGGGTGCCTTACGGCGCCCGAGACCGCCTAACGGCCCCTGGGTACCCAGCGGAGGCGTTTTAATCACACCTCGTCGTAGCCGATGGTATGAGTCTACACCGAAAAGTGGCTAGCTCGTCGCGATGTTTTGAATAGACTCAATGACCCATCTATAAATTGTTTCACAAGTTGGTATAGTGAAACCGGGACCGACAGCTTAACGTGCTCTCCGAGGCACTATAGTGGTGTTGTCAAACAAATGTTCATATTTTTTTTAATTAAAAACTCATTGGTACACACCGGGATTCGAACCAGGTAAATTATTTTAGTGTTGGCCCATTTATCTAGAAAGGCTATAAGGCTATATAACATCAGGCTACGACGAATAGGAGCGGAACATAAATGAAAAATGTTGGGAAAACGTGGAAAATTTGTTCCTTTTGAGAGCTTCCGTTGCATGCGCAGACGAAGTAGATCGGGTCAGGTAGTATTTTATAAACACCCAGACCAAGACAAACTCTAACGAAAAATAATCTAATACTGTGTTTATACAAGTGGAAATCGAACGCGAACCTTTGTATACAACGGCAATGGGTATGCCTTAAATTATGATTGAAATCTAGTTGTAATAGATATTCATATTAAACTAATTAGGTCCCAAAAACCTTCCAAATTACGCAACTATAACAAACAAATAGTAACAAATTATTTGGGTCCATTGTGGTGCTTTGTGGTGCCATCGGGACCGATTTGTAAGGGTCGGTGTAGACGCTAAGGTGTTGTTTATCTACCAGGAACCCTGTGTACAAACCAGTGCGTGGGTAAATACGATTAGATATCTTAATACTGGAGCTGTGTTATGTTAAACTACATTATGTTAATTAAATAAACGTGCTGGCCGAGTTAGTTAGATCCTAGACTTAAGAGCGTCAAAAAATAAAGATAATAAAGTTTTTTTTTAGAGTATAAAAAGAACATGGAGGTGTATATTTTACTTACTCGATCCTAATTACAAAATTTATTTATAAGAAATATGTTTTTGTTTGAAATAACAAATAAATACTTTTAGAATCATAAATCAAACTTTTGTTGTATTTTCAAAAGTTAATTATTTTTTTAAATATAATATGACTATCTAATAAGGATCGAGTAAGTAATAAATTTACACCTCCACCTTCTTTTTTTCGTTAAAAAAACTTTATAACACTAAAAACTTTTAAAAGTTTCTAAAAAGAAATATTAAAGAAAATATTAAATCGTTGAGAAGTATTTAAAAAAAAAATCTGATAAAAAAAACATATCGAGGTACAAATATTATTTACTAATTATATAGTCTCTTTATAAAAAATCTATTAACATTTAAAAATACAACTAGGTACGATTTTAGATATTAAAAATATTTTTTTCTTTCCAAAAACAACTTAATATCACTGTAAATAACGTTTAGTGTGTACCATGAGTATTTAAAAAAATAAAGAAAATGTACATTTTGTTTGTACATTCTTCCTGAGCCAATAAACGCTAAAATTTACATAATTTTCATTAATTATTAATTGACAAAATAGCGAAATTATCAGCCTAAATTCTAAAGAATTACCTTTTATTGAGACGTCAGATTGACGTCATAATAAAATTAAATGTAATACTCTGTTTTAAGTTACGACAGCACATCATTTACACAACGTAGTCACGCTATAGTTAAGGGGTGTAATTATGTCATGATTGCACATTTTACGGGTTCCTAGCCCGGTAGGGTTAATTATTAATGAGTCAGTGTTTATACACCGTTTTATTGTGGCTTGGTAATTAATTTTGTTGTTGGTGACACTTTTTGTTGGCTACAAAATGTTTTTTTTTTTATTGTTTCCCGTTTTTTTTATTTATTAGCGACATATTTTTCTATTAGAGTTTTATAGGCAGTTTTTTATTATTAGAGCACAGCATGTGACTTTGTATCTAGGTCTACAAAGTACATTAATTAAGTCGATTAATACATTGTTATTTTACAGCAGTAATCGCTCCCACTATGCAGGCTAAATGATGAGGTTACAAAATAGGCTGCGACTTGGTAATACAAACTTATGCTTCCTTTCTTTACAGAGCTAAATATGATTATGTATTACCAAAACTGTAGGGGTCTCCGTACAAAGCTGCATACTCTGTACATGAATGTTTTGTCGCATGACTATGATATAATAATTCTTACTGAGACTTGGCTTACTCAGGATATTTCAGATAGTGAATTTATAGATGACAGATATTTGGTATTTAGATGTGACCGTGACCGCCTTGCCACCGGTAAACAGGATGGCGGTGGTGTTCTTGTGGCTGTGTTGAAGAAGCTAAAGCCAGCTGGTGTTTCAATTGTATCAGGTATGTCTCTTTCTTGTCATCTTGAACATGTATTGGTGGAGTTACCTAGTGAGGACCGCTCGATGAGACATATTGTTGGAGCAGTGTATATACCACCAAACACCTCCAGCAGCACATATTATTCATATTTTGATATGCTGCAAAATATTTTACTACAACCTAATATTAAGAATTTCTTATTGGTGGGTGATTATAATATTCCTGATGCTAAATGGATGTCTGGTACTGACGGTCTGGTGTGTACAGGTTCCTCTAACTTAACTCAACAACTTAGTGAGTTTATGAGTATAACTAACGCCAAACAATTTAATCATACCAGAAATTTAAAAAATGGAAGCATTCTAGACTTACTTATATCTAATATTACCTGCAATGTCATGGAACTAAGCTCATTGTTTGTGCAGGCAGATGTGCATCATCCACCTTTTTGTGCTACATTTGCTATGTGTACAGAAACTTCTACAATGTCACGGGGTTCTATTGCTAAACCCAACTACTATAAGGCTGACTATGAAGCTATAGCATTGGAAATAAAAAATATAAATTGGGAACAATATCTAAATCACCCTTCTCTTGACCATGTAGTCAATTCATTTTATGAAAAATTATATTCTATTATTAAATTACATACACCCTTTACAAAACCAAAAACATCCAAGTTTCCAATCTGGTTCTCTTCATCCTTAATTCATATACATAAAAATAAAAATAAATACTGGATTAAGTGGAAGAAATATCAAAATATATATGATTATGAAACATTTTCGATTTATAGGTCTCGATTTAAAAAAGAGTGTCGTAGTTGTTATAAAAACTACATAACTTCAGTTGAGGAGGGTATACATAAAAATGTAAAATATTTTTGGACGTATATAGCCAAACGCAAAAACAAATCATCATTACCATCTAATATGTTTTTTAGAAATAGTATTTCAAATAACCCTGTGGAAATAAGTAACATGTTTTCAGATTTCTTTAAGTCTGTCTATGAACCTACTACACTCAATTTAGATTGTTGGTCACTACCTAATTCTTATGCAGATGGTGGCATTCTTATTAATTCTATAGCTCTAAGTCAGGTGAGTGTACTAGACGAATTAAAATCACTGGATGTATCCAAAGGCCCGGGGCCAGATGGTATACCCCCGCTTTTTCTTGTTCGTACAGCGGAACACATATGTCGACCATTACTTTATATATTCAACAGGTGCCTTATGGAGGGGCACTTTCCAAGTATCTGGAAATGTGCAAATATTACACCAATATTTAAAAATTCAGGTTCCACTAGTGATATAGAGTGTTACAGGCCAATTTCAATTGTGTCATCAATGTCTAAGCTTTTTGAAAGACTGGTGCTGTGTGAAATATACCCAGTCTTACATAATCTAATCTTATCACAGCAACATGGCTTTGTAAAACGCAGATCCACCACTACTAACCTACTTATTTTTTCTAGTTATTTATTCGAAAGTATGGATAAGCGTGACCAAGTGGATGCTGTGTATACGGACTTTAGAAAAGCATTTGATAAAGTTGATCATGAGCTCCTACTTAGAAAAATTGCATACAATGGCATACGCGGCAATCTGCTTCGCTGGTTTGTTTCTTACATTAATAACAGGAGTCAAAAAGTCGTAATCAATGGATATCAATCAAATTCAATAGTAGTAACATCAGGAGTGCCTCAAGGTTCTATTTTAGGACCACTCTTATTTATTCTTTTCATAAACGATATAAATAATTGTTTCGCAAATTCTAAATTTCTTCTATATGCAGATGACTTAAAAGTGTATAAATGCATAAAAGACCACAAAGACTGCTTACTACTGCAACAAGACTTAGACCGATTAAGCAGTTACTGCAGTCAAAATAAGTTACATCTAAGTCTGCCTAAATGCAATTTTATTACCTTCACCAAAAATAGAAGTGTGACAAATTTTAACTACTACCTATGTGGTACACCCCTTAACAGGGTGTCCGAGCTCCGTGACTTGGGATTATTTTTGGATTCTAAATTGCATCTGGATCGGCATATAAATACCAATGTTGGCAAGGCTTTTAGTTTGTTAGGCTTCTTAAAGCGTTCCTCTCAGGACTTTGTTCGATGGTCGACATACATCTACCTTTTTAAGAGTATAATTCGACCTCAGTTGGAGTATGCGGTTTCAATTTGGGATCCCATTTATAATAAATATTGTGATCTTATTGAGAATGTGCAGTATAAATTCCTTCGCTTTGTACACTATAGATACCATCGTATGAGCTTACCTTATCCACAATTATTGAAAACATATAACATGATTTCACTTAAATCAAGACGTGAACTGCTTCAGACAATGTTGCTATATAAAGTTTGTCATAACTCTATTGATTGCTGTGAACTTACTCATATGTTGTGTTACGAGGTACCAAGGAGGTCGCAGCAGCGAGATGTACGCGTGACCCGCTTGTTTTATACCAAATCTTGTAGGACCAACGCTGGCCTAAGGTCACCACTGCGGCGACTTGTTAGTATTTTTAATGAGAAATTTAATGATGTGGATATATTTGCAACAACTGAACCGACCTTCAGACGGTTGATTATTGAACAACTATGTTAGTGTTATATTGCCCAGTGCACGAGTTGGATTACATCTTGCTAACGGTTTGTATTGGTAGGATATTTGTGATCCTAATCGGCTTGTTGACTTGGTGCAGTCCAACCCTGCATGGAATGGGAATCAGGTAAAGTAAAATAGTATAGAGTTTCGCTCTTTATGGATTGTATATAGGAAATAGAATACATATTCTGTCAGTTACTCGCAGATTTATTTGTCGGAGAGGGGCTTATGTATGTATATATATATATGTGTGTATGTATATATATATATATTATATCTCTCTCATACCCAATCAGGCAAAGTTAGTTTTGTTAGTTAATTAGGGTTAGTTATTTATATCAAGTTAATTTCAGTTAAGTTGTAGTTTTTATTGTTATCGTTTTTATACCTTGTTAGTAACCTGGGGAGAACGTTGTTGGCTGTACATGAACAACGATTTGTATTTGATTTTTGTTTTTGTAAACTAATGTACACTCGTTTGTTTTCCTGTAAAATAAAAAAAATAAATAAATAAGATAAACGTTTCGTAAACGCACCCTGAAAGCAGACTATTTTGACCGCCTCCGTAGACTAGTGGTTGAGCCTTTGACGTTGTATCCGGAGGACGTGAGTTCGATTCCCACCCTAGGAAAAGTGGTCTGGGTATTTATAAAATATACTTAATATGTATTATATCATTTTTTCTAGTACCTACAAATAATACAAAGTTAGAATAATCAGAGCAATATGTGAAGGTAAATTGTCTTATATATTATTATTATTAAGTAGGCACCAATAGACATACACACATGACTCACTATAAGGTTAATAATTAAAAAAAAACAGATAATGAACACTACCTAAGCCTACATAGCAACACAAGCCTGCATAGGCTTTACAATCATTCTTGCGTCTTTTTATTTATAATTTTAGCAGTAAGTACAGACACAATGACTTAAACCGTAAATAACAAAGCACATTTTTAAAACAAAACTATTGAAGTCGAGAGAAGACACAGTTTAGTAAAATAATAGGAGCGATGGCACCCCAACGTTCACAATTACAACTTTTGTAGAACTTCCACAAAGTTCCGGGATTCAAAGTTCTTCCAGAAAAATAAGCTGACGTTCATAGCACTTATTTTACAAATCATAGAAACCGCAACAACCTATAAAATAATTAACAAAAAAAAAAATGCATTTTGTAACACGACTACGACGATCTTTGCAAACCGCAGACCGCAGACACATACACATACTCATAGCACACACACCAAACGCAAATATTTTAAAAAATAGCTTTTTAGATTTAGAATACCATAGAACAAAAATGGGATTCCCACATTAGTTTTCCCTGTAACGTGACAAATATTTCCTACCACTGAAAAAATATAAAACAGAATATTATATATGTGAAAATAAAATATTTGCGGTGTTATACTTAAGTCTTAGAAACCATTATGTAACTGTGTTTTTAAAGTAAAGTTGTGAGTATATATACGTGCATGTGTGTATATGTATGAATCATTATAGTGTGTATGCGTGTATTTGATTATGTATTATGTATGTGTTTAATATGGCAGTGCATGTACCAAGCGTGATGCAACTATATATAAATATAAATAGCAGTATAACTTGCATGTTTCATTTGGCGTCTAAAATATTTAATTATTTTCTACGGTCTCTATATTGTTTCGCCTATGGTTAAATTTAAAAGAAAAACTGCATAAAATTGCATAATTAAAGTCGGTAACGTTTAGTCGAGTGTACATTAAAGTCTAATTAAGTTTGCGTTGTAGACTTAAGTCGCTGTCAGACTTGGTTAGTATTAAAAATGCATTGCGTGCTTTGTAGCTTAACTTTATATCTACCTACCTACGCTTTTAGTTTAAATTTGTTTATTTAAACGATTTTTAACGGCAAAATAAGCTATAGATTTTGTGTATTTGATGGTAACTATTTTCTTAAACAAAGTCTTATTATTGATAAGACTATGGCAAGAGAAAGAGGGGCAGACTATGAGAACGCTGAGAGCGAGATAAAATAGTCAGCGAGTTAAAATGGATGCAAAATGCGTAAAACCGTCTAAAATGAAGGATGCTTTCACATAAAGAGAGGCCCTTAAAAATATATGTAAAAAAATATTAAAATTAGCAAATATTACTAGATACTTTTTCAAGGAAAAAGGCTTTTATATTTGTTTTACTTATATTGCACTTCGAATAGGGAAACGTGGGAGTAAATGCGGAAATTCGGCCTTGTAGATTTTAAATATGAATTCGTATACTATATTCCTAAATAAATATAGAATCGGTTTGAAAGGCTAAATTATTTAATCCGGCTCGAAGGACCTGTTTTATGTAGCTTATGCAAATACTATTCTATAAGATTCAATTAGTGTTGCCTTGTAAAATATTTTAAAAAAAATTTGGCGGTTGACTTCAGAATCCCAAGATCCTCCTAAAGGTGGGGCAAATACTTTGAAATTTCTAGTGATTTAGTTTGCTTAATAATATTTTGTTAAATTTTATATTCCACGTTTTTATTGTTAAAAATACTCCTCTCAAATTACTATATAATATCGAAAATAAGAGCAGTAAATTCCGTAAAAATTGCTGCAATATAAATTTTATTGCACATGCATTTTAACTGCCCCAAAGTATATGTAACAGGCTGGCCGGTCTGCATTGATGGCCGAAAATTGGGTCAATTGTAAAATCAAGCCCAATATATTCATTTAATTGCAATTTAATATTGAATATATAATTTGGATGAATTAAAACACACCGAAAATTAGTTATAATATTTAAAATTATACACATACATACATACATCACGGTTGCCTTATGGCGCCCGAGACCGCCTAGGCCTAGACGGCCTCAGGTTATCCAGCGGAGGGGTTTTTAATCCCACCTCGTCGTAGCCGATGGTATGAGTCTACACCGAACAAGTGGCTAGCTCGTCGCGATGTTTTAAATAGACTCAATAACCCATCATAAACAGTTTCACAAGTTGGTATAGTGAAAACGGGACAAAGCTTAACGTGCTCTCCGAGGCACTATAGTGGTATTGTCAAACAAATGTACATATTTTTTTTTATTAAAAACTCATGGTACACCCCGGGATTGGAACCAGGGACCTAAGTGTTTTTAAGTCCTTTATAAATCGTAGTGAGTTACACGAGTATTCTACAGAAATAATTTCACACACCGAATACTAATAGTAAATCCAAAAAAGGTTATATAAGTAAATAAATAATACCAAGTTTCTAAACTCGAAGCAAAATATCATATCATCGAGATAAATTCAGTTATCTTCTTATAAAATGTATCAGATAAATATCTTCAATAAATGTATCTTGCAACTAAGTTGGCTCACCATATCAAAAATTATCAATATCGAGATCTTTCAGGCTTCGACGGAAAAATCTCAACTCAGCAACGGGCCTTCAGTAGCACGTGAGGAAAATGGGAAGCTTATTGCTGTATTTACACTGACGCCGAACTAGGTTTGGTAGCTTGAAAACATTTTAAATAGTGGTATGATATTTTAATTTAAAGTGAAAGAAAAGTAAATTTAATACTGTTTTTAATTGCTATTAGGTAATTATATATACATAGTTGTTTTAGTTATTCATGAATTCGCTGTTCCTTTTCACTGTGTTCACTACCCTCTCTACCCAACTAAATACCAACTTTCACCACCTCTCCATGTCTCCTTCTCGGAGAACACCTCTGTGAATGAGTCAATGCCATAAAATGATTTTTTTTTATTCGAGCAATGCATGTGACTTTGTATCTACCTCGAGGTAAGTAGACCTAAAAAAGACCATGAATGGTGTCAATCAATAATTGTTCTTAAACAACATTGATCGCTCCTACTATGCCGGTTAATTGATGCGATTACGAAATGGGGGGCGACAAAGACGAATTGCATTACGAGTATATTTTAATATACTCGCTGCCTTATCGTCCATTCAACTACCCATTTCACCCATTTCGTAAACGCACCTTCAAAGGAGACTGCCACCTCGACAAGGATGCAGTAATCTCATGACAACCGGTATGGGAGCTGGTAACGGCCTAACGAAGTTATTGAGACCTTCCAAACAAACTTTTAAGGTTATAATCTAGTTCAAGTAACTTGCAAACGTGTAAGCGCTCCCAGATTTGTTGGCACGTCCATTGCCCACAGTATCACGTAGCCGCGGTTACAGAAATATAATTATACGTTGAATTTGTGAGCCGCATCTGTTCAGGATATTCAATTTTACTCGACCGGTTTGGATAGCATCTTTGGAGATTGAAAACTCTTGCTATGAGATTATTTTTAGGCGTTTTGCTGCTCTATTTTGTGGAATTTTATTTTTAGGCGTTTTGCTTTTCTTTTTTGTTATTTAACTTCGGTGTGTACCAATGACATTTATTTAATATTATAATTATATAATAACACTATTGTGCCTGTAATAGCCGCATAAACATAAGCTGTCTCAGTTTCACTACACCAACTTGTGAAACTTTATATATTTCTATATAAACATATTGCGACGAGCTAGCCACTTATTCGGTGTAGACTAAAAAATCTATTGCCTACGATGAGGTAGCGATAAAATAAAACTAACTTAATCCCACCTCGTATGGTATGAGTCTACCTACACTGAACAACTGGCTAGCTTATCTCAATGTTTAGATAAACTCAATAAACCCATTCACAAGTTAGAATAGTGTAAATGGGACTGACAGCTTAACATGCTCTCCAAGGCACTATACTGGTTTAAGTATTTTCTTTTATTTAAAATTCATTGGTGTACCAATGAATTTCACCGGGCTTTGAACCGGGGACCTAAAGTTGTAGTGTTTTTAAATCGGAGGTCTAACCTACTCATATATCACTAGTATCTGGAAAACCAGTAAAAACCCGACTGAAACCGAAACATGGCTAGGTCACTTATATTATGTTATACAAAACCCGACTGAAACCGAAACATGGCTAGGTCACTTATATTATGTTATACAAAACTCGACTGAAACCGAAACATGGCTAGGTCACTTATATTATGTTATACAAAACCCGACTGAAACCGAAACATGGCTAGGTCACTTATATTATGTTATACAAAACCCGACTGAAACCGAAACATGGCTAGGTCACTTATATTATGTTATACAAAACCCGACTGAAACCGAAACATGGCTAGGTCACTTATATTATGTTATACAAAACCCGACTGAAACCGAAACATGGCTAGGTCACTTATATTATGTTATACAAAACCCGACTGAAACCGAAACATGGCTAGGTCACTTATATTATGTTATACAAAACCCGACTGAAACCGAAACATGGCTAGGTCACTTATATTATGTTATACAAAACCCGACTGAAACCGAAACATGGCTAGGTCACTTATATTATGTTATACAAAACCCGACTGAAACCGAAACATGGCTAGGTCACTTATATTATGTTATACAAAACCCGACTGAAACCGAAACATGGCTAGGTCACTTATATTATGTTATACAAAATTTTAAAGGCAAGCTTTAATCGGTTTAAATTTATTTTTGTTTGTCGCATATATTTTCGTCATCGCGCTATGACGTCACTAAACGAGGAGTAATGCGAAAACTGTATCGGGATTTCCTGCCATCAAACTTTATACAGGCACCGTCAGCAAAAAAAAAACCTAGATATTTTTGTAATAAACATTATACTGGCTGAATTTAAAAGGATGTACTTTGACGAATATGAGGTTCTGCTGATCAAATCGAACAACTTCCTCCATGGAACCATGTGCCGCAAATGAAAAAAATTTTGGCTTCCCCATACAAATTGGTCATTTTAACATTACTAGATTGTTTTAGAACAATAATTGATTGACCCCATTCATGGACTTTGTAGGTCTATTTACCACCAGGTAGATACCACTTCACATTCCGTGCTCTAGTAAAAAAACAGTTTTAAGGTCTTAAAGTGCGTTTTGTTACGTTTTTATTTATCACTAAGAGTAACGATTGTTTTTAATTAGCTTAATATTTGATATAGAAATAAAACGCGCAGTGGAATAAAATTAATTTTATTTAAAAAAAAAACCCAACCAAACGCAACGTAGATATATTTACGTTAGGCCCATTTGGAGAAAAAAAAATCAAATATATATGTCGCCACCCCGTTGATTTGTTACACCTACCATTCCTATTATGTGTGAAAAATTTCAGCCCCCTATCTTATACATAAGGGGATGCTCATCAAATTTCAGCCCCCTATCTTATACATAAGGGGATGCTCATCAAATTAGTAAGTTTCTGACAAAAATCAGGATTTTAAGTACATACATACATATCATCACGGGTGCCTTACAGCGCCCGAGACCGCCTAGACGGCCCCAGGGTACCCAGCGGAGGGGTTTTAATCCCACCTCGTCGTAGCCGATGGTATGAGTCTACACCGAACAAGTGGCTAGCTCGTCGCGATGTTTTTAAATAGACTCAATAACCCATCTATAAACAGTTTCACAAGTCGGTATAGCGAAACCGGGACCGACAGCTTAACGTGCTCTCCGAGGCACTGTAGTGGTGTTGTCAAACAAATGTACATAAATTTTTATTAATTAAAAACTCATTGGTACACATGGATTTTAAGTAAAATACGTAATTTAAGGTTTTAAGTAGTTTTATTATTTTAAAAGTATTTGAAATTGGAACAAAATTTGGTAACAAAGCAATAATTAACATAATATTAGTCGCAGTCTTTCAAAACTATATTTGTTAACTCCTTTTTGAATGTTTCAGAAGAAACGATTTTTTTTATAAGAGCTCAACATGTAACCTTGTATCCACCTGATGTTAAGCAGTATGCAATGTCCATTTTTCGGTTTTGTTTAACGATGTGAAGTAAAAATTGTTTTTCTTCCTCATTCTTAATAAGTATCCTATATCTCTCCGTTGTATCGTCGACAATACGCAAAGGAGTACGGTCATTCTGGACCCAACCGTAAAAGCTTAGCATTCACACACAACGATATGCTTACTTAATATAAGCATTATTTTCCAGTATATAGGTAATTTAAGCATTATTTTCCAGTATATAGATAATTTAAGCATTATTTTTCAGTATTCAAAATAATTTTAGAAGTTGGTAAAAAAAAGTTCTGACAAATTTTGTTACGTGCTGATTCTTCTGCCTTTTCTATATGTTTGTCCACATTATGCAGAGTAAAAATGCTTTATACATTAAAAAATATTATCTGGAATGAGATTTAACAAAATAAAGAGAGGTTTCACATTATATTGAAAGAAAGGGAAAAGGCCGTATAGTATTGAATGCCCTTTGTCCATTTATCGCACGAACAGAATAAAATAAAATAAAAATATAGCGACGATATATCATCCACAGATTATTATAATATGATCCTGTCAGTGCAGCACAAGGAAACACAACTAATAATTTTGCGGAGTAATAATTCGCGGACCGTAATTGTTCGCTATACTAACCTAATAACTAGTCATAACATAACCTCAAATTGAAATTCAAATGAGAATAACTTTTTTCTCCCAACTTCTCGAACTTCGATGTAATTAACAATTTTATTATATGTATAATCCTCTATCGAACTGGATAAGTTTCATTTTTGAACGCGGCTTCTAAGCCTGGGTCTGAAAATACATGAAATGCTATGACCGTTCTTATTTTTAACGCAGCTTTTGCCTTAAACATTGTCATTCCAAGCCTCCGGAGGTAATTGCAAGAAAGAGTCATTATGTAAGTCTTACATAGTAAGTGCCATGATCAAATAAAAAATAATAAACACAAATAAGTAAATACCGGCCCTTAAGCTGCAAAATGCAAAACCAAAAGGCCAAATCAACAAAAAAAATACAATTCTAAAAAGCTAGTTCTATAGAAAAGGTTCAGAACTCTAAACCTCATAGCTTTTAGAGTTTGAACGTGTTTCTACTTTATTCCTCCTGGAAAAGAGCTGAATGCTTTTCAGCTTATTTAGGATCTAAAAAAAGCGGTTTTGTAAACCATTTTAAACTAGCAATTCTTGTTGATGAAAAAACTCGACAAGTGATATATATATATATCTTCACGGGTGCTCCAGGGCACCCAGCGGAGGGGTTTTAATCCCACCTCGTCGTAGCCGATTGTATGAGTCTACACAAAACAAGTGGCTAGCTCGTCGCGATGTTTTGGATAGACTCAATAACCCATCTATAAACAGTTTCACAAGTTGGTATAGTAAAACCGGGACCGACAGCTTAACGTGCTCTCCGAGGCACTATATTGGTGTTGTCAAACAAATGTACATAATTTTTTTAATTAAAAACTCATTGGTACACACAAGTGATATATCTAGACTTTTTAAAGGTTCGACGCGTATATAATAATACTTAGGACCATTTATATATATTGCTCCGGTCACAAACTATGCTCCAGGCTTGTACTATGTGTACCAGAAACAACTATATATACATATTATATTTTATAAACACCCAGACCATGACAAACTGTACAGAAAAAACGTACTAATGTTTTTTGCCATGGGTGGGAATTAAACCCACGACCTCCGGATACAACGCCAAAGGCGCAACCAACTAGTCTGCGAAGGCTGTCATAGGTATATGTTTTTTTTAATAAACATTTCCAATGTCTTTTAAATATTATTATATTTTTTGTTTTATTTTGTTCGCTTTAATAGAGGGATGGTTGAAAAATAAAAATGATATAAAATAATATTAACAATTTTGTAGCTACAGTTCGCTATTGTTTATTTTGATTTGTCATCGGCCCTGTCATATTTTTTCTATTCTTCTACCAGTGTGGAAACCAAGGATCTTCGCTTCCTTATTAGCTACTACAATTTCCCGTGCGACTGGCTTTTGCGATCATCAATAAATCACAAGACCATTCATAATTAATTAATATACGTATTGAAAATAATTACTATCATTTCGAACAATTTATTTCTTAGTATTTTTTAAAATCTAATAACGCAGTTTTAGTTTTTATCAAATTCGGCCCCGAAATGCCTTTGAGCATTTTTCGCGCTATTCCTTGTAGTTAAGGATTTGGCCACGAAGGCACACTTGAAAAATTCACCCTGTATTATGATTACCAAACGTTTAGACAAGTTTTTTTGTTTCGTCATATTTGATGCCTTAGCATTAAATTAAAAACGCAAAAAAATACAGTAGACACGTTATATTGTGAATAAAAATAGTAATCAAATATTTTTTTTTTTAAAGTTGGGAATCTGAAAAAAAAAAAAAACTTTTATTTAGCTAATTTTTTTTTTAATATTAATAAAAACCTACGAATTTTGACTATAATATAAGATTTTTGTGACACCATACACATGAATTTGTATGCGTACAAATCAGTTTTTATGATTCAAGTTTGTCCTCGCCTTAAAAAAAATGCAAGTAAACCTATAGTTGCTGCTTACGCTACCGCTCATCAATATTCATCGACGTCAGTGAGGATTTATTGGAGCATCTCATATCATTACGGCATCGACACGAAGGGAGTGGGAGGTGTGGATTAACCTAATAGCTGTCTTTATAATCTAACTACCTGTTTCTTAAAGACGTTTACTTTATTTAGAACTTTTTTTTTTAAAAGTTTATTTAACCAAAAAAAAAAATAAAAAAAATTACCTAGTCATGTTTAGTCTTTGAGTTCACCACCTTTCAGGAGATTACTGTATCGATTTCTTATCGAGGAGGTAGTCTCCTTTCAGGGTGCGGTTACGAAATGGCTGGTTGAATTGACGATAAGAATGTAGCATGTACCTGACTCCGACAAACGACAATGATATACATAAAATAATAAAAGGACTTAAAAATAAAAACTCTACTGGCTATGATGAAATCAATACAAAAATTTTAAAATTAAGTTCCATGTATATATCTTCACCACTCAGCCACATAATTAACTTATCTTTTGTGGAGGGATATTTTCCATCTCGTTTGAAATCGTCTGTAGTTAAACCATTATTTAAAAAGGGTAAACAATGGTACATGGGAAACTATAGACCTATAACCTTAATTCCTATTCTGTCTAAGGTATTTGAAAAGGCTATTTACAGTAAGATATATTGTTTTCTATCGCAAACAAAGGTGCTAACAAATGAGCAGTGTGGATTTAGGAAGGGTCATTCTACAACTTTAGCTTGTTTCATTCTGGTAAAAAATATCACTGATAGTCTGAATAATGGCACATATCCTGTGTCCATATTCCTTGACATGACTAAGGCCTTCGACCTTGTTTGTCATGACACTCTCTTAGACAAATTATATAATTATGGTATAAGGGGTCAGGTATGGAATTGGTTGCAAAGTTATTTAAGTGATAGAAAGCAGTGTACTGAAATAACTAGAATGAACAATAAAAATAATAAAATTAATTTTAAATCTCAATACAGATTGATCAAATATGGGATACCACAAGGCAGTGTGTTGGGACCTTTGTTGTTCTTATTATACATCAATGATCTACCAAGAATCACATCCCATGATTGTATATTATTTGCCGATGATACTACAATTACTATAAAGTGTAAGAATAATAATGACATATTTAGTAGTGTAAATGATTTTTTTATAAATATTAATAAATGGATGAACGAAAATAATTTAATAATAAATTTCGATAAAACCAAAGTAATTCAGTTTAAAAGTAATAATACTAGACAAAATGATAAAAAAAATATTGAATATAACACTAATATAATAGAAGATGTAGACTCAGTAAAGTTTCTTGGAATTCAAATTGACAGGTTGTGCAATTGGAAAATACATATAGATATACTTTGTGGTAAGATCGACAGGTATATTTATGTCCTAAAACGCATAAGAGATACTGCATCACAAAATACTGCTGTCCTGGCATACAATGGATATGTCTCATCCCTATTACGTTATTGTTTGCCTGTGTGGGGAGGTTCAGTAGATATAAATAGAGTATTTGTTGCGCAAAAAAAATGCATTAGAGCGATCTGTGGTGCCAGCTTCTTGGATAGCTGCAAACCTTTATTTAAAAAAATAAATATATTACCTTTGCCCTGTCTATACATATATGAAATCGCTATCTTTGTTTATACTCACCCTAATTTATTTCCTACAAACGAAGAAATGAAATACCGCAGTGAACGATATAAACACAAGCTATATATGCCACCCCAGCGCCTAACGTTACATTCTAGAAGTTGTTATTGTATGTCTGTCCGTATATTTAATAAACTACCAACATCTTATAAAAGTTTAAGACTAAGTCAATTTAAAAAGGTTATATTTAGTCTGTTATTGGATAAGTGTTATTATTCCACAAAAGACTTTTTAAGTGATAAAATTGACATATAATTGGAAAAATGTTTTCCTCTCTATAATGTTCTCATGAAATAATAATAATAATATGTTGTATAATTATGTAACCAATATTATTGTAATTTGCACACCGCAAGCGGTAGAATATGTAGAACACTAAACTATATTTAAGACCTAAATTTGTAACATATTTTGGCAAATAAAGATTTTATTTATTTATTTATTATTTAAGGCAGCGAGTATATTAAAATATACTCGTAATGCAATTCATCTTTTAGCCGGCATAGTAGGAGCAATCAATGTTGTTTATGCACAATTATTGATTGACCCCATTCATGGACTTTGTAGGTCTGCTCACCACCAGGTAGATACAAAGTCACATGCCGTGCTCCAATAAAAAAATATCAATTTGATTAACTCCGTAGACTAGTGGTTGCAATTAGCACTATAAAATTAAATTACGTTTTTTCTGTACCTACAGTTTGTCAAGGTCTGGGTGTTTATAAAATATAATATGTGTTATATCGTTGTTTCTGGTACACATAGTACAAGCCTGGAGCTTAGTTTGTGATCAGGGCAATTTATATGTAATGTCCTACATATTATTATTATTATTTATATTTATTTTTACACCACTATAGTGCCTCGGAGAGCACGTTAAGCTGTCGGTCCCGGTTTCACTATACCAACTTGTGAAACTGTTTATAGATGGGTTATTGAGTCTATCCAAAACATCGCGACGAGCTAGCCACTTGTTCGGTGTAGACTCATACCATCGGCTACGACGAGGTGGGATTAAAACCCCTCCGCTGGGTACCCTGGGGCGGTCTCGGGCGCCGTAAGGCACGCGTGATGATATATATAATTATATTTCTTATACGAGTATGTATTTATGTAGAGAAGAAGATAAATATTTTTAAAATTTTGCAATTTTTGTTTATTTATTTTTTATTTTGACATCACGGGCACCCAATGGTATTCTGAATACACCGAACAAGTAGCGAGCAAATATAGAACAAGAATAAAATAAATAAATATCCTTTAATAATAATAAAAAAATGTTAGCGTGCTCTTATTTTTAAATTAAAAAAAATATCTAATTAAAAAAAATAACTAATTAAAAAAAATATTAAATTAAAAAATATATATAATTAAAAAAAAAAACTAATTTAAAATATATATATTATATATACCTATAGTGCTAAAAAGTCAAAAGTTTTAGAACGAATATTTGAAGGTAATACCTAAGTAAGGCCCAAAAGAATTTGTTCAAAAATGTAATATTGCCAACTATTGTAGCAATAAATACCTCTAGTTGGGCTTCTAATTCCATCTATTGGCAATATCAGGTACTATAAAATATAATCAAATTTAGAACAGATTCTAATTTTGAAGAAAGTATTTTGGAATCAGAAATAATAAAACAAAGTTTCAGTTGTCTGATATTTTTAGCACGTTTTACTAATCATTTAATACCAGTTTAAATTTAATATTAAAATATTATTCTAGGTATTTAAATTATGTAAATTTTAATAAATATTTTGAATAACATTGCTTGCATGTTAAACATTTTAACTTAAATTTTAAATGTTGTTTAAAATACATATTATCATTGGTAAAATAATATACGGGTGGTCGAGTTGGTTAGACCTCAGACTTAAAAACACTTAGGTCCCTGGTTCAAACCCCGATGTGTACCAATAAATTTTTAATCTAAAAAGGTATGTTCATTTGTTTAACAACACCACTATACTGCCGCGGAAAGCACGTTAAGCGGTCGGTCCCAGTTTCACTATACCAACTTGTGAAACTGTTTATAGATAGGTTATTGAGTCTATCTAAGCTACGCGACGAGCTAGCCACAAGTTCGGTGTAGACTCATACCATCGGCTACGACGAGGTGGGATTTAAAACCTCTCTGCTGGGTACCCTGAGGCAGTCTAGGCGGTCTCCGGCGTCATAAAGCACCCGTGATGACATTAATAAAAAAATATTAAAGAAAATGAATCAAGGATTTTCTTTGAGTTACCGTATATTATTGGAATTACATGACATGACTATTAACAATGACCAAAATTGGAATCCGCTATAAGTCACAAATGACATGACTATTAACAATGACCAAAATTGGAATCCGCTATAAGTCACACATGACATGACTATTAACAATGACCAAAATTGGAATCCGCTATAAGTCACACATGACATGACTATTAACAATGACCAAAATTGGAATCCGCTATAAGTCACACATGACATGACTATTAACAATGACCAAAATTGGAATCCGCTATAAGTCACACATGACATGACTATTAACAATGACCAAAATTAGAATCCGTTATAAGTCACACATGACATTACTATTAACAATGACCAAAATTGGAATCCGCTATAAGTCACACATGACATGACTATTAACAATGACCAAAATTGATTTTCCCTACATATTGTTGCAGTTAATTTTATATTCATAGGTGCACAGCATATGACCTTGTATCTACCTAATGTTAAGCAGACCTACAAAATCCATTAATGGGGTCGATTAATAAACTGTTTAACAATATTGATTGCTCCCACTATACTGGATAAACGATGTGGTTACGAGATGGGCGGCAATAAGGACGGATTTGCAATACGAGTCTATTTTAATAATATCCTTGCTTCTTCATCGTCAAAGCAACCGCCCGTTTCGTAACCGCACCCTGAAATGAGACTACGACAAGAAAACGATGCAGTTGTCTCCAGAAAACCGGTAAACCCAATCACTAGAACCGAAACATGACTAGATCACTTGACGGTGTTTGCATCTGTATGGGCGGTGGAATGAGACCGGTCGGTCGGCCTAACGAAGTTATAGAGTCTTCCTCCCACCTAAAAAATATACAAAGGCGCACCCAAAATTTTATTTTGTACAACATTTTTAGTAGGATTACAACATTAAATAAATTAGGAAAAGACTAAAACCATGTGGATATAAATATGTAATCCAAAAATTTATCATATCTTATATCTCAAAGATAATTACTTAGCTCATTAGAAGTGCCCTGAAACGTAGACCAAGAGACAGTAAACATATTTATATTGATAAAGTTTAATACCGGTAATTCTAAAAACTTGTCTTGATTTCTTAATGAACACTTTAGTTAAAGTAGCTTTTGTCTTTTTTTTTTAGCAACAAAAACAAAATATGCTTAAAAGAGACCAACTCTATTTTAACTAAGGTGTTCTTCAAGGACTCAACAAGTTTGTATAAAGAAGGCCGTAAGAAGATCCATATTGACGTTTGGAGAGATATATATTAAACCCTGCTTAATTACAACAATAAAAGAGTTTGTCTTTTTTTTAACAACAAAAACAAAATATGCGTAAAAGAGACCAACTCTATTTTAACTAAGGTGTTCTTCAAGGACTCAACAAGTTTGTATAAAGAAGGCCATAAGAAGATCCATATTGACGTTTGGAGAGATATATATTAAACCGTGCTTAATTACAACAATAAAAGAGTTTCTTTTTTTTTAGCAACAAAAACAAAATACGCGTAAAAGAGACCAACTCTATTTTAACTAAGGTGTTCTTCAAGGACTCAACAAGTTTGTATAAAGAAGGCCATAAGAAGATCCATATTGACGTTTGGAGAGATATATATTAAACCGATTTCTATGAAATTTAGTTAAATTAATTTAATCCCGGGGATATCTTACCTTTATATAACACAACGCAAAGAAGTATATTAAAAGATTTTTCATGTATACATCCTTATACAATGTATCCGAAACCGCTAGCAAAAGGAGTTATAATAATTTTCCTTTACTATATGTGAAGTATTTGGGTAATAAATCATAAATAAATACTTATAATTAATATTAAAATACCTTGTTGCTTGAAAACTTCTTTAATTTACTTATTAACTATTAAAACGTAAAATAATAAACTATTCTTCAAAAGACTTCATGACTTACTTGATACGTGTTATTCTTAATTTTTTAATCTCCATAGCAATCATGAGGCAATAGCTTACATACCCACCAAAAAAAAATATTTTTTAATTAAATAATTATCTATAGTATTTAAATTAAAAACATTCATGATTTTTCAATAAGAATAATAATAGCTTACATGTTTCTTGTTTCATATAATAAATGCCTCCGTTTTCTATTGTTATAATAAAATATAATGATTAAACCATTTTCTCCTTCTTCTTCCAAATAGATTTTCTATGAAATATTTTGATCATTTTTACCCTTAGCTTATTTAAAATCATATCTTCTCCTCTATTTATTGATTGGATATCTACTATAATTATTTGGTTAATTACTTCAAGCCTGCATATAGCTAAACATTTAGCTTTCCTTATATAAAGGTAGTTGACTCTATTTACACATACTACAGATTCATTTAGTTTAATTTTGGTTTATGTATTAAACAAAAGGTACCTCACAACATCAAACAAAAGGTATATCAAATATATAAAAAATAGAGTATCTACAAAATTTGATTATTTATTTTAATATGCAGGCTTGAAGTAATAAACCAAATAATTATAGTAGATATCCAATCAATAAATAAAGGTATTATTTTTATTATTGACTCTCATTCAAAGATTGTCAAATCTAAAAATATTCATTATTCCGCAAAATCGGTTGCCTTTTTCATTAATCTTGTCCATGGTGTTAATACCAGCTACCGTCTCTCGGTCTATTTCCGGATACAGTGGCATACTTCCGGATTAGGGTCGTATGGGACGTGCTTAATTACAACAATAAAAGATTATTCGGAAATAATATCAGAATCCGGACGAAGTTTTCCTTTCCGATGATTAATAAAATGTTTCCGTAATTTTGTTTATTATTTGAGTAAAATACCAAATTTATTTAATATTGTATTGATTGTGTAATCGGGCCTTAAACATTATCCTCTTTACTTATAAAAAAAAACTTTATTAAGAGTTTTAGTTAAAATAGTGTTTCTACCTTTTTTTTGCTAGAGAAAATTTTATTTTACAAGAAAGAGTTAAACTAAACGTTGAATACAGTTTTTCCTAGAGCTTTGTTTGTGAGCGCTACATTGTTATTTTCTTTTTATTGGAGCACGACATGTGACTTTGTATCTACCTGGTGGTGAGCAGACAAAGTCCATGAATGGGGTCAATCAATAATGAATCTTAAACAATATTGATCGCTCCCACTATGCCGGCTTAATGATGAGATTACGAAATGGGGGGCGACAATGACGAATTGCATTACGAGTATATTTTAATATATTCGCACATGTGTGTAATACGTTATATATTATTATTTATGCATTTTTAAAATTCCTTACTAGGATAATCTTATATTAAATTTATTTATAAAATAAAAATGCAATGAAAAAAATCCTGGTGGGCGGGACTCGAACCCACGAATCTTGCTTTCGCGGCAAGGCGCTCAACTGCTGAGCCAACCAGAGTCACCCTTCACGAATTTTGTCATTGCTTATACACAGACGCCCTCTATTAGCTTTCTTCTAATAAATCTATACGAGTGATGTTAGAAGTCCTAGTTTCTAATACTAGATGGCAGAGAAGTCTGTTTTTTATTTTACTTTTATATTTATGAATTTTTATAAATTAGGATAATCTTATATTATTTTTTTTAAGATAAAATTGCAATGAAAAAATTAAATAATTATTATTTATGTCTGCATGCCAAAAATAAAGTTAGACACTAAAGGAAATTCCCGAAAAAAGCGACAATGCTTTTAGGAACACAAAAAAATAAATCATCAAATGTACCTAATAAAGTTATGGCGAAATCACATTTGTCTGCATTATTAGTCCCAACATGATGGATGGCGCGCACGACGTCGGAGTTTTCAATGTATATTAAACTCATTCGTCATTCGGGATGTCTGTGTATATATATCAATGAGATTGTATAATGTATAAAGGACGTTTCAAACAAACAAAGCGTAGTCATACAAAAAAAAAATGCATGCATTTCACGTATGGCATGTGGCGTCATATATACCAGATGATAAGCAGGGCTACAAAGTCCCTGAATGGTTTATCAATATATTGTCCTTTAACAATATTATTCGTATCCACTATTCGGCTAAATGATGCGGTTATGATACGGTAATTATTAATAAATAGTAAATTATTAGTAAAATTACTAGTTATGTAAATGGTGTTGCGGATGAAGGAAATATGCATGCGTTTATCCTTTATCCGCATCATGATGCGTTTACGAAATGGGCGGCGACAGACAAATTTGCATTACTAGTCTATTTTAATATCCTCGCTGCTTTATAATCGAATCAATCGACCGTTTCGTAATTCCACCCTGAAAGAAGTCGCCCAGTAGTACCCAAAAAGTCCTCACAAACTAAGCTCTAGGCTTGTACTATGTGTACCAGAAACAACGATAATATAAATACATATTATATTTTATAAACACACAGACCATGATAAACTGTAGGTACAGAACAACGTACCTACTAAATATTTTTTTGTCATGGGACGGAAACCAACCCATGACCTCCGTATACAATGCCAAAGGCCAACCACTAATTCATTACGCCTTTGTATCACTTTCTGACAATTTATAATACATTAATTCGTTTAGTTTAAATAAGTAATTGAAAGTAAACCAAGCAATGTATCATGAATTGTCATGGTTAATTACAATTGTCACGTTTATGAAATAGGCCCCTGGTTACAGGTACCACTCTATACTATATTATCTCATTGATTTAAGAGTTTCGATGTACGTACACCCTTTCGGCTTTAAGACATCCATCATACTTTGCTGATTTTTTTTGACGTTTTTTGTAATAACAATACACTTAAATTGTATTGTTATTATGTCCTTCTTTGCTGCAATAATCTACATAATATATATATATCATCATGAATGCCTTATATTATTATTAGTTTATATAAAATGTGTATATGTGTACTTTTTATATGTAGACCAATTGCATTTTTTTTTTATTGGAGCACGGCATGTGACTTTGTATAGACCTGGTGTTGCATTACGAGTATATTTTAATATACTCGTTGCTTTATCGTCAATACAACCTATTTCGTAACCGCACCCTGAAAGGAGACTACCACCTCGACAAGAAATCGATGCAGTAATCTCCGAAAAACCGGTGAACCCGCAGACTGAAACCGAAACATGATTAGTTCACTTGAGATTTTTTTGCATCTGTATGGGGTGGTAACGAGACCGGTCGGTCGGCCTAACGAAGCTATAGAGACCTTCCATTAAAAATAGGTTATCTTCTAAAACAATTTCTGCTAATTCCATGCATTACCCCCCGCAAGACTCAAACGAAAACTACAAATAATAAATAAAACTACAATCGTATGTTTTGTTATTATTGTATTATTTAGCATAATCAATATCTTCTAAATATATATAACTCAAAGGTGACTGACTGACTGACATAGTGATCTATCAACGCATAGCCCAAACCACTGGACGGATCAGGCTGAAATTTGGCATGCAGGTAGATGTTATGACGTAGGCAGCTAAGAAGAGGAATTTGTAAATTCTACCCCCAAGGGGATAAAATAGGAGATGAAAGTTTGTATTATAAAAAAATAACTATTCCACGCGGACAAAGTCGCGAGCACAGCTAGTAACTAATATAATTTTAGATACATTCTCATTTAAAAGCAGACACTTGTAAAAGCACACATATATTATGACAGACAATCTCTGACCAATTACTTTTCGGTAAAGAAGAATTATTTCAACTTCTTAAACATTACTATGAACAGATCTGAAAACTAATAGAATCATTTAACCATAGCAATATCGTCACTATGATATCGGCTTTATGATAAGACGAAACGAGTGACAAAAAAATGGCTTCTCCATACAAACTAGTACTATGTTAGAAGAATCTGTATAGGGAATTCAAACTTTGTGTTCATTTGCGACAAATGGCTTTAAAAGTAATACCTAGATAGAGATAGACAACCAGATAAAATAATACCTGCCTACAAGCCATCTAGTACCTGACAATAATGCCCTTTACTTAGGTTTCCAAGATATCTGATTCAACCCGTGGAGCTGCTTCTTAAGGTTTCCACTATCAGCCCACTTGGAGTTAAGGTAATGGTCATCGTCGTCCTGTTCTAACTTCTTCCATTCTTCCTGCTTCCTATAAGCTTGAAGCATTAGCTGTTTCCGTTCTTCTTCCTTAAGAACTGGTTCTCGACCTGGTGCACCTTCTGTAGACGAGCAGAGCTTTGCTATTATCTTGGTTTTGTTGTTTTTACCTGTAATTGAAAATAATAATATTTTGGGCATGTTTTACCATATTGCCCTGATCACAAACTAAGCTCTGGGGTTGTACTATATGTACCAGAAAAATATAGTTTATTAACACCCTGACCATACTATGACCAATCTACTTCCAAGTCAGAGATATTCAATATAATGAATGACTTTATTGACCCTATCTATATACAATGAGTTCTATAGTAGTTAATGATATCAGTCCCTTTCTTGTTCTTTAACTCTTCTGAGATCAGGCTCATCAAGTTCTGTATTTAGGACAGCTAAATTTACGCGAGACTAACGTGTACTTTATTGATGAACCTCACTTTTCGTGCCTTCCCTCGTTTGATTCTACACAAATTTAATAGCTTTACGAGATGTCCTATCGTATAGTTTACTGACTATCATTAAACATACAAAATCTTAACGCGGAGTATGCTACAGCTGATACGTTAATTTAAGTATATACTTACCAAGTTGATCACATAGCTTATTCCCGCTCAATAACTTCTTCCCACAAGTCCAAAGGCAAGCCCTGGCTGGATCTATCACATCCAACCCTGCCTGGGTTCCACTCAACTCCTCAACATTGTCCAACTCCTGACGCACCGGGTCGTGAGGTGGTAGACCAGCTGGGAAGACTATCATGGTTGCTCCCCGAAGCTCGTCTAATGCTTTGGTGATTTCTTTTTGGGTCAGAAACTTTCCTATGTCAACCTGAGAGAGTATTTATCAAACAAAATTAAAATTAGGTGAAATAATATGTCCATTTATCCGTATAGATTCTGATGCATTCTCGCATTTTATTCTAAATCCTAATTTTAGTCATTAAATGACTGATGAAATTACGGCGCCCGAGACCGCCTATACGGCCTCAGGGTAACCCAGCGGAGGGATTTTTAATCCCACCTCGTCGTAGCCGATGGTATGAGTCTATATCGAACAAGTGGCTAGCTCGTCGCGATGTTTGTACAATATTAAAATTTTAATATAAATTCATAAAAAGCAGAAGCACAGAAGTTTAATGGACATATTATGTTTATTTATTTAAATGGGAGAACAACTGTCAAGGACGTAGTTATGTTGGTTCACCGGGATTCCGGAGACTGCATCGATTTCTTGTGGAGGAGGTAGTCTCCTTTCACGGTACAGTTACGAAACGGGCGATTGATTTGACGATAAAACAGGGAGGATATTAAAATACACTCGTGTTACAATTCGTTTTTGTCGCCGCCCATTTCGTAATCGCATCATCAAGCCGGCATAACGAGACCGATCAATATTTTTGCCGACCCCATTCGTTGATTTTGTAAGACTGCTTAACATCAGGCACATACAAAGTCACGTGCCGTGCTTCAATTAAAAATAAAAACATTATCGTCTAAAAATAAAAATTTCACATTAAAATTTATATTCCCCTTTCTCTGTGTAGCAGCCAAAGTGTAAAGTTATCGATCGATTGAATGAATATTTAATCGAATCCAGTTTTAGGTTAAAACAATAGGTCATTGTAAACTTCTGATTTACGGGTTACGGTTAATTTAATTTGGTATTGAAATAATTTTGTTATGGAATTAAACTGAGGTTTAATAACTACTCGTATGCTCCTACCTTTTTATGGAAAACTAGAATAAATAATTTAGGGGCGATGTTTCAATTGTCATCATCTGTCGTGTAAGGAGGACAGATCAATTTGATAGTTCTTCTTTCAAGTTATCTATTGAATAACTTTGTCTGATGATTTAAATAGCGTCTAGCTAAGGCTTAATAGCTTCGTCTTTAATACAAAAGGAAGTACACAATTCTTCAAAAATTATAGTCTCCTAAGTAGATTTTGTAGACCACCAAAGCGTTAGTTAGTAAAGGAGACCGTAGGAGATCAATGGATGGAAACAGCAAAAGACAAATTTGTGGAGGCCTATACCCTCAAAGGGACCTTCTAAATAATAATAATAATAAAATAATTATGTTGTGGAATAAATTATATTGTAATGTATATTTAATTTTAATAAACTTAATTGTAATATTATAAGGAGATAAATGGCTTAATAATAATAATAATAATAATAATAAGTATAGTGCTTATTTTGAAAAATAAGAAGAATCTCTCTGAATCTAACTATTACATAAAAGAAGATTATCCCAAAGATATCATAATAAAGAGAAAAGAATTACAAGAAGAAGCCAAGATAGAAAGAGAAAAAGGTAACAGGGTTATAATAAAGTACGACAAATTAATAATACAAAAAAATAAAAAGGAAGATGATGTAATAAAAACTAAAAAGAGAAACCTTTCGGTCTCTCCTGGCAATACGCATAATAAACGAGAATATAATTTACAAACCATGAAGAAAAATGAATTATCACAAAATCAAACCCAAAAACCACCTATTATTTTGGAATCTAACAAGAAAACTAGTATACTAAATTATGTACAGAAGAAAACGCAAAATAATGAAACATCAATTAATAATTAGCAACGAGCGACCCCTCTGCAGACTTCACTCCCAGTACGGCTGGTCCCCGCGGGAGTAAACGACCAAAACCCTCCTAAATATTTCGAGAAAATATACATATGCACATATAATGTTAGATCACTCTACTCAACAGAAAGAATGTTAGAACTAAAAGAAGCTATAGCAAATATAAAGTATGACATTATTGGTTTAGCAGAAATAAGAAGAATGGGAAACGAAGTTATTGAAGATGATGAGCATATTTTCTACTATAAAGGCGAGACTCAAGGCCTATATGGAGTGGGATTTTTACTCAAAAAGAAACTTAAGAACAACATAGACACTTTTATCGGCATATCAGAAAGAATATGTATATTAAAATTAACTTTTAAGAATTTCAATCTCACAATTATACAAGTATATGCACCGACCTTCAACGCGAAAGACGAAGAAATTAAAGAATTTTATGATCTACTTAACAAAGCTTATAGTTTGGCAGGAAAAAACATAATTTTAATGGGAGATTTCAACGCAAAAATAGGTCAACGAAAGCCATCAGAATACTCAATAATGGGAAAACATGGATATGGGAAACGTAACCCAAGAGGAGAAAAACTAATACAACATGCACAAGAAAATAAGCTTACAATTCTCAATTCTTTATTTAAGTCTAAAACTAAAAATAAATGGACATGGCGATCTCCAGATTCAAAAATAAAACACGAAATTGATTTTATATTGACCAACAAACCAATTTTTTTCCAAAATTTTGAACTAATACACAGTATAACATTTCCTAGTGACTATAAACTTATTAGAGCAACAATAAACATTGAATCAAACATAAAAAAATCAAGGAAAAAATTTAATGCTTCCCCAAAAACTTTTAAAACGATTGAAGAAGAAGAAAAATATATTAAAAAACTTAAAGAAAAGGCACATAACCTGATCCCCAAGGAAGCAGACAACGTCGAGTCATATTACAACAAAATATCTGATAGTATAAAAGAAAGTATCGCCACCATAACACCATCTAAATCAAAAAAAAGAAATGAAATTCTTAGTGAAGAAACAAAACTTTTAATAAAACAACGACAAACTCTACAAAATGCAAAATCAAAAAACAAAGTACAAAAAGAAAACTTAAAACAATTATACAAAATAACAAAGAAAAGCATTAAAAAAGACTATTCAAATTACAAAATAAAAACAATAGAACATTTTTTAAATTCTACAGGAAGCTTCAAAAAAGCATATAAACAAATTAAGGCTGTATTCTGAAAATTTAGAACTACAAAACAAAAAATGTTTGTTAAAGAAATTTACTCGATACTCACAGACAACTATTATTATGCAAATAGTAACTCTTTAACTTGAAATGTATGACGAGATTAATATAGTATCCCATATATTATTTCAATAAAAAATGTATTTATATTTTCCAAAACATGAAAATTTTGTACTTTTTAACATCTCTGCAAGCGACAAAACTACAACAATTTAGAGTGGTAAAAAAATAGATATCGATAGATTATTATGTGTTCTAAAAATGTATGGAGAGATTTTTGCAAGTTTAATAGAAAAATATTAAATAAATAATTACAAAAACTTGCCAGACAGAAATCTCCATACAAAATCCATGACAGGCCGTCATTGTGCGGGCGATCCCGTCTGTGAAAGGTGGCTCCGCGTCGCTTTTTTCTATTTCACTATCGGAACACTAAATATTCACTGTTGGGAATTTTATAAGATAAATACATATTTATTTTGATTACATTCTATGTTTTTACACCTTTTAACACGATTAACTACAGATTCAGCTAAAATAAATATGCAATTTTCACCAACTGTCACTGTCAGTATAACCCTACAAAAAAAAAGACAGACTGTCCGATGTAACTAAAAGTACACAACAGCTATTTATTTTGGTCGCTTTTAAATCTTTAATAAAATGTATCGTCGGGCGCACATTATTTTACAATTTTTAAATAAACACCTATTTCTTTTTTTTCGTATTTTTTTTTAATTCAGTTTTTTTTATATGTCCAAAGCAAAGCACTCGATAGGGTTCATCCACTATCAAATAAATCATTTTTATAAGATTTCTTGGCAGAGTACTATAAAAAAAAAGATTACCTATCTAATATTTAAATACTAACACAATAATGTATTGTCTTATTCTATCATCTTTAATATTATTACAAATGAAAGTTTTTTTATTTTTTTATTACAGCATGTGTGACTGTTTGTATCTAACTTAAGGCAAACATACAATGTTTATGATTAGGGACTAATATGATGTGATTTCAATAGTATTAGACCGATTTACTATGCCGGCCAAATGACACTGTTACCAAATGGGCGGCGATAAAGAAGAACAATACGAGATAATAATAAATATTTTCTACCGTAGAATAATTCGAACAATGTTTTAGAAACTGGCGGTGGGCAATTTCTAAAACATTGTTTAAATTATTCTACGCTAGAAAATATTTATTAACATTCCAAATAAATGGTGGAATGCCAGGTCTCTGAGTTTTCAACAAATTAACTGCTACTGCGTTTTATAACTGCACCATAAAGAGAGACTACCGCCTCAATAATAGAAAAATCCCACATGTGATCCAAAACATGACTAGCGACCGTTCTCTATATTTTTTTTCCGATTGTAACCATAGTAACTACTAAAGTACGGATAGTTTATATGATTATTGTCTGTAAATGAAAATAAACATTTTTCTTTTATTTATTGGTGCGACCTCGGGAGGGCTCGTGCCCAATACTATTATAGTAACCAATTTTTTTATATATTTTTTTTATAGGTCATTTATAAAATAATATTGCATTTTTACGATATATAAATAAAAAACATTTTCAAACACTGAAAATATTTGATATATTTATTTATTACAATTTTATACATATTCCTAACAGGTAGGTAAGTTATTAAAGTTTATAAGAATTATTGATAGTAATATGGGTAGTGCACGTGTGTGTGGGTTGTGTGTGTGTAATGTATGATGTGTGTATTTGTGTAGGCTATGGTGTAACAGTAAGGTCAAATTTATGATAATATAATATGTTATGTCAAAAAACGATAAATTAATTATTGAAAATGGACAAAACCGGTCAACAAAAGATATTTTGTAAAATGAAAGAATGTGATACTTTATAATTTAGTTCATGTACATTTTAAATGTCAATTTTTGTTTTATATTTTCCTATGTATTTTTTTTTATATTTAAGCCTTATTAGTGTTAATTAGAGACAAGTTCAAAACAAACGGACAGATAATAGATATACCTAGTCTTGCCATAAATATTGTAAAGAAAAAAAAAATATTCCAAATAACATTTATTACTTTTACAGTGTGTTAGTTTAATATCATCATGCCAGCCTTTCTTTGCGCGTCCACTGCTGGACATAGGCCTCCCCCAAGGATCGCCACAATGACCGGTTCTGCGCTGCCTGTATCCATCGGCTTCCCGCGACCTTTTTCAGGTTGTCGGTCCATCTTGTGGGGGGCCTGCCTCTACTGCGTCCTTAGGACGCAGCAGAGTTTAATAAATAAATATAAAATAATTTAAAATTTAGAAAGCTTATTCGAAGTGCAATTACCATTAATACCATTGGCTGCATTACAGTCCTTTAAACGTTGAGGCCAGTTATCAATAGAAGCACGTACTCTTTCCATGGGATAATTTGTCATATTTGTAAAGTCTTGCCATAAATATTGTAAGAAAGAAAAAAAAATCTATTGCAAATTACATTTATTATTTCTACAGTGTGTTAGTTTAATACATAAACATAAAATAATTAAAAATATAATAAGCTTATTCGAAGTGTTCTCCATTGGCTGCAATACAGTCCTTTAAACGATGAGGCCAGTTATCAATAGAAGCACGCACTCTTTCCATGGGAAAATTATTCACTGCCAATCGTATGGATTGTTTTAAGGACTCTAAATTATTCTGGCGTTTAGAGCAAGTCCTATTCTCGAAAACTGACCATAAATCATAATCCAGCGGAGTAAGATCGGGACTAGACGACGGCCAGTCTTCAGCTCTGATGAAGTCCGAAACGTTCGCTTCCAACCAAGACTCCGTGGACCGAGCTTTATGACCGGGCTCCAAGTGTTACTGGAAGGACCATACTTGGTTATTGAACATGGTGTTTTTCATTAATTTATTTAAAACATCAAATCCTCGCATATTAAATGACTATTTCGACAAAACATTACTTTAAATAAAATAGTAAGCTTTTTAAAAGTAGATATCTAAAACAATAAACCCATGTGACTGGGCTTACTCATACTCCATACAATAAAATTTTAACAGAGTGACTTTTGGGCTCAACTGTCCACAGTTAGAATAATTTGAAGAAATAATCTCAAACATTTTTTATTGAAATCTGACAGAAGGTGATGACGTCACATATACGAATTCCCCCTTAATAATAACAAAAATTGGATACCGAGTTTAAACTGTAACAAAAAGGCACAATCAAGAAAGGAAGTAATAAATACTGCTACAGATTTTTATAAAACATTATACAGCAAACAAAATAACAACTTATATCCTAACCAAATTACTGAAGGAATCAACAAGAACAAAACTAAAACAAGTAATGAAATACAAATATTTCAAGAAGTAGACATCTACAAACAAATCACAAAACTAAAAAATGATAAAAGTCCTGGCCCAGATGGAGTGACAAATGAAATATTGAAGTTATCAGCTCAGTATTTAGTTTCTCCTATAACACATCTATTTAATAAAATTCTTGTTGAAAAAACGGTGCCAAAATCTTGGGCGGAATCCCATATAATACTTTTATATAAAAAGGGAAACCCAAATGAAGTAGAAAATTATCGACCAATAAGTTTATTGCCGTGCATTTATAAACTGTTCGCTTCATGCTTGGAAAAACGAATAAGTCCAAATATAGAAAATCATCAACCGATAGAACAAGCAGGATTTCGAAAGGACTTTGGCACTATAGATCATATTCACACCGTTGACCAAATTATAGAAAAAATCTCAGAATATAACAAACCACTTTATGTAGCATATGTCGATTATACAAAGGCATTCGACTCCATATCACACCAAAGCATTTGGGATGCATTAATATCAAATGAAGTACCAATAGAATATATATCAATTCTGCAAGATATCTATAGTAAAAGCATAAGCAGAGTAAAACTCGATAAAATTGGCCCATCAATAAAAATATGCAGAGGAGTAAGACAGGGCGATCCTATTTCACCAAGAATCTTTATATCCGTCCTGCAAAATATCATGCAAAACTTAAATTGGTCAAATAAAGGGATTGTCATAGACGGTAAAATGCTAAATCACCTTCGTTTTGCAGATGATATAATTATATTATCAAACACAGCAAAAAGCTTGCAAAATATGTTAGAAGAACTGTGTTTGGTAAGCTTAAAGGTAGGACTTGAAATGAACATGTCGAAAACTAAGCTAATGACAAACAGCAAAAAAAATCCAGTGAAAATACAAAACAAAAATTTGGAATATGTTGACGATTATATATACCTGGGAAAATTATTATCTTTTAATAAAAATAGACATATCGAAGAGATAAACAGACGAGTAGCAAAAACCTGGAATAAATTTTGGAGCAACAAGGACACATTCATCTCATCTTTATCTCTTAAACTGAAGAAGAAACTAATGGATTCTTGCCTTCTGCCTTGCTTGACCTATGGGTGCCAAACATGGATCTACAATAACTCAACTAGGAATAAAATCCAAAAATGTCAACGAGCTATAGAAAGAAAGATCTTAAATATAAAGTTAAAGGACAAAATAAGAAACAATATAATAAGAAGCAAAACTAAAGCAATTGACGCAGTGGAGTACGCTCAGGGACTAAAGTGGAAATGGGCAGGTCATGTAGCACGTATGGACAAGGCTAGATGGACTAAGATAGCCACTTTCTGGAAAGGTCCAGAGGGAAAGAGGAAGAGAGGAAGACCAGCAGAAAGATGGTGCGATGAAATAGTCCAAACAGCTGGCATAGACTGGATGCGTTCAAGCATTAACAGAGAACAATGGTCCAAATTGGAGGAGGCCTTCACCCAAAGAGGGGTCCTTAAAAATTAAGTTTTTATTTTTTACTGTAAATATAAATGTATAACAAACTGTTTTTTTTTTAAGGAATAATAAAAAGGCTTTTTTATTTTTATTTTATTTATAGTGCATTGGAGAACACATTAACTGTCGGTCCCAGATTTCACTATACCAACTATTAAAACAGCTGATAGATGGGCTATCACAAAATAGCGACGAGCTAGCTACTAGCCACCATCGGCTACGACTCGGGAATAAAATCCCATCGCTGGGTACCCTGAGGCTGGTCTTGGGCGCCATAAGGCACCCATGACGGTACATTTATATACAGACAAGACACCATTATAGTGTCACTATATGTGTTCTTTTTTTGGATTCTAAAAATGACTTACAAGCTTCTTGGTAATTATCTCATTGGCAGTTTCAGCAGCCTTCTTGAGGACTTGCTGCATATTGTCTGGTGGTGCCAGTCCACATCGTCTCCCCATCGGATCCTTATCCTCGACATACCCTGGAGGAGCACATCGCTTAGCCCAGGGGTCTTCTAACTTTAGTTCTTTTATCTAGAAGAAAATTAGTGTTTTTATATGTAGGTCATTTCACACAGGATAGGTCACAAACTAAGCTGTGTGCAGCAACAACACTGCCCTCGTGGTCTAGTTGTTGCGGCTTTGGCGTTTTATCTGGAGGTCGTTGGTTCAATTCCCACTCATGGCAAAATAATTTTAGTACATTTTTCATACGTGGTGGCAGAGTTGGTTAGACCTTAGACTTAAAAATACTTAGGTCCCTGGTTCAAAACCCGGTGTGTACCAAAGATTTTTTTAACAACACAACACTATACAGTTATAGTGCCGCGGAGAACACGTTAAGCTGTCGGTCCCAGTTTCACTATACCAACTTGTGAAACTGTTTGTAGATGGGTTATTGAGTCTATCCAAACATCGCGACGAGCTAGCCACTTGTTTGGTGTAGAAAACCCCTCCACTGGGTACCTTAATGCCGTCTCGGGCGCCGTTAGGCACCCGTGATGATATTTTATTATTTATTTACATTTTTCTATACAGTTTGTCATGGTCTGGTTGGCTGTTTATAACATATATTATGTAGGTATTAGTATCATCGTTTCTGGCACACATAGTACAAGCTTAGAGCTTAGTTTGTGGCAATATGTGTAAAAATGTCATACATATTATGTTATATTATAACACTATTTTTGGTCGTTTCGTTGTTATGCTACTATTAGGGTTTGTGAAGCTTTTATGTCCAAAATTATAGTTTTTTTTTACAATTCCGTGTTTTCTGTACCTATAACATTTTTTCCTTAATACCCTTACATACCTGATCATCAGTCAATCCCTGCATCTCCAAAGGCATGAAGGTTCCATACTTCCCCAACTCTTCGAGCTCATGGCAGATCCTTTCCACCTTCAGTCTGCCATTGAATATCGCCACTATATCCAATATAACTTCATCCACGGTGTTGTTTATATCAGTTTCGTAGAGAAACTGGCTTTCATCACCTCTTTTAATGCTTAAAATCACCATTTTGAATGTTGTTTTTGGTACGTTTTTGAATAGAATTGATTTATTAGTAACGGTTGTTATGGTTACGATGGTACATTGTTATTTGTTGTCATGGTTACTCATATACAGGGTGTCCCAGAAATCAACGATAAACCGAAAACGGGTGATAGGCCAAGTCATGACAGTTATTAGAAAAATATAAAAAAAAATCTTTGTCGTGTATATTTCATATTATAAATATTTTAAAAAATATCTGAAAAACTGACATCCTGTGATGATCTTTCAAGTCCTAAGACTACAAATATTACTTTTTTGAATATTTTTTTTCTGCATTGTAGTCATGACTAACCCTTCTTTAAATAACAGTTCATATTTTAAACATACCTGCCTTAGTTTTAATAAAATGGTGTGTTTTTGCCCAACAATAAATTCAAAATAATTACTACACCCAACTTTAATCGTCTGTACTGTAAAAAAAAAATACTACCATATTTTGGCAAGTAACTTTAAAAGATGGCGCATTTAATCTGGATTCCAAAATGGTATGATACTTGTTAGATTACTTCTTAATTGAAGAAAAAAAAAATTTTTTTAACGGAACCGGGTTTCAAGCCAACTGTTTAATTATTTAAAATGTTGGAATTAAGTTGTTATGTGACGACTATGAGTGACGTCATCTTGTCTAGAGTGAGCGAGACAGATTGTGACGCTAAGTGCGAGTGCTTTTTTATCAAAGGAAAAAATGGGCATTTTTATGTCTACAATTTTCAAGTATGAATACACGATATTTTGACAATGTGAGTGATTTAGATACAGACGCCACCTTGTTCTTGTTAGCCACGGGTTATCAAGTAATTAGTTAGTTTTAGGTGCAAGTTTAAAATAAAAGTCAGTCATTGGATTTCTTCAGTTATTAATTTAATTAAATTTGCAAAGATTTACAGCAAATGTTCGAACTGTTTGCCTTCAGCTGCAATGCAAGCTCTACATCTCCTTAAAAATGATCGCGTAATAAGACGGGCGTATCTTTTTGAGTTTATGTGTTCAGCAGCTTCTGTAATTTTTTGGCGCAGCTCGGCTAAATCTTGTATTGGTTTAGAATAAACTTTTTCTTTTATCGTTCCCCAATAAAAAAAATCAATGGGGTTTAAATCAGGTGAACGGGCAGGCCACGAAATTGTACCGCCCCGCCCAATCCACCTATCAGGGTATTCTCGGTCGAGAAACTCTCGTACTGTGCGAGCGTAATGTGCTGGGCAGCCATCTTGTTGGTACCACATGCTGCCGTAAATGTTCAGCGGCACTTCTTCCAACAAATCAGGTAATTGGTTCTGTAAGAAGTCCAAATAAGCCTGGGCAGTTAAGTTCTCCGGCAGCTCAAATGAACCAATAATGGTTTTTTTTTTTCTTCAATTAAGAAGTAATCTAACAAGTATCATACCATTTTGGAATCCAGATTAAATGCGCCCTCTTTTAAAGTTACTTGCCAAAATATGGTAGTATTTTTTTTTTACAGTACAGACGATTAAAGTTGGGTGTAGTAATTATTTTGAATTTATTGTTGGGCAAAAACACACCATTTTATTAAAACTAAGGCAGGTATGTTTAAAATATGAACTGTTATTTAAAGAAGGGTTAGTCATGACTACAATGCAGAAAAAAAATATTCAAAAAAGTAATATTTGTAGTCTTAGGACTTGAAAGATCATCACAGGATGTCAGTTTTTCAGATATTTTTTAAAATATTTATAATATGAAATATACACGACAAAGATTTTTTTTTATATTTTTCTAATAACTGTCATGACTTGGCCTATCACCCGTTTTCGGTTTATCGTTAATTTCTGGGACACCCTGTATAGTTAGAGAGCTGACCACTAGGACCACTAGGAAAATATTGGTCCTAGTTTGACCATGGTAAGGAAACCGTCTGCTGCGGCTAGGGTTACCAGATGACAGGAATTTTCCTGACATGTCCGGAATTTTAGCTGTCTGTCAGGGAAAAAGGGAAAGTTGGAAATTTTCAGGAATAAAAAAAAAAAAAAAAAATTATAAGGAATTAAATTTTAATCAAAGAATGAAATCTTATTATTTACAACCAATTAATTATTAAGTATTCATCTGCGGGGCTAGATTAACAGCCTTCGCTTTTACTCAGACTCCCACGCGCCGCGCGCGACTTTGTAAAATAATATATTTTTTTCCCAAAATGTCAGGAAAATTATTGCTGAAACAGGAGTTTTTTCAGGAAAACTTATTTTCGGATCTGGTAACCCTAGCTGCGGCCATATACCGTTTCTTTTAAAGGTAACGTTAGATTGTTAAAACGAAATCCTTTATCGAAAGTTTTTAGCATTCCGTGGCGTTTAGCGGCCATTGCCGCTAAACGCCACGGAATGGTAAAAACTTTCGATCCAAAAGCACTTGTAATACAAAGGAATAGAGTTTAATGGGAATTAGCGACAACGATAACGTAATCGTTGTTGCTTATAGCTTTTCGTTATTTTAACAACCTAACGCTTCCGTTATAAAAAAAAACTAATTTTCAAAAAGCTCGTCGTGCTATGTTTTCTATTAGTATGTGTATATTGTATATATATGTAGTATATTGTATGGTAGTTATATTAAGTAGTGTATGTAAACATTTGTAATAGTATTATATATGTATTTCATGTATAGAATTTCATTTATGTATTATATGTATTTTATTAACTAAATAATCTGACTGTGAGTAGTCAGGCACCCTCACAACTGTTATCACTTGTCCCGAAGGTTGACTGATAGATAATGCCGAGCGGCATTAAGTCCGCCTTTGTACAATTTTAGTGCAATAAAGTTTAAAAAAAAAAAATTAGCAGAATGTAGCTTCTTGGCATGAAATATTATTCTTAGTGTTGCCCCAAGTACCTGCATATAGTTTTCAAATTTCCCCAAAGGGACCTTCACTCCCGGACCTTGAACCTTCACTAGGTTTCAATTGAAACCTAGTTAAGGTTTCAACTTGAAATCTATATAGTCAAGGTTTCAAGGTCTCTTAAAACTTTCAAGGTCCGGGAGTGAAAGGCCCTCCCTAGTCCTAGTTGGGCTTTTCACTCCCGGACCTTAAACCTTCACTAGGTTTCAATTGAAACCTATATAGTTAAGGTTTCAAGGTCTCTTAAAACTTTCAAGGTCCGAGAGTGAAAGGCCCTCCCTAGTCCTAGTTGTGTTTCGATTTTAGTCTGTGGGTTCACCGGTTTTTAGGAGCCTACTGCATCATTTTCTTCTCGATTTAGTCTACATTCAGGGTCCGTTACGAAACGATCATTTAATTTGTCAATAAAGCACTCGTAATATAAATTCGTCTCTGTCGACGCCAATTGACTGGCATAGTGGGAGCAATCAATACTGTTAAGCAACAATGTATTTTTCTACCGCTTTCAAAAGTGGATTGAATTGTAAATCTAAAAATATGGAAAAATACATATTTATATTTTTTTGTAGAATTGAATTAGGAGTTATTTTTTGTTAAAAAGTTTTATGTAATATAGATCTACCACAGTAGATTTTAATCAATTATTATTAGATACACTAATTTTATAAATTTAAATGAAATATGTCTTTATTTTAGAAATTGCACCAAAGTGTCCGTTAAAGTAATTGTAACAATTACAGTTAAATATGGCGTTATATGTACCAGCTGTCATTAGACTTTCAAAATAAAACTGGTTACATTCGACGCCATTTTTAACTTTAATCGTTACATTTACAGAGAGTTTATTTTGGTGCAACTCAGCTTAAATTGCTGAAATTTGGTAGGGTAAATTGAATCCCCGATAAACCTTATTATATGTGAAAATATATAGTTTTATAATATAATTTTGGATATAGATATAGTTAGGGAACCGCTGCCTAATGTACCGCGAGAATGTTCATTGGTGCAGAAAATGTGGCGACCCTGTTAGGACCAGGCGATGATTATAGCGCCCAAAGTTATAAGCGGAGAGGGCAGCGATTTTTATCCAATTTTAATTTTAAAGTTTATCTGTATAGATTTCCATAGTCTAGGTATTTATAATATATTTTATAATATGTATTAGAATCGTTGTTTCTACTTCACATAGTACAAGCCTAGAATTTAGTTAGCGACCAGGGCAATATGTGTAAAATGTGTTACATATTATTTTTTATTATTAATATATACGGATACCAGTAGAGTTTCAGACAAATCCATTTATGGTTAGATTTAGATTTTTTTTTTAGAATACAGTATTATATTTATATTATATCTATGGTTTGGGTGTTTATAAAATATAATATGTACTATACCATTGTTACACATAGTATAAGCCTAGAGCTTAGTTTGTGACCAGAGCAATATGTGTGAATTAAAAAAAAACTATTATATTAATATATTATGTTAGTCTCATCTTTAAAAAAAATAAAAAATGCTAGAATTCGCACTAAAACATGGCATGTAAGGGGAAAATATTGACATGAAAAAGTATTAATGACATGAGTGACATTATCTACTATACTAATATAATAAAGAGGTAAAGTTTGTGAGGTTGTGGGGGGTAATCTCTGGATCTACTGAACCGATTTTGAAAAAAATTATGTTGCCCATTTATCTAGGGAGGCTATAGACTATATAACATCACGCTACGATCAATAGGAGCGGAGAATCAATGAAAAATGTTGGGAAAACAGGGAAAATTTGTTCCTTTTGAAAGCTTCCGTTGCGTGCGCTTCGTAAACGGTTAAAGTAGACGAAGTTGCGCGTGTCAGCTAGTAATATATAAATATATATATATATATATATATATAGCTAGGTAGCATAGTGGAAGTAAGCAATGTCGTTAAAAAATATGGGAACACGGTGCTAAAATAAAAAGAAAAGAAAACAAATTATCTAATAAAATTTATTAAAAATTCGACCATTGCTTATGGTACTGATAACATGTAATTTATTACATATTGATTAATTAAAAATTTTCTGTTAACATATAGAAATTATCTTGATATTATTAAGCTCTTTATTGAAATATGAAATCGCTGGCAAAAAGCTTATAATATTTAGACAGTACTACTTAAGTGTTACCTATAAGTGACACGCCGTTAAATACAAGTATGGGGTTTACCTATTACCTATTACCTAAGACGTTTAAATATAGGTCAATGGAGAATAAACTCTGGATGCATTATTATTTATGCAAATAAATTTAATTGATAATAATAATATGTAGGACAATTTAGACATATTGCTTTGGTCACAAACTAAACTCTAGGCTTGTACTATGTGTACCAGAAACAACGATATAATACATATTATATTTTATAAACACCCAGACCATGACACTGTACAGAAAAAACGTACTTATAAATATTTTTTTGCCATGGGTGGGAATCGAACCCACGACCTCCGGATACAACGCCAAAGGCGCAACCACTAGTCTACGGAGGCTGTTAATTATACTATACTAAGGCCTCAGGGTACCCAGCGGAGGGGTTTTTAATCCCACTACGTCGTAGCCGATTGTATGAGTATACACAAACAAGCAAACAAATTGACAAACCAACAAAAAATAACTATATACCTACATACATTTCTAGTACAATACAGTTATTAAATTTATATTATTGTATTATATTTTAGGTGGGAGGAAGGTCTCTATAACTTCGTTAGGGCGACCGACCGGTCTCGTTACCACCGCCCATACAGATGCAAAAACCCTCAAGTGGCCTAGTCATATTTCGGTTTTAGTCTGTGGGTTCACCGGTTTTCAGGAGATTACTGCATCATTTTCTTCTCAAGGTGGTAGTCCCCTTTCAGGGTGCGGTTACAATAGTTGAATTGACGATAAGGCAGCGAGGATCTTAAAATATACTAGAAATGCAATTCATCTTTGTCGTCGCCCATTTCGTAATCGCATCATTTAGCCGGCATTGTGGGAGCGATCATCGCTGTTTAAGAACATTTTTTTATCGACCCCATTTATGGGCTTTGAAGGTCTGCTTACCACCAGGTAGACACAAAGTCACATGCCGTGCTCCAAAACAAAAAAAACTTATTGTAACTATATTAACATAGTATTTCCATTGTTACAGATACAAGGCGTATTAACACACAGACATGGCCACGAAGCCTCTACAGATGTGCCATCAGAAATCACTAGAGATGCTAACGTTACTACTCACCATGGAAAGGTACGCCATATTACTATTACCTATATTATACAACATATGCATAGTCATGTACATTTTCGATCCGATTTAACAGTGGGTGGCACAGTAATGCGGTCTTTTCAGCACTTTTGAGCACGTTAAGCCGACGGTGCCAGTTTCACTTATAGGTACTAACTTGCAAAACAAACGAAGAAAGGTATTGGCATATCCTTACAAACTAGTAAAATAACTAATTTATATGCAGAAGTCATTTTTTTTCTTTTTTTTTTTTTTTTTAATATGTAGGACAAATTACACATATTGCTCTGGTCACAAACTAAGCTCTGGGCTTGTACTATGTGTACCAGAAACAACGATATAATACATATTATATTTTATAAACACCCAGACCATGACAAACTGTACAGAAAAAAACGTACTAATAATTTTTGCCGTGGGTGGGAATAGAACCCACGACCTCCGGATACAACGCCAAAGGCGCAACCACTAGTCTACGAAGGCTGTCATGATTTGCGATACCAGCGGCCATATTCTGTTTCTTTTAGAGGTAACGTTAGATTGTCAAAATAACTAAAACCTTTAAGTACAGTTGTCACCACATGGAATATTAAAAACTGTCAAAGCAATAGCACCTGTAACAAAAGGGAATAACGTGCTTGCCGTTTTTAGTTATTGTTGATAATGATTGTTCAATATCATTTGTAAAGAATTTCGCTATTTTGACAAGCTTACGTGTTCGTTATAAAAAACAGAATTTGGCTGCAGCGGACAAATTCTGTTTCTTGTTCTTGACACGTTAGCTTGTTGCAGATACAAAGTCACATGCTCCATAAAAAAAAAAAACTAAAGTGTCTTCAATGACTCAATAAGTTGTTATGAATACTGGTGTTAGTATATAAATATTACAAATATTTGCGATGATCGTCCATCTTGTATTTGTTTTTTAAGTTTTAATTTGTTTGCAGTAGAAGTGTTGAAATGTTATAAAATAAGAAATTGTAGAATACCACAAAAATATCATGAGCGTGTTAAGATGTCGGTCCCAGTTTCACTATCACCAACCTGTGAAATAGTAGATTTGTTATTTGAGGCTTGTAAATACCACGAACAACAAAAGGTTGTTTATATTATGCGAGTAATTATAGAATTCGGTTACATTTCTATTACACCATGTAGATGTTAGAGCTACAAAATGTTCTAACTGTATTTACTATACTCGCTAGTAATTATAGATAGGGACAAATCAATAGAATTGCTACATTTTTCAAATAACCCTCTCTTATTGGTTAATCACTTCTCTGCCATCTAGTATTCTAAACTCACTCTAATATGGAGTAGTTAGAAAAATACACATAGAGGGCGTCTGCGTATATATAATTAAGTAAAAAGCAATGGAATCTGTTTGGCTCTGTGGTTGAGTACCTTGCCGCCAAAAAAGTTTGAGTCCCGCCCACTAGAAAATTATCATCGAATTTTTATCTTTAAAATAAATAAATATAATGGCAAGGAAATTTATAAAAATGTAATTATAAAAAATACTATAAAAGTAATAAAAAACAAAAAAGGTCTTTGTCATCTTGTATTCTAAACTAATATTTATAACCTCATTCTAATATGGAGTAGCTATTCTTCTAACTACTCCATATTAGAATGAGGTTAGACACATAGAGGGCGTCTGTATATATATAAATAAGTAAAAAGCAATCACAAATTTTGCGAGGGGTGAGTGGAACCTGGTTGACTCAATAGTTAAGTACCTTTCCACGAAAGCGAGGGTCATGGATTTGATTCCCGCCTACCAGAAAATTTTTCATTGTACATTTTTTTCTTTATAAAAACTTTAATAAAAGTTCAGAACTTTTAACACATGAAATATTTTTTAGTTGCTAAACAAAAATAAAAAATAGTTACTCTGAGACAACCAGTTATGTAGTGAGTTCTTCTAACTACTCCATATTAGAGTGAGGTTAGAAGTCCTAATTTTGAATACTAGATGGCAGAGGAATGACTTTTTTGTTTTTACTTTTTTTTTATTATTAATTTAATATTTTCTAAAAATGTAATAATTAATCCCTATCTATATTTACTAGCGACTAAAGTAAACTACTAGTGTATACCTTATTTGTAAACTATTTACCTACCGTAAAGGTTTAAAACTTCAAATGCACGATTATTCGATCTTGACCTGTTTTTTGTTGTTATACCACCACTTAACCTTCCAGCGAAGCGACATGTAAAATATTTTATGTTCCATCTTGACCCGACACGGGTTTTAATGACACGGCACGGGTGACGTGCAGTTACGTGCTCACGTCTTGAAAAATATTTCAAATTCAAATGCGGAAAATGCACATTTTACGTGTGATGTTGGAAATTTATCTAATCTAACTGAAATGTTGGGATTTCTAAATATGTTATTTCAAAATATACACTTAAAAATGGCACATTCTAGCTGGTTAAATTATGCGGTACCGAAACGGGCGCTTGATTAGATGATAAAGCAGCAAGGATGTATATTAATAATAATATGTAGGACAATTTACACATATTTCTCTGGTCACTAACTAAGCCCTAGCTTTGTACTATGTATACCAGAAAAAAACGATATAATACATATTTTATTTTATACACAAAAAAAATACTAGTTTTTTTAGCAATAGGTGGGAATTGAACCCACGATCTCCGTATAGAACGCCAAAGGCTCAACCTAGTCTACGGTGGCGATCTCTAGACTCGTAATGCATTTGCCAGTTATTTGGTAACCGAATCATCTAGCCCATTCATGGATTTTGTAGATCTGCTAACCAACATGTAGATGTTGACAAAGTCACATGCATTGATCCAATCATAAAAAATCTACTTGTGAAGTACATTAGGGGAGTAACTACCGACTCCGATACCGTGCCTCGTTCGAGTTGAGATCAAAAATGACTTCATTTCATATAAATGATATTTCCAAAATTCATAATATTATATATATTTTTTTGTAATCAATTAGGTACTCGAACTAGTTATACAGTGTAGTCAATTCAGACAATGATGTTTCACTTTTCGTAGGACCAAAAACATCGTTCTCGATCTCAACTCGAACGAGATCTCACGGTAATCCCGCAGCTCATTTAATCCTGCGGGATTGATAAGCAGGATTGATTAATCCCGCACCCCTAAAATAATGTTATAAAATGGAATTAAAACTACAATTTTTAAATGCTTCCTTTGATATATCAAATCAAATCAAAAGGGGCTTTGCATCGGTATAGTTTTGACAGTCGATAAAATTAAGTTTATTAATGAAGAAAATCGATACATATCGATTTTATGAACGAATGAAATCGATATGTATCGATTTTACCGAGCCTATCGATGCTGTTGCCCATATTCTTTATTTGTGAACATAGATATATTTACATTTTTGAGTTGGTACTCTTTATTCCCCACCTTGCGGTATACAAATGTTACAATCATGTTCCCTACCATCGGGGCGTTTAAACGCTTGCTCACTGCTCATTATCTGAACGCTTAAACCAGATCCTCGTGACAATTTTTGTTTGGTATGGTATGTATGTTTATGTATTACATTTATTATATTATATACAGTATTTAAGTAGTTTAAGTATTGTTATGCATCTAATGCATCATTGTTAAAATTATATGCATATCCTTCTATCGAAAGTTCTGCACCCTAAGCATATTTCACTCTTTCAAAGGTTAGCTGTAAGCTCGCCTATGTACAATTTTGTGCAATAAAGAATTTAAAATAAATAAAATTGATGTTTTTAATTATAAAATTTATACATTAGGTAAATTAATAAAATTACCAACCATAATGTCAATTTTTATTAATACGTAATTTAATAATAAATATTTTGCTTACTTATAATAAAACTTACTATGGCTAACCTATGGTGATAACTTTTAAACTTGCGGGATCCGTGGATCCACGTTTTGAAGGTGCGGGATCCCGCAGTTCAATAAGAGGAACAGGATCCCGTGGGAATGCGGGATCTCGTTTTGGGGGATTGCAATCCCTAGTGGTAACCTCACTGCTCATTATCTAAACGCTTAAACCAGATCCTCGTGACAATTTTTGTTTGGTATGGTATGTATGTTTATGTATTACATTTATTATATTATTATTATCATTTATTTTGACGTCAGTGGCTGACGCCGCTGACGTCAAAATTATTCCATTCAAAACACATTTTTGTGAATAACCCTACAGAAGTTTAATGCCCGGGTTTTATTGTAGCTAGACATGCGATTCCAACTATTTTATAGTTTATAGCCTGCAGGGTAATAAAGAATTGATGACGAAGATATTTTCGCATCTAGCAACATTTACAATGTTAATTTTTTTATTAGATTTTTTCACTACATTTTTCTGAAACAAATAAAGTATGTTTCTTTTTAGGTAAAATATATATAAAATAAATACCATCACGGATGTCTTACGCCGCTTAAGACCGCCTAGACGGCATCCGGGTACCTAGCGGAGGGGTTTTTAATCCCACCTCGTCGTAGCCAATATTAGGTATAAGTCTACTTACACCGAACAAGTGGCTAGTTCATAGCGATATTTGGATAGATATCTACAGTAACCCATCTATAAACAGTTTCACTAATTGGTATAGTGATACTGGGAACGACAGCTTAAAGTGCTCTCTGATGCACTATAGTGGTGTTGTCAAACAAATGTACTTTTTTTTTATTACACATTAACTAATTCAAAAACTAAGCAGGGCTTATACTATGTGTACCAGACACAACAATACTAATACATTTTATATGATTATGTTATACATTACACTGCTACTTAATATTTTTCACGATTAGTGGGAATCGAACCCAAGACCTGTATATACAAATCCGATTTATAAATATTTCTCTCTGGAGTGGCGTCATCAGTGAATGTACATACATACGGCGCCCGAGACCGCCTAGACGGCCCCAGGGTACCCAGCGGAGGGGTTTTCCCACCTCGTCGTAGCCGATTGTATGAGTCTACACCAAACAAGTGGCTAGCTCGTCGCGATGTTTTGAATAGACTCAATAACCCATATATAAACAGTTACACAAGTTGGTATAGTGAAACTGGGACCGACAGCTTAACGTGCTCTCCGAGGCACTATAGTGGTGTTGTCAAACAAATGTACATGCACACTAATTAATACTACACACCGGGATTCGAACCAGGGACTTAAGTGTTTTTAAGTCCAAGGTGTTAGACCTTGTCCACCACGTATATTCAGTGAATGTGTAAATATTTTAAAGCTATATAATCGCCATTGTTTGTAAATTGAACTGCAAATGTACCACTGTTTCAAGCGCATAGCCCCAGTTCTACTTTTCAACTTATTGACCCTTTTTTTGTTTCGTTTACACATTTATAAAATACTAGCTGACCCGCGCACTTCGTCTGCGCACGCAACGGAAGCTCTCAAAAGGAACATATTTTCCCCGTTTTCCCAATATTTTTTCATTGATGCTTCGCTCCTATTGGTCGTAGCGTGATGTTATATAGCCTATAGCCTTACTCGATAGATGGGCTATCCAACACTAAAAATAATTTTCAACGTTGGTTCACTAGATCCAGAGATTACCCCCTACAAACTCACAAACTTTAACTCTTTATTATATTATTAGTATATTTATATCTATCTCTGATACACATAGTACAAGCCTAAAGCTTAGTGTGTGACCAACGAGGCAATATGTGGAAATTGTCCCACATATTATTATTATATACGTGGTGGCCGAGTTGGTTAGAGCTTGGACTTAAAAACACTAAGGTACCTGGTTCGAATCCCGGTGTGTACCAATGAGTTTTTAATTTAAAAACTTATGTACATTAAAAACTTATGTTTGACAACACCACTATAGTGCCTCGGAGGTTTCGTCCGAGGCACTATAGTGGTGTCGGTCCCGGTTTCACTATACCAGCCTGTGAAACTGCTTATTAATGGGTTATTGAGTCTATTCAAAACATCGCGACGAGCTAGCCACTTGTTTGGTGTAGACTCATACCATCGGCTACGACGAGGTGGGATTAAAACCCCTCCGCTGGGTACCCTGGGGCCGTCTAGGCGGTCTCGGTCGCCGTAAGGCACCCGTGATGATATGTATGTATGTATGTATGAATATTATTATTAAATCTAAAGGAATGAATGTGCGTGTAGTCTAAATTAAAATTGTACAAAATTGAGCATCAATATTACTTGAACAAAAAAATACCTGCTTACTTTTACACAAAAGAATCACGCTTAATTCATTTGCTCACAATTCGTGTTATTTCAACAAATTTCATATGAACAAAAAACATGTTTGCCTAAAACTTATTCCGGGTCTTATTTCTAGAGTTCTTAAGGTTGAAATTCCAATACTTTCGTAACATAATAGGTGCTTAGGTACTTACGTAAATATTCTTTTCAAAGATACCCAAACAAATTAGGGATAAGAAATGGGTATAAGATGTTTTTTATTCCAGTTTTATTTCGCGAAATGAAATTACTTGCTTTATATTAAGTGGGTCTGTTTTACGAAATATTTGGTTAGTATACTTTATTAAAAACTCTTTTGTTATTTATATTTATTTGAGATCATTTCGTTTAAGTTTTGACCAATGAACGGTGTTATTTTAGCGAAAAACTTTTAAATGATCTAATTATGTTTCGGTTTTAGTTTGTGGCTTCATTAGTTTTCAGGAGATTGATTTCTCGTTAGGTGGTAGAAAATGCCTAAGGCATTAAGTTCGCCTATGTATTTATTTTGTAATTTTGTGCAAAAGTCAGTATTTTAAATAAATAAATAAATGTTTTATATACGTGTTGGCCGAGTTGGTTAGACCTTGGACTTAAAAACGCTTTTGTCCCTGGTGTTTGAGTTTTTAATTTAAAAAAAAATTTACATTTGTTTGACAACACCACTATAGTGCCTCGGAGAGCACGTTAAGCTGTCGGTCCCGGTTTCACTATACCAACTTGTGAAACTGTTTATAGATGGGTTATTGAGTCTATTCAAAACATCGCGACGAGCTAGCCACTTGTTCGGTGTAGACTCATACCATCGGCTACGACGAGGTGGGATTAAAAACCCCTCCGCTGGGTACCCTGGGCCGTCTAGGCTGTCTCGGGCGCCGTAAGGCACCCGTGATGATACATACATACATGTTGTCCCGATACCCGTACTAGGTTAAAGTGTATGACAGATATCAGTTTACTTCCTGGTGACACTAAGATAGTAAAAAATAAAAATAACAACTGACTCTGATTGTCCTCTCTAGTCAGTTACACAATAATAATATGAATATAAACTATAATACATCGGAGAGAGGGTGCAAGAGGGTATATAGCTATATAATATCACGCTTCGGCCAATAGGAACGTAGTTTCAATGAACAAAGTTGCAAAATCGGGTTAAATTTATTCCGTTTACAACGACGAAGTTGCGCGGGTCAGCTAGTTATTGTTATATAACGACAACAGAGTTACCACCTAACCACCTGTAATCAAATCTTTATTTTTATTTGAGCAAAGCATGTGACTCTGTATCTACGTGGTGGTAAGCAGACCTACAAAGTCCATGAAAGGGTCGATCAACTTAATGTGTTTAACAACATTGCCGGTTAAATTATGCGATTACGAAATGGGCGGCGACAAAAAAAAAAAATGTACGTTCACATAATACATTTTGTAAAAATCAAAACACGATCAAAATATGATCCAGGTTTTGCTTGCGATTTACAAAATATGTTTATACTTAGGAGGTTTTTCTCGAGTTAGGAAGAGATTTTCCTGAAAATGAGACGTGACCGGGTTTGCATACGACTGACTCGAATACCAAACAGTCAAGGGGTGAAATTGCCTAAAAAATGTTTGTATATGTTTATAGGAATGGACTCTTTACACGATTTGATATGATAATTGGTTTGAGATTTCTTTTTGGGTTTTATCGCTTTGGGCTTAGAGTTGATTTTTCTTAATTTTTATTATTACTGCGGAAGCATGCGGATAGAATTATTTATTTATACAACAAGGTTTTATAAGTAGATTTTTAAACAAATTGGAAGAGGAAAACTTTGAAAAAAAAATCTAGCTATATATAGGGTGACTTTGAAAAGATGTACTTTAGGCTAATGTGAGGTTCTGCTGATTAAATCGAACATCTTTTCCCATGGAACGATGTGTCGCAAATAGGGATGGGTAAATTTTTCAAGCATTGAAATTTTTCGGAAAAATTTCATTTGGTGTTGAAAATTTCACGTTCAGTGTGAAAAATATTTTTCTTATAAAAATGAATATAATAATCTAATTCTTAATAAAACAATAGTCTGATTTATTAAAAGTTAAATGTATCGAATTAATAAAAAGATTTAATTTTAGATATTTCTAAAATTATACTAAAAAAATACATAATCAACGAGGAACATAATAACATAAAAAGGACTTATTCTGGTGAAAAGGTTTAAAAAAAGTCTGTCATATTCTAAACACTCAAAATTACTTAGTAGGTACTGATTTATTGTGTGTATATTTATTTTTAATGATAATTAAATGTCTGTAATACTAACCGCGAAATTCCAAACACAATAGAGTTGGAATGTGTTATTTATCGATGATTCTGATTTAGATACAAGAAGTATGTAAATATAGCATTGCCTAATTTCAGTCTAAATCAGAATCGTTGCAAGATTACTTTACTGGGTAGAGTGACTGCACGCACACCTTACGGCACGTCACCTATACTCCAGTCGTACACAGTCGTTTTCTCTTCCTGCCATTCTTAAGTCCGAATGCAAGTATTATGTTCCTTGTCCAAATGGTTCAGATGAGACATGATCTAAAGTCCTTGAACACGTTGTCCACAGGCAATTCACTGATTTTCTAAACAAAAATGATTTGATGAACTCGCAATCTAGCTTTCCATTGTCTCATAGCATCAACACGGTTCTTGTAAACATTACTGACGACATACGCTATGCTATAGATGAGAAAACAATTAACACTACTTGTTCTTTTGGACTTATAAACGCCTTTAACTGTGAAGATCATGATATCCTCATTGCTATTCTTCGTTCACTAAATATTTCTCCTACTGCGGCACAGTGGTTCGATACGTATCTTTGCGGACACAGGTAGACATCTTTTCGGATTGGTGCTCCTTGTCTGCAGGTGTCCCGCAGGATGGCGTATTATGTACTTCTCGGTTTTCATAAATGCCATGGTTCAAGTAATAAATTTCAGTTCCTACCATCTGTATGCCGATGACTAGAAACTGTCACTTGAAATGAGCGACGTAAATGCCGCGATTACCAATGTGAATAGCGATTTGGAGGCTATTCGGGTAAGTTCGCAAAATCTCGGTATTCTAGTCAACCCCTGCAAGGCTCAGGTCTTGATCATTTGTTCTAAACACATGCTTAGCAGATTGGATTTGGGAGCCATCTCTCCAGTATTACTTAATAATTTACCTCCTCTCTTTTGCCAATATGCTAAGAACCTTGCTTTACACATATCCTCCGATCTTTCCTGGAGCTACCACGTTGCTGATCAGTAAACACATTTTCGCCAGTATGCATTCGCTGAAGCGCTCCCAGTATCTTATTCCCTTTAAGGCAAAGCTGTTAGTCAATTCTTTACTTCTCCCTATCATAGATTACGCTGATGTCTGCTACCCTGGTGTTACTCAAGAAGATCTACTAAACACGTTTGTGATAAGTAGACGTTTTGTCTTTGGCCTGCTCAAGTATGACCATGTTTCCGAAGTAATTTAAGTGTTGTTATGCATCATTGATAATATTATATATGATGCATTTCGTCATTGTTGCCCTCCATTTCGTAATCGCATTATTTTATTTTATTTTATAGTTATTTTATTATATATCGCAATAAACTCCAATTATAATTTAAATAATGAATTTTCATAATATAAAACATATTTACTTAGTACAGAATAATGGAAATAACTTTAATACATGCGTAAATCATTAAAATTCGGTGTTTAATAGAACAAAAATATTTTTCACTGGATTTGAAATTTTTCAACGAGTTTTGTAATTTTTCATATTTTTTACTTATTTTTAATTTCATTGAAATGAAATTTTTCAATTGCCCATCCCTAGTCGCAAATGAAAAAAAGGAATCGCCGTTCGTTAGTCACGCTAAAACTCAAAACCGGCTAAAATTGTAAATCATTATTTTTTTTGTTCACTTTTCGACAGGAAATCTAAAAAATAATAAATAGTTTTTTATTTTTATCATTATTTTGTCATTTGACACAATATTTTGTCATTTGTTAAACAATAATGTATTGATCGACCCCATTCATGGACTTTGTACGTCTACTTGCCATGAGGTAGATAAAATGTTACAAAAAAAAGGGAATTGAAAAAATAGTAAGCTATTTGAAGAACAAGTAAAATTTATATATATTTTTTGTTTTTAATTTCCTAACAGGAACGCAATGGAGGCTGGACCCAGTAGAGTGACTGGACATTGTGTTCGCGAATATGCTATTTTGTAGGTCTGCTTACCATCAAGTAGATAAAGAGTCACAAAAAAAGGGGGTTGAAAAAATAGATGTTTAAAGAGCACTTTAAACTCAGTTATAATTAAAAATTGTATTTTTTTTTCTAACAGGAACGCAATGGAGGCTGGACCCAGTAGAGTGACTGGACATTGTGTTCGCGAATATGCTATTTTGTAGGTCTGCTTACCATCAAGTAGATAAAGAGTCACGAAAAAAGGGGGTTGAAAAAACAGATGTTTAAAGAGCACTTTAAACTCACTTATAATTAAAAATTATATATTTTTTTCTAACAGGAACGCAATGGAGGCTGGTCCCAATGGAGTGACTGGTCATTGTGTTCGCGAACATGCGACGGAGGTGTATCGCGACAGTTGCGAACATGTTCGTCGCCCGTGGGATGCCGCGGCGAACCTGTCCGCTACAAAATATGTAACATGCAGGTAAGCAAGCATTATATTTTTTATCTCTATTTATCACAATAATATAGTTTTGTTTAGTGAGACCCTAGCTTCCATACTAGAATTCCCTGTACTGTATTCCCTTTGATCGAGTAAAGATTTTTACTAGGCGTTTTATTCTACATACTATCTTGTTATTTGTAAAATATTATACATAACAAGACAGACGCGGTGACGGCTAACTAATAATAATAATATGTAGGACAATTACATATTGATCTGGTCGCAAACTAAGCTCCAGGCTTGTAATATGTGTACCAGAACCAACGATATAATACATATTATAAACACCGTGATAAACCGTACAGAAAAACGTATCGACTAATATTTGTTTGCCATGGGTGGGAATCGAACCTTGCCATTGTTATAGTAATAGATATTCAGGAGTAATATAGCCGGTGAATTTGGTCAATTCAGTAGCACTTTTGCACGGTAGATTACGATTGGCAGGTCAGTGAAATCAGCTAACCACCTAGTCTTAAACTAGGCACTTAACTTTACCGGATTTCTAAATATAGTAGTTTGTTTTCAAATAAAATAAAAATACTTCGAATTTTCTAAAAATTAATATGTAATTCAAAAATCATGGCGCTCCGGCAAATGGAAATGCCATGTCACAAACATGTGCTTCGTATTACGAGATTATTTTATTTATATGGTTCACTCGTTTCGTGATCGCATTCTTTACCGGCTTGTTTTTATTAATAATTGTACTAACATTCAGTTTCCCTTATGAACCAGGCGTGCGATTTTTGAATGTCACCAGTGAGAAAATTATCACCGATGACTAGGATATTTAGTCATAATATATCGAGGTATAATAAATATCACCGATGACTAGGATATTTGGTCATAATATATCGAGGTATAATAAATATCACCGATGACTAGGATATTTAGTCATAATATATCGAGGTATAATAAATATCACCGATGACTAGGATATTTAGTCATAATATATCGAGGTATAATAAATATCACCGATGACTAGGATATTTAGTCATAATATATCGAGGTATAATAAATATTTGTCGTTCTTTTGTTAATGAATAGCTGCCTAACCAAACGCACTCTAAGACCTCATTATTATCCTTTTTTTTTGACTATTCATAAATATCTGTAAAGATTTACATGAAATAAATGATTTTGACTTTTTTGACTTTTGTCATCCGCTGATATTCAAAAATCGCACCCATGTTTATAGATGGGCTATTGAGTCTATCGAGATATCGCGACGAGCTAGCCACTTGTTCGGTGTAGGTAGACTCATACCATCGGCTACGACGACTTGGGATTAAATCCTCTTCGTTGAAGTTACCCTGGGGCCGTCTAGGCGGTCTCGGGCGCCGTAAGATGTTTTGAATAGACTCAATAAACCATCTATAAACAGTTTCACAAGTTGGTATAGTGAAACCGGGATCCACAGCTTAACGTACTCTCCGAGGCACTATAGTGGTGTTGTCAAACAAATGTATATACATTCTTTAATTAGAAACTCATTGGAACCAGGGACCTAAGTTTTTTTAAGTCCAAGATCTAACCAACTCGTCCACATGTCAGCGGATGACTGAAATGACAAAAGTTCGAATTTTTTAATCTCATCGGATGACTAAAATATCATACATATAATATCAATACGAGTGGTAAAGTCACCGATGACAAATAATAATCATCGCAGATAATGTATGTTAAGTTCCATTCCACCATTGAGTTTTTATGATTTAACATATTATAGACATGTCAATTATTACGAGACACAAGAATGACATATTGAATGACAAACAATATTTTTTCGTGTAACGAAACACAAGTAGCTCTTGAATGATAAATTGGACTTTTGATAAATCGTGATTTTTTAGTCATCGGTGATATTTTACTCTCACTGGTGATATCAAACTCAACGCTAACATTCAAAAATCGCTCCTGCCGATGACTAAATATCACTGAAATGACAAATTTGTTATCGATTTCTAAGTCCGTGGGTATTTTTAAATCTCATCGAGTGACTAAAATATCATAGGTATGATATCAAATACCACTCGTAAATAAAGTCACCGATGACATATAATGTTTTTTTTTTATTATCTTTATTAATTTTATTAGAATGTCAACTAAATTAATTTGGATCTAATTTTTACTTTTTAATTCTAGTCGCTATTTATATTTCACCAAAGCTGCGTTGCTAAAAGCGTCCTTATAGTAAAATACTACGTCAAATTTAATTAAATGAAATTTTAAATATAAATGGGTAGCTCGAAATCAAACGGACGATTAGTTGATTTTTATCAAATAGTATATAAAAAAAACTACAGAGCTCAACTGATTTTTTTTTATTGAAGCTCAACATGTGTCTTTGCATCTACCTGATGGTAAGCCGACCTACATCTAATTATATAAAATTAAAGGTGACTGACTGACATAGTAATCTATCAACGCACAGCCCAAACCACTGGACGGATCAGGATAAAATTTGGCACGCAGGTAGATGTTATGACGTAGGCATCCGCTAAGAGATGATTTTGATAAATTCTACCCCCAAGGGGATAAAATAGGGGATGAAAGTTTGTATGATAAAAAAATAACTATTCCACGCGGACGAAGTCGCGAGCACAGCTAGTAATTTATAAATGGAGTCGATCAACACATTGTTATTTAACAGCATTGATCGCTTCCACTATACTGGCTAAATGACGCGGTTACTACATGGACGAGTTTGCATTACGTGTCTACTATAATAGCCTCATTGCTTAATTGTTAAATTTATTTGTTTAAAATTTAAAGTTTTATAGCCGCACCCTGAAACGAGACCTCCTCTAAATTATAACAAAAATATTCACAAAATTATTAATACTATAATAGTCATCTAGGAAGAATGCCTGCTACGCTGACTACGCCAGAAATATCGTAGTCGTTTCCCGTAGCTCGTAGCAAAATAAAATTGTTTTACATAAAAGATTGAATTGTAACAAGATTTTAGAAAAGCACATTTTGAATAATATACTATAATTTGTTTCGGTAACTTTGTACTTTTAAACTGACTTCAAAAAAGGACGAGAATTTAACGCGTAAATATATTATTTTGGGGATGTTACTTAATATCTATAGCGCCTTCGTAGACTAGTAGTTGCCTTTGGCATTATATCCGGACGTCATGCTTTCGATTCGCACCCATGGTAAAAATATTAGTACGTTTTTGTGTACAGTTTGTCATAGTCTGGGTGTTTATAAAATATAATACGTATTATATCGTTGTTTCTGGTACACATAGAACAAGCCTAGAGCTTAGTTTCTGACTAGGGCAGTATGTGTAAATTATATATTATTATTAATAATATCTGAGTTGAAAGATTTTTTTAATTTTTTTTTGTGTTTCTGTATTGTATTAATAAGTATATACGTGGTGGCCCAGTTGGTTAGGCCTTGGACTTAAAAACACTTAGGTCCCTGGTTCGCATCCTGTAATTAAAAAAAATATGTTCATTTGTTGGTTTCACTATACCAACTTGTGAAACTGTTTATAGATGGGTTATTGAGTCTATTCAAAACATCGCGACGAGCTAGCCACTTTTTTGGTGTAGACTCATATTATCGGCTACTACGAGGTGGGATTAAAACCCCTCCGCTGGGTACCCTGGGGCCGTCCAGGCTGTCTCGGGCTGAAGATATGAAGATAATGTATTAATAAGTAAAAACTTATGTTTATAAAAACGTGTGTTTATAAAAACTTAAAATCGATTACTTTAAATACTTTTTATATCTTTGTCGAAACTAAACGGATTTTTTTTTTTTTTATAAAAAAGTAATACCTAATCAAGTTAATTCCATTTTTGTAATAAAAATATTTTCGGAGCTAGAAAGTGGAACTCCTCAAAATCTAAGCTATTTGTGAGGTTTGCTCAATATTCCATATCTTGGTCAATTCTAAACCAATTTTGATGATTCTTACTTTATTTTAATGTACATCACCAGGTTTGGTTTTTATAAATTTATTTAAGATCAGGTGGGCAATTCTCGCGCTTTCGACATTCATCTCGATTGAGATTTTTAAACGTAAAATGACTAAATATGCAATTTTTCGTTCAAAAATATCGAACATTAAACGAAATAAATAATAAATATTAATTAATAAATATACAAATATTGAACGAAAAATGACATATTTAGTCATTTTTCGTTTAAAAATCTCGAATCGGGATGAATGTCGAAAGCGCGAGAATTGCCCACCTGATCTTAAATGTAGTATCTGTAAGATGTAGGGTTTTGAATATGGATGGTGGAACCCCTCAAAATTCTTCTCGTCTCGGGGCCGATATTGATAAAAACGAAAAAAACATCATTAGATTATTTTTTTTAATCATAAAAAAAATTTCTGTAAGACGGGAATCGGTCCCTTGTATGTAAAAAAAAACTCATCCGGTATTATTGCACCAGCTGATAGTATCGCTTATAAAAATCAAATTCTAGTAAGTAATATCATGCGAGAAACAAAAGGAAAGTGCTCATTTTTTTTTTTTTTTTTTTTAATATGTAGGACAACTAAAAATATTTTAATTACTTAAATAATATTTAAAAAACATATTTTACCACCGTCTACTTTACCAACTAATCAAATTGTTTCAAATAATGCTCTTCAAAACCCATCCTCATTGAAAACATATGTTTTTAATTGTTTAATAAAGGAAAAAAAGACGAATTCTGCCTTGTTTGAAAATAATGGCTATCATTTCGATTAATTTATTAATTGGGCTAAAAACTATTAAAAATATTTTCTTAAAAAATATCACTTTCCTTTGTTTGCCATTTGAAGTTACTTTCCTTCATTTGATCCATTGACTAAATATTCTTTTTATAGTTAAATTAGTGTATTGTATTACATCATAATTGTAATATTTGCACGACAGAACGGGCAGATATGCTGTACTAATTGCTATTGTAAGCATGTTCAAGCAAATAAACATTTATTTATTTATGACCTTTTTAAATTAGTTCAAATTTAAGTACAGTTAATTAACTTTTTAAAAAAACCCATCGGCTACGACGAGGAAGGTGTAAAGCCCCTCAGCTTGGTACCCTGAAGCTGTCTAGGCACCCGTGATGATATGTGTATGTGAGTGTGTAAAAAAAACCAGGACGGGTGCCTTTTTAGCTCCCAGAAACCGTTTAAACGGCCTCAGGGTCCAGCGGATGGAGTAACCAGTCCTCATTTGGCCGATGGTATTCGGAGGCAACACCTAACAAGTAACAGAGTAGAGAGTTTGTTGCGGTGTTTATGATGGTATAACCCATAAATTATTAATAATTAATAAAATACCCAGAAAATTTTATACATCAACATTTTTATAATAGACCACAAAATCACACCCAGACCCTTCAAGAAAATTCTGCAAATAGGCTTAAACTGACAACAATTTTTTTTTTTTGCTGAAAAATTTAAGATAATATTTTAGACATTTTAGAGTAACATGATGAAACAAGAAAACTTATTGTATTCCTATGTTATGCTTTAGACAAATTTTTTATTTAAAATAAATGTTCTCTAAAACCAAACGTGGGTTTGGTTCAGTTCTACTAACCAAAATAATTCACCAGGTACAGTACCATGTCCACATCCACGCTGTAAAACATGTTCCATCATAAACAGCATTGGAATTTCAACTCTATATTTAATAGGATAGAACTTATATTTCAATATTTATATTTTACGCAAAATGCGCGACGGTGAACGTGTCAAAACTCGGAATAAAGCCCCAGGTCTAAACATTCAACATCGGTCATTTACTTAAACACACTCACTCATCCACCTATATATTCAATCACCTATACACTTTTTCACTCACTCACAACTTACTTACAAAAAAAAAAAAAAAATCTACCTAGAGTATTTTGTAAATATTGTTGCCTGAAGGCGCCCTAATAAGGCGAAATATAGCAAAAGTGTTACTATTATACATTTTATTTATGTATCTTATTCAATGACCTATGAATTATTAATAACAATTATCAATAATCAATAATAAAATTAATCGAAGGCGTTAATCCACCGAAGGGTAGCTTAAGAAAACTTGGCTTTTAGCTATTGAATAGAAATTTCTTGTGATTAATAGTAAAAGCTGGGTTTCCATTAGAACTGGTAGAAGTGACGTGACTTCCTGTAAGTTATTGGATTAAGTTTGGAGGAACTTTGAAACTGTACGCTGGGAGCTTTTGCCAAATTTGTTTATTTATAATTGTTGAACTAAGATGACGTTGCCGACGAGAGTGTCAACTTAATAGAATTTAAAATAACTATACAATAATAACTAATTTAACCGCATCATTTAGCCGGCATAGTGGGGTCGATCAATATTGTTAAACAACAATGTATTGATCGCCCCCATTAATGGACTTTGTAGGTCCGCTTACCATCAGATAGATGCAAAGTCACATGCATTGGTCCAATAAAATAAAATAAATATAGCATGACGGGTACCTTACGACGCCCAAGACCGACGGCCTCTGGGTACCCAGCGGAGGGGCTTTTAATTCCACCTCGTCGTAGCCGATGGTATTAGTCTACACCGAACAAGTGGCTAAGCTCGTCGCGATAATAAAATAAATAAAAACTATGAAATTGTATATCTTATAAAGATCTCAGTTGACAGTTATAGGTCAGTACCTTGTAATGGTGCAAAGTTAAGGCAAGTCGCTAAGTCTCTATAATTTATTTAAATTTGTAAAGCTAAAAATAAAACATGAAAAAACGACATCACGTTCGCAACACCCAAGGCGACCTCGTTAAGAAATATAAAAGAAAAAAAATAAGCGAACATTTTTTTGCAAAAAAACAAAACACGCCCAATCAAGTTTAAAAACGCTAGCAGTCAATAAAGCAAGAAAGGCAAATAACTGCTCTTATTGTCATTCTGTCTGCGAGTGCCCCATCTCCCTTTTTGGTTTTTTACCCCCGACTCTATTTGCCCTCCTTCCCCCTTATTCCCAATTCGACGTTTCTTATTGTAGAAAGGCATGTAACAAAAACGAGTTCTACCTGATGATAAGCATTTGATTGTAGTATTTTTTATACTGGAAGACGGCCTGTGACTCTGTATCTACCTGATGTCGATCAATACATTGTTATATAACAGAATCGATGCGATTATAAAATGTGCGGCAATGAAGACAGATTTGCATTACGGGTCTATCCTAGCTGTTTTATCGTCAAACCAACCGCCTGTTTCGCAACCGCACCCTGAAATGAGACTACCACCTCGACAATAAATCGATTCAATAGTCTCCTGAAAATCTGTGTGGGCGGTTAAAAATAATTGGTTACTCCATATGTTGGCTAAATTACGAGGTAACAATTTGGGCGGCGCGCGGATTTTCGGGGAACTAATACCAAATAGCTAATTTAGTATGAATTCAAAAAATATTTTAAAATTAATTACTTGTCGTATACCAACTTACCCATTATTTGTCATAGAAAAAACGTTAACGAAACGTTTTACAAAGAAAAATTTTGTTTGCCATTTAATTTTCTTATCTATATTAATATTATAAAGCTGACGAGTTTGTTTGTTTGTTTGAACGCGCTCATCTCAGGAACTACTGGTTCGAATTGAAAAAATATTTTATTGTTGGATAACCCATATATCGAGGAAGGCTATAGGCTTCATCGACATAGCGTGACGACCAATAGGAGCTGAGTAACAATAAAAAATGTTGCAAAAACGGAGGAAAAATATTCCTTATAAAAGCGTACGCTGCGTAAACGGTTAAAGTTACGCAGACGAAGTTGTGAGCTAGTAATAAATTAATTTCATAACAAACAAACAGCTATGATCAACAATTTTATTTATGAGTAAAAGGCACTCGTATTCATATCATAGGGTATTTTATTTTTATTTTATTTTACAAAATCGGCACACATAACGAGTTTCAACCAAATCATTATAAAAAAATCAAGTGATGCTGAACGGACATATACTAGGCTATAACCCTCTAGCATGAATGCCCGTCATGACAAGTAATTAAAAAATAAAACATACCTAATAACAACTCAAAAAAAACCTATATACCAGACACAGATCCTATATTAACAATAATAGCATACAATTTGAAACAATACTCAGTCTACTTTAGCACATACCTTGGTTATGATATTTTAGTCACCCAATGAGATTCAAAAATAGGAAATTTAGAAATTGATGACTATTTTGGCATTTCAGTGATATTTAGTCATACGCTGATATTCAAAAATCGTACTCCTATGCAAGTTTCAGTTTTAGTTCACGGGTTTTCCTTACTGTATGTTTTTTTTTTCGACTCCTTTCATGATACGTTTACGAAACGCCAGTTGGTTTGACGATAAAGCAGAAAGCGAGAGTATTTATCGAAATGCAAATTGGTCTTTCTTTCCAGCTGTTTCGTAACCGTATTCAGCCGGTATAGTAGGAGCGACCAATGCAGTTAAACAACAGTATAATGATCGACCCAAAATCTATGATTTTAGTTCGTTGTATCCCGAGGTCGTGGTTTCGATTCCCACTCATGGCAAAAATATATTAGTACGATTTTCTGCACAGTTTGTCATGGTCTGGGTGTTTATAAAATATAATATGTATTATATCGTTGTTTCTGGTACTCGTACATGGTAATTTACGTGGTGGCCCAGTTGGTTAAACCTTGGACTTAAATACACTTAGGTTCGAATCCCGGTGTGTACCAATGAGTTTTGAATTAAAAAATGTATGTACATTTGTTTGACAACACCACTATAGTGCCTTGGAGAGCACGTAAAGCTAACGGTCCCGATTTCACTATACCAACTTGTGAAACTGTTTATAGATGGGTTATTGAGTCTATTCAAAACATCGCAACGAGCTAGCCACTTATTCGGTGTAGACTCATACCATCGGCTACGACGAGGTGGGATTAAAAACCCCTTCGCTGGATATCCTGAGACCGCCTGGGCGGTTTCAAGCGCCGTAAGGCACCCGTGATGATATTTATTTTTATTTATTCTAGTACACATAGTGCAAGCCTAGTGAGCTTAGTTTGTGACCAGATCAATATGTGTTAATTGACCTACATATTATTATTATTAACTGCTTACCAACAGCAATACCAAACGTTAATTTATTTTAATAAATAAAAATAAATGATTGGTAGAAACGGCACTAGACTTTTCTTAGCGGAATCTCTTTGGCGCAATTCCTCTTATAAGTGGCCAAGGCGATATCTTTAAAAGATTTCAAATCTAATATCTTCGCAATCCGGCTTAATGGAAGGAAGGAATATAGTTAGGAAGGTAAGGTTAGGAAGCTTTCCTTATTTAAATAAAAGCATCTTATTTGTAATTAATATGATAAATCCCCGTAACATTTGAAAGAGAGAGCTATATAAATGTTAGTACAGGCAACCGCATTGTAAAGTTAAGACATAAGCACTTTTTTGCATTTGTATTTTAATACCAAATAGAGTCATATTTAAAAAAAGAGTATATGATTACTATTTAAATTCATAGGTAGTTTTTATTTAACTTTCATTATTCTATTCCTTTCCACTTTGTTTCTTCTCCTTTCTCATTTTGTCGTTGGTAGTATTGTGTATATGTAGTTTATGTATGTATATATATAAGATATATTTAAGTAGTGTATAATAGATTGTAAGTATTTTATATAATATTTACTAGTTTATATACTCAGTTACTATATTGCACCTACCTCACTTATTAACTGCTTTTATTGTCCGAAGGTTTGATTGGTAGAGAATGCCTAGCGGCATTAAGTCCGCCTTTGTATTTTGTATGCAATAAAGATTTAAATAAATTAAAAAAAAAAAAAGTTTAAGGGCTCTGTAGTTAAATTTACGCCCTTACACACATTCTTCGATTATTACAATGTGTTAGTCGAAATTTTTTTTATGTTCTTAATTGTATGTAAAAATCTTTCTGTTGTAGGTAATAAATATTTTTCTATTTTGATAATAGAAAAGTTTTTTTTTCTGATTTCGAAAAAATAAAAATAATAACCCAACACAGAAAGATTAATAAATACATTGACTGGTAAAAATATTATTTTAATTCTGCGACAAAAAGTAATCGAGGATTACTGGAAGTGCGACAGCTCATTTTGTATGGAGAACGCGGACTTTGCGATTACGAATGCAGTGGTCTTAATATAACTTGCCATTAAACGTACTAACTTAATTTCCCTTAATAATAATAATATATTATAAACACCCAGACTCAATACCTATTAGTTATTGTGTTGCCAGGAATGTTAATCGAACCCACGACCTCCGGTTTCGACGTCAATGGCGCAATATCTATTGGTTCTAAAACTTGAGCTTTTTCAATTGGTGAAAAAAAAGACTGTTTAGATATATAGAATAAATATCATCACGGGTGCCACACGGCACCCGTGACCGCCTATATGGCCTGTTTTCTCCGATTTTTAATCCCATCTCGTCGTAGCCTATGGTACTACACCGAACAAGTCGTTGAGATGTTTGGATAGACTCAATAACCCATCTAAAAACAAATTTACAAGTTTACAAGTTTAATAGTACATATTTTTTTTTATTAATAACTCATTGGTACACACCGACCCCTTGAACCAGCGACCCAAGTGTTTTTAAGTATAAGGTGTAACCAACTCGGCCACCAGTATATAATAATACCTATTTTTATAAATAGAAATTAAAATTTCTAGAACAGAGTAAGGCATTTGCACTTTCTAGCTTTAAACTAAAACTTTAAAATTTTGCTCAACAGGCATGCCGAGGTGGTGCCAACATAACTCTTCTAGAAGAAGACATCTGGAGAGAGCAACAATGCTCAGCTCACGACCACACTCCTTATGGTGGAGAACTATTCCACTGGAGAGCCCACCGGGATGATACTGAACCCTGTGCCTTGACATGCAGAGGAACACCTCAGCATTTGGGCCAAAGACCTGATCCAGTATGTATTTATTTGCTTTTATTAAAGTTTATTTTATTTTACTTAACAATCAAATCCAATCTAAGGTATTTTCATTTGGAGTACCGAAAGGGATTATACTGGTGCCTGTAGTATTTCATAATTTAAAAAAGTAAACATTTCGGAATAATATTTATAAATAACCTTAATGTCGTACATATGGCTCTGTATCTACCTGGTCATAAGTTCATGAATAGAGACGATCAATACAATGTTATTTTACAAGAATATGGCTCGTTTACGAAACCTAAGGCGATATAAGTTGTATCGCTTTGTTACATACAACCAAATTTGAATTATCATTGATGATGATTCATCAAGGATAAAATTAACCGCCTGAATGTTGAAAGGCTAAATGGAGACTAAAACATAAACAAGATGCCATAGGTAGTCTTCGGAGAACCGATGAACCCCCAAACTTATATAAATAGGTATGACTTAACTCCGCAGGTAACCATCGTATTCCTCGAAAAGTTCTAAAGTAAATTATACACCGTATTTAATGAGCCGGCTAGCTTTTGTCCTTCAATTAATTGTCCTTTGTTTTACAGACGGCCTCATTAGATGAAGACGACAGAGTAGTCGTGGCGGTGCTAGCAGCCAGGGTATCTGATGGTACTCGATGTAGACTTGGAAGCCTGGACATGTGTATTGATGGACGGTGTCAGGTAAGACATAATATTACTTCTGCAGTAAACCAAAGCTCCACATATGTTCGGATTAATAGTCATGGCTAAGCACTGGCTCAAGTCGTGCTCAAGAAAGTAATACTCAAACGATGCTTAGCCGAGCAACCACTTCGCACTATAATAGTCGAGTAAATATACGCAGCTAAGCCAAGCAACGCCACAAGCGAATGCTCGCTGAAATATGTATATTACTTGGAATCCTGGTGCAAAAAACCTCAAAGTATGGAGAAGTTACATTTCCATGGAGATAGGTAACCCTCTACTGTTGAAGTTTTATAATATAAAATGTTTAATTTGCACTGAAAACAGAAGAAATTATAGATTTTGTATGAATAAATTATGAAATACACACAAGAAAGAAAAGAAAACTAAAAGAATAGGGAACAATATATTTAAAACGACTAAAAATTTCATAATTCATTATTATCAACAGAAACTTAAGAAATAACAGTCTAACATGAAGAATCTAACGCTGAGCATGACTTAAGTAAAGGAATATCGAGACAAATGCTTAGCCGAGCAACGGCTCAAGCTTTAGCCTGAGCCACCGCTCGGAGCACCGACTATTATAGAAACAACTGTCACTTTGATAGTTCTAAGCAATGGCTCGTGCTAAGCACTGGCTTAGCAACGACTATTAATCCGGACAATAGACTTTTTATAGTGTCTAAACAACACTGCCTTTTAATATCTTTACATACATACATTTGCGTGCGAAGAAATGTAGTCAGTTATTTTAGGGTTCGTCTTTAAAGTTATATTTCTTATTAAATATTATTTAGCAATTTTAATAATCATGATATTTTAAGTTTAAAGCTCAATGATGGTTCTACAATAAATTGCCTTATTATAGTTTTAAGATGTTTGTTTTGGAAATGGAAGTAAGTAGAAAGACAAAAGTGAAACAGTGGATGTTGTTGCTATAAAGCAAAATGTAAAAACATTTTTTATTTTTTATTGATTGATTAATATTTGGTGGTGTCTGCTCTAGCTCTTATTACAATCTTCGAAGTGACATTTCATCATACAAAAAATACCACTTTAAGATCAAAAATTAGGTGATTCCATTTCGCAAGTGTAGTTAAATTAAAAAAAGTATATATGCATAAACGACAAAAACTACCTTCATTATTATACATGGTGACTTTGAAATATTGTACTTTGGCCTAAAATGAGGCTCTACTGATGAAATCAAACAACTTTTCCAATGAAACCATTTGTTGCAAATGAAAACAAAAATTTACTTTTCCATACAAACTACTTAAAATAACCAATTTGTATGAAGAAGCCAAAATATTGTTTTCATTTCCGAAACAAGGTTCTATGGTAAAAGTTGTTCGATTTGATCAGTACAGCCTCATATTAGCCCAAAGTACCTTCCAAAGGTACCTGTAGGTATACATATAATAACAACCATTTCTATATAAAGTATTTATTATATTTAATTCTTGAATATCTTCTATTGATTTTAACGTATTATTTTAATGTTTAAACACATATAAAAAAAAACTATAGATTTGAGATAAGTTATTCCTTTAAAGTTTAATATTTAAATTTTAAAACCTCGTCTTTTGCTGCAAGTTTAATTATAGTTAGTGGATACTTTTTATTATACTTTTCTTAGTTTAGTTTTCTATGTTCATTCTGGAGATTTTTTCTTATTTTCTTTATCATATTTTAAGGATTCTTAATAATGAACAGTGAAGTCTGTTCTTTGTTCTTTCATTTTATGTTAATTTTAAATGGGAGAGAAATAAAGTATTGAACTTTTAATATTAAAATAATATTATTTGATAAAGCATACATACATACGCTTTTTCTGTACAGTTTGTCATGGTCTGGGTGTTTATAAAATATGATATGTATTATATCGTTGCTTCTGGTACACATAGTACAAGCCTAGAGCTTAGTTTGTGACCAAAGCAATATGTGTAAATTGTACTACATATTATTATTATTATTATTAGTATTATTATTATTATATATATCTTCACGGGGTGCCTTACGGCGCCCGAGACCGCCTAGACGGCCCCAGGGTACCCAGCGGAGGGGTTTTAATCCCACCTCGTCGTAGCCGATGGTATGAGTCTACACCGAACAAGTTGCTAGCTCGTCGCAATGTTTTGAATAGACTCAATAACCCATCTATAAACAGTTTCACAAGTTGGTATAGTGAAACCGGGACCGACAGCTTAACGTGCTCTCCGAGGCACTAACTTTGATAAAGCATTAGCATTAAATTATAACAATAATGGCTAAATGGCTAACACAAATAAATAAAAACGTAATTGCTTTGAGTGGGAACCCATGACTTTCGGATACAACGTCAAAGACGAAACCACTAGACTATGGAGGCTACCCTTTTTTAAACTTCAAATTATAATCTATTTTATAGGGAGCTCTGAGCGCTGTATAAAAAAAAAAATTAAATACAAAGTAATATTTTATTTTATTTGTTAATGTTTAATTTTAAATTGTAAAATAGTACCAAATAAATGTTTTCTTTCTTTCTTTCTTTCTTTCTGTCAGTATTTAACTGACTAATATTTAATACAATATATTATTTTATTGCATTATTGTACTATAAATAGATTCTGAAGTATTATGTTACATTCATTAAAATATCCACGTCAGGACAAAACATTAAATTACAAATCTATTACAAATACAAAATACAAGCCGAATAAAACAGTTAAGAGTTAAGTTTTTTTTTTTTTTTTCTTGTGGCGGAATATATATTTGCACTGTTATTGTTCTTTTTAACTTGACATGTTGTGCCACACTGCTTTTTTATATTTTTTTATAAGAGCTGAACCTTTCATCTACCTGATGTTAAGCAGTATGCAAACGGGTAAATCCAACTTAGAGAAAGAGATCTCTCGTCGAATCCAACTCGGCTGGGCAGCATTCGGGAGGCTACGTAATATCTTCTCGTCCCAAATACCGCAGTGTTTAAAAACCAAAGTGTTCGAGCAGTGTGTGTTGCCAGTGATGACTTACGGATCAGAGACGTGGTCGCTTACTATGGGCCTCATGAAAAAGGTCACATTCACACAAAGGGCGATGGAGCGCGCTATGCTCGGCGTTTCCTTCGGGATCGTATTCGAAACGATGAGATCCGCAAAAGGACCAAAGTAACCGGCATAGCCTCTAGAATCGCCAAACTTAAGTGGCAGTGGGCAGGCCACATAGCTCGTAGAACGGACGGCCGTTGGGCATTAAGGTTCTCGAGTGGCGACCGCGTGCTGGAGGACGCAGCAGAGGCAGGCCCCCCACAAGATGGACCGACGACCTGAAAAAGGTCGCGGGAAGCCAATGGCTACAGGCGGCGCAGAACCGGTCGTAGTGGCGATCCTTGGGGGAGGCCTATGTCCAGAAGCGGACACGTGAAAGGCTGCTATGATGATGATTATGAAGCAGTATGCAATGTCCAGGATTGATAGCAACAAGCGGATGCATGCAGGTGCACCGCTGGTTGCCATCATTATGCCGGCTCAAGATGCCTATTCACGCTTCGTTTAAAGGACTCTAGGTTATAAGAGGAAGGAAACACGCAAGCTGGTAGAGCATTCCACATTTTAACGGAATATTGATAATATATGAATGACGATATATAAATGTAATGAGTGTAATCTGTTGATATGACTTAGAATTAAATAAATAAATAAGTTAATTGCCTATATTCTAAAGAACCCTGTTTAAATAAAGCAAATATAACAAACCTCTTAATAACAACAAATCCCCAATTCATTACTAAAATCCTCATTAATCCTTTCTTAATTCAAAAGCGTTTCTAATTAAATTCAAGAGACTATTTTATGAAAGGATTTTGTAGACCAATTAATATAAATTCCAACAAAATTAATAACTAAAATACTTAAAGGAATGAACACAAAACACCTTTTCAATATTCCAAAATCAAAGCATCAAGGGATTCCATTTATAAAATCAGTGAATCGAGGAACGAATGAACCGCGGGAGAATGAATGAGTGAATGAAATAAGAGAATTTTGCGAGGTACAAACCCTATTCAGAAAGAGACTGTGTGCAAATAAATCGAGTGCTTTCAAGGGAGTTAGGGTGACCATATCTTGAAGATTTTTTTTTTTTTTTTTTCAGGAAAACAATCAATTATACCATATTTATTACAATTTAAATATAAGTATACAAGTAAGTTACGAATTGTGTAAACAGCTTCATTGTTGTTCACAGTTATTTATGTAAGATGAAGGACACAAAAGGAAAAGCATATAACAAGAAAATATTATGTACACAAACAATACTTGATTTGGGTACCATCAGGGTTGATAGAACCTCCATGACTGACTTTACTTCATTATGAAGATCTTCATGTATAACTTGACATTATGCGATTGAGAGGTATGCATTCACCAGCTTTCGGTCTTTATTCGGTTATATATTTTGCATTTATGTTATAGATTATGTATTTATCTGATTATATTTAAACATACTTTAGTTTTTGCTGTGTCCTCACAGCCCATGGTTTCTATCTCAAATAGCACTAATACAAGGATAGTTAAATATGCGCGCTGTTTGATGTTCTCTGTAGAGTTCCCAATAGCACTTTTTGGGAAGTACCTAAAGGGTGCAACGGATCAAAAGTATCAGCGCAAATCGCAAACTGCGGTCTCTTATGATCAATCCGAAAAAAAACATTCAGTTCTAATACAGATAGCACGGAGACAGTGCTACGAGACCAGTGAATATTGTTATTTTTATTATTCTACTTATGATGTTGATGTACTATATAATATGTAACATACAACTTATATTAATGACCAAATTAATAGTGCCAGCACCTATCTAAAATTTATTCAAGAAAATTAACCCAACGTCCTGGGGCTTTATTCCAAGTTTTCAACCGCTAAACACGACAAAACGTTGCGTAAACTATGAATATTGAAATATAAGTAATGTTAAATATAGAGTTGAAATTCTAATACTTCAAACATGTTCAAACTTACGGTATTATAGATAACGGTATTATTATAGCCAACCTAATACAGACTATATAACCATTAGAATATAACTTATATTTCCATATTTATAGTTTATGTAACGTCTTGTCGTGTTTAGCGGTTGCAATCTTGGAATAAGGCTCCTGATTATGCCTCGTTGAGAGGTGAAACATGTGTCGACAAAAGTGTTCGTTGATATATCTTATAGTAATTAGGTTGGCGTAACTTACTTAATTATAAATTTATCCCAACATTTATATTCAATATAGTGACACCCTACACTAATTCACAGCATAGAATATAAAATAGAAGAAGCTCAACTGCTTCTGAGTTTCACTCCTAGATTAATGATATCTGATGATAAGGCAAAACTTTATGGTCTTAAAGCTCCATGATCCCTTTTCCTATGATTTAAATATTTTAAAAAAGTTGGCATTCACTCAGAGGATTTCCACATTATCCGATACGATATCGGTATCGGACGCCGATACTATATCGGGGCAAGTAAAATGTATGCAATATGCACCTGCCCTTCACATTGTCCGCACCGATATCAGATATCGGATCCGATACCGATATCTTGGCGGCACCATCGGACCCCCGCCCCGTGGGCAATCGGACGATAATGTTTGTATGTGTGCTCTACGTGTATCTACATTGTCTCTGTGGGGCGCGGTCCGATATCTTAAGGTAGGTTTGTTTGTTTAAGTTTGGTTGAAACGTAGCGTCATCATTATTTAAATACATACATATCATCACGGGTGCCTTACGGCGCCCGAGTCCGCCTTGGCGGCCCCAGGGTACCCAGCGGAGGGGGTTTAATCCCACCTCGTCGTAGCCGATGGTATGAGTCTACACCGCACAAGTGGCCTTGTGCGGTGTAGACTCATACCATCGGAAACTCGTCGCGATGTTTTGAATAGACTCAATAACTCATCTATAAACAGTTTCACAAGTTGGTATAGTGAAACCGCTGACAGCTTAACGTGCTCTCCGAGGCACTATAGTGGTGTTGCCAAACAAATGTACATTTTTTTTTAAATTAAAAACTCATTGGTACACACCGGGATTCGAACCAGGGACTTAAGTGTTTTTAAGTCCAAGGTTTAAACAACTCGGCCACCACGTATTTAAATAATAATATATTTAAATACGACATACTTATTATTAATTAAACTGGTGAAATCTAGACCATGCTTGTGTGATAAAACTCACAAATAATAAAAAATATACCATCACGGTGCCTATTTGGCTCCCGAGAACCGTTTAAACGGCCTCAGGGTCCCAGCGGAGGGATTAACCCATCCTCATTTCGCCGATGGTATTCGGAGGCAACACCTAACAAGTGGCGAGCTTGTTGCGGTGTTTATGATGAAATAGCCTCGTTGTATAAAGCGGTCACCCATCCCAGGCCGGTCTTGTTGTCATCTGCTTAACCTTGTTACCAGTTGCGCAGTGACTTGACCACTAAATTTACTCGGCCTTTTAAATTACAAATAATAAATATAATACTAATAGTATACTCAGTATACCTACTCAAATAGAATACTCAAATACAATAATTATGTGAATCTAGCTTGCAAATGAGATGTATCGAATACTGTCTGTGGAGAGACCCTATTTTGCGTTTCATATGTAGTTAGAGCACATAAGGCAAACAAATCTATCGAGAAAATTGCCAAATCGGAACGATTTCTATCGTGATATGTGATACTATACCCTATTCACAATAGCAAAAAATTTTATGTAAACAAACACTGTCGGATTTCTGATGAAAACACAAAATGCATCAATAAAAATTAAAACATTCCATTTAAGTTATAAATTAGCTACATCTGAATAATAAAAACGATGGTTTTCTATTTTATAATTTTTTAATGTTTGTAATAAAAATGTCACTAGCATAAAGCACCTAAAATAACAGCGCCTCTTCAACTGTATATGTTATTATTATTCTAACAATTTCGGCGAACTGAGTAATGTTCAAGTATTCCGTTGCAATCATTGATTTTTAAATGCAAATTGGTTCACTCAGTATATCGTTAAAATTAATTTTCACAGTTCACAACCTTATTCTTATATATTAGAGTAAAAATTACATTAAAATAAAATTTAAATACTTAAGTAAGTACCTTATTTTATATATACCACAAAAACAGTTTGAGAACCACTTATTTTCTTGTTTACATATTTTTTTTTGCTATCATGAATAGGGTATAGATGGTTTTAGGTATCGGATATCGGATACCGGTGTCCGACACCGATATCGTATCGTGTTTTGAAAACACGTCCGCCTATTTTCTGTCCCGTTTGGAAAAGATTTACACGAATGTTTTTGCGGATGTGAGGGACCCGATTAAGAATATTCATAATTTCTTATCTTATCTTATTAGTTTTTGGGGCTGACATCAGTCAGGACACTTCGGGATCTTTTGTGTATTCCCCAGTCCTTTACCCCTCACTCGTCCTTCCCATCCTCGAATATGCTGCAGACATATTCGAGGACGTCCTCCAGTTTGAGGAGCCTGTAGCTTTCCGGTTCCGGGTAAGCCTGTTGCAGGTATTTTAATCTGTGTATGGCCCTTGCATCGCACTGGCACAGTAGATGCTGCATTGATTCTAGTTCATCAGAGCAATATCTGCATCTGGGATCGTCTCTAACTCCCATTGTATGTAGATGTTTATTTGTCGTGTAATGTCCCGAGAAATTTCCCACCAGTAGCCTTATTTGTGTTTTGTTAAACTTCCAGATCTTATCCAGACCAATTGCCTTTGTACCAATGAATTTCTTGGAGTGTGTTAGGCCTTGTTGAGTTGACCACCAAGTTGTATGTTTCTCATTGGCAAACTCCTTTAGTGCATTGTTTATTGTTTTACTAGGTATTCATAATTACAATATATGCATAAAGAGGGCGAGTGTATGCAAATAAAGCAGTAAGTAAGACGTAAATACAAATATTATTATCATTAGGTATTTATTATTAGATAGAATATACGTGGTGGCCGAGTTGGTTAGACATTGGACTTAAAAACACTTAGGTCCCTGGTTCGAATCCCGGTGTGTACCAATGATGACTTTTTAATTAAAAAAAAAGATATGTACATTTGTTTGACAACACTACTATAGTGCCTCGGAGCTGTCGGTCCCGGTTTTATTACACCAATTTGTGAAACTGTTTATAGATGGGTTATTTAGCCTATTCGATGAGCTAGCCACTTGTTCAGTGTAGACTCATGCCATTAGCTACGACGAGGTGGGATTAAACACCACTCCGCTGGGTACCCTGGGGCCGTCTAGGGGGTCTCGGGCGCCGTAAGACATCCGTGATGATATGTATGTATGTGTTATTATTAGATACAAAAACTGTCAAGTAACCTAGTCACGTTTCGGTTTTAGTCTGTGGGTTCGCCGATAGGATACAACTGCATCCGTAGTCTCCTTTCAAGATGCAGTCGCGAAACAGGCAGTTGATTTGACGTTAAAGCATCGGGAGTATTAAAATGGACTCGTAATGCAAATTCATTTTTCATCTTAGTCGCATTTCTTAATCGCATCATTAAACCGAAGTAGTGGGAGCGATCAGTGCCGTTAAATAGCGTATTGTCACAAACTAAGCTCTAGGCTTGTAATATGTGTAACAATGATATATTACCTACATATTATATTTTACCAAAACCCAGACTATGACAAACTGTACAGAAAAAATTGTACTATTTTTTTTTTTTTTGGTGCGAATCGAACCCATGACCTCCGGATACAACGCCAAAGGCGCAACCACTAGTCTTCAGAAGCGGTCAAAATATTATATTTAAACAGAAAATTCTCAACAGATTTATGATAATTCTAGTGAGGATTTCGGGCCTCTGTTGACATAGGAGTGAATCCTAAAGTGACCCAGGAAAACAAATCGAGTCAACCCGTATTTTCTTTACCAATTGACGGGGATCGATGTCAAACAAGAGTAGATTTAAATATTTTTTATTTTATTTATTTACTACATACAAAATATTTATGGCCTTATTCATAAAAACTTATTGAGTCCATCAAGAATACTTTAGTTAGAAGGTTTTGTCTCTTTTATTCAGCAACAAAAAATAATATGTGTAAATGAGACAAAACTTTACATAACTAAAGTGTTATTCAAGGCTTCAATAAGTTTTTATGATTAAGGCTTTTATTCTTTATCCAACCTTTCTTTTTTCTTTTGACATTTCATAACTATTTAAAAAGATTTACATGAAATAAATAATTTTGACTTTGACTAACATAATAATAATAATAATATGTAGGACAATTTACAAATATTGCCCTGGTCACAAACTAAGCTCTAGGCTTGTAATATGTGTACCAGAAGCTACGATTTAATACGTCTTATATCTAATAAACACCCAGACCATGACAAACTGTAAAGAAAAAACTTGCTATTTTTTTTTTGCCATGGATGGCTCCGGGTACAACGCCAAAGGCGCAACCACTAGTCTACGGAGGCTGTACATAAAGAATAACTATTTACAAATATTCACAGAGAAATGTTTTAGTTTTATATAAGTTTATATGTATATATGTATCATCACAGGTGCTTTACGGCGCCCAAAACCGTCTAGACGGCCCCAGGGTACCCAGCGGAGGGGTTTTAATCCCACCTCGTCGTAGCCGATGGTATGAGTCTACACCGAACAAGTGGCTAGCTCGTTGCGATGTTTTGAATAGATTCAATAACTCATCTATAAACAGTTTCACAAGTTGGTATAGTGAAACCGGGACCGACAGCTTAACGTGCTCTCCGAGGCACTATAGTGGTGTTGTCAAACAAATGTACATACATTTTTAAATTAAAACTCATTGGTACACACCGGGATTCGCACCCAGGGACCTAAGTGTTTTTAAGTCCAAGGTAACCAACTCGGCCACCACGTATGTAAGTTTATGTTGATATTTTTAGTTATTAGTAACAAGGACTTGTAACTTCACTCGAATAAAGAGTAATTAGAAGAAAGCTAATAGAGGGCGTCTGCGCATATGTAGATAACAAGCAATGACTTTCATGAGGGGTGACTGGAACTTGGTTGGCTAAGTGGTTGACGAGGTCCCACCCAGGCCTTAGCCAGTCTTACTCAGGAAGAAACAATGTTATATGCCTTCAAAAATAAAAAAATATATAGATTAAATACAGTTGTCCAAATATTTAATGATTTCCACGGCTAAAAATACGGCTACGGTTCGTCAAATAAACTGCCCGTTTCATAACCGCGCCCTGATATAAGACTACCACTTTGACAATAAATGGATTCAGTAGCCTCCTGAAAAGTAGTGTACCCACGACTGAAACGGTAACATGATTAGGTCACTTGACGGTTTTTGCATCTGTATGGGCGGTAGTAAGGAAACCGGTCGTTGGCCTACAGAAGTATAAGAGACTTCTTTCCACCTCAAAAGAATATTAAAAAAACAAATAAGAACATTATTTGATAAGGTATCCAGAAATATAATAAATTTCAAAATTAATCGACAGTTATAATTTAATATTCGCTTCATTGAGTGAGTTAATGCAATTAAATTCGCATAAAGATCATATTACTCTGTTTTAATATGACATAATTTATTCATAAATATTTTTTACTTTTATTTCCGTTAATAATACCTATGATAAATATTTTATTTAATTCAATCTTTATTTTTATTGTAGCACGCCATGTGTCTTTGTTATCTACCTGATAGTAAGCAGTCAGGGTGAGGCTACGAAACGGTTAAATCGTCGATAAATCAGCGAGAATATAAAAAACCGCCCATTTCGTAACCGCATAATTTAAATCGTCGATAAATCAGCGAGAATATAAAAAAACCACCCATTTCGTAACCGCATAATTTAAATCGTCGATAAATCAGCGAGAATATAAAAAACCGCCCATTTCGTAACCGCATAATTTAAATCGTCGATAAATCAGCGAGAATATAAAAAACCGCCCATTTCGTAACCGCATAATTTAAATCGTCGATAAATCAGCGAGAATATAAAAAACCACCCATTTCGTAACCGCATAATTTAGATCTGTCCAATTATGCCGGCTAAACTTTTAAACAACAATGTATTGATCGACCCCATTCATGGACTTTGTAGCTCCAGTTACCACCTGGTAGATTCAATGTCATATGCAGTTCTTCAATTATATATATATCTTCACGGGTGCCTTACGGCGCCCGAGACCGCCTAGACGGCCCCAGGGTACCCAGCGGAGGGGTTTTAATCCCACCTCGTTGTAGCCGATGGTATGAGTCTACACCGAACAAGTGGCTAGCTCGTAGCGATGTTTTTGGATAGACTCAATAACCCATCTATAAACAGTTATATATACAATAACACATCTATACACAAGTTGGTATAATGAAACCGGGACCGACAGCTTAACGTGCTCTCCTAGGCACTAATTAAATAATATATAATATATAACCTATGTTGGTGAAATAAAAAATAGAAATCTATTACTTTCATCAAAATGTAATGTCTGTCATACATTAAAAAGCTTATAAACAACACACTAGCATTCACAAAGCTATAGCATTATTTCTCTTTTAAATATGACATACTGTTGTCAACATTATAATATAAAGAAGACCTTTTAATTCCGACCCACATAGTTTTAATTTCAAAAAATGGGAACGCTCCCTATAGAAAAACCTGCAAACTAAAACATTCAACTTTCAATCTTATGCTGTAACCGATAAGGTATAAAATATTTATATATATTGAAGGTGCGTTCCAGTTGCGAGAGGCCTGTTATTTTCTTTTCTATTATTGTAAAATAAACTTGAAGAATTTTCTTTTTTTATTATTTTTATTTGAATCTAGATTTGTATTACGCCACGACCCCGACATTTGTTAAGAAAATGTACCTGTATTTGTAAAGAATTTGTTTGCTTAAAAATCTTGCCTTGTCACTGGTAAAATTTGTATTGCGTCTTGAAAAGCGGTTTCCTAAATTTGTATTTTGTAAGATAAATTTGTTTTCGTTTTGCAGTGTTACTTATCTGTTTTATTTTTAAATGCCTTAATATTTGATACTGTAATTTTTCTCTGAAAAAATACATTTTTAAGTGTGAAAAGTAATAGTGAGATTCAGAATTTAAACGGTGTTTAATAACTAATATACCGGAACGACTGGCTGCAGTTCCGTACTGGGAGTACTTTACCTACGCCATTCTGCAATCGACTCTAAAATTAGAGAAATTTGATTATAAATTAATAAAACACATCTGCATTCTAGTGTACAAAATTAGGACTTCTAACTTCCCTCTAATAGGGAGTAATCAGAAAATATGCATATGAATAAAATATATGTGTAAATAAATAGCAATGACAAATTTAGTGAGGTGTGTCTTGTATCTGAATAGCTCAGGGGTTGAATGCCTTGCTGCAAGATTTAAGCCAAAGTCTTGGTTTCGGGTTCCGGAACATTTTCTTTGATTTTTTTCTTTATAAATAAATACCGTCACGGTTACTTTTTGGCTTTCGACAACCGCTTAAACAGCCTCAGGGTACCCAAATTAACTCGTCCTCATTTCGCTGATGGTATTTGGAGGCAACACCGAACAAATGGCGAAGTTGTTGCGGTGTTTATAGTGGTAAAGCCTCGTTATATAAAGCGGTCACCTATCTCAGGTCCGGCCTTGTTGTCTGCTTAACCTTGTTATCAATTGCGCGGTGACTTAACCACTAGGCTAGGGCTGCTTTTTTTATAACTTCAACATTATTATCGATAATAATAAATCGTAAATAATAACCTACCAAAAATTATATCAAAAAATAATCTTTCCCCGAACAAACCCAAAGGCCAGCGCTCGTCAACCTTTGGTGCGAATTAGTATTCCTTATAAAGCGCCCCCTGGTGAGGACTTAGCGAAACTCGCGCGAGATTATGCAAAGGTCGTTTTAAGAAGTTCCCACTTAAATAATATATGAAATTATGCAAAAGACCCTCTGAAAGAGGAACGTGCCCCCCGATTTCAAACTTTGGACATCGTATTTTTGTTGGGATCACCGTGAATTGGGGTTTTCCTAATCTTTTATTTAGTTTTTTGTAATTTTCTCTTTGGCAAGTACTTTTTGATTTTTATGATAGAAATTTTCAGATAGGCAGCGGTTATAGACTGATTTCAAATATCTTTTGTTTCCGTGTGAATTTATAATTTGCTTGTTACTTGTTGAGATATACTTACTATATCAGTTTTTTCCCTAAATAGTCGGCATATCTCTTCTCAGAATTTATAGGTCTTATAATGCAGATTTTTTTCATAACATAATTTACGTGGTGGCCTAGTTGGTTAGACCTTGGACTTAAAAACACTAAGGTCCCTGGTTCGAATCCCGGTGTGTACCAATGACTTTTTAATTAAAAAATTTATGTACATTTGTTTGACAACACCACTATAGTGCCTCGGAGAGCACGTTAAGCTGTCGGTCCCGGTTTCACTATACCAACTTGTGAAACTGTTTATAGATGGGTTATTGAGTCTATTCAAAACATCGCGACGAGCTAGCCACTTGTAGTATAGTAGATTCATACCATCGGCTACGACGAGGTGTGATTAAAACCCCTCCGCTGGGTACACTGGGGCCTTCTAGCTAGACGGTCTCGGGTGCCGCAAGGCACCCGTGAAGATATATATATACTTTCTAATCTGTTGATAGTTTCTAATATGTAGTTTAACATGCAAACTTATACTTAGGACGAGTATAATATAATAGTTTTTATAATATTTTTTATTTTTATAAAAAAAGTGTATGTGGATTTATATCTACCTTATGGTTAGCAGACCTAAGTTCAATGATGGTTAATTCTACCGCCTCCGTAGACTATTGGTTGCACTTTTGGCGTTGTATCTGGAGTTCGTGGGTGATAAAAAAATATTATTACTTTATTCAGTACTTTTAGTCATGGTCTGGGTATTATTAAAATAGAATATGTATTGATATCGTTATTGATGGTACACAGACCGTAAAAATGTGTAAAAAGGAAAAAAAAAGTCTAAATTGTAAATTCATATCAATAAAGTGAGTCAAAACCAAGGAAATCTTACTTATTTCAAAGAAATCTTACTTATTTCAAAGAAATCTTACTTATTTCAAAACAATTTTAATGCATTTAATTTAGATATGGTTAAAAACTCGGAAAAACAAATACAAGTAAAATAAATAAACCCATTGCGATTCATTTGCATTCGGAGTTCATTTTTATAAAGAAGAATGCAAATTGAGAGATAACCATACAAAAAAGAAACTATAGGAATTGAACTGCCCTCTAGTGGTAATAACCAACAATTTGTTTACAGTCTAGCCTTTTTAAAAACTAAAATATTAATTTAGAAATATGAGCTAAATTAAATTGTAGTAAATAAGGTTGAATTAAGCATTTTCATAAATTTTCAGGAGGGAGGAAAGTCTGTATAACTTCGTTAGGCCGCGGTCGGTCGTCTCGTTACACCGCCCATACATATGCAAAAGCCGTCAAGTGACCTGGTCATGTTTCGGTTTTAGTCTTTGGGTTCACTGGTTTTTAGGAGATTTCTCGATATATCGATTTCTTGTCGAGATGGTAGTCTCCTTTTAGGGTGCGGTTCTTCGTAACCGGTATGGGTGGTTGGATCGACGAAAACGCAAGCATATAAGAATGTACTCGTAATGCAATTCGTCTTTGTCGCCGCCTATTTCGTAATCGTATCATTTAGGCGGCATAGTGGGAGCGATCAATGTTTTTAAGAACAATTATTGATTGACTCCATCCATGGACTTTGTAGGTCTGTTCACCACTAGGTAGATACGATGTAATATGCCGTGCTCCAATAAACAAATCTATGTATATTATCTATAATACAATAAAACTGAAGAGTTGTTTGTTTGGATGAACGCGCTAATCTCAGGAGCTACTGGTTCGAATTGAACAATTATTTTAGGGTTGGATGGCCCATTTATCGAAGAAGGCTCTAGGCTACAATATAACATCACGCTACAACCAATAGAAGCAGAGCATCAATGAAATATGTTGCAAAATCGTGCAAAATTTATTCCTTTTGAGAGCTTCTGATGCGTGCGCTGCATAAACGTTTAAAGTTACGCAGCGTACGTCTCAAAAGGAATAAAATCCCCCAATTTTTATAACATTGTTCATTGTTACTCCGCTCCTATTGGTCGTAGCGTGATGTTATGTTGTAGCCTAGAGCCTTCCTCGATAATTGGTCTATCCAACACTAAAATATTTTTTTAATTCGACCCAGTAGTTCCTGAGATTAGCGCGTTCAACAAAACAAACAAACAAACTCTTCAGCTTTAGACTATTAGTATAACTAGTAGTATAGATATGCCAACAGACATACTATTACTGTTAGAGTACTTCCTGTAAAAAAACGGATCCGTAAAAAAGATTAAAAAAAACCATATCTATTCGTATGTCGAAATAAAATCCGTAATTGGGGCTCTGTAGACAGTTGTCTCTTTTCCCAAACACCTTTTATGTTCACCCACATGTCTTTGTATTCGATTTCAAACCAAAACAAAGCAAAATAAAGCACACACAGCTTTGGTATTTTTGAATTGCTTCAGTGCTTGTAGGTTTAATATTTTCAATGCCTGAAGCTCGTACATTCTGCGTTTTTCAATAAAACAATACAAAACCAATAAGGTAGAAATATTTAAATTCTCTACACGTATCAAGTAACAGGGAATTCTTTATAAACTTTATTGTTTTATTAAACCTATCGTATTTTCTGGTATTTTCCATATTTTTTTTAATAGTTTTTGTTTTCCTTTACTGTTCATTTTAATATTATCTACTAATTGGTATGAAAAAATCGAGCGATTTGAGTATGTATGTATGTATGTATCATCACGGGTGCCTTACGGCACCCGAGACCGCCTAGACGGCCCCAGGGTACCCAGCGGAAGGGTTTTAATCCCACCTCGTCGTAGCCGATGGTATGAGTCTACACCGAACAAGTGGCTAGCTCGTTGCGATGTTTTGAATAGACTCAATAACCCATCTATAAACAGTTTCACAAGTTGGTATAGTGAAACCGGGACCGACAGCTTAACGTGCTCTCCGAGGCACTATAGTGGTGTTGTCAAACAAATGTACATAATTTTTTAAATTAAAAACTCATTGGTACACACCGGGATTTGAGGAGAGCCTCATATTAAGCCAAAGCACAACCTTTAAATTTTGTATATATTTATTAGAGCACGACATGTGACTTTGTATCTACATGGTGGTGAGCAGACCTACAAAGTCCATGAGTCAATCAATAATTGTTCTTAAACAATATTGATAGCTCCCAGTATGCCGGCTAAATGATGCGATTACAAAATGGGGGGCGACAATGACGAATTGCATTACGAGTATATTTTAATATAGGTACTCGTCAATTCAACTACCCATTTGTAACCGCACCTTGAAAGTAGACTGCCACCTCAAAAAAATCAATGCAGTAGTCTCCTAAAACCCGGTGAACCCACAGACTAAACCCGAAACATGATTAGGTCACTTGTCGGTTTTTGTAACGGTCGGTTGGCTTAACGAAGTTATAGAGACCTTCCTTCCACCTAAAATTCACCCTATACAAAGTTTTTGTTGTTGCTTTATTGTTAAATCAAGTGCCTTCGTGCGTTCGTACACTAAACGCGACTGTCATCTCGACATGAAATGGATAATTTCCAGAAATTTACAAAAGGAAGAAAAATTATAGTCTTTTAGTCAATCATTGTAAATCTATAATTATGTGGGACAAATTACACATATTGCTCTGGTCACAAACTAAGCTCTAGGCTTGTACTATGTGTACCAGAAGCAACGATATAATACATATTATATTTTATAAACACCCAGACGTACAAACTGTACAGAAGAAAACGTACTAATATTTTTTGCCATGGGTGGGAATCGAACCCACGACCTCCGGATACAACGCTAAAGGCGCAACCACTAGTCTACGGAGGCTGTCAAATAAATACTTTAGTAAATTATAAAAGTTTGTAAGGATGTATGGATGTTTGTTACTCTTTCACGCAAAAACTACTAAACCGATTCTGGTAAAACTTTATAGTAATATACTGTTATACATCAGAATAACACATAGACTATATCATTTTACGATATTTCTATGGAAACTAAGTCGCGGGCGGTTAACCGAGACTACTGCATCGATTTCTTGTCCTGGTAGTAGTCTCCTTTCATGATGCAATTACGAAACGGGAGATTGATTTGACGTTAAAGCAGCGATGATATTAAAATAAGACTCGTAATGCAAATACGCCTTTATCGCCGCCCATTTCCTAACCGCATCATTTAGCCGGCATAGTAGAAGCGATCAATATTGACAAATAACAATGTATTGATCTACCCTACTCATGGACTTTGTAGGCCTGCTTACCATTAGGTAGTTATAAAGTCACATGCCGTGCACCGTTTTAAAAAAAAAATACTTAAAATTATATTTGTTTGTTTTAAAAATCTTTATTTTTTACAGGAAATAGGAAGTCAAAATTAATTTAATACTCAATAGGTGCTCTATTGGTCATACCAATAAATAATATACTTTGTAGATCTAAAACAGTAGGTAAAAATACCAAAAATACAGTCACTAAATCAAAAACACTAAACTAACAAATGTCTATTCAAATAAGCATCAACAAATCAGCATAAACAGATCAGCAATCAGCAAAAGCGACTCCAAGATCCTGACCTCAATTTATCAAAAGATAAAAATTGAGTGAAATTTTCCCAACTTTTATTCGCGCAGCATTTTACAAATATCTCGCTATATGATAGATAGATTGTCGTCTCGTATTCCAAATACGATTGTGGGTTACCCATGAAATATTCAACGCATCAGTCTGCGGGTTTCGGGATCCGATATCGTCGTTCGTTTCAGAGAATTCGATACCCACTTTGTAATATGCCAATAAGCTTCGCAGATTCGGAATATGGGTTCGGATGGATGTCCTATTCATTTATTCATTGTTTGGGGTGGTGTGAATAGATTTTTGAATACGACATTGTTTTTATAAATCTTTAATAGAGGCTTTTAGATTTCAATATTGATCACTCCCACTATGCCGGTTATATGATGCGGTAACAAAATGGGCGGTGACAAAGACGTATTTGTATTACGAGTCAATTTTATCGTCAAATCGTTCGCCCTGATAGTAGAATAGCACCTCCATAAGAAATCGATGCAATAGTCTCCACAAAACCGGTGAACACACAGACTAAAACCGAAATATGAATAGGTTACTGGAGTCATTTAAGCGGGTGCAAATAAGTTCCTTAAGCAGATATCGCATAATTTAGCCGGCATAGTGGGTGCAAACAATATTGTTTAAGAACAATTATTGATTGACCCCATTCATGGGCTTTGTAGGTCGCTCACCCCCAGGTAGATACAAAGTCACATGTCGTGCTCAAATAAAAAAAAATAGTGCACCCAACTAATTATATTATGTAATCATTGCAGTTATTGGTTAAATTAATTCTTAGGCCGTTACTTCGGACTGTCAGACTGCATATTGAAAAACAACATTTAAAAGCAACGACTGGGGTTAAGCAACGATTATTAATCTGAGCCTTATATCTCACATATCAACAATTGACATTAGTGCTCTGAAGAGCTTTTCAACATTATTCCCCCTTCCCCCTTCCGTTACAGGACAACACGTACTGGTTGCAAAATGCATATGTATACCGTGGCGGATGTACCAACTCGTACTAAACGTTTTGGCGATTCATACATCTGCCGTACTATTAAAATGTGGAATGCTCTACCAGCTTGCGTGTTTCCTTCCTCTTATAACCTAGAGTCCTTTAAACGAAGCGTGAATAGGCATCTTAAGCCGGCATAAAAAAAATATATATATTATAAGTTTGTTGACATTATATTATGAATAAGAAGGTGGGAGAATTTTTTAGAAGAAAACAGAATATTAGTTTTTAATTGTTTTCTACTATAGCTTATGTTAAAATATGAGTATTTTTTGTTACTTGAAATAAAAGTTTATTATTATTATAATGACAAAGCCTCTTTACAGCTGCATTAATAATTATAGCTTTATTTATTCTACAATAATCATTGTCTAAAGCAAAAATGACGACGGAAGTTCTTTGCTTAATCATGTTATTAAATCGAGTAAATGTTAGAATGTAAAATAAAATATATTATTGCATATTATATAAAATGGGCATAACCGAGAGTGCTGGAAAAGTTCCACTGGTTGAAAAATAAATGAAATGAAATTTGCCAGTTGCCCCCTTCCTTCAGATAACAAGGCAGTAACTATCACATGTCATGGTAAAAAAGTGTACAGTCCCTTGAAAAAAATTTGTTTGTCCTCAGCGAGTGGGATGCGATCTCCGTGTGGGTTCTACGCGTCGGGTGGACGAGTGTGGAGTGTGTGGAGGAGACGGTTCCTCATGCTCCAGACCTCGGTACCACTGGCTGGCGACTCCTGGGTCATTGTGTTCTGCTACTTGTGGTGGGGGTAAGTACTCATGTTGCAGATCTTGCTACCACTGGTTGGCAACTAAAGGATCCTTGTGCTCTACTACTTATGGTTTGTGTCAGTTATCATGACCTTGCTAACACTGGTTGGCGACTCCAGGGTCCTTTTGCTCTGCTACTTATGGTTTGTGTCAGTTATCATGACCTTGCTAACACTGTTTGGCGACTCCAGGGTCCTTGTGCTCTGCTACTTATGGCGGGAGTAAGTAGGTATGGGATGCGATCTCCGCCTTAGGTCCCTATCCTGGTTTCAAAATGCATAGACAATCAAGACGAGGCAGTGGCTTCAAGCCTTCAAGCTTCAGCGTCACGACAGAAGGCATAATGTACTCCGGCTTCACATGGTTGTAATATAGGTACCTACTGACGCCGCAGATTTATTTGTAGATCTTTATAGAATACAGAATTTTGTAGTAGATCATTTCCATGTATCTCGTAAAGTTTAGTGAGCGTTAGCAATAAAATAACTGAAAATAAAAATTTTCATAGCCTATTGGTTAAGTCACTGTTTAACTGACACTGATAACAAGGTTAAGCAGATGACAAGAAGGACGGACCTGGGATGGGTGACCGCTTTATACAACGAGGCTATACCATCATAAACACTGCAACAAGCTCGCCATTTGTTAGGTGTTGCCTCCAAATACCATCGGCGAAATGAGGATGGGTTAATTCCTCCGCTGGGTACCCACCCTGAGGCCGTTTAAATGGTTTTCGGAAACCAAAAAGGCACATGTGATGAAATTTATTATTATTGATTTTTCTATACATATATAACTTATACATATAAACAATTATGAATGAATTTATTTATTAAAAACTGTATTCCGTTATACTAAAGCGGACTTACCGCCGCGTTGAGCTTTATCTACTAGTTAAACTTTCGGGACATAAGAAAAAAAAATGTCTAAATAATAGTTAAATTACTATTTTTAAGTATATTCCACGAGAACTGATAGTGATGTCATCGTGTACGTACTCTGTTTTACACATGAATGTAAATATCGTTTTGATTTCGATAATTGTCTACAGAAAATAATGTAAAAATGACATTTAAATGAACAAAGCGACATTTTGTGGTACCACCGATCGGCGTTAAGTCATGGATATACTTTTTTTTTTCTTTTTTTTTTTTTTATTGGAGCACGACACGTGACTTTGTATCTACCTGGTGGTGAGCAGACTTACAAAGTCCATGAATGGGGTCAATCAATAATTGTTCTTAAACAATATTGATCGCTCCCACTATGCCGGCTAAATGATGCAATTACGAAATGGGGGGCGACAATGAAGAATTGCATTACGAGTATATACTCGCTGCCTTATCGTCAATTCAACCACCCATTTCGTAACCGCACCCTGAAAGGAGACTACCACCTCGACAAGAAATCGATGCAGTAGTCTCCAGAAAATCGGTGAACCCACTAAAACCGAAACATGACTAGGTCACTTGACGGTTTTTGCATCTGTATGGGTGGTAGTAACGAGACCGGTCGGTCGGCCTAACGAAGTTATAGAGACCTTCCTCCCACCTAACCCACTGCTTTATCCTACTGCTTTATCTATTAAAATCTGCAGACGTCACTATCAGTTCTCGTGAAATGGAGTATAGATACTCTAACAATGGCAAGTCTAAGAATAGAAAACCTTACAAATCTGTAATAAATGGGAAAACATGAAAATCATGTAAATTGCCGAGTCCCTAACTTGGCCAGTCTGTTTGTACGAAGTTAGTATCAAACTTGTCGCCTGGTTACATTAAATATTACCATCCGTTGTTGCCGACCTTTTGAATAATGTAATAAAACTCCGAGGACTGTACGCACATCACAACCTATCATGGGCTTAGTACCTAAATAGACAGTGCCGTAAATAGACTGTTCTGTGCCCTGTACGAGCTTTTATAACTACTCCCTTGTTTTTTTTATAGATATTATAGGTCTAAAGCGGCCCCAGCCTAGTGGTTAAGTCACTGCGCAACTAATAACAAGGTTAAGCATATGACAACAAGGCCGGCCTGGGATGGGTGACCGCTTTATACAACGAGGCTATTTCATTATAAACACTGCAACAAGCTTCACTTGTTAGGTGTTGCCTCCGAATACCATCAGCGAAATGAGGACGGGTTAATCCCTCCGCTGGGTACCCTGAGGCCGTTTAAATGGTTCTCGGGAGCCAAATAGGCCCACGTGATGATATTTCCACGTGTTGTAGGCCTGCTTTATTCCATTTAAGGTGATAAAATAATGCACAAGGAACTTGGTGTTGGTAGAACAATTATCTAATATTTAGGTCGCCGACCGACCGTGTAGCCGGCCGACCGCTTGACTGCGATAAACACTAAACGCAATACGCTCGTGCGCTGCCAAAAAAATGAGCGTATGTTTTGTCTAATTTAATAGACGTTTTTGATGATACTGGCATGTAGGTACGTATGTGTTGGAATCGAGCACTAGGGGCGCAGCGGGAACTTATCAGGAATCAATCGAAAAAATAATAGTTCTGGCCATTCTTGCGCCCCCCCAGAGTCTACGCCCTGTGCCTGGGCACCGGTGACGGCACTGTAAATAGAATACGATTTATAATAAATAAATAAAAATAACAAAGCCTTTTTATTATTCCTTAAATAAATTTTTAAACATTTATATTTACACATTAAAAAATCTAAAAATATTTTTTTAAGGACCCTTCTTTGGGTGAAGGCCTCATTAATTTTGGACCAATAGTATCTGTTAAGTCTTGAACGCATCCAGTCTTTGCCAGCTGTTTAGACTATTTCATCATACCATCTTTCTGCTGGTCTCTTCCTTTTTCCCTCTTACGAAATGGGGGGTGACAATGACGTATTGTATTACGAGTATATTTTAATATATGTATGTATCATCACGGGTGCCTTACGGCGCTTGAGACCGCCTAGACGGCCCCAGGGTACCCAGCGGAGGGGTTTTTAATCCCACCTCGTCGTAGCCGATGGTATGAGTCTACACCGAACAAGTGGCTAGCTCGTCGCGATGTTTTGAATAGATTCAATAGCCCATTTATAAACAGTTTCACAAGTTGGTATAGTGAAACCGACAGCTTAACGTGCTCTCCGAGGCACTATAGTGGTGTTGTCAAACAAATGTACATATTTTTTTTAATTAAAAACTCATTGGTACACACCGGGATTTGAACCAGTTACCTAAGTGTTTTTAAGTCCAAGGTCCAACTCGGTCACCACGACCAGGGACCTAAGAATATATATTTATATACTCGCTATATTTTAATATACTCGCTGTCTTATCGTCAATCCGCACCCTGAAAGGATACTACCACCTCGACAAGAAACCGATGCAGTAGTCTCCTGAAAACCTGAGAACCCACAGACTAAAACCGAAACATGACTAGGTTACTTGACGATTTTTGCACCTGTATGGGCGGTGGTAACGAGACCGGTCGGTCGGCCTAGCGAAGTTTTAGAGGCCTTCTTAAGTTTTACTTATTGATCATTTCATTCATCTAATAAGGAAACTATTTAACTTCTTAGGTATTATTAGAACCTAATATACTTCGGTCTCTCTATTCTATTCATAAAGCGTATTCTACCAACGTATTTAAAGTGTCGAAACGTGAGTATCATCCCTTGCGTCCCAAAAGCTCCACAATTCAGGACTCTATACTCTACATCATACGAGTGGTTTTACAGGGTTTATTTTGGACCTTTAAAGTGACAGATTAATTTATCATTCAGGTTGGGATAGGTAATTAACAATTGAAAGCTGTCCGTTGTGAAACGTACCCTACGTGCGATGAAAATGCGTGGGAAAACCTCTGTATTACTTTGTACTCTGTATTGCTAGGTTGGTTTTCTTTGGTAACTAGGTGATATAGGTGAGAAATTATCTAATTATGATCTTTTAAAGCTGGGTTATTTAACCCTAGAAAGATAATCATATAATAGATTACGCTAAAGATAATCATACGTCGCAGAGACGTATGTCTGATTTTTCAGTGTTTATTATAAAAAATATGCACTTTTTAGCAATTATCAGGTTACTGCAAATTAGTTTATCTATAACTGAATAGAATAAAATACATATATTACTATTTTAATTTTTTTTTTTAATTAGGAAACTATACATAAAATACTTATAAAAAACAATAATAATCTTAACTTCTTAATTAATTTTCGAATTTTTGATGAACAGTAGGCACAATCTTTTTGATAATAAGTCTTGATTATTATTTGCAACAGTTTTGGATAGCAATTCTTGGATATTCTGGTGTAATTGTCTTTTTAAAGTAGGAACTTCCAGTCTTTTCTCCATACAAGATTAAGTTAATTCTGTACTTAGTTTCTTCATAAATATTTTTCTACTTAAAGTTTTTGATTAATCTACAGCATATTATAATAGTAAATAACATAATAATTTATATTAGCATACCATAAAATATAGCCAAAATGTTTCACAAAAGATAAACATACGTCTAACAGACGCATATCTATATATGGAATAGATGTATCTAGGTATATAAAGTACTTACAGTTGCCAAACAGCCATCATACATCAGCATTGCGTTTTTTAATTAAAATGATATAGCAATATTTAGGTTTCACGTACGTCTCGCGGACGTAGTTTATCTATCTAAGGTTAAAAAAAATTAATTAACTTTTTATTTTTTAGGAAGGAAGATCTCATTTCGCTAGGCCAGATAGCTTTCGTTAACACAAATCAAAAACGTCAAGTGGCCTAGTTGTTTTTTTTATTGGAGCACGGCACAAGTCCTTGAATGGGGTCGATCAATAATTGTTCTTAATCGCTCCCACTATGCCGGCTAAATGATGCGATTACGAAAAGGGTGGCGACAAAATGCATTACGAGTATATTTTAATCGCCGAGCTAGAGATTTCTTCATGCAAAAAAAATCCATAGAAATTGAGCGTGGAATTGCAGCTAGCGTCCGCGGTGCGGCATGTGAGGATCTCGACGAAATTTTTTATTAATAATGTGATTTTCAATAATGTGATTTTTTATATATAAAACTATTATTCTAATCATTTACGAAAAAAAAAGTAACAATTTATTGTAACACATAATCAAATCGATTATGTTTTATAATAAATACCTACATTGTTGTTTAAGAGCATTGATCGCTCCCATTATGCCGGCTAAATAAAACCGTTACGAAATTGGTGGCGACATAGACGAATTTGCATATCCTTGCTGCCTCATCGTCAAATCGACTGTCCGTTACGTAACCGCACCCTGAAGAGAGACTACCACCTCGACCAAAAACTAGTAAAACCACAGAATAAAACCGAAACATTTTATAGGTGGGAGGAAGGCCTCTATAACTTCGTTAGGCCGACTGACCGGTCTCGTTACCAACTTCCATACAGAGGCTCTACCATGGGTTTGCGCATTGCAGAAACGTAACGTATTCATTTACGTATACGTGAGCAACAACCAATAGGGCTGCTTTATTTTTGGTAACAGGATTGAATAAAGTGATTTTTCAAGCGGTTCTTCAATGCGCAAACCCATGGTAGAGCCTCTGATGCAAAAATCGTCAAGTGACCTATTCATGCATCGATTTATTGTCAAGGTAATAGTCTCCTTTCTTAGTGCGGTTACGAAACGCACGACTGATTTGACGATAAAGCAGCGAGTGTATTAAAATAGATTCGCAATGCAAATACGTATTTCGTAACCGCATCATTTAGCTGACATTAGGCGATCAATATTGTTAAACAACAATGTATTCATCGACCCTATTAATGGATTTTGTAGACCTACTTACCATCAGGTAAATACAAAGTCACATTGCCGTGCTCCAATAAAAAAAGCAATTAATTAATACTACTTCAAATAACAAGACTGTATAGACTTATTCCTCAGTCTGTTTTATTAATGTTGCCAAGATATTTCTATAGGTTCAACCATTTCTATTTCCAGAGACGTCTTTGTAATAGGGTCGTAGCGGTGTAATTTATATTGCCCTTTCCTCCATTACTGAGTCCACGAATAAATCAGCAAGAAAACACCTTTTGTCTTAATCGGCGCAACAGTTATTGAAGGTTAATTTGAAGGGTATGAGTTTTGGAGCGAGGAAGTTTGAATGTTTTCGTACAGACGCCATGTTTGAAGATTTTTCAGAAAATAAATTATTACAGATTATTTGCAATTAAATAAAAATACAGACATAATAATAATATGTAGGACATTACATACATATTGCTCTGTTGACAAACTAAGCTCTAAACTTATACTATGTTTACCAGAAACAACGATACAATACATATTATATTTTATAAACACCCAGACCAGTGGCCTTATTCCGAGTTTGCAACCGCTAATCACGACAAGACGTTGCGCAAACTATAAATATGGAAATATAAGTTCTATTCCAATGGTTATATAGTCTGTATTAGGTTGGCTATAATAATGCCGCCATCTTGAAATACACGAATTCTTCGCAAGTTTAAACATGTATGGATCATTGGAATTTCAACTCTATAATTAACAGGATAGAACTTATATTTCAATACCTGTAATTTACGCAAAATACGTGACGGTGAACGTGTCAAAACTCGGAATAAAGCCCCATGACAAACTGTACAGAAAAACGTACTAAAAACCAAGTTAACTGGTTCTATTGACTTCTGAAGTAATCCTGCCCTGCAAATAACACACCAATTCGACCATCCTCACCAACTAAATTTGCGCCCTAAAAACCTCAATCGGTTATCCAAAACACCAATTCAAAATTGCACTACAAGGCTTCATGGCCGTCACCCCTTTTACCAAAACCAAATTAAACTAAGGACATAACGTAAATTGAACTCCAAAATTATTTAGATGTAACAGTAAATTACATTTGTCAGACCTAACGTCGAGCAGTCGGCCCGGATTGAGAAGGATACCATGGGTCATGGGTCACGAGTTGGGTCATGGCTTCGTCACGACCGCATAATTCGATCGGCTCTAAATGTATTTTCCTTTCATGTACATTATTGAAATTTTCTTCGACTTTTACTCCTTTTGTATTGTTACTAGTAACTTGGATTTTTACCTTTTTCTGATTCTCGGGTGGATTTTTCCTTTTTCTGATTTTTGGGTGGAATTTTCTGTTGACTTGCTTTTAGAAGATTCTTAATGCAATTAGGTTTGTATAATGCTACTTGGCATACTTTTTAAGATTGTACTCTCTTTTTGAGTTTATCGCTTTGGTTGTCGCTTAATTTTTTTTTTTTTTTTTTTTTTTTTATAGGAGCTCGGCATGTGACCCCACATCCACCTGATCGAAAGCAGTATGCAGGTCCAAGAATGAATACAACCAGCTCTTAGAAAAATATTTAGCAAAACCTTTGCGTTATTTTACTAAATGAAATGGCAAAGAAGAAAATTTTACACATTTTGTATGGGAAATATGTTTAATTTAACATTTTTTACATACATACATACATATCAGCACGGGTACCTTACGGCGCCCGAGACCGCCTAGACGGCCTCAGGGTATCCAACGGAGGAGTTTTTAATCCCACCTCGTCGTAGACGATGGTATGAGTCTACACCGAACAAGGCTAGCTCGTCGCGATGTTTTGAATAGACTCAATAACCCATCTATAAACAGTTTCATAAGATGGTATAGTGAAACCGGGACCAACAGCTTAACGCGCTCTCCGAGGCACTATAGTGGTGTTGTCAAACAAATGTACATTTTTTTGTTTTAATAAAAACTCATTGGTATACACCGGGATTCGAACCAGGGACCTAAGTGTTTTTTAAGTCCAAGGTCTAACCAACTCGGCCAAGATTATCGAACGGCTGATCTTAGAAGATCCGTTAAAAGAGATGCAAAAACTTTCTTAGAATATCTAATACTTAATAAATTTTAGGTGGGAGGAAGGTCTCTATTGTTAGGTCGACCGACCGGTCTCGTTACCACCGCCCATACAGATGCAAAAACCTTCAAGTGACCTAGTCATGTTACGGTTTTAGTCTGTGGGTTATTTCTTGTCTAGGTGGTAGGCTCCTTTCAGGGTGCACGAAATGGGTAGTTGAATTGACGTTATATTAAAATATTCGTCATTGTCGCTCCTTATTTCGTAATCGCTTCATTTAGCCGGCATAGTGGGAGCGAAAAACATTGTTTAAAAAGAATTATTGATTTACCCCATTCATGGACTTTGTAGGTTTGCTCACCACCAGGTAGATAGAAAGTCAGATGTCATGCTCCAATTTTTATATTTTTTTTAATACGCTCTGAAGGTTTCGTCAGTTCGTGTTGACGCCTATACAAACGTATATAAAACTTAGTCATAGTTCAATTATTATTTTTATGACATTCGTTATGTCTTTTAGTTGTAAAAAATACCTTAAATTAAAGTTTGATTTTGTTAACAACCGAAAGATTAATAAATACAGTAACCCACAAAAATATTATTTTAATTCTGCGAGAAACGATAGTGGAGAAATACTGGAAATTCGAAAGCCCATTTTGATGGCGAACGCAGACTTCGCGATCTCGAAGAAGCTCCCAAAAATTTTACAAACCCTTAAAACTGTTAAAGGTCGTGTTTTAAAAACTCATTAGACCAGGATCGAAGGTTCCATAACGTCAGTAGAAGTCGTAATGAAGAAAATATATAGGCTGTTCAGATTTTGCCTCCAACCCTCTTTGTAAAGTGTACATTAATTTTCGTTTAGGGCGACATTAGACTGCTAAATTTGGATGAAGGCGCTATTTTGCCTGACTATCTTAGCAGTTGGTAGATTTAGGATTTTGTTTTAGCTGCTATCCTTACAGATAATAATAATAATAATAAAAATAATATGCAGGACAATTTACATATATTGCTCTGGTCACAAACTAAGCTCTAGGCTTGTACTATGTGTACCAGAAGCAATGATATAGTACATATTATAAACACCCAGACCATGACAAACTGTACAGAAAAACTTTTTTTTTCCATGGGTGGGAATCGAACCCACGACCTCCGGATACAAAGCCAAAGGCGCAACCAATAGTCTACGGAGGCGGCTTACTTATTATTAGTTGTTTAAATATCTATTCAGTTATAAATATGGTCTCGTCACCGCCCACAGAGCAAAAACCGCGCAGTGACTTAGTCATGTTTCGGTTTTAGTCTGTGGTTTTCAGGAGATTGATACAACCTATACAGATGCAAAAACCCTCAAGTGACCTAGTCATGTTTCGGATTAATACTGTGGTTCACCAGTTTTCAGGAGATTACTGCATCGATAGTTTCCTGTCAGGGTTACGAAACGGGCGGAATTAAAGATAAGGCAAATTCATATCTGTCGCCTCCCAATTCGTAATCGCATCATTAAGCCGGCATAGTTAGAGCGATCAATGTTATTCAATAATAATTTTTGATTGACTCCATTCATGGACTTTGTAAGTATGTTCACCACCAGATACAAAGTCACATGCTATGCTCCAATAATTATTAAAAAAAAAAACTTATGGCCAGCCGAAACTTCTGATGTTAGCAATGAAATTTGTACAGTAGCATCTTTTTTAATTTTTTTATTTTTTATTTGGAATGATATATTAATTTCCTGGAAAGTTAATATCTATATAATAAATGACGGTACTACAGACTTGAAATTTGGTACAGTTATCTATTATTCATAAAAAAATATGAGTTTAACCATTTTTTATTATTTTCAATATGATTTAAAAACTTGGTTAGTTTTCCAAACTCTTCTATTACACTGAGACGACGATTAGCGAAGATATGATCATTTACGTTGTTTGTTTCACGATTTTTATTAGGAGAAGGCGGTGCAATGTATTACATAGAATGTTTTTTTTTTTCATTGGAAATTAAATGAACAGGTGTTTTACAATTTAGAAGTGGGATGTTATACGTATATTATAATAATATGTTATATTATAGTATGACGGATGGAGCCGGTAAAAAAAACTAATATTTTTAATATAGAAGATAAATAAATACCATCACGGGTGCCTATTTGGCTCCCGAGAACCCTTTAAACGGCCTCAGGGTACCCAGCGGAGGGATTAACCCGTCCTTATTTCGCCGATGGTATTCGGAGGCAACACCTAACAAGTGGCGAGCTTGTTGCAGTTTTTATGATGAAATAGCTTCGTTGTATAAAGCGGTCACCTATCCCAGGCCGGCCTTGTTGTTATCTGCTTAACCTTGTTATCAGTTGCGCAGTGACTTAATCACTAAGCTGGGGCCGTTTTTTTTCTATTTTATTAATTTATTAATGGTGAAGATAAATTTATTATTATTCAGAAAACGTATTGTCATTGTCCTATATAAACAACTAGCGGCCCGTCCCGGCTTCGCACAGGTTTGTATAACTTTAACTATATGCTCAGCGCACGCCACGGAAGGCCTCAGAAACGATACTTTTCCCCCGTTTTTAAAACATTTTTGGTTACTGCTCCACAACTATAGGACCTAGCGTGATATTATATAGCCTATGTTACTTCTGAATAATGCAGCTTTCTAATGGTGAAAAAATTATTGCAATCGGTCCAGTAGTTTTTGAGTTTATTCATTACAAACATACAAAAATACAAATCTTTCCTCTTTATTATATTATATTAGTATAGATAGTATAGATAAAATTACATTTCTGTAAGTGTACATAATGTTTATGCAAATAATAACAAAAATATTATAATAAAAAGAAAAATATTTGATTCGAAGATTATATTGAGGGTCGCCTAAGGTGATTTTAGCGGGAAAGGTTCCGCTTTGGACAAATATAATCTAGCCTTTATAGATATAAAAAAGGTGTTTTTACCCTTGTATGTATCTATTATAATTGGTCATTTTAACATTACTAGTTTGTATGGAGAAGGCAATTTTTTTTTTCATTTGCAACACATGGTTCCATGGGAAAAGTTGTTCGTATTGATCAGTAGAACCTCATATTAGCCTAAAGTACATCCATTCAAAGTCACCATGTATAAGAGCTTGCCTTACTGTCTGACTGACATATTCATTGTCGCCCAGTCAAAACTACTGTAGTTAAAAACATAAAATTTGGACAGTAAGAAGGGATTTTTCATAATTCGAATCCCAAAAGGTTTAAAAGGTATAAATGTTATTCAAAGAAAGTGAATAATGGAAGGTGCTACTATTTAGGGACTAAAGGAGGGTAAAAAACGGTCTGAATTTTCTGAGATACTAAAGGAAGATGAGGCAAAAATAAAATGGTGTTTTGTAATTTTTTTCTTTTAATTTACTTATGTTTAAATATGTGATGAAATGACGACTATGATAGTTTGTAATTTTTGTAATGTAATTTTGGTTTATCTCAATATAAGTGAATGTTAACTAAGTTCTTTTTTGAGTTAATAAATATACTGTTTGCTCACAATATTATATTTTTTACTTTTTTAGCAAAGTCAACTTTATTTAAATGTAGCAACATTTCTTATTAAAACCTACCTCCCGTTTTTTTATTCACAAAAAGAAAAAACTGTAGCTGTAGCCTCTGTGTCGTGTCTACAATGACTAAACACATATTTTAAATTAAATAAGTTCTGTAGTCTAAATTTATGTAAATCTGTAGCTCATACGCAAGTGCAAAATAGTACTGTCCTAAAAAGTGTGTCCCTTCTCCGGTGTATGTCGAGTGAGTTCTAAAACCCCTGAAGAAGCGGCGCCGCTAGGATTTTGGTAAATGGAAAGAAGAGGAACCCGAACCAACTTTACGTGAGTCCATCACCCACCTGAATTCCTTCCACCCAGCATACAGGCAACCACAAATTGGCCCTGTATGCAACATTTTCCTTGGTCCCTTCGAGCCTGGGATTCCTTTATTTCCTATTCCTACAATCCTATTTTCAATCTGTAAGTACATATTTTTGCACAACTTGCTATTTTCTGTATTTTAATCTGCATTACGCATCTCTTAAATCTGTATTTTTTCTATAATTTACTGTATTTTATCTGCATTACGCATATTCTGTAACTTACTGTATTAAAGATTCTGCTTTAGGCATATACTGTAATCTGTAAAGCGGCATAAAACGCATACAAATAATTTGTGTTAAAATAACTCTTATTTTTTTAGGTTAGGTAGAAATTAATTCTATCATTTTGTATTCTATCATTTTAGATTCGACTATTTTACCATTCTACCGTCTAATTTTGCATTGGAATTTTGCAATTTACCATAAACTATCTAGACTTTAAAATATTTTTTATTGGAAAACCATAGACAAACGTCTATGGCTGACTGATCAGTAATCATTATCATTCAATTATACCGGTGAACTGTCAAAGTTGTTTACTCTATTTTGTCGGCTTTTGCTGTTGTTTTCTGAATTTTCTAGTTTTAATACTGTAATTAAGTGATTATTAACATATAAAAATGAGTGGTGAAATAAAATATAGATTAGCAAAGCAGTGTATAGACGAATTGTTAACTTGTGCGCAATCTGCGTGTGAGGATCTCGACTGTCGAGAAGAGTTTTTAATACGTGCGCAAGAGGTCGATACACTTTATTCAAACTTTTTCGATACTCATGTGAGTATTGAGGCATCGAAGAAAGCTGGATTTGATAGTGCGAGTCATAGTGAAGACTTTAGATACTATAATAACGCTGTAAATAAAATAAAAATATTCCGAAAGCGACTTTCTCCTGAACCCGCTGTAAGCAAGCAACATTTTGTGTCTGAGGTACGTACTGACCTTCCTAAGATTTCTTTGCCCCATTTTGATGGAAAAATAACTCAGTGGACGAATTTCTATAATTTATTTAATAGCTTAGTTGTTGAGAACACTAATATTAGTGATGTTCGCAAGTTACATTATTTATTAACTTGTCTTTCTAAAGAACCTTTAGATTTAATAAAACATTTGCCAATTACTGAAAATAATTATACTGTAGCTATAAAATTATTAGAATCTAGGTATTCTAATAAGAGACTTATTGCAAGTAACCATTTGGAGACAATGTTATCACTACCGGTTATTAATAATATTAAGTTGGAATTAAGAAGTTTTCTTAATGTTGTCTATGAAAACACTGAAGCTCTCAAAGCATTAGGCTTTGATATTAAAAGTTGGTCTTTTATACTTTTACATCTTTTTCTTAAGAAATTACCACTTGACACTCGGAATCAGTTTGAACTAACTTTGAGATCTCCCTCTGAGATTCCAAGTTATAATACTCTTTTAGATTTTCTTGAATTACGCTGTAAGGCTTATGAGTTTTCTGTAACCACACCTTCCAGGCCCACCCAATCTACACCTGTACATGGGAATGTGAAGGTACCTAATAGGAATGTAAAAACTTCTCATCATGTTCAAGCTGAAGAATGCCCTTGCTGTAAGAAGGATCATGCATTGTATTCATGCAATAAGTTTAAGGCCATGCCCCTGGTTGAGCGGAACTCCTTTGCGAGACGCACAGGTATGTGTTTTAATTGTTTTGGAGCCCATCGTTATTCAGAATGTACATCTGTCTCTAAGTGTAAGGTGTGTAGAGGAAAACACCATACACTATTATGCTTTAAAAATAAATCTGCAACATCTCTTGTTACTGGTTCTGATACACCTGTAGTTCACTCTAGCGATAGTCAGTCTGACTCATCGCCTGCTGTAACCATTGATAATGTCTTATCCAATGCTGTAGTTCCTTATTCTGCTAAGGAGTACAAACCTCTGAATGTTCTCCTTGGTACTGCTGTAGCCTTCGCCTCTTGTGGTGATGGTTCCCTAAAATCTGTAAGATTATTCTTAGATCCTGGCTCTCAATGTAGCATTATAACCGAAGCTTGTGTTCAGAACTTGCAACTGGCACGGTCTCGGAGCCATATTTCTGTATCTGGGGTTGGCTCTCCAAAGTCACTCCATTGTAATGGTGTTGTTACACTGCATCTGAAGTCTCGTCTATCAGACGATCATGTTACTGTATCTGCTATAATTCTGAAACGTATAACAGGAAGTATGCCTTCCTTTCCTATTTCTTCAGAGATACTGAGGGAATATAAAGGTATCCAACTAGCTGATGATACTTTTTATCAGTCTAGGTCAGTAGACATTCTATTAGGTAGTGATGTTTATAATGACATCTACCTAGGTCACAAAATTTCTATGCCAAGGGAACTTCCTTCGGCATATTCTACTGTATTTGGTTGGGTGGTCATTGGGAACACTGCAAATATTACTCCTGTAGAAACTTCTCTAATGTCACATCATGCGACATTAGATGAATGTTTAGAGCGTTTTTGGTCTGTAGAGAATGTGCCTGAACCTTCATGTCTGGATCCTGATGACATGAAGTGTGAAGAATTATTTAAAAATAGTGTTTGCAGGGATTCCAGTGGCAGGTTTGTGGTGAGTCTGCCTTTTAAAGAAAATATAGTTATTGGGCATACTCGTGATGCTGCTGTAAGGAGATTTTATTCTTTGGAACGTCGCCTCTCTAAAAATCTAGTTCTGAAAAAAGAATATACTTCTGTTCTCAAAGAATATCTGGAGTTAGGTCATATGACACCTGTTGCTGAAGCTGAATATCACATGGCAAAGTATTACATTCCTCATCATTGTGTGATAAAGGAAGAATCTAGCACTACCAAGGTTCGTGTCGTTTTTGATGCCTCTATGTCTTCTTCTAACGGTATTTCTTTAAATACTGCTTTATTTCCTGGCCCAAAACTCCAGCAAAACATAACTGATATTCTTATACGTTTTCGCCTGAATCAAGTTGCATTTATAGCGGACATTAAGCATATGTACCGTGAAGTTCTAGTTACACCTGAAGATCGTAACTATCAAGTCATTCTCTGGCGTAGCAGCCCAGATCAACCCCTATCTGAGTATAGGCTGAATACTGTAACATTTGGTGTCTCGTCGGCTCCATACCTTGCCATGAGATGCATTCTTCACTTGGCAGAGGAGGGAGAGGTCTCTCATCCTTCTGCCAGTAGAATCCTGAAACAGGACATTTTTGTTGACGATGTGGTCAGCGGTGCTCCTGATGTTTCATCTGCTAGATTATATAGAGATGAACTTAATTCCTTGCTGAGCAAAGCTTGTTTTCAATTAAGAAAATGGGCCAGCTCACATCCTGAACTTCTGGCAGACCTGCCAGACTCTTTATGTGAATCTTCAATGACATTTGAAGCTGAAGGTGATAAAGTTATCAAGGTCCTAGGTATTAAGTGGAACCCTGTTGAGGACGCATTTACTTATCATAGCCGTGTGAGAAACCTTGGAACCACCAAACGTGCAGTGTTATCCAATATTGCATGTTTTTATGACCCATGTGGCTGGCTCACACCGGTGACTTTCTCTGCCAAATTCTTTATGCAGAAAATCTGGCTTCTTGGTATCGAGTGGGATGACCCACTGCCTGTAGATCTCCAAGAATATTGGCTTTCTTTCTTATCTGAATTTGATGAGTTAGAAAATATCAAACTTAATCGTTTTATTCTTCCTCAGTCTTCTTATAATGTCCAACTGCATGGCTTCTGCGATGCCTCCCAACATGGCTATGCTGCGGTAGTCTATCTACGTGTAGAGTATGGTGATGGTGAGGTAGAGGTTCATTTGTTGATGTCCAAGTCCAGAGTGGCTCCTATTAAAACGAAATTCACTATCCCTCGTTTGGAGCTCTGTGGTGCGTTGTTGTTATCATCTTTACTTAAAAACTGTATGTCTGTATTGAATATGGAGTTGCAACTTGTTTGCGCATGGTGTGACTCTAGTATTGTTCTGTCCTGGTTGCGTTCACCAGTACATACTTTAAAGATCTTTGAAGGCAATAGAGTCTCTCAGATCTTATCAAACTGCTCTCCCGCTACGTGGAGACATGTGCCCTCAGCTTTGAACCCTGCTGATGTAGCATCACGTGGGATATCTCCTCGCGACCTACTCGGACATTCTTTGTGGTGGTCCCCTCCATGGCTGGCAGGCGACCCACAATCCTGGCCTAAACATAAAAATGTTAGTGCCATCTCTCTAATTGATGAATCTTATAAGTCTGTTACCTTATGTAACATAGTCTCAAAACCATCTAATTTTAGTATAGAATTTATCTGTAACTATAGTTCACTGGAGAGGTTGGTAAGAGTACATGCAATGATTCTACGTTTCATGTACAACTGTCGTAACCCATCCATTAAACATCTTGGTTCTATTTCTTTTCAAGAGTGGAATCAATCTCTATATTCTTTAATATATCTTATTCAACAAGTTGAATTTCAGTCTGACATTCAACTGTTGAAAAATAATAAAACAAATTCTTCACGTCTAAAACGACTATTTCCCTTTGTTGATTCCAAAGGCCTTCTTAGGGTCGGTGGTAGGCTAAGAAATGCTGATCTAGACCTAGATCATAAACACCCCGTAATCTTACCTAACTCACATCATTTTATTTCTCTCTTAATTAGTTATTATCACATTAAATATATGCATGCGGGAGCTTCTCTTTTACTTTCTCTGATACGCAGAAAGTTCTGGATATTGTCTGGTCGCAAGGCAATTCGTACTGTAGTCTTTAAGTGCATCAGATGTTTCAGAATCCGACCTAGGCGTTCTGAATATCTCATGGGTGATTTGCCTATAGATAGAGTCACCTATTCTCGTCCATTTTCTAAGGTTGGTGTCGACTATGCTGGATATTTTCTTATTAAATCATCCCACTTACGTAAGGCACCTGTATTAAAAGCGTATCTCTGTATCTTCGTTTGTATGGCGACCAAGGCGGTGCACTTGGAAGCTGTATCTGACCTCAGCACTGAATGTTTTATTGCTTGCCTCAGCAGATTTGTTAGTCGCCGCGGTTTATGCTCTGATATCTATTCAGATTGCGGCACCAATTTTATTGGTGCACAACGCTATCTACGCGAACTGTATACTCTACTTAAGACACCTGAAACCATGAAGACTATTAACGAGTTTTGTCTTCAACGCGAGATAGTCTGGCACAATAACCCTCCTGCAGCAGCCAGTATGGGCGGCTTATGGGAGGCTGCTGTGAAAAGTGCTAAAGCACACCTTCTCCGCACTGTAGGAGAGCTTCGTCTCACATTCGAAGAACTCAGCACTGTATTCACCAAGATAGAGGCGGTCCTTAATTCAAGGCCTCTTTGTCCTCTGAGTGAAGATGTAGAGAATGTGGAAGCCCTTACCCCAGCTCATTTCCTGGTGGGCGACACCATGTTTTCTCTACCTGAACGTGATCATAGTAGTTCACCTACTAATCGCCTGTCTCGTTGGCAATTGCTGCAACGAGTTTCTCAACAGTTCTGGAGAAAATGGCAGCGCGATTATCTACACCATTTGCAAGAACGAAGCAAATGGACCAAGTCATATCCAAATATAGAATTAAATGATTTGGCGCTCATCGTTGATGAAAACGTGGCGCCATTGAACTGGAGACTTGGACGTGTGATGGCTCTACACCCAGGAGCTGACGGTGTAGTAAGAGTGGTCACACTCAAAACATCTTTAGGACTGCTTAAGCGTCCCGTAGGTAAAATTTGTATTTTGCCTCACTAAGTTAAGTTTCTTTACTTATTATTCTCTACTTTAATTTTAGTATTTATTTCTATTAACTTAATAACCTGTCTTTATCTGTATGCGTTTTGTGTAGTTATTAGGTTAGTATCACTGTAGTTAAGAAATTTTAATATTTCTTCCGGGGGAGTATGTTTGCTCACAATATTATATTTTTTACTTTTTTAGCAAAGTCAACTTTATTTAAATGTAGCAACATTTCTTATTAAAACCTACCTCCCGTTTTTTTATTCACAAAAAGAAAAAACTGTAGCTGTAGCCTCTGTGTCGTGTCTACAATGACTAAACACATATTTTAAATTAAATAAGTTCTGTAGTCTAAATTTATGTAAATCTGTAGCTCATACGCAAGTGCAAAATAGTACTGTCCTAAAAAGTGTGTCCCTTCTCCGGTGTATGTCGAGTGAGTTCTAAAACCCCTGAAGAAGCGGCGCCGCTAGGATTTTGGTAAATGGAAAGAAGAGGAACCCGAACCAACTTTACGTGAGTCCATCACCCACCTGAATTCCTTCCACCCAGCATACAGGCAACCACAAATTGGCCCTGTATGCAACATATACTTAACCTATAATATGACAGGAAACATGAAATATTCTGTTTTAAACATAGTTGTTTCTTGTACACATAGTGCAAGCCTAAAGCTTTTGTGACCAAGGCAATATATTATGTGTGTTGCCTTTCATGTTATATTATAAATTGTTACAGGTTACAAAATGTCTCTAGCTGTGTGCCGAGACAGACTGACAGGATCTGATACACCAGAAGAAATGTGCAATGCTTCAAACAAACCCCAAGCATCTGTAGTGCGCTGTAATACTCATCCTTGTCCTTTTAAGTAAGTATCTTTACTAGTCATGTTTATAACCTTGAGGAATGAGGAGCACCATAAGCTCTTGGTCCCAGTTTCACTATACTAACTTGTGAAACTGTTTATAGATGGGTTATTGAGTCTATCCAAACAACGCGACGAGCTAGCCACTTTTCCTTCACTCATACTATTGGTTAACACGAGGTGGGGCTAAAACCCCTCCTATGGGTACCCAGCCCATCTAGGCGTTCTCAGGCGCCGCAAGGCACCGTGATGTTATTTATTAGACCAATTTGACCCGAAGCGGTACAGTAAATCCATAGACTAATACCGAAACATGACATGGGACTTCATCAAACAAGTGGCAATCTCGTTTAAAATAATCCAATAACTTTTCTTTTCTCAGATGGTATGTGGGAGAATGGACAGCATGTTCAACAACGTGCGGTAGCGGAGTTCGATCTCGACGAGTTGTTTGCGCAAGATCAGCAAACATTTCAAGATCAGACACTTATGAATCTGGTAAGGTTTTATTTTGTTATGAAAAAATTATAGATCTGACTACTGTTTAGATAACAATCTTTGGGTATTAGCAAAGAATCATTTTCTATATTATTGCAATGAGAATAAAAAGCGGCCCCAGCCTAGTGGTTAAGTCACTGCGCAACTGATAACAAGGTTAAGCAGATGACAACAAGGCCGGCCTGGGATGGGTGACCGCTTTATACAACGAGGCTATTTCATCATAAACACCGCAACAAGCTCGCCACTTATTAGGTGTTGTCTCCGAATACCAGCGGCGAAATGAGGACGGGTTAATCCCTCCGCTGGGCACCCGTGATACTATTATTATTATTATTATGCAATAATAAGAATATTATTGTTTATAAATGTATAATATATATAATTATATGAAATCACGGCTCTGTGATTTAAACGCAAAGAAATAAAATAATGGAATCTAATGACCCATTTCTATTTAGGATCAGACAACGAACCTGGATGCGTCTCCCCTGCACCTTTGTCTACTCAACCATGCCACCAGATGGATTGCCCTAACTGGATGGCTGGGCCTTGGTCTGGGGTATGTATGAATGTATTCATTGCCTTCTATAGAGGCTGTATCTTTACCCTTCTAGAAAATGAAGGGGAAAAGATACATTCAGATGGATTGCCCTAACTAGACAGCTGGGCATTGGTTTGTGTGTTTATGGTTTAATTGACTTCTATAGTATATACTAGGCTTATATACGTGGTGGCCAAGTTGGTTAGACCTTGGACTTAAAAACACTTAGGTCCCTGGTTCGAATCCCGGTGTGTACCAATGAGTTAAAAATGTATGTACATTTGTTTGACAACACCACTATAGTGGCTCGGAGAGCACGTTAAGCTGTCGGTCCCGGTTTCACTATACCAACTTGTGAAACTGTTTATAGATGGGTTATTGAGTCTATTCAAAACATCGCGACGAGCTAGCCACTTATTCGGTGTAGACTCATACCATCGGCTACGACGAGGTGGGATTAAAACCCCTCCGCTGGGTACCCTGAGGCCGTCTAGGCGGTCTCGGGCGCCGTAAGGCACCCGTGATGATACATATATAGTATATACTAGGCTGTGTCTATTCCCCACTATTGTTTACTAAATTATGCCATCAGATGGATTTTCCTAACTGGATGGCTGGCCCTTGACCTTGGGTATATATGAATGGATTAATTGCTTTCTTTAGTATAAGCTAGCCTGCAGCTTTTCCTTGTCATTGCCTACTAAACTATGCCTTCAGATGAATTACTATTACTGGATGTCTAGGTGAGTATGGAAGGATGGATTAGTTGCCTTCTATAGTATTAGGTAGACCTTATCTTATCACCATCATTGTCTACTAAACTATTCCAACAGATATATATCCTAACTGGCCTTTCCTCTGGGGTTAATGCCTTTTAAGTATAAGCTAGGCAGTATCTCATCTCCATCATTGTCTATACTAAACTATGGCATCAGATGGAATACTAGCTGGATGGCTGTGCCATACTCTATATATATAGGGTATGTATGGATTAATTTCCTTCTATAGTATATACTACGCTGTATCTTTTCCCCATTATTGTCTACTAAACTATGCCGTCATATGGATTGCCCCAACTGGAGGGCTGTGCCTTGGTCTGGGTATTTATGGTTTAACGGATTCTATATAGTATAGTTGTTCAGATATAATCACATTTGGCACTGAGCCAAACTTATATGCTTCTTGCTCGGAGCCTTCACGGATTTTCGTCTCGAAATTTCTCATACAAAGGTCGTGACTGTTACATTATTATCAAACTTTAATGAAATTACAAGAATTTAGTTAGCTAGAGCAAGTTTTCTTAATTATACGCAACTTAATCCATTTTAATAATATACCGTCTACACTTTGCAAAACATCCCTGAATCTATTAAAGTGTCCATTCCCTAAGAGAAGTCGGATTTTGGAATAAACGCAGCAAACTACCCCCTAACAAGAAACATAGAACAAACTCCTCCGAGACACAAACTACGAAACACATAAACTGATCTAGACAGAATAATGCGCGCGTGTTCGTTGTATGTCTTATAAATCAGGGTATAACTGACGCGTTGCAATTCTAGTTTGTCGATAATACGTAGTAAGACCTGTTATATAATATATATTATTTTATTGGCACGACATGTGACTTTGTATCACCTTGTTGGTAAGCAGGCCAGTAAAGTCCATGAATAACGTTGATTAATACATTGTTGTAATAAACATTAACAGCGTTGTTCTCTCCCACTAAGTCTGCTAAATAACGCAGTTTGTGTTTTTTAATACATACACACTAATATACATACATATACACACATTCACAAATACCTCTTATTCTTGGGGTATTTTTTTTTTTCAACAATGATAAGTCTTCTTGATTCCCGAACACCAGTAAGACAATAATATCTAATATTATTCCAAATTTTAATTATTTGTCTCCACCGTTTTTTGAGATGTCATCTGAACCAACGAACTGAGTGATCCCATATAGTTTCTTAAAAATATTCGAATGCTTTTAAAACAGAGCACGCGCGATTATTTATTCTTCGTCTGTCTACTGATTTATATAAGTTCTACATACAAGGCGAACTTGGCTGTCTTGACAAACACTTAGGATTACTTAGAAACTTAACCGTTTTCGGTTTTAGCTGATATAAGTTTTAATGATGAGGTTTTTGGGTTTGTTATTGGCATATTGAGAAAATAAGGGATATATTTTCCCAAAAAAATACTGTTAGTTTAATCACTATAGTCCTCTCTCGGGGCCTGTTGTCGACTTGAAGCCCATACAAACGTTCTTCTAATAATACAAAGTTCAATTATTTTTTTGATGTTCGTACTTGTACTTCAAAACCTTTCTGTTGTGGGTAATAAATATTTTTTTATTATCATATAAAAAAAAGTTTTGTTTCGAAAAAAAATATATAACCCAACATAATATATACATACAATGACCGACAAAAAATATTATTTTAATACTGCGACAATTAGTAATCGAGTATTACTGGAATGCAGTGTCCTTAAGTAATATTGTCTCATCATCGTGCAAATGATTTTTTTTTATATTACACACAAATTGTCCCAGTCACAAGCCAAGATAAACATTATAACATGGTGCCGTTATGGTACATACAAAAAAGTTTTTAATCAGTTTTTTCAAAATTAATATTACCTATCTATTTGATGGTTTGAGACTTCGACTTGTCAAAAGCATTCTATCAAATACCTAGCAATATTAAATACCCCATCAGTGTTCAAAACAGTAGATGTCTGCAACTGCTCTCAGATATCGGAAACTTGTAGGAACTGACATAACTTGTCCGTACAATTTGATATCAGATATCTCCTCTACTAGGGACCTGCAATTAATCTTCCTGTACGCTTCTAACGTGTCGTCTATGTATAGATCAAGTTCATTATTCGGTTCTACCAGATATAAACCATATTCTAGATTCTGGAGAATATATTACAGATTGCACTTCAGTTTCTTAATTTTTATAATCTTTCGTTTTAACTTATACTTTTTTTATATACATGGTCGCCGAATTGGTGAGACTTAGACTTAAAAACACTTAGGTTCGAACCCCGGTGTGTATCGATGAGTTTTTAATCAAAAAAATTATGCACATTTACACAACAAGACCACTATAGTGCCTCGGAGAGCTAACGTGCTCGGTCCTAGTTTCACTATACCAACTTGTAAAACTGTTTATAGATGGACCATTGAGTCTATCCAAATATCGTGACGTTGCTAGCCACTTGTTCGGTGTAGACTCATACCATCAACTACGATGAGATAGGATTAAAAACCCCTCCGCTGGGTACTCTGAGGTACTCTAGGCCGTCTCGGGCGCAGTAAGGCACCCGTGATGATATATATATAGTTAGACAATCTGACTTTTTGGTTTTAAAAAACAGAATGATCGTCTAAAAACGTCTAATCGATGCTATTAGTTAAATGAAATAATGTTTTGAAAAACATTAACGCGGGGTGCAAATATTACTTATTCGATCTTAATTTCATTGTATTTATAAAATATTAATTATATTTATAAAAAAAATATATCTAAATCTTACCTTCTTTACTCATTTCAAAAGTTTAGTTGTATTTTTTTATAAAGAGACTAATGAAATTAGGATCAAGTCAGTAAAATCAACCTCTGCGTTTATTTTTTCCAAAAAAATATTTTTTTTAAAAAGCTGCCCCAGCCTAGTGGTTAAGTCACTGCGCAACTGATAACAAGTTAAGCAGATGACAACAAGGCCGGCTTGGGATGGGTGACCGCTTTATACAACGAGACTATTTCATCATACCGCAACAAGCTCGCCACTTGTTAGGTGTTGCCTCCGAATACCATCGGCGAAATGAGGACGGGTTAATCCCTCCGCTGGGTACCCTGAGGTTGTTTAAACGGTTCTCGGGAGCCAAATAGGAACCCGTGTGGGTATTTTATTTTAAACTTTAATATCACTAACAACATTTAGATGTTATTTGATTTCGCGAATACATTTCCTGTGCTCTTAAATTTTGATTCTCTATTTTTTTAACTCTTAAATATGACAAATCCTCATAATAATATCTAGAATTTAAATTGAATGCAAAATATCAACAATTTCTACGAATTTCAACGACTCTTCTCTAAACAAGCATCGCATAGCATAGCGAAGACTTGCCTGAAGTAAAATCTACTTTGCCTCGAGGCAATTTCATTTGTCGAGGCAATGAAATGCTGGCATGTCTACAAATTAGTGTGGGGTACGAGATTTAAATATTTGTTAGATAGTCTCAATGTGTAGCTTTTACTAATGATAAATTATATCATAAGGGCCGTTATACTTTCCAATGTATCTTTTGATCATCAAATGCAGAATAAATTATATTTTTTATTTTGTTGGTATTCTTAGTTTTTATTATCGATATTTGGTACTATGAAATTTATGATAGATTCACATACCTACTGTTCAAAGCAGCGAAAATTTTTATAGATTTTATTATTTATTTCAAACTTTACGGTTGGAAAAATTAAACAACTGCGTTACTTTAGAAAATATTTATTTTAAATAAACTTTATGCATATTTTCGTTAGAAAGTAAAATAATTCTAAACTTAAGGCTTTAAACAATCTTATATTATACTGAATCAGATAAATTCACGGTCATAGTATTTTTAATTATTATATTAAAACCACTGCGTTACTATTATTAATTTAATAAACCATTTTTTTTAAATATCTCAATAAATGCTGAATGGGCATTTATTGAGATATTTAAAAAAAATGGTTTATTAAATTAATAATAGTAACGCATTACATTCAAATCTTTGATGCAGATTTTGTTAATTTTATTAGTTTTTTTTTGGTGGAGCACGGCGTGTGACTTTCTACCTGTTGATAATCAAACATACAAATGTAGGTACCAAATACCAGATACCAGATAGGTACCAGATATTCAAATTCTTTTACAGTAACCGCAGCATCACTCTGGAACAATCTTCCCCTCAAATTATTTATTTATGTATGTATATATATCTACTTATTTATGTATGTCTATATATTATTATTTATGTAAGTTTATGTATACATGTTATATGTTATAATACCAGTATGTATTGCTATATTATCTAATAATTTATCTATATACCTTGTATTTTATATTATATACGTGGTGGCCGAGTTGGTTAGACCTTGGACTTAAAAACACTTAGGTCCCTGGTTCGAATCCCGGTGTGTACCAATGAGTTTTTAATCTAAAAAATTATGTACATTTGTTTGACAACACCACTATAGTGCCTCGGAGAGCACGTTAAGCTGTCGGTCCCGGTTTCACTATACCAACTTGTGAAACTGTTTATAGATGGGTTATTGAGTCTATTCACAACATCGCGACGAGCTAGCCACTTGTTCGGTGTAGACTCATACCATCGGCTACGACGAGGTGGGATTAAAAACCCCTCCGCTGGGTACCCTGGGGCCGTCTAGGCGGTCTCGGGCGCCGTAAGGCACCCGTGATGATATATATATATATATTTATATTATATATTGCTTTAAATAGCACTCTGCCTGTTTTTTTTGGTCAAACTCCCAAAGGTTAGCTGGTAGATAACGCCTAAGGAGGCATTAAGCTCGCCTATGTACAATAGTGTTAAGCTTTTGTGCAATAAAGAATTTTACAATACAATACAATAGGTGTTAGGTATAATTCAATTAGTCCGCTTTGTGTCACCTTACGGTATACAAATATCAATTACAATAATACTAAAATCAATATACATTATCTACATTTAAAATATGGAAATTACAAACAAGTCAGTATACAAATGAGACCATGATCAAACACATGTTATTTTATCATTTAAAAATTCATTAATTGTATAATAGGTTTTACCAATTAATAAATCCCTAAGTTTCTTTTTAAAATTATGAATGTCAAGTTGTTGTATTTCTTTTATTACAAAGTATCAATATATTGTTGTTTAACATTTTACATCTCCCCCATGCCGGCTAAATAATGCTGTTACGAAATGGGTCATTTGACACAATGTGTGATTTTCTTTTAAGTTTTAGATTTTTTGTATTGTTAACTTATATAGGGAAGCCATTTTTTTTATTCGCAACACATTTGATCAGTAGACCCTCATATTAGATCAAAGTACAACCTTTCAAATTCACCTTTAAATCATAATATTAGTTTATTTGCACTACGAACTACAAATTGCCATAAGCGGTGTCTAAATATACATAAATAAATTTGACCTACAAGTGTGAATGCATGAGAAAATTAAGTTATACCGCTTGCAATGAGATGTAGAAACTTTGACTTGACACTATTTTAATTTCGTTTCCCAAAAACAATTTCATTGTCGTTTTGTTTCTAAATTATATTTTGGAATATGTTTTGTTAGTCTAGTTAGGCAATGTTAATAATAAATTTTCTATTTTGTTTAAATTTGTTTTAAAATTAGGAAACTTTTTTTAATTAATGGTTAACTTTTTAAGTAAACTCTTTTAATTATTTATTAACTTTCTAAATTAAATTTCTACACAGCATGTTTAATAATATGTGAGATATTTCAGACATGATATTGGCCTGGTCACAAACTTAGCTTGTGCTATGTGTATCAGAAATAATGATACTAATAAATATTATATTTTATAATCACCCAGACCATGGCAAATTGTACGTATAGAAAATTAGTTATGAATATATATTATAGAAATATGTACTAATATTTTTAGTCAGAATCGAACAAGCTGAGCGCAGCTCAAATAGCTTAACCAGATTTGGTCTGTGGGTTTTCAGAGCCTATTGCGTCCATTTCCTTTCAAGCTGATGCTTTCAGGGTGCAGTTATGAAACAAATAGTTATTTTGACGAGAAATCAGAGAGGATATTAGAATTCCCAGAAAATAATAATGTATGATTAAATATACCATTCTCTTTCAGTGCTCTGTATCTTGTGGAGAAGGAGTACAAGTGAGAGGAGTAGAGTGTTCTCCAGCCGGCATAGGGGGGTGCGATCCCAATACCAGGCCAGAGATATCCAGACCTTGCTCTACTGGCATTAGCTGTCCTTCGTTCAGGGAATCTGAGGATTCTGAGGTATGTATAGTTAAGGTAAAAAAAACCATACATTTTAGTCAAGTAGGTGCGGAATGAATAGTTTAGTCAAGTTAAAATCAAATCCAGAATCTCCATATCCTTTGATATGTTTATAGGGTATACAAAAACCGCATCGAGCTGGCCACTTGTTTCTTTACAAATTTATTAAAATAATCCTAATTTTTCCCAGGATGATATAGAGGATCTGATCCCTGGTGTGGTATACCATACACAACCCCTTATTCAGCCATATCCACCTCCAGAAGCAAAAGCGGAAAGACTAATTGGTGAACCAGATGTTCCAGTAGAAGCTACGTAAGTTGAACTAAATCCTAAACCTTTTAACACTAAAGATGCACTTGTAGTAGTCAGAATATACTAAAATATTGTCCAAAGTCAAACCAATAATGCTTTAACTAAATTCGAGCTAGCAAAAACAAAATATAATAACTGCTTTATATCACCGTTATTCTAAAGAAATATTATACGTAATGTGGCTTTTAAAGACTTTTATTTCAAATGCGAAAATTTTAATTATTTACAAATTACAAATATATTTAATGTTAAATTAATAAATTTCTTGATTTAATATTAAAGGACTTAGGGCTAATTTTTCAATAGTCACATAAATTTATTCGACAGTTAACTTGTATGAAGAACTGTCAAATTTATTCTTTCTCCATACAAGTTATCTGTTGGATAACTTTATCAGAGGATTGAAAAATCAGCCCTAAGTATTTCAAATGAAAATTATTAACTATGGTCGTCTATTATAAATATGATAGGTGCCTATTTATATTTTATTTTAGGTTTGAAATTCGGTATTTTTCAATTTTCTTACCAAATAACTTCTTTAGTGCCCTTTTCTTTTAGTATTGCGTTTATGTGGTGTACAAATTTCCTTGCTTTAATATTGATATAGTATCAATAAATTTAATAATGAGCTCTATAGATTTACAGGCCAGGTTTACTCCCTGGACTATTTTATCCTGTGATATAATTTACAATTAATACGAATTTCATATCAGCATTTCTATTATAACATTTATTGTTATAAATTACTGTCATATAAATATTACTAAATCATTTTGTAAAGCGATCGATTAGAAAGATATATGAGCTGCAACTGATATAAAATCTGTAAATTGTTTTAATCCTAGTAATAAAATTGTGCTATATTAAGGTTGTATGAATGAATATAAACTATATTTTATGCCATGTCCTTTGTTTACTAAACACTGAAGCTAATTTTAAATGTTGTAGCTTTGTCACGTGTTAATTTCTCTCTCCACCGTGCTGTTCTATCAAAGCTTTGAGTATTTTGTTGTTGTCTTTTTCAGCAATTACAAAATATTCTTTGCGTGTGGCTGGTTGTATGTAAGGTATTGTACCTAAATGGTCTACAGTTTTTCAAGGTTTCACTTTTAAAAATTCGAATACATCACACATTTTTTTTATAACAGGAATGACATACCCCTTCATGGAACACTGTCCACTGGCTGTTATAATTAGATCATCTCTTTCGTTTCATTTAGCTTGCATTTATCGTTTGATTGTAATTTGAATAAAAATGTTCCTTTTGTTACCTAGTATGTTTGCAACTAGAATACTTCTGTTACCATTATTAAATGTTTCAAGTGTGAATTATTTAGATTTTTAGTTTAGAACAATTTGAATATTGTTTACACTGTAAATAACTACACCAAAAAATCCAATACTAAAAACAATTTGTAATCAACTTAAAATTGACAATTATATTTTAAATAAGTTTGTATATCATTCAGTTACATCCTCATTCATGAGTCACTCATCACGTAACTCTTTATCTTCTTCTTAAGCACAAGCACATTCTTTTTTTTTTACTAATGCACATAGCCACACAATTTGCCTTGCATTTCAGTTTCTGCTTTGAAACTAACACTATATTCCAAACTAAATTTAAACAATAAAAAAACGCACCTACAATAAATACTTTTAAAACACTAAATCTAAACATAAGAGTTTTAATATACTAAAATAAAAGCACAACATAAAAGCGGGCTTGTGTCCTAATTAAAACAAATGAATAATTACTTAATACATTTTAGACCAAATTTCAGGAGAAGAGCAAATTATTTCAACGACTAATTGGCGCTTAGGTCAACAACTATCTACTAGTCACTCGGACATCGGTGCACATACTTCTACATATACCAGCCAAATTGACAATTCGTGTACACTTTCCATATTAGAATTAGGAATAGAAGTTATGTGAAACTACCTGCATGGAATGAACCGGGAAACGTTCGGTGTGAAATTTAGAAGATATTGACTACCCTTTAGTTTAGTATCGTCAATTTAGTTGAAATTAAAAATAATATTTTTTAGTATAATAAAAGATTTTAAAACAAAAATCACTTCTCTAGTTACATAAAAGACGAAGAATGGAGCCCTTGCAGTGTATCATGCGGAGAAGGATGGAGGAAAAAAGAAGTCCATTGCAAAATATTTTTGGAATTCAGTAGAACTATTGCAAAACTTCCTGATAGTAAATGTATGGGACCCAAACCTGAAGAGGAAACTGAAAGATGTGTTATGGAACCTTGTTCAATGGCTTACGGATCTTCTTTCGGAGATTCTTCCGCACCAGCTTATAGTAATGACAGGTAAGAACATTTTTAATTTCTAAATTTAAATCACAGTTTATACAGATTTCCATTATCGGCGAATTCTTCAACCAACTCATTAACTCTTAACGTATATAATTTTAATTCCTTAGGAACAGATATAATTTCTTGACCAACAATTATATCTTTAATAAAGTCATCATCTTCAGATGCTACAGTCATCATTTTCAATTCCATCAAAGCGCAAATAAGTCCAAAATTCGAAAATTCTTCCTTATCGTTATCAAAATCATTTCTAGGATAAGCAATGTTAATATCAATATTACAGGTAGATAAAACAGAGGTTAGTGTATCATAATACATATTTAATAAATCTTGCAGGTGTTGTTTGCGAAAATTAACATCTGTGCATAAATACGTAAAATACATTATGTCCGTTAATGGACAACAATATCTCATTGCTTGAAAATCTAAAAATACTGCATCCATTGGCTTATCCTCCTATAAATAAATAATAATTTAAAATTAAAACTAATGAATTATGCAAAAATAAAACAAATATACAATAATTTATTACCTCATTTTTGAAAAGAATGTTATTAATCCAAAAATCTCCATGACATAGCACATTATGTTTTCGGGGCTGTAAGTAGTTTTGCATTCGATCTATTAAATTGGATGATAACTTTTCGAAAAGATGATCTCTGTATTGTTTCTTAGTAACTAATTTAATTGAATTACTCAATGAATCACTGAAATAATTACTAAGTTTACTTTTATTAAGGAAATTGTTGTCAAATACTATATCCTTGCAATTCGGTATAATAGCATTAAAAGTTTCAGGATCCTCATTCTCTAATACAAAAGATAAGGCATGAAATTTTGCCAATTTTCTGAAAACTAACGAAGCATGTTCATAGTCTACAGATTCAAATTTATTTTGATCCATTTGAAAATCTTGCTCACCTAAATCTTCAAAGATTATAACTTCTTTTCCTAAATCAGCACAACTAGTATAACATTTAGCTAAATTAAGCTTCTTATCTTTGTAAAATTTCTGTAAAACCTTCTGAAATTTTGGCATAACATCATTGTAGACATACACTTCTCTTTTATGTAATTCGTGAAACAATTCTTGTCTTGTTGTATTAATTAAAGTTTTAACAATAACTCGTATTGATTCATTGTTATTTTCATTAGTATCTTTTACTATAACTCGAAATAGATTAGCTACATAATTATCTCCTTTTCCTGATATGAAATCAACATGATAAGAAAATTCGTGTAAATTAACCAATTTTGCCACATCGTTTATGATAGTATGTAGTTCAACACAATTGAATTCATCCGGTTCACTTATATTAACGTCTAAAGACATCTTCGCACTACTTATTCTAACAAGAACTACTACTATACTGAATTACTGATACTCTATCCAAAGATTAAATATACTTTTTATCAATTTCCGGAAAGATAATTTTGATTATCTATAAATAATAAATAAACACATCCAATTTTTGATATCAGTAAAATTTTACGACACAAAGGAGTAATACATTCTTCAACAAAAAATATATTTGAAGCTATTTTTAAACCAAGGGTAAAATGTTTAACTCGAGAAACACAAACGGTCGATTTAAGTATGAATGGTGGACTGTTGGCCGGTAGTTTTTGCGCATGTCCCACTTAACTATCGTCTAGTTCGTTAACCTTCATTGACGGGAATTGGTCCGGTATTTTGTTATTAAATATTAATAGAATGGATAATGATGATATAGTATAAGTTTAGATATGTCTTTGGTGGTTATTTATGTATTACCTTTATTTTTATAAATAAAGCGTCGAAAATATCAATCAATTATTAAAGATTATATATTTTCGGCGTTTGCTGTAGAGACGATGAGTCCGTGGGGGTCTGAGGCAAAAGCCTTTTATAAGGAAATTGCCCCTAGGCTCGTCGATGTTTCGGGAAACAATAAAGCTGGCAGCTATTTCATACAAAAACTGAGTATAATAATTCAAAGAGGAAATGCTGCCAGCGTATTGGGTACCATGCCACTAACAGGCTGTGATTTGGAAGACTATTTTAATTTATAGGTAAGTATTTTTAATTTTAATTTTGTTTTTAATTATTTTATAAGTAGTTATTATTTTTTATAAATCAAAATATATTTTATATTCAATAATACCAAAGTTTTCCGTTTTTTAGGATTTATTATGCGTATTAAGGTGCAACACTTAAATGTATGATTTTAAAAGTATCTAAAAATAGTATTATTAACCATATTTTTTGTAAATATTTTTAATCTGACGCGAATAGATTTCCTTCTTAATTTATATATTTTTTGTATTTTTTATTGGAGCACGGCAAGTGACTTTGTATCTACCTGACGTTAACCAGAACTACAAAGTTCATAAATGGGGTCGATCAACACATTGTTGTTTAACAATATTGATCGCTCTCACTATGCCGGATAAATGATGCGGTTATGATTCGGCATTTTAATATCCTTGCTCCTTCATTGTCAATTCAATCGCCCGTTTCGAAACCGTACCATGAAAGGAGGCTACCATCTCGACAAGAAATCGATGCAGTAGTCTTCGGAAACCCGGTGAACCCACAGTCTAAACTGAAAAGTTTCGTTACCACCGACGAAACTTTTAAACATACCATGCCATAGGCTATACGTGGTTGTCGAGTTGGTTAGGCTAAAGACTTTAAAAAAAAAGTGTATCAATGAGTTTTTAATTAAAAAATATGATCTTTGATTGACAACACCACTATACTGCTTAGAATAAGTGGGAGTAAAACCCTGCTGAGTACCCCCAGGCCGAACCCGTGACGGTACTTAACTTATATAGGTGGGAGAAAGGTCTCTTAAGAAACTTCATTAGGCCGACCGAGCGGTCTCGTTACCACCGCCCATACAGTTGTAAAAACTGTCAAGTGACCTATTCATGTTTCGGGTTTAGTCAGTGGGTTTACCGTTTTTTTGAAGATTACTACATCGATTTCTTGTCGAGGTGGTTGTCTCCTTTCAGGGTGCGGTTACGAAATGGGTGGTTGAATTGAAGATTAGTATATTTATTATATTTTTAGTATTTAACCGTATCATTTAGCCGGCATAGTGGGAGCTATCAATTTTGTTTAAGAACAATTCTTGATTGACCCATTTATGGACTTTGTAGGTCTGCTCACCACCAGGTCGACCACAAAGTTACATGCCGTGCTCCAATAAATAAAATCAATAAAAAAATATATGCTATACTTTAATTTATTTGATATTCGTAGTAAAAACAAATTGTGATAATGTATGTAATAAATAAATGGGGTTCCTAGTTTTTACTTTATAAATTATTACAATTCAATTTCTTATAGGCCTATAGACCAGACATACTGGTATACTCTCTGTACTTGAAGAAAGTACTTATAGAACTCACCGTTCCGTGGGAAACAAACATTTCTAATGACCACTCCATCACGTCGAACAAATACTTTGATCCCACAAATGAAATTACTCGAAACGATTTTTAAACTCGAAACGAAGAAAGTCTTTGCATCGTCTATGGAATGATCTTAGCCTTCCTAGATCGGCCGTCGAAACTTTTATAGAACATGTTTTGAAGATGGCGCTAACACAGTGCAGGGGAGAGTTAAAGGGCCTTTAAACCTACTTCGCGTTCTCAAGTCCGGGAACGCTGCAGTTCATTCCCCTGCCTTCCAACCACGCGATGGACCCGGACTAAGAACATTGACTCTTTATTTAATTTAATATACATGGTGACTTTGAAAGGATGTACTTTGGGCTAATATGAGGTTCTACTCATCATTACGAATAACTTTTCCCATGAAACCATGTGCCGCAAATGAAAAAAAAAATTGACTTCTCCATACAAACTAGTAATGTGTGGGGAAGCTAAAGTGTGACCAATTTGTATGGGGAAGCTAAATTTTTTTATTATTTGCGACACATGGTTCCATGGGAAAAGTTGTTAGATTTGATCAGCAGAACCTCATATTAGCCCAAAGTACATCCTTTCAAATTCACCCTGTATATATAATTATGTAATTTACAAATTTTTAAGCTCCATCTATTATTAGTTTAAATGGTTTCTAGGTTACTGTGTCGTGAATTATTTTCCTATTTATGAATATTGAACGGTCCACTGACGTCGTATTTTATTATTAATGAAACTAATAGACTGTTTGAGGTTTTTTATAGTCTGATTATCTCTCTGTTACTAATATCAAACTTGTAGTTGTTGTAGTTATTGGCATATGAAATTTTATCGCCTTTTGTTTCGGTACCTTCCTTAATTAATTAAAAAGCCTTATGATTTTTAATCAAAATTCAGCTGATATTTGAAACTGCATTTGATTTTATTTGATTATTATTATTATATCATTTGATTTTATTTGATTGTTGTTAATATTATTGCCTTTCTCTCATATTTCCTATATTTTTAATTATTATGTAGTAATTAGTTACATTATAGCATTTCATATTATGTATATGTATAATAGATAGTACACAATATATAGGTGTATATATTTATATGTGTATGTAGTATGTATCTTAGTATGTATTTGACACAGGTTTGAGGTCACATCCGTAACACTGCAGGGCATCAGCTAAAAATCAGTGCTACAACTCAGGTTGCAGCCTATGCTAAGCTGAGAGCCCATTTTGTTTCAAATTATGTCATTTTATATTTCTTATTGTGTTAAATTGTATTATTTTTTAGAACAAAAGAAACTGTTTTCTTTCTTTTTTCTTATCTGGACATCATCAGAAACCTCTGTATTGATTATTTAATATATATATATATATTGTCTATTCTATTCTTTTATTTGACGTCGAATTTCCTTGACTTTCATCATTAGACTATTATCCCATATAACTCTTTTCTAATACCAAATTTCTCAAATTTAAAAGTATCTAAATTATATAACAATTCCTACAGATCTCTAAATTACGGAACCTCAAGTAATATCCGAGTTGCACCAGGAGCTCCTGGAAAATCTTACTCCTGGAAAGAGAAGGGATACACAAGCTGCAGTGCCTCTTGCTTGAGCGGTGTTCAGGTAAGTTTTAGGTCCATAAAACCTATAGGTGATAGATGTAACTTAAAATAAAAAGTCCAGAGGTACGATTTTTGAATGTCAGCGATGAGTTTGAAATCACCAGTGAGAAAAATATCACCGATGACTAGGAAATTATGATTTATGAAAAGTCCCATTTTTTTAAGTCATAACATGTGCTGTACCAACTTACAAATAACTGTTCATTCCCAAGCGCTACTTGCGTTTCGTTACACGAAAAATATATAATTTGTCGTCTAATAATGTCGTTCTTGTTTCTCATAATACATAATTGGCATGTCTATGCTAAAACATAAAAACTCAATGTTGGAACGGAACTTACCATAATGATAATTATTATCTGTCATCGGTGACTATATTTACGAGTGGTAGGAGGCACTCGTATTGATATCATAGGTATTATATTTTAGTCAAGCAATGTGATTCATAAACAAACTTTAGAAATCGATTAACATTTTGACATTTCAGTGATATTTAGTCATCCGCTAATATTCAAAAATCGCACCCCTGATGAATAATTTATTATATTTCATTGTAAAAAAAAAATAGAAAAACACTTTTTTTACGAGATTTTTTTCCGGAGGAATAAGGGTACATTTGGTATAGGGTATGCGACGAGTTACACGAGTTAATCCCTCATGCTCCATTCCGTTATCTAACATCAAGACGCTGAAAGAATATTCATCCCCGTCGTTGATCATCTCCCGTCTGGCATCCCCAGCTCGAAAAAGAGTTTCGCTTCATCATTTATTGTGCGCACGGCTAAGAAATGCAATTTCCTTTCCTGCTTCTGTGTTTTCTGATACCTACAACCTGGATGTCTTTAAGATAAGAGTGAATAGGCTCTTACAGAAGAAGCGTGCTATATCTTCGACCTAATCGTTGCTTTCCATCAGGCATGATTGAGGTCAAACGCAGACTCTGTTTATGAAAAAAAATCCTCAAGGAGGCTTAAATTATTCAAACCTTACCAACATACAAGTTAATTTGGTATACCAATATGAATTTAGGTCACCAAAGAAAACTCCAGTAACTCTGGAGGCTTTAGATATTGAAGAATGTAAGAGGCCAAATAATGAAAACATTTACTTTCAGGAACTAATAATACAATGCGTAAGAGATGAAGATGGTAAAAATGCTTCTCCATATATGTGTGATCCTCATACAAAACCTGAGAACCGGGTTCGAACCTGCAACGATCATCCTTGTCCACCAAGGTACGTGATATAAAACAAGTATAGTCCAAGTAATAAAAAAATGTAAACATATTTTAGCTTTTATATACGGACTTCGTTTTGTGCTATATTTTTAGATTTAAGAATCATAGAGATTGTTCTGTGATATGTTCTAATATGTTTGGCCATATTATTATGATAAATAAGTAAAATGTGAGAGTCAATAGTAAATTTAACAGTTCTTAATTTAATATGGCATAGCATGTTTTAATATATTTAATTGAATCAGGCATTATTTTGCGGAAGTTCATTATTTAAATGATAGTATAATTATAATATTACTTTGCAATTATTCCGCTTATGATATATTATTATGTTTAAATATATTATTATGTTTAAATATATTATTATGTTTTAATATATTATTATGTTTTAATATATTATTATGTTTTAATATATTATTATGTTTTAATATATTATTATGTTTTAATATATTATTATGTTTTAATATATTATTATGTTCTCCACAAAAGAAATTCGACAAAATAATTATATTTCAGATGGAACTACACGGATTTCTCTCAATGCACGAAATCCTGTGGAATTGGTATCCAGACGCGAGAAGTCACTTGTATACATGAGGTTAGTTGTATTTATTACAAAGTCATTACCATTTATGATTTCATTTTTTTAAAATGACTCACAAATCACAATGCTTTTATTATTTGTAAAATTGTAATCATAAATAATATCGGTAAAGTAGTCGAAGTTAAAGCTTAAAACCAATTACCAGGTTTTTATTCGACTGGTACTTACGTCAATACAAACAAAAGTTACCTACTACAGCTTCATTTAAAACCCATCTTCACTTTTTTCTCCTTAATAATCAAAACTGTTAACATTTCTTTTTTTTTTTTTTTTACTGTAAGTATGCGAAACTATTTATTTATGTATGTATATATATCTACTTATTTATGTATGTCTATATATTATTATTTATGTAAGTTTATGTATACATGTTATATGTTATAATACCAGTATGTATTGTTATATTATCTAATAATTTATCTATATGCCTTGTATTTTATATTATATATTGCTTTAAATAGCACTCTGCCTGTTTTTTTTGGTCAATCTCCCAAAGGTTAGCTGGTAGATAATGCCTAAGGCATTAAGCTCGCCTATGTACAATAGTGTTAAGCTTATGTGCAATAAAGAATTTTACAATACAATACAATACTTAGAATTTTATTCAGCTTTAAGCTGCAACAGTAGCATGATTTCGACCTTTAGCAGTGTATAAATAGATGTACAATCTATTTATTCACTACATTAAATTTGTCATACCTAACCAAACTAGATGAAACATGATGTAATTTCAGCATCCGGTTCACACTTTTCTCAAATAACAAATTTTGTTGTACAATTAAATTTATGATATACATTGTAAAAATGCCCGCCAATATATACAAAAATTTAGGTATAAAATATGTAATTTGATATATTTTGTTTCCTTTTTCTTAATTAACCTAATTTCTCTTCCTTTCCTACAGGTAACCCGTGGAGGTACTAACACAGTAGTAGTACCCAACAGTATGTGTCCTCAACCACCGCCCCCAGACCGACAATACTGTAACGTACTGGACTGTCCTATCCGATGGCACACAGGAGACTGGTCCAAATGCTCCAAGACTTGTGGAGGGGGACTAAAGCAAAGAGATGTAAGTGGGATTATTTTTAATACCACTGTATTTGTTATGCTAAAACTGCCAGACAGGCAATATTGTAATGTGCTGGACTATCGTATCCGATGGCATATAGGAGACTGGTTCAAATACTTCAAGACTTGTGGAGGTGGACTAAGCAAAGAGATTTGAGCGGGAATCCTTATTTTTAATACTCCTATATGTTATTATTATGTTGAAACTACCAGACAGGCAATACTGTTATCTACAAGACTATCCCATTCGATGACATACATGATAATGGTTCAAATGCCCTAAGACTTGTAGAGAATATATATATATATATAGTATATAGTAAGATATCTTCCAAACTCCTCTGTGCACCTGGTACTGTCTGTGCAGTCATCTGTATTATTAAGATAGATTACCCAATTATTGGCTGATTAGCTGTACTTCTAAAGTATAGTCAATACTTTAACGTGCTGGATTATCTCATCTGATGACATTCAGAAGACTAGTATAAGTGCTCCAAGCCTTGTGGGGGAGACAGAATTATTATAAACAGATTATTCTTAATTAAAACAATGCATACGGTCGAAAGGAGGACAAAATAATAAACCAGTTTGATATTTATCATTTCTAGCTCCCATTCACTACCATCCTCATATATTTGTCACCATGCAAAAATATAATGGATCAGAGTCTATGTCTATGTTTAACTCGCCGTGTCCAGTTTGAAAATGCCACAAATTTCAGCAACTCCCTTAATTTTCTTACGTAGTTGTTACCATCAACATTACATATATTATTTGTCACCAGGTGGAGTGTAAACAGATAATGGCGCAGTCGCACGTAGTAGAACGTCCACCGTCTATGTGTAACTCGCCGCGTCCAGCACCCACTAAGGCCTGCAATTCTCGCCCCTGTCTGCTTGACACATCGTCTCCGGAGATCGGCTTGGCTAACAGCTCATATATACAGCATGACCCTAAGAAGAAAAAGGTATGTTATTTGGAAAAGACACTTCAAGTAGGCGAGCATAAATTAAACAAATATTTAATTGCATCCATTATTTCATATATGAGACACTGTAATAGATATTCAGACTTTTTTTTCATTTTTTAACATTCAGGTTACAGTAAAGGTAGGAGGATCAGCTACAATATTCCATGGAACTCAAGTCAAAATAAAGTGCCCTGTCAAAGGATACAACAGGACCAAGATCCAGTGGGCCAAAGATCATCAGCTTATCACCAAATCTAAGAAGTATAAGATATCTAAAAAGGTAAGGAACTCCAGAAATTCCATGGCACTTCGAGTCCACGGAGTACTTACATAGCCATCCTAGACCTAGAATTTTTTAATACTTTTTAATATTTCTAAACAAATTCCTTTGATTCCTTTAGGGTGCCCTTCGAATAACGTCCTTATCACTTCGAGACCACGGAGTATATACCTGCGTGGCTGGTCGCTCTAGCGCTAATCTCACATTGGTGGTCAAACCAAGACCTGGAGAATTTCCCTCTTCAGAAGAAATTGAGAGACATAAGGCTAAGGACGAGCTGCAATCACCCTTAGCTGATAGGTAAAGTATTATTTAAAGGTACAAGTATCATAGATATGTAGAAATAATAGTTATAAAGAGAATAAAATGTCCAAAAATGTAACCCTTATGGGTCCGTCTCTCAGTCCAAACATATATAACTAGAACCGGTTAGGAGAGAAAGTTAAATTTTAGATTAATAGTAAAATCTTAGTGAATGCCCAAACTATCATATTTATAAAATACAGTCTCTCAAGGTTGTTAAATCTTCGTTTACAATTTAGCAGAACCGATGGAAGATATCGAGCCATGATTGGAGGAGCTTCCGATGACCAGTCCCATGAACAACGACCTGGAGACCAAAGGAAGAACTATAAGAACCGACAACGAGGTAAGTCAGAAGCTGTACCTCCTCAAACCTACCAGAGTATTGTACGAGTACCATCAAGCGGCTTACATTGAAACGTCAAAATGCTTATAACGTGAAATAGAATTATAAATAGACTTACACCGCCTATACTTATATAAAAACCTAGTCATGTTTCAGCTTTAGAGAGACAATATTCTTAGCAAACCATGCATTCACCGTGCGAGTGCCGGGTTCATCGCGTGGTTGAAAGACAGGGGAATGAACTGCAGCGTTCCCGGACTTGAGACCGCGAAGTAGGTTTAAAGGCCTTTTGAACTTTCACCTGCACTGTGTTCACTACCCTCTCTACTCAACCAAATACTATATGATCCTGTTAGCGCCATCCTGGAAACACGCTCCATAAAAGTTCCGACGGCTGTTCTTAGAAGGCCAAGATTCTTCAATAGACGGTGCAAAGACTTTGCTGGAATTCCACTGCATAAAGTTGAGTTTTAAATCCGTTTCTAGTAATTTCGTTTGTGAGATCAAAATATTTGTTCGACTTGATGTTTGTGGTCCTTAGGTATGTTTGTTTCCCACGGAACGGTGAGTTCTATAAGTATTACTTTCTTCAAGCACCGAGAGTATACCAGTATGTCTGGTCTATAGGCTGAAACTGCTAGTTCGTCTAGAATCTTGTAATGTATTTTGAATGTATCCATGAATGTTTTCCAGTCTTGTGTTTTCTCCAGGATTGAGAAAGGTTTACTTTGACTTTTCTTGAGTTGTCCCTCCTTTACAAAAGTAGTCAGTCTTTCATTTGTTGTTAATCCTTTTCTGGCTCTAGCAATACTGAGACTTACAGCTTCACGAATAATTTCTAGAATTTTAGTCATCGTGGTTCATCGGTTTTCTTAAAACTACTGCATCCATTTCTTATCGAGGTGGTAGTCTCCTTTCGGAAGCAAACTTTTTATAATTTTAGTATAACTCTTAAAAAGTAATGCTGTGATATATTTACAAACATTTTAGGCTCAACTTGACATTTATAATTTTAGTATAACTCTTAAAAAGTAATGCTGTGATATATTTACAAACATTTTAGGCTCAACTTGACATTGTACGAGTATAATGTGTATACATACCAATTAGCACGATGGAATAAAAAAATACTTTATTTTGCTAAATAAAAAAGTTAAATGACTGTACATTTTTGCAAAAATGCTAAGTAACAAATACATATTTCTTAGAGAAAGACGGCTTTCAGAAAACTAATTAATTAATAATAATTTAGCACGAAATTGCTAAGATCTAGACGGCGGGAGATTTGCACTCGAAGGCTTGTTATTAATTGGTCCTGCCTCAGACATTAGGCAGATTTCAGAAAATGAATTTATGAAAATCTTTCCTTTGAATTATTGGATTATGGTTGCCTATTAATTAACTAAGTGACCTACATGAATAAAAAGAAATTCTTGATTGAAACCAATATCCTCTTGGGCAAGACAAATATAGTTTCATATGGCGGAAATAATAATAAAGTGGCCCATTTGACCAGTCGTGGATTCGATTCCCACTCATAGCAAAATAATATTAGTACGCTTTTCTGTACATTTTTCATTTGTATTAGATCGTTGTTTCTGGTATACATAGGTATTTCTTTTTTTTTTCTTCACCTGATGTTAAGCAAGCCTACAAAGTCCGTGACTGGGGTCGATCAATACATTGTTGTTTAACAATATTGATCGCTCTAAATGATGCTAAATTACATAGTACCATAATAGGTACTATAGCGTGTAAGTACTATAGCGTGTAGGTACTATAGCGTGTAGGTAATCCTATACGCTGAGCTTAGTTTGTTCAAAACTCGCGACTCTGGGATGCGGTTTCTGAAAGTTAGCGATGACTTTGATATTATCAGTGAACAAAATATCACCGGTGACTAGAAAATAACACCGGTGACTAGGAAATCACGATTTAGCAAAAGTCGTATTTTTAAAGTCATATGTGAAAGAAACGAAAGAACTACTTTATGTATATATGTACGGTACCAGCTTACTAATAATGTATCATAGACAAGAGCTACTTTCGTTTCGTGTAAACGAAGAAAATATTGTTTGTCGTTAATTTTTTCTCATAATAAATACATTTCTATGCTAAACCATAAAAACTCAATGGTGGAACGAAACTTAACTTTCATTATCTGTCAATTTATTTACGTGTGGCACTCGTATTGATATTATAGGTATGATATTTTAGTCACCCGATGAGATTCAAAAATACGAACTTTAGAAATCGATGACTTTTTTGACATTTCAGTGATATTTATTCATCCGCTGATATTCAAAAATCGCCCAGGGCGATATGTGTAAAAAAAAATGTTATTAATTGGATTAATAATATGAGAAGTGTCGACTGGAAAAACCTTTAGCTTTCAAACGATAAGTTTATAAAAATCTTTCCATTGAATTATTGGATTACGAATTCCTATTAATTAATTTTTATTTCCAACTTCCAACGTATATTTGACTGTTCGATGATTTAGCTTCTATTGTGAGGGTGCGTTCGTAAAACGAGTAATTTCTTTATGAGAGGGGTTAACAGTGATTAACGTAGGTATTATCGCAAGAAGATTTTATTGCAATCGATTTTACTTGACCCGTTTTCTTCAATTATATTTTATCATAAAATGGCTGACATGAAGTACTTATTTATTTATTCAAGTATGATACTCACGACAAGAAAACTTTATATAAAGAAAGAAATAATAAAAATTACTTGCAATTATTTTTTTATTGGAGTTTAATGTTGCTTTATATCCACCTGATCGTAAGCAGACCTACAAAGTTCATAAATGTGGTTGATTGGTAAAATTCAATCTTGTTTAACAGTATTGATCGCTCCTATTAAGTATTTATTACATTTCGTAACCAGGTCTTTTGTGGTTACGAAATGGGCTGCGATAAAGACGAATTTGCATTACGAGTTTACTTTTCACATCAGTTTATATGTTGTTAATATGTATTGATCGACTCTATTCACCGGTAGTTAACAGCCTACTTCATCAATTTTTTGTCGACTTAAATAGTGACGTTACAAAACGGGCGGTTAATTTGACAAGAGCAGCGATGATCAGCTAACCACCTAGTCTTACACTAGTTGGTTATGTAGAGTGTGTTCGGTTCGGTAGTATTTTTAATATTAAGATCGGGGTATAATAAATATTTGTCTTTCTTTTGTTAATGAATTGCTGCCTAACCAAACGCACTCTAACCCCCGTATTCTAAGACGTATTCTTAACTCCACTCGAGGTCATGGAATTTCTCCATGACCTCGGGAAACGTGTATTTTTCGAATGTGGAGACCCCAAATGCTACAACTACTTCAAACAAAAAGTCAGCATTGCCATTCAACGTGGCAATGCTGCCAGTGTTATAGGTACTCTGCCAAGTGGTATCCCATTTAAGGAGATTTTTTATTTAATTTAGATAGTTTTAATTTTTTTTCTTTTTTTATTATTTATCTATGTTTTGTAAGTTTCTTTGTGTAAATAAATGAAAATAAAAAGTATGGAAAAAATGGAGGAAACGTCTTAGAATACGGGGGTAAGACCTCATTGTTAAACATTTTTTTTTTTTTTGACTATTTATATATATCTGTAAAGATTTACATGAAATAAATGATTTTGACTTTGACTTTTGATGATATTAAAGTAGACTAAAAAAAAGGTCTTTTTAAATTAACTTGAAACATATAATTAAAAAAATACAGTTATGAAATTTGCGGCAACAAAGACCATTACGCATATGGCATTACGAGTTTACCTTATGTTTATTATCGATAGTAGTCTTCTTTTCATGAGCAGTTACGAAACGGGCTGTTAATTTAACGATATTTTAAAGTAGACTCGTAATGCAAATTCGTATTTGTAGCCATCTATTTGCTATAGCTCGTATAGTGGGACCGACCACTGCCGTTAAACAATCAACTTAAATAATGGATTGGTTTACCTCATCGTGGACTTTGTAGGTCTGCTTACCATCAGGAAGATAAGAGGTCACTTTTTAATTTTATTTATTTATTGTAACGACAAAATTGCAATTTTAAAAAATCCTGATGGTGGGACTTAAACCCACAACCTTAGCTTTCGCCCAAGACTCTCAACTACTGAGCCAACCATATACAATAGGTTATTTAACTACATTAAAAATATACTATAAATTGTCGTCATCCTATCAGACAATGACGTAAAAAAACATATTTCACTTTATTTTAAACTAAATTATGTATATCTTTTGTAGATTACACGAAATAAAATTTAATATTTTTTACAATAAAAACATCTTTGATTGGTTGATGACTGGTGACGTCACACGCAAGTAAACAAAACAATACACAGATTATAAACCATGTGGATGAAATAGAATAGAGTATAATATATAGAAGATTATTTAATCTGTGCTTGTTTGTTTACTTGCGTGTGACGTCACACTTGACATAGACTGCGAAACAGCGTTTTTAGCGCTATTGTGGAAATTCAAACTTTAATATTGATTTTTATTAATAATAGAGTAGACATCCTGGAAATATCAATGTGGTGTGCTTATTATGTAATAAATACCCTATTGACCACTTACGAAATTTTTAATTGCTTTTTACCAATTGTATTTATTCGTTATTAATCGTTATATACACTTCTTTTACTCGTATATTAAAATTTTACTCCCAATTTTTTATTTTTTATTATAACTTTTATTTTTGTTACAACAGGTAAAGTGGACAAAGTCCGTGATGCGTTGTACGGAAACACTGCAACTACAAGCACAAAAGCATCTCCGAGCTACAATTCCCAGTCCAGAGATATTTATGACGAAAACGAGGTACGTATCATACTTCTAGAACAAACAAAACAAATGTGTTATGTTTAACCAAAAATGAACTTGATAGAAAATTGCCTAATGAATAAATAGTAACTGATAAATATAAAGAAATTGACATTAATGTAAATTTAAGAAACGTTTAACATTTTCCAGTTTATGTACCTAGTGTATAGAAACCTACAATTCAAATAATTCAAATATAGTTTTAAGTTTAAATAAGAATCCAGTAGAGGTATAACGTTGAAATTTGGAAAAGTAGTAGATCATAATGTTCTTTTAGTACCTAAACTATAATTGATATATAAACTTATCATCACAAGAGGGAAAAGTTTGATTTCAGATATAAATTATTATCTCAGTAACCAACTGAAATAGAAACTTAAAATATCAATGAATGATTGTTTAACAAATATTAGATTTATCGACATTTTCATTAGCAAATTTTCTTTAATAAAATTTATGTTTCAATAATTTAGAATAGAACTGTTTTAAATATGTTTTGTAACTAACATCTTGCAATTTACCTCACGCTGCATTCTGGATTTTGTACTGACTCAGGAGAGTGCAGTATCGTCCCAAATTCTGCCCCCAAAAAGCAACAGCGCAAATAGACTTCTACCATGTCTACATTTTCTTATTGTCCAAATTCAGGTGAGAAGTTACCAGAATAGAGATTTTCTAATTAAAGAAAATATATGGGTCTAATTTGATTTTATATATTTGGTGGGATTTATGCATGTTTTACTTCGTTTTAATTGTTAATTTTTTCATTGGTATTATTATTTTCTTGGTTTTTATTTTCAACTAACACTATTGTGGTAACTTCATCATTTTGGTGCATTATTTCATTTTATTAACATTTGGATTCTTTAACGTGGTAACTACTTTCAATGGGTTATTCTGTTATATTAATTATAATTTAAGGTTTCACTTACACCAACTTTATCATTTTTATTACTAAATTTTAATTTTTAAAGTAAAATAAACTTTTTAATTTTATTTATTTCAATTAATTTAACTGTGATCAGAGGTTTCACAAAATGGCGTGAATTTATGATATTTTTATTGCGTGATGCTACTAATGCTTGAACAGTTATAATTGATATGTCCAGTTATTTTGGAATTTTCAGACTCTGGGAAATTCTAGAGGTCAAAGGATGGTAGATCCTCTAATGATGTATGAAAACTATCAAAATCCCATCAAGGCAAAGGTTATCAACCTTCATGACAAGCAGATGGTATTTCCTGAGGATGATGACAATGATATTATAATCGTAAATGAAGATTATAGTCCGAATAGTATTGAATATCTGCCTGCTAAAGAAGAATTTAAAGACGATATTTTGTTTGAGGAAGACGCTACTACAGAAGATGAAAAGTAAGATATCTACTAATATAATATATATGAAAGTGAGCCTATTTATTTGGTTGTAGTTGCCTGACAGCAAAACTACTGAACTGATTTAATTAAAATTAGAAAAGACAGATAACAGGAATATTACTATCACATAAAAAAGGATAGATCATAATAATGTAAAGACAGTCATTTTTAAGTCTATATTTAAATGTAATTAATGTGTAATTTTACCTGTTAACCAAATATTATCAAAATATGTTCAGTAGTTTTGCCGTGAAATAGAACAAACTTTTATAAGGGTTCTTTCATCCTTTATTCACAGATCAATGGAGACAATCCAGAATAATCTAGACGTGGATAAGTACAGATGGATGACTTCAGATTGGTCTCCTTGCACTGCACATTGCGGGCAACCTGGGCAACAAATCAGAGGAGCTGTGTGTCAGGTAGGTTTTCTGGAACACAGCATGTGACTTTGTATCTGTCTAATGCTAAGCAGGCCTACAAAGTCCATAAAAAGGGTTGATCAATTCATTGTCCTTTAATATTATTGATCTGTATTGTATTGGCTATAGGATGTGGTTGCAAAAAGGGCGGTGACAAAGACCGTTTTTTAATTTTCGCTGCTCATCATCAAATAAACTGCCCATTTCGTAACTGCAGTCTGAAAGGACTACCTCCTCGACAATATATCGATGCAGTAGTCTCCTGAAATCCAATGAACTCTCAGACCACTTGACGATTGACTGTTTTTTTTTAATTATATCTAGGCAAAAATTTCAATAGCAGTCAACCCAGCAGAGAGCCTAAAGCTTGTTAATATATATCTATATAAATATCTTACGAATTAAACGCGAAAAAAGGGGTAATCCATTTCTTTTGTCACTAAGGTTATATAGTTGCAGCAAAAACTTAGACATAGTTTTTTTTTCATACAAAATGTTTAGGCTATTTACAGTCTAGCAACATTTTCTCTGCCTCTCATCATTGCTTCAAAATGTTTTACGACCTCTCTTACTTTAGCGGCCCTCATAAATTCTGCAACCTTACCCAATGTAAAGTAGACTTTATTTATGACATCATAAAGTTTAAATCTCTACGCGATACTATTTATTAAATTGGGCAATAAAACTTTGCGTATACTTATCTATCTACACTGTAGTAAAGTCTTGCAATTGTTACATTTAAAGTGTTTACTTTAAATTAATTTAGAAGCAAACTTTTATAATACTTTGTTTTATGAGTGACCATCTTTAAATATTATAATCACAAAATAAATAATATATACATGGTGGCCGAGTTGGTTAGACCTTGGACTTAAAAACACTTAGGTCCCTGGTTCGAATCCCGGTGTGTACCAATGAGTTTTTAATTAAAAAAATTATGTACATTTGTTTGACAACACCACTATAGTGCCTCGGAGAGCACGTTAATCTGTCGGTCCCGGTTTCACTATACCAACTTGTGAAACTGTTTATAGATGGTTATTGAGTCTATTCAAAAACATCGCAACGAGCTAGCCACTCGTTCGGTGTAGACTCATACCATCGGCTACGACGAGGTGGGATTAAAAACCCCTCCGCTGGGTACCCTGGGGCCGTCTAGGCGGTCTCGGGCGCCGTAAGGCACCCGTGATGATACATACATACATAGGTACGAAATAATATAATTATGAATAATGATTTTTGGATTGTTGCAATTATTTTTTTAATTTTCGTTGACAAAAACCCGCCGTAAAGAGAAAAAAACATCCTGGATCCGTCCCTGTACTTGCTCTATCGGCTTGAACTGTGTTTAACCCTTGGTATGCCTAATAGGGTCTAGGTGGGAGGAATCTATAACTTCGTTAGGCCGGCCGACCGGTCTCGTTACCACCGGCCATACAGATGCAAAAACCGTCAAATGACCTGTCATGTTTCGGTTTTAGTCTGCGGGTTCACCGCTTTTCAGGAGACTACTGCATCGATTTTTTATCGAGGTGGCAGTCTCCTTTCAGGGTGCGTTTACGAAATGGGTAGTTGAATTGACTATTAGGCAGCGAGTATATTAAAATATACTCGTAATGCAATTCGTCATTGCCGCCCCCCATTTCGTAGTCGCATCATTTAGCCGGCAAAGTGGGAGCGATCTATATTGTTTAAGAGCAATTATTGATTGACCCCATTCATGGACTTTGTAGGTCTGCTCACCACCAGGTAGATACAAAGTTACATGTCGTGCTCCAATAAATAAAAATAATAATAATCCGACCCACCTAGGTAGGTATATTATACTTTTATATATTTTTCTCATGGCCGTTATGAACCTGACGCGACGCGACGGATACTGCCAGCTACCTCAGTCCATCTTTTGGCGGCGCGGGCGCCTTGCATTTCTAGAGTTGAATTTAGATATCTTTATTTTTTGGATGTAATGCATATTATAAAACAATTAACAAGATCTAAATTCTTGTTAAAATACTCGTATATTTAATTAGAGATTTGATGAATCAATTACGTTTATATTTCCTATTAAATTACTGTTATACATCCTCAAGTTCCATTTAAGTTATTTAGACACGTTATTTATCAAAATTATATGTAAAATAGGAAGTTATAGGAAGTTAGTTTATCATGGAGAGTGCTCTGAAGAACTTTTTCATCTCATTCCTCCTTCTCCTTTCCGGTATAGGACTTCACGAGCGGGTAACAAAACGCATGCATATACTGTGGCAGATATACCAACCCGCACTAAAAAAATTGGTGATTCGTATATCTGTCGCACTATTAAAATGTGGAATGCTCTACCTGCTCGCGTTTTTCCTTCTTCCTATAATCTCGAGTCCTTTAAACGAAGCGTGTATAGGCATCTTAAGCCGGCATAATAGGTGCAATCAACGGTTACGTATATCGTAATTGTTGGTTGCATTTGTTCTTGGACCTTCATACTGCTTTCCATCACGTAGATGTGAGGTCACATGCCGAGCTCTCATAAAAATAAAAATAAAAGTTAAAAATGCGGGTATTACTGACCCACCAGGCACGCCGTGCGATGTTTTTGCCACCAGGCATGCCGAAGGTTAAAAGCAGAAGGGAAAGTTTTGGGCGAATAAATAGATATTTAATATTTAGAGGGATTTTTAAAAAATAACTATGTGAACCCTTGACCTTGACGTTACGATGAATTGGTTCTAAACCCCCTATAATCTTCCTATATTTATTTCCTGTGTTTCCTATATTTTACTAATAGTTTTACCCTCAACTTATATGTATACCTACTATAGTAACTTAGTCAGTGAGGCGATACATAACGACTTGTCAACTTGGCAAGCTGCCTGCTTTACGGTTCGTTTGCAGATTGGGGGAACGAAAGATCATTTAATATCTCCGCATACCTACCGTTATATGTTTTACTTTTACTTGTGTAATCTTAAGAAAAAAAAAACGCTCTAATGCCTCGCATACACGAAACTAGGATAACAAGCCAGTGCTAGTCAGCTAGCAATATGCTTTATCTATGCTAGTAAGTAGGAAAGATTTTCAGAAATTTCAAGCTATACCTTATACGTCGTATTATGAGAATAAATGTAAACAAACTAACCAAACATTTCCTTCATCGGTTTTAAATAACTTTACAATAATAAGATTTTTACAAATCGAACTATTTAATTTATGGTATCTTTCAACATATATTTTTAATTAATTACCTACATATTAACAAACTTCAAATAAAAACTAGCTCATGCGTATTTTTTTTGGGATCCTACGAATAATAATAATTCATCAATTTCTCACAAAAGCTTATTGATAATTCACAACATTAATTGATACAAAATTTTTGAGACTGGAGCCAGAATTAGGCACAAAACCTGAGTCTCAGGTCTCCAAATAGATAATCAATGTAGTATAAAATACCTTTTTACTATTCATGTACATCTGTTATAACAGCTTAGATTTATATCTATGCTGTACAAAATATTTTTCTCTCTTAACAAATTGTATACTAAAAGCCAAAATTTTGTCATAGATGAAAGCAGAAAACTCAACAACATCAGTAGAGACAAATGAGTGCGTGTCACGTGGTTTGCGTCCACCAATCGTGTTGCAGGAATGCACGCCGCCATTTTGTGCTGCATGGCGCACGACTCCATGGTCTGTGCCTAAATGTATATCTTCTGGAACCGGTAAGTAGTGAGGAAGATAGCATCTTAAACTATACTTTATACGCCATCTTCCGAGAATGAATGTAAACAAACTAACCAAAGATTCTCAAACATTATATCGACGAGGGTTTTAAACAACTTTATAAACCAACTTAATTTGTATTTTTTACAAATACCTAATTTAATTTATCCAAAAATAATTTTAAATTAAAAAAAAAAACATCATGGGTGGCTTTTGGCTCCTGAGAACCGTTTAAACGGCCTCAGAGTACCCAGCGGATGGTTTAACCCGTCCTTTCGCCGATGGTATTCGGAGACAACACCTAACAAGCGGCGAGCTTGTTGCTGTGTTTATAATAGTATAGCCTCGTTGTATAAAGCGATCACTCGTCCCAGGTCCAGCCTTGTTGTCATCTGCTTAACCAGTGGCTTAACCACTAGGCTGGGACCAATTTTCTTTTAAATTATTACCTATTTATTTGATAGCAATTCAACGTCGCCGTGTGGAGTGCGTCGCTAACAACGGGTCGTTGGTTTCGAATGAACACTGTGACTTTGGCGTCCTACCTGAGAAGATGAGGAGAGATTCCCTTCCCTGTCATGCCACTTGGGCTAGTGGACCTTGGAGTAAGGTAAGGATATCAAGCCATTAAGCACACGATATTCTTTTTAAAGCGAGGTGAGTTTAGAAAAATGCTTTGGTAGTTCTGAATTTTTCATGATAGTGACTGTTTTTAGACGAACAGAAAAAATATTTTCTTAATCTGGAGACTATTAGTGATGTAAGTGTTGAGTCAAAAACGTAAAATAAAATAGTTTGTGCTATAGAAATAAACCGTGAAAATAGCTCTGAAATTTTCTTTTTCCGGTTTTAAATATAATTAAAAAAAAAATGTTAAACATTTATAGGAATGTCATACGTTATAAATAAAAAATATATAATAAATAAATATAATATATATGATAAATAAAAAAAAAAGCTCTTGAATCATATTTTACATTTTTTTTTGCAGTTTTTCTTAAATTTATATTTAAATGTTTTGTGACCTACGGCTTTTTGGTTTCGTGTGACTTTTGCTAGTCGACGATGCTTCTCTCATCAGAAACCGTACTTACAATGCTGAGATAAAACATAGTAAAGTACATCTACTTTCCTACAAATACGGCCCCACGTTGGGCGCTCATATAACACTTTTGCCCTACTCTCAGTATTTAGGTAGTAGTAAAGTATAGGTAGATAGAAATTAAGTTATAGATTACTATTGAGACTCTTATAAGCTATACTTTACTACTTTACTGGGTGCCCAAGGAATGCAATATCTTCGTTGTCTTCTGAACCACTAACAAGCCACGCAATTACTATTCAGACATATAACAATACTACGTTGGAAAGTAACTTCACAACGCTACAAATCTGACAATTATTTATAGGCACATGGCGAACGAAACACTACACACAAAATTAACAATATAAATTATTAGCGCCCGCACAAATTTACTCAGAACAAAACCATCTTGACCACAAAAAAGAACTGTCATCCTGTTTTTTTCTTTTTTCCTATGTCAAGAACGAAAAGGCAAGCTTTTGCCCATACAGCCTATCGATATCGAACAGTTCATATTAGCCTAAAATCATCCTTTCAAGGTCACAATGTATATCTATTATTTGTTACAAAATACAGACAAACAACATTAAAGATAAATTAATTAATTCGTTGGTTACATTTTGATTGAATGATTAATTGATGATTGCGCAAATTAATAATTATATATAAACAAGTGATCAATTTATAATAACTACTAAATAAAGACTACTATTTGCAAATTTAATTAAATAATTTAATCGAATTTAGTATTGAATTTGTTTTAGTGAAAGAGTGCATGTGTGGGTGAATGTATGTGTATGTATTTATGTATAGATAAAATTAACTTAATAGATAATATTATTACAATAGTGTGTAGGCCAATGCGGTAAGGCAGGGCGTCAACACCGGGCGTTGCGATGCGTTTGGCGCGCTACATCTGAACGTCGTGCACGCAGAGAAAGATCCGCCGGCGCCGCTTGTGAAGGGTTAGACCGACCTACTGTAGTCAGACATTGTAGGACTACACCTTGTTTATGGAAAGGTTAGTGCCATATTACATATTACAAAAGTTCAGGTCGTCAACATCATGTATGGCGGGCGTCATCTTAACGTCGTGCACACAGAGAGAGATCGGTCGGCACCGCTTATGAAGGGTTAGACCGACCTACTGTAATCAGACATTGTACGACTACATCTTGTTTATTGAAAGGTTAGTGTTATATTACTTATTACATTAGTTGAGGCCGTCAACATCGCACGTTTTGTTGTGTATAGCGTGCGTTATCTCAGCGTCGTGCACACATAGAGAGTTCCGGCGCCGCTTGTCAAGGGTTAGACCGACCTACTGTAGTCAGACATTAATTTACCTTAAATAAACTATAAATACCTTTCATCTGCAGTCTTTCTTTAGTGGCCCAAAGACCGTTCTGTTATATGTTTATTTATTCACAGTAATCTTAACTGAGAAGTGTACTAATGCAGTAATTCTTTAAATCTCTCTTTTAAAATGGCGGTCTGAAACCGAATGAGGTTTTAACAATTAAAATATTAAATAAAAACAATTATCTACTTGTATATATCTACTTGTAGGTACCTATATTTTGATTACTTATAATATACATATATTTGGGGCGTAGGTATGGTCTATTGGATTGGTCGCCTTGGTGGCACTATTGCAAGGCAGTCAACAATTGGCAGATCAATAGAACCAGCTAACCACCTAGTTTTCTACTGGTTGGTTATGTAGCGTGTGTTCGGTTTGTTTTTTTTTTCTCCCGCAAGGACAATAGTTTAATAGTTCACCATCTGTTTATATTTTCAACATTTGTCTATGGGAGGAATGGCGACCTGACCAAGTGCACACTTGGACCTTATAGTTTAAACATTTTTTTTGACCTTTCATAAATGCCTGTAAAGAAATAAATATTTTTGACTTTGACTTTGACTTTGACTAAATATTTTTGATTTTGACTTTGACTTTATCCGGTAGCGCCTACTACCGTGTTCAACACTATTTTGAACACACCTCATGCTACTTTATTTTAAAGTTACGTTTTTCTAACAGATGGAGTCTGTTACAAAACACTTCGAGGTTTTGCGAATATATTCGAGCAATGAATCTTTGCGCCTTGCACCGGTATAAAGAACAATGTTGCAAATCTTGCTATAATTAAATTAGTATATTATATATTTAAAAAATGTGGGAAATTATATAAATAAAATTATATATATATTTTTTTTTACCTTTCATAAATGCCTGTAAGGGTTTACATGAAATAAATATTTTTGACTTTGACTTTGACTAAATATTTTAGACTTTGACTTTGACTTTATCCGGTAGCGCCTACTACCGTGTTCAACACTATTTTGAACACACCTCATGCTTCTTTATTTTAAAGTTACGTTTTTCTAACAGATGGAGTCTGTAAAGACACTTCGAGGTTTTGCGAAAATGTTCGAGCAATGAATCTTTGCGCCTTGCACCGGTATAAAGAACAATGTTGCAAAACTTGCAATAATTAAATTAGTATATTATATATTTAAAAAATGTGGAAACTATATAAATAAAATTATATATACTTTTTTTTTGACCTTTCATAAATGCCTCTAAAGGTTTACATGAAATAAATATTTTTGACTTTGACTTTGACTAAATGTTTTTGACTTTGACTTTGACTTTATCCGGTACGCCTACTACCGTGTTACAGACTATTTTGAACACACCTCATGCCACTTTATTTTAAAGTTACGTTTTTCTAACAGATGGAGTCTGTAAAGACACTTCGAGGTTTTGCGAATATATTCGAGCAATGAATCTTTGCGCCTTGCACCGGTATAAAGAACAATGTTGCAAATCTTGCAATAATTAAATTAGTATATTATATATTTAAAAAATGTAGGAAATTATATAAATAAAATTATATATTTTTTTTTTTTGACCTTTCATAAATGCCTCTAAAGGTTTACATGAAATAAATATTTTTGACTTTGACTTTGACTAAATGTTTTTGACTTTGACTGTGACTTTATCCGGTAGCGCCTACTACCGAGTTACAGACTATTTTGAACACACCTCATGTTACTTTATTTTAAAGTTACGTTTTTCTAACAGATGGAGTCTGTAAAGACACTTCGAGGTTTTGCGAAAATGTTCGAGCAATGAATCTTTGCGCCTTGCACCGGTATAAAGAACAATGTTGCAAATCTTGCAATAATTAAATTATTATTATATTATATATTTAAAAAATGTAGGAAATTATATAAATAAAATTATACGCTGTGTTGTGAACGAAGCATGTTTGAAATAAAGAAAATGTATAAATTGTTATGACGTTATATAATATGTATTATATTTATAATAATATTATTATATAAAAGATGTATTATATATTCGAATAGAATCATTTCTAATGTATAATATACTTTTTGTATATTTTGTACAAATTATATAAGTAGGCAGTTATCAAAATGTTTTCTTAGTTGCAATGGGTTTAAAAATAAACAAAAAACAATGTAGTGCAAGAAGAGGCTTCAATTTGTTTAAATATATTTGAAAAAAAATGTCCAAATATATAAATCCCTAACTATATATTGTAATTAGAAAAAATATGTATATAATTAAATATTAGATTAAAGAAGCCAAATGGAATATGAAATTAAATATTTTCCCTAATAATTTTGTGCGGCATGACTGATTTTTTTTATTTTTCTATACCTATGTTTATTTTTATTGTGTTACTTTATACAATAATTTGTTATATTAAAGTTAATTAAACATATTTAGTTCTAGTCCATTTTTTTTTTAATTTGAAGTGGCCTCTAAACATAAGTATAAATAGTATTTAAGATAAGTAATTACCTATATTTTAGTAAAAAAAAAACTATATATTATATAAAATGTAAATATTAAAAGTAATTATACTTTATAATAATTATGTCAAAATAAATTATGTTATTTTACAAAAAATATAATATACGCTTAGCTGCCGATGAATAGTTCAATTTAATATTGCACAAATATTTATAATTAATAGAGCAATATGTATAGAAAAATATACCAAAAAGGTGTTGGTATAAATATATAAAATAAATACTTAGTTAAAATTTTAAATAGGTAGGTAAAACTTAAATTAAATATTATTAATTTAATTATAAATAATAAGAACTATGTATAACCTATGTTGTTAAATTTTAGGTAATTTTAGTGTCATATTAAATTATAATCCTCTTGTGAGAATTATCAAAAAGCAATATAATTCGCTTAAAAAGTGTAAATATATTTATTCGTGCAGTTGCATAATAATAATTACTTTTTATTATTATTATAAACAAATAAAAAGTTATAAACACTTTTTTAATGCCAATATAAATTGTTTTTATTTTCATAAATAATATTGTCAATTGTTAGATAAATACGAGTACATAAACAAATTATCTGTATGAATAAGTATAATATTTTATAAACTATAATTTACTTTTTTTTTTTAATACGAGTTTTTTTTTTTTTTTTTTTTGAGAAATACTTAAAGGTGTAGGCGGTAACACAACCTTCTATAAAAAAGACAAAAAAAAAGTTATATGCCTTTGAAATTTCATATCAATAAATACTGCCATTTTTCCTTAACATATTTATTAAATTTTTTTCAGTTACATGATTAACAAATATAACATTATTTGATGCGAATATTTTCAATATCCAAGTAAATTTTTATATAACATTTTTTAATTTATTTTTTAAGTCTGTAACTACCTAAAATAAAACACCTTGTTATATTGAGATTGAAAATAATAATCAAAAATTTTTTTTTGTACTTATATATATAAATTAAATAGATACTTTCTTTATAATTAATATAAATTATTTTACTTTATAGTGATTTTTTTACAATTCAATTAATTATACAGTAAGTTACTTCAGCTGTACTTAACTAAAAAAATGTATAAAATATCTTTGGGTAGAATAAATTTTTAATTTAAATAGTTTAATTTCTTGTATAAAATTGTTCTGTTGTCTTTATTATTACTTATAAATATATATATATTAGTGTTATTTTACACTTTTTTTAATTTTATTATATTATGAAAATATATTAGATCTGTTTTAGTGTAATTAGTGCGCCCTACGCACGTGTTGGCGACTAGTGGGCTGAGCTGTTCTCTGAAACGCACTATTTTTTTCAACTGCTCTATATAAAAAGCATTACAATAAAGACCCTATGATTACAAATTGACAAACTGCATCAGTTAAATTGTAATATTTAATTAAAACACAAAAATAGTATAAATTATATGATGTAATATAATATAATAATTGTGTAATATTAATCTAAAAATGTCCCGAAAATCTTCAAATATATAAATAAGTTATTGATTTATTTTGTTTTATTTTGATTACCTCTTCATTTTAACTAGGATGGGCAATAAAAACATAAATTTCAATGAAATGAAAAAAAAATGTGAAATATATGACATAGTACGTGAAATTTTCGACTCAAAAAGCGGCCCAAGCCTAGTGGTTAAGTCACTGCGCAACTGATAACAAGGTTAAGCAGATGACAACAAGGCCGGCCTGGGATGGGTGACCGCTTTATACAACGAGGCTATTTCATCATAAGCACCGCAACAAACTCGCCACTTGTTAGGTGTTGCCTCCGAATACCATCGGCGAAATGAGGACGGGTTAATCCCTACGCTGGGTACCCTGAGGCCGTTTAAACGGTTCTCGGGAGCCAAATAGGCATCCGTGATGGTATTTATTTTATTATTATAAATTGAATTTTTTCCGAAAAATTTGAATTGTTGAACAATTTCATGAAATTTACCATTCCCTTTATGATTATAATTTGGGGACAAAATTATAGATACCTACGGAAGGGTATATCATACGTTGACTCCGCACTACTTATCTCAATCTATATTTCGCATATTAACTTTAGTCGCCAAATAAGAGATAAGTGTTTAATAGTTTCCGTTAGAGATAAGAAATAATAAGAATTGAGCTGTCATTGTTCATTCTTATTGAACTTTAATAAGTACCTAATACAATAAGTACACGGATGATTTTCATTTTATTTGATTAAAAACAAATTTGTAAACAAATGATTTGTACCTATACCTTATCCGTCATGCTTTTAGAATAGATGTAAACAAACTAAACAAAGATTCTCAAATATTAAACGACAACTTTAAATAATTTTATTAAAAAAACGTTTTTTGGTTATCCAGTCTTTAATACTCAATTCAATTCAATTCGTTTATTAGATATTATTTTTATACAGTTTACAATATTATGCAGCAGGGCCCGAACTAGGAAAAAAATCCTGTATCGCGGGCCCCAATTCCTGTATCGCGGGCCCCAATTCAATTAACATAATATACAATCACAAAGGCTACCTAAACCTTGTTAACAAAAGACATTATATTTTGGTCCCTGGTTCGAATCCCGGTGTGTACCAATGAGTTTTTAATTAAAAAAATTATGTACATTTTTTTTGACAACACCACTATAGTGCCTCGGAGAGCACGTTAAGCTGTCGGTCCCGGTTTCACTATACCAACTTGTGAAACTGTTTATAGAGTTTATTCAAAACATCGCGACGAGCTAGCCACTTGTTCGGTGTAGACTCATACCATCGGCTTCGACGAGGTGGGATTAAAAACCCCTCCGCTGGGTATCCTGGGGCCGTCTAGGCGGTCTCGGGCGCCGTAAGGCACCCATGATGATATATATATATATACATTATATTAGGATACACGAAAATTATTAAAAGGTACAAAACATTTAAGGAGGTACTCAAAAATAAAATTAAATAAATTCATAATAAATTATTACACAACATAAGACAAAGGTTTTAAAATGAATTACTTAACACTACAAATTGCAAATATTACAAGTTAAAATTGTATTATTAGATTAGCATAAAACACACAAAAGATACCACCTAGACGGCCCCAGGGTACCCAGCGGAGGGGTTTTTAATCCCACCTCGTCGTAGCCGATGTTATGAGTCTGCACCGAAAAAGTGGCTAGCTCGTCGCGATTTTTGAATAGACTCAATAATCCATCTTTAAACAGTTTCACAAGTTGGTCAAAACTAAACAAGATTTTATTTTTATCTTTTTCAACTATAATTTTTTTTTTTTAGATTAAATCGAATGATGGAATCGGTAATAGTGATCGGAAATTCATGTGCCACAAAATTGTTTCTATATTTTTTTTATACGTTATAATAATTATATGACCAGATTAAAAAAATATTCAGAAAGGCATTTTTTTCTCGAGAGATAGTGAAGTTTAGGTATTGCGACCGAATTTTCGATCTGTAGTAATAATATTTAAAGTTTTGTTAGGTTAGTAATGCGGTAAAATAATTACTTATTTGATGATAATATATCCCAAAAAAAAAAAAGTAAATATAAAATAAATAAAATCCATAGGTGGATTTGTACATATCTTAATAATTTACAAAATACAAAAAGATCCTGATAAGAAATTAATGACATTCAAAAATACGAAATTTAGAAATCAATGACCAATTTGCAATTTCAGTAATATTTTGTCATTTAAAAATCGCACCCCTGTACTTATTTATTACTAAAACTTTTGTTTGATCCAGAGTCTGCAGGTAAATGATCATGCTTTGTTGATTCCAAACTCTACGTGGCCAATCAATGCTAAATTCATTAATTTGATTCCAGTGGGCGAATCCAATCAGGATATTTTGGTACTGTCGAGCTAAAATCCTTTACAATCGAAATGGAGAGAATAGGATTATACACGAGTATATTTACTGTTTATAGTTGGGTTATACAAACGCGATGAGCTAGCCACTTGTTCGGTGTTGATTTAGAATACCATCGGCTATGGCGAGGTTGAAATAAAAGCACACCGCTGGGTACCCTGAGGCCGTCTAGGAATAATGTTTGCCGCAATGCACCCATAAAAAATTACAGCAAACTTTTTTTATTGGAGAACTGCATGTGATTTTGTATCCACGTGATGGCAAGCAGACCTACAAAACCTATGAATGGGGTCGATCAATATATTGGTGCTTAGCAGTATTAATTTCTTCCATAATACCGGCTTCAAAACATGTGCTGACAAAGACGAATTTTCATTACTACTTACAAGTCTTCTTTAATAGCCTCGCTGCTTTATTATTAAATTAATTGTCCATTTAGTAACCATCTCGAAAGAAAGTTGCAATAGTCTTCTAAAAAACATTGAACCCACAGACTAAACCGAAACATGACTAGTTCACTTGATGGTATGATGTAGTGATTGATTTTATTTTTTAATACCTTAATACCCGTTTATTTTATAATAGCATGTTTATTACAATTATTTTGGGTAATTATTTAAAACTCATAAAGGTAAGGGTAGTTGTGTTTTTCCTCATAGCTACACTGCGCGGGCGGCGGCAGTCACCACCGGACCACGACCGAGTAAAGAAATCTCTACTACCTACTAGCTGTAGTGTGTGGCTAAAAATAGTCACATACTACCTTCAGTGGACATCTCCAGCATGGGATTCGGTGGTTTGATTCCAAGTACAAGTGGGGTATGAAGAGGTAAATACGGATTCCTTACCTTTTTAGGGATTTAGATCATTGAAAGGTAGGTTTATATAAGGCCTGCGTGGGCAGCTAGTTAAGACTGGCAGCCAGTGCTGGTGGGCAATTCTCGCGCTTTCGACATTCATCTCGATACGAGATTTTTAAACGAAAAATTACTAAATATGTCATTTTTCGTTCAATATTTGTATATTTGTATATTTATTAATTAATATTTATTATTTATGTCGTTTAATGTTAGATATTTTTCAACAAAAAATGGCATATTTAGTCATTTTTCGTTTAGTCCATTCAAACCATTTAGTCCATTTAAACACTTTTTCTAGCCAGGCCAACAGCGTAGTCTATTTCTATAGCTAGTGACCACCGCCAGCTAAAGAATTTTTTTTTTTTTTTTTAATATGTCGGACAAATTACACATATTGCTCTGGTCACAAACTAATAAGCTCAGGGCTTGTACTATGTGTACCAGGAGCAACGATATAATACATATTATAATTTATAAACACCCAGACCATGACAAACTGTACAGAAAAATCATACTAATATTTTTTGCCATGGGTGGGAATCGAACCCACGACCTCCGGATATTACGCCAAAGGCGCAACCACTAGTCTACGGAGGCTGGCACTTAACGATAAAGAAATATTGTGAAGACGAAATCTAATATTTATATTGGGAAACGATGAAGAGAGCGTGTGACTTTGTATCTATCTTGATAGTAAGCAGACATACAAAGTCCATAAATGGAGTCGATCAATACATGCTGTTTAATAACATTGAATCAATGAGTCAATTGACGATCTCACTATGCCGGCTAAATGATGCAGTTACCATCATGGTAGGATGGGCAGATGAATTTGCATTACGAGTCTATTTTATATATATGTTGGCAAAGGATACTGAGCCGGGTATTCGTCGGCAGACATTTTGGGCTTTATGCAATTTAAGAACAAAGACAGTTTCACGCGCACGTGTTCACCGATACTTCACAACCGCACTGACAACCTGTCACGTTCGTTGCTTTTTCAATAATGGCCGACCGCCTACGTTCTCCGGTATCGCGCCGTGACGTTTTAAACGCCAGGTGGCGCTTTTGTTCCTGTACACACCAACTGTCAAATGACTTGCCGTACCTATGACTTTCCGACATATTTTATATTAATTATTGAGCCGAACGTGTGTAGACCACAAGAAAACCGCAGAAATTACTGGCTGTGTCCAAACATCGCGACGAGCTAGCCACTTGTTCGGTGTAGACTCATACCATCGGCTACGACGAGGTGGGTTTAAAAACCTCCTCCGCATTGTGTACCCTGAGGCCGTCGATGATATATGCAGTGTGTTCGTTTACTACTGTTTTTCACTTAAAGCGCTTAGGCTTTAAGCCAATCTAATCAGCCGTCAAAGTTCTCAAAGCGAAGCAAAGCAATCGCAGAGTTTGCAGGAGTACTCGAACAGTTTTATGTGCATAAATAAACATCATATAAAATTCATACGAGAATACAAAATATAAGGGAGGAACAATGAAAATAAACAAAAAAAGTATTTGATACACAATAATTGTGACCACAGACAATTTACTTTGATTGCACTACTCGTATTTTCCAAGCGTTCGCAGCGCAATTCGATGACGTAATTCGCTTTTTTTCTGTGACGTCATCAAAAATCCAAAGCAAAGCGAAGTACTAAAAAAACACCTGTCAAGTAAATTAAGCTAGCTTTGTAAGCCTTTTCAGCAGTACTCAAACGTACCGATGATATGTGAATGTCCGTTTATATTATATCGACTGTATCATTAAAAGGATGTGATCTAAATGTGAACCAACTGAACGGTTTTATACGATTAAACGGTACAAGAAAATAGAATCCATAAAACTCTAAACTAACCCTATGCATCGCTTAGCCCAAACTGTACTGTAAGAAAATAGAATTGAAAATACGTAAACTAAACCGCCTGAAAAGCGTGAATAGGCATCTTAAGCCGGCATAATAGGTGCAATCAACGGTTACGTAGATCGTAATTGTTGGTTGCATTTGTTCTTGGACCTTCATACTGCTTTCCATCAGGTAGATGTGAGGTCACATGCCAACATAAAAAAAAAAGGTTGTTAATATTCGACCGCTGTTTCATCTTATTTTTCTTTTCCAGGAAAAATAATTTCCTCGTTTATCTTTCCTGTTCAATAGCACTTCATATATAAGCGAAGTTTTTCTATTTATTTACTTCGCGGTTCAAGAGGTTGCGTGAAGTGGCATCTTGACTTCAACTTCTTGTTCTTTTCACTGATCCTCTGATCCTATATACCTATACCCTATTCGCTATGCTTTGAGAATAAATCATCGTATCCAACGAATAGAGGCGTAATCATAAAATGTCAACTTTACAGTTTTTGTGTTTTGTATTTTTTCTTGCTCGCCGCCCTAAGCAATACTAACTACAACTGATAACAAGGTTAAGCAGATGACAACGAGGCCGGCTTGGGATGGGTGACCGCTTTATACAACGAGGTTTTAATTAATTAATATATAGAAAATAATAAATAAATAATAAGTAGTCTCCAATAAACCTGTGAACCCACAGACTAAATTGCCGATTAGATGGCTCATAAAGCAAATTGGTGTTTGACGCCGCCCATTTTGTAACCGTATAATTTAGTCGGCATAGGGAGTCGTTAATACTGTTAACGAGCAATGTATTTGATAGATCTTTTTTGGATTTTGTGTGTCTGTTTACCATCGGGTAGATACAAAGTCACATGCTGTGCTCCAATAAAAATAAAAATAAATTGCGTCTTTACCATACTTTGCATGTGAATGAATGGAGAAGCGCGTCTCGTCTTTTTGTTTATATTCTTCATACATGTAATGGGGAGAGGTTACAATGATTGGCTCCACATAATAACTAATTTATTAAAAGCGGAGTCTGATCAAACATTTCCCATACATTCACAACCTATTGGTCCTAACTGTTACCCCCCACTAAACCTTCATAGATTTTTGGAGGCGTTATAAATAAGACCTATATCTAGGCTCATACGTTTTTCTTTTTTTAAAGTTTGGTATAGGAAAAATAATATCAACCCCTTAAATTCGAAAAAAATCCCAAAAATATCCTTCACATTAAAATAATTCCTATAAAATATCAAGGCAGAAAATTAAAAAAAGGAAAACATACGGTCATAGTTTATTTTCTCTCTAATAAAATGAGAGCAGTTTTTTTCAAATCCATTAAAGTTTAGGGGTAGAAAACAGTTTTGGCCCGAAAGTCGTTTTGCTGCCTCAATTGTAGGTATAATCTCATACGTGCTCTTCCTCTTATTAAGGGTCGTGGGAAGGTTTACATAAATGTAATACTAATAAGGTAATAGTTAGCAGTTGAATCAGCATGAGCATCGATGAGCCTCATCAGACACTCCTCTTAATATCGACTACAAATATTGATTTACGGTTCTCAAACCATAAAAGAACCATTCTAAATCTAATTAAGAGTATTAAAATATTAATAAATGTCAGAATTCAACAAGAACGTGAAAAAAGACATAAAAGTACTATTATTGGCCCCCTAACACAATTATTGCCACCCGTAAAAGTATAATGATTGAATCACTGTAATTGTAGGGTGCCAATGCATATAGCCCTAAGACTCACGACAAAAAGCAACGCTTTGAACATCCATCATCACAAAGCAAGAAGCTTTAAGTGAAATAACTAATAAGCGAATTTTCATAAAAAATATCAACAAACTTGTTGCACTGGAAGACATGACAAAAAAACATTTGTTTTCGGTGTTGCCACTTGTGAAATAAAATAAACTACGTATCAGTATTGCCAATAAATAAATAGTGCATCTTAATAAATATTTTGTTACTATTTTTACAGCTTGCAACTCTTAATATTTGCGTATTTAGCTTTGAGTGCCAATGCAGGGGGGCCAAAGATAGTACCTTCTCCCCTAATTATTTGACAACACCAAGTTTCAATATACCTATTTGGGGAACTATTTATGGATAGATTATTGGGTCTATCCAAACACCTAGCTGCTAGCTGACAACTTGTTCGCTGTAGGATCAGTCCGAATCCCTATAAGTTACGTTAAAATGTGCCGACTATTTGTATACGTATACGTGAGCAAAAACCAATAGGGTCGCTTTATTTTTAGTAACAGGATTGAATAAATACGTTACGTTGCTACAATGCGCATACCCATGGTAGAGTATCAGTTCGCCATTTTCTGTTTCTTTTTAAGGTAACTTTAGATTGTCAAAATAAAGAAAACCTTTAGGTACTATTATCAGCACACGGAATTCTAAAAACTGACAAAGCGAAAGCACCAGGGCCCTATTTCATAAACGTGACAATTGTAAATTACTATGACAATTCATAATACATCGCTTGGTTTGCTTACAATTATTTACTTTTAACAAACTAAACCTAGCAATGTATTATGAATTGTCATAGTAATTTACAATTGTCACGTTTATGAAATAGGGCCCTGGTGTTTCATAAGGGAATAAAGTATAATATGCCTCTTTGAGTTAATGTTGTTGCTGATCTTATCTTACCTTATTAGTTTTTGGGGCTGACATCAGTCAGAACACTTCGACCCAGGGGGATCTTTTGTCCTTTACACCTCACTCGTCCTTCCCATCCTCAAATATGCTGCTGACATATTTCAGGACGTCGTCCAGTTTGAGGAGCCTGTAGCTTTCCGGTTCCTGGTAAGCCTGTTGCAGGTATTTCATTCGGTGAATCTCATGGCCCTTGCGTCGCACTGGCACAGTAGGTGCTGCTTTGTTCTAGCTCATTAGAGCAAAATCTGCATCTGGAATCGTCTCCCATTGTATGTAGATGTTTATTTGGCGTTGTTGCTGATTGTTCAATGTCATTTAAAAAGTATTTCGTTATTTTGATAAGCTAATGTTTTCGTTAGCTGCTAGTAACTAACTAGGTGGGAGGAACGTCCCTAACTTCGTTAGGCCGACCGACCGGTCTCGTTACCGATATGATTTATGATTTACAGTAGGTAGTTAAAGCTTAAAACCAATTAACAGGTACTATTCGACTGTTACTTAGAATTTTATACAACTTTATGCTGCAACAGTAGCTTGATTTACCGACCGGTCTTGTATATTAAAATATACCCGTAATGCGATTCGACTTTGTCGCCGCCCATTTCGTAAACATCATTTAGCTGGCATAGTGGGAGCAATCAATGTGTTTAAGAACAATTATTGATTGACCCCATTTTTGGACTTTGTAGGTCTGCTCACCACCAGGTAGCTCCATCACATGCCGTGCTTCAATAAAAAAAACAACAAAAAAAACGAATTTGGACGCTGGAAGCCTATTCTACTAAATAAGTTGGATATCAACTGCACGTCAAAGTTAAAATTTGACATATTTTTCGTACAAAATGTGCTAAATTTTAACTTTAATACGAAGTTGATACACATAAGGCACCAGTGATGGTACAAAAATAATGTAACGATAGTGTAACTTGACGACTAAACCAAATTTTTCAACTTTACGGTTGACTGATAAAAGGGACCAGTGAACCTTCTTATCAATCATAAGTTTTGATGGATTCTAGAAATCTTCTGCGAGGGTTTCAGGTCAAAGTTTTTTGATGTCAAAGTTTTGCTTTGCGCTTTTATATTAATTTCTGTTTTTCAGTATAGTACCCATAAAAGAGACATTCTTTTTGGCCCCCAAAATTTTTGAAGTTTATTGATAAAATATACCTACCTTAAAAAAATTGTTCCTATTTATTAATAGAATGCTATTTCATCATAAACACCGCAACAAGCTCGCCACTTATTAGGTGTTGCCTCCGAATACTATCGGCGAAATGAGGATGGGTTAATCCCTCCGCTGGGACCCTGAGGCCGTTTAAACGGTTCTCGGGAGCCAAATAGGCATCCGTAATGGTATTTATTTATTTATTATTAATTTAAACTACAAAGAATCATAGCAAACCCTCACCGGTATTGTAAATTTATTTCAAATAACATGCAAATTGACATAATAAAAATAATAAATATTTTTAATTAGACGCTATAATTCCAATAAAGCGATACAGAGCACTGGCTATTTTGTTTTTCAGGCATTACCGTCTAATTTCGGTATTTGTCTGAGTTTCACCGGTTTACCGGAAACTACTGTATCGATTTATTGTCAAGGTAGTCTTCTTTAAAGGCGCGGTTACGAATCGGGCAGTTAATTTAACGATAAAGCAATCTTTGACGCCGACTATTTCGTAACCATACCGTGTAAGTATCAACAAATTTTAATTATGTATTGATGGTCATCATCAGGTAGATACAAAGTCACATGCCGAGCTCCAATATAAAAAAAAACAATAGGTAATAAGAGATTCTTGGAAATCTATGGACTTACTAATTCCCACTATGTCTATAACCCTATTTTCAATTAGCTTAGAGCATCAAGCTAGTCTGTTACATACCCTTAGAGATTGCTCGGACGAGAATCTATGTCAATTGAATTACAGTGACCACTGACCCTAACAAACCAATTATACCGTAGTCCTAATACACTACGTATAGTAATGTAGTCTGGTCTGTGTTAGTATTTGGCTGAGTGGGTTCTGAAACCTAGGTTTATTTGTGTGTCGGAATGTATTGGTTGGTTATTTGCATGAGATTTTGTAACATTGAGGTTGTTGTATGGAGACGTTTATTATATTAAAGATATTAAATATATAATATATTAGTTTTATTACGCTAATATTTTCTTTTTTTTTTAATCTTTAGTGCGTTTCAAGCTTAATATACATAGTGAATTTGAATGGATGTACTTTGGGCTAATATGAGGTTCTGCTGATCAAATAGAACAACTTTTCCCATGGAACCATATGTCGCAAATGAAAAAAAAAATTGACTTCCCCATACAAATTGGTCATTTTAACATTACTAGTTTGTATGGAGACGGTTGTTGTATGGAGACGGTAGTTGTATGGAGATGGTTGTTGTATTATGAAAAACGCTAATATATATATATATATATATATATATTTTAATCTTTAGTGCGTTTCAAGCTAAATATATAGAACACGAGACCTCCAGATACAACGTTAATTACGTAAGCAGTACACCACGAAGGAGGTCAAATATTATTGCATACATACATATACATATCTTTACGGGTGTCACACGGCGCCCGAGACCGCCTAGACGGCCCTAGGGTACCCAGCGGAGGGGTTTAAATCCCACCTCGTCGTAGCCAATGGTATGAGTCTACACCGAACAAGTGGCTAGCTCGTCGCGATGTTTTGAATAATCAATAACCCATCTATAAACAGTTTCACAAGTTGGTATAGTGAAACCGGGACCGACAGCTTAACGTGCTCTCCGAGGCAATATAGTGGTGTTGTCAAACAAATGTACATTTTTTTTTTATTAAAAACTCATTGGTACACACAGGGACCTAAGTGTTTTTAAATCCAAGGTCTAACCAACTCGGCCACCACGTATACGTTAAATATTATTGCGTTTCTAGTTAGTGCCCAACTCTGACATCCGTAGAGAAGGGTAGGTAGCACTGCTACCTGCACAAAACTACTAGGTCTATAATTTTCAATATCTAAAGGGCTGCCTTTTTTGTATAAGAGTATTATGATAGATTGTGTTGGTATAGTTTGTTGTACAAGTACATTATTAAGTAGGTCTGTTAAAATTGGTGTTAAAAAGTCTATTAAGGCTACTACTAATTTGTGATACCATCTTCTCCTGTGCTTTTTGTGGCTTTAAGTGAAAGTATACCTCTTTGTATTTCCGATGATATAAATGGCGGAATATTATTGGCTAAAAAAGTGTTATTTTTTAAATTATATTGAGGGGCGTACTTGTTTTTATATAGGTTTTTATAGTAATTAGTAGCAGTCTAGCAGTTTAAATTATATCTTTGCGATTTGTGGTAATATTTTTATTTTTGTCATTAAGGAATAATGTCCAATGCTTATCATTGTTTAGAGCTTTAAACGTCCTTTTAACAGACCTTTTATTATTCATATCATCTTCAATTATTTTGTATTTATCTTATTATTTAATATTTTTCTTTTGACTACTATATATAACTTTTAATAGTTGCTGCTTATCTTGAAATTTGATTGTTTTTCATCGATCAAAAATTGTTCTTAAACAATATTGATCGCTCCCTAAATTTTAGTACCTAGCTTACAAAATAAATAAAGCTGAGGTTAGCAAACATTCCTTCACGCGACTGCAGGGGCTTTATTCCGAGTTTTGACACGTTCACCGTCACGTATTTTGCGTAAAGTACAGATATTGAAATATTAGTTCTATCGTGTTAATTATAGAGTTTAAATTCCAATGCTCAACACATGTTCAAACTTGCGAAGAATTCGTGTATTTCAAGATGGCGGCATTATAATAGCCAACCTAATACAGACTATATAACCATTGAAATAGAACTTATATTTCCATATTTATAGTTTACGCAACGTCTTGTCGTGATTAGCGGTTGCAAACTCGGAATAAGGCCACTGCTCCCGCTCTAAAGGATTGATTTCGTAAAACAAACTTTACAATTATTAATTTATAAACAATAATTTAAAAAAATTTAGTCTTTATTCCATATCTACCATAACATGTACTCATATTCTTGCAAATAAAATATTTATTAATATACATACACATACATATCTTCACGGGTGCATTACGGTGCCCGAGACCGCCTAGACATCCTTAGGGTACCCAGCGGAGGAGTTTTTAATCCCACCTCGTCGGATGATGAATCTACACCGAAAAAGTGGCTTGAATAGACTCAATAACCCATAAACCGTTTCACAAGTTGTTAATTAATATAAATAAATAAAAAAATAAATCGACCATATTCATGGATTTTGTAGGTCTGCTTACCATCAAAGATACATCCCCACATGCCAGGCTCCAATAACAATGGAACTTTTATTATTTTTTATAGGAACTTGCAATAACAATACACGCAAAATATAGGAAAAAACTTAGAAATTATAAATTCCCCTAATGATGCCAGAGACAAAGTTTCAAGTTGTCAAATTATAAAATCCCCAGTTAGTAACGCCACAAAGAGAAGAATGGAAACAGAAAACTAATTGAATTATTATGTAAATTATGATAAAACAGCGTCTTGGAATGGTCTCCTGTTGTAAGCTTACTCTCTAAAAATCGATCGGAATCCGATTTAGAAACGAAACCGAAATCTATACTAATATTATAAAGCTGAAAAGTTTGTTTGTTTTGGTTGAACGCGCTAATTACAAAATTGTTTTAGTATTGGATAGCCCATTTATCGAGGAAGGTTATAGGCTACAAACATCACTCTACGACCAATAGAAGCGGAGTAATAATGAAAAATGTTGCATAAACGGGGAAAAAATATTCCTTTTGAGAGCGTACGGTTAAAGTTACGCAGACGAAGTTGAGCGGATCAGAGGCTCTACCATGGGCTTGCGCATTGTAGCAAAGTAACGTATTTATATACGTATACGTGATCAACAACCGATAGGATTGCTTTATTCAATCCTGTTACTAAAAATAAAGCGACCCTATTGGTTGTTGCTCACGGATACGTTTACGTTACGTTGCTAAAATACACAAACCCATGGTAGAGCCTTAGCTAGTTATAAAATATGGCGGTTGTAATTAATTTTCTAACAATGACTTGCGAAGTGATTTATTACGCAACAACGCTAAGCTAAATTTTAATCGATATGGATTTTGTGACGTTAATTTAAACCTGGTGACATTGAAAATTGACAGACAACTACGTCATTTTGGTTATAGTTTAGCTTAACATTGTGCGGCGTAATACAGAGCAAACATTGATGGTGCGAAAAAGACGGAAATATATTAGTGCGTGAGCAACGAAGGAATATTATTGGGTCATTGTATGAATTGCTTTTGATTGATGCGATATTTATTTTTTTGGATATGAATACTAACTTTTATAATTATTATTATTGGAGCACTTTGTATCCACCGGATGGTCAGCAGACGTATAAAGTCCATAAATAGGGTCGATCAAAACACTGTTGTTTAACAATTATCATGGTTGCTTATTCGTTAAATAAACCGCCCATTATACAACAATTCTATTATTATACATATACAATGAATCGGGGTAGTATTCTCCTGAAAACCGGTGAACCCACAGATTAAAACCGAAACATGTGTTTGGGCGGTGGTAACGAGTGCGGTCGGTCAGCCTAGCGAAGTTTTAGAAGTCTTCCCCCCACCTAAAAGACTTTTAATAATAATAAAATATAAAATTATGTCGTGCGGCACAGTGCTCAGGATACTGGCGACGTTTTCTCTCTGAATAGTTAAACTAATTTTCTGAAAAAAAATAACACCACCGTTCTAAGGTTACTCGATACTAAATTTGTAACCCTTTCACCAATTTCTTTTACAATGTCCGACGATAATTAATTTAATAAAATTAATTTACTTCCTTGGACAACGTATTAGCATCGCAATACAACGAGGTAACGCAGCCAGACTTTTGGGGACCCTTCCAATTAGCAGCGATATGGAAGAACCTCACTATTTACCTTAGTTTCGGTAGGTATCCTTGACAATAAATTAAACTATACCTTTAAGCAATAGTTAGTCATTATTATTATCGGTATTTAGATATTTGTTTAACTTATTTTTTTCTTAAATATATCTTTATTATTAAATAGTAAAAAATAATTATAAAATTAATAATTATGAATATTGTTTAAAGAGTATTCCAAGACAAGTCACACTGAATTTTCTCAAATTACCGAAATGCAAAACAAATTGAGTTCTATTATAAATTATTACCGCAAGTCTTAGACCAACTTAAAGAGTACCTACATTGACCTTTCCACCTACTCTATCCTTTTTGTATACCTGATGGTAAGATTTTTTAATGGGAGGAAAATCTTAGTCTGATGCAAAAACCGTCAAATGTCCTAGGGCTTTATTCCGAGTTTTGACACGTTCACCGTCGCGCATTTTGCGTAAACTATAAATATTGAAATATAAGTTCTAACCAATTAAATATAGAGTTGAAATTCCAATGCTCATCAGATGTTCAAACTTGCGAAGAATTCGCGTATTTCAAGATGGCGGCATGATTATAGCCAATCTAATACATACTATATATCCATTGAAATAGAACTTATATTTCAATATTTATAGTTTACGCAACGTCTTGTCGTCTTTAGCGGTTGCAAACTCGGAATAAGGGAGTTATGTCTCGGTTTTAGTCGGTTTACCAGTTTCAGGAGACAACTGCATGGATTTCTTGTTAAGGTCTCTTTTTAATGTGCGGTTACGAAAGATTTATAGATAAAGCAGCGAGGATATTAAAATAGACTCGTAATGCAAATTCGTTTTTGTCGCCGCTCATTTCGTAACCGCATCATTTATGATAGATACAATGTCACATGCTCCAATATAAAAAAAAAACAATACATTGTTGTTATCGCGCTAACTACTATCCCTGTTAAATGGTGTGGTTACGAAATCAGCGGATGGGAAACTTTTAATATGTGTATGTAGGAAAATCAAAATTATTTTTATTAAAACGCATTAAAATTTTAGTCACGTCTATAGAAATATAAAACTACAATAAGTGAACTAAACAAAAATAAACAAAAAATTGTTCACAAACAAACTTCATACGCAGTTACATTTCTTATAAACCTAACTATTGTACGTTACGTTCCTTTTCATACAGACCTGAGCATTTTCATATGAGCAGTAGGAAAATGCGACAAGTGCGAAATCTCTAACGCGGAGGGTTCCTAATATGCATGGTTCTGAATTTACGTGGTGGCCGAGTTGGTTAGACCTTGGACTTAAAACACTTAGGTCCCTGGTTCGAACCCCTGTGTGAGTTTTTAATTTAAAAATTCATGTACATTTATTTGACAACACGACTATAGTGCTTTGGAGAGCACGTTCAGCTGTCGGTCCCGGTTTCACTATACCAACTTATGTTAGATAGTCTTTTTATAAAAAAAAACAATTAACTTTTGAAAAGACAGGCAAAGTTTGATTTATGACATGTTTATGCATTTTTATAAATTCCTTATTAGGATAATCTTATATTAAATTTTTCAAGATAAAAACGCAATGAAAAAAATCCTGGTGGGCGGGGCTCGAACCCATGAACCTCGCTATCGCGGCAAGGCGCTCAATCGCTAAGCCAACCAGGTTCCACCAGTTCCAGTTCACCACTCACGAATTTTGTCATTGCTTGTTATACACAGACGCCCTCTATTAGCTTTATTCTACTTACTCTATACGAGTGAAGTTAGAAGTCCTAGTTTCTAATACTAAATGGCAGAGGAGTCTGTTTTTTATTTTTACTTTTTTTCAGTATTTTATATTTATGCATTTTTATAAATTCTTTATTAGTCTAAGAAATTTATAAAAATGCATAAATATAAATTACTAAAGTAAAGTCCATGTATGGGTCGATACATTATCGTTGAACAATATTGATTGCTCCTACTATGCCGGATAAATAATGCGTTTACGAAATAGGCGACGACAAAGTCCTATTTGCATTACCCCATGTAGCACTGTTTCTTTAAAAAAAAAGTTTTAATATCCCTAGGCTTACACGGGTAAAGTATTATTTCCGTCACTCGGTGACTGTGTGACAAGCTACTTGGCAAAAGCAATAGAATGCTGGACTAATAAATGCCCTTTAACAAGCCAACCATCTGACCCAACCAACCAAAAAAATTGGGATATTCCTATCTTCCGTAATTGTGTAGAAATAAAAAAAAAAAACAAATATCGAAATAGACAAAGCAAGAATTCGAGCATCTCTAAGCAAAGAGTCAGAGGCATGGTTAGAGGCTATCCCTTTCGCCATTTCACTTCATATAGGGGCTCCACTATGTAGACCACATCTTTGTGTCTGCGGCACTAATGTCGACGAATTCGGCCATCACGGCCTCTCGTATAGAAGAAGTGCAGTCTCGCCATGCCAACATAAACAGAATCATAAAAAAATCATTGGCATCGGCAGATATTCCTAGCATACTTGAACCTCCCGGGATCAGCCGTGATGATGGCAAAAGGGCGGACGGAATGTCCATAGTGCCTTGGCACAGAGGTCGTGCTCTCGTATGGGATACCACCTGTACATTGTACATTGTACATATGTACATTGGCCCCATCACATATGCATCTCACCTCTATGACCTCTGGTGCCGCAGCCCTTAAAGCAGAAAATTTTAAAAGGATATTACTCAAAATTTTGAATGTCAATAATATTATGAAAAGTATATTTATATGACAGCAATGTAGAAACTTTAAATATATCCGTAACATAAGGGTTCATTGTACAAGATTGAGGAACCCAAAGATTTGCAGTTCACAGTAAGAACGGAACGCAACCCGTTTGTTTGAACAATCAGCGCTCAGACCCAACAGAGCACAGCTTTCAGATCCCGACTACAAAAGGACCTCTATTCATAGACATGCTTATTCTTTTTTTTTAGTACGGCAACACACATTAATATTAATTTACAGTTTCGTTGGTATAATCAAAAAAAATCTTATTATTAATCAAAATATTGACAATGTACAGATGCAGAAATTTTCAAGTGACCTATATTTTTTTCGGTTCTAGTTTTGGGTCGGTGAATCCACACAGTATAACCGAGAGTTTTAGGATTCAATTGAAACATCAAATCGCATATTAAGTGCACAGAAAATGGATTCGCGAACTCTAACTTCAAAAAACATCTAAATGTTGTTTTTCAGTGATATTAAAGTTATTTTTGAAAAAAAAAGACGTTTGCAAAATTAATTTGCGAATCTATTTCCTGGCTTCTTAAAGTAGACTAGAAATGCAATTAATTAAAATTCGTCTTTGACGCCCGCCCGTTTCGTAATCGCATCATTTAATCGACATACTAGGTTTCTTTTAGCTGGCTAGCCCACAATCCAGATCTTTAGATCCAAGTATGTTTTTTTATTCTTTGACAAGCGCGCATAACAGGACGGAAGGAAACTCCTTAATCGCATTTCGTTACCGCATTATATAGCCAGCAAAGTGAGAGCGATTAATACTGTTAAGTAAATATGTATTGGTTGTCCCTAATCTTTTAGATTTGCTTACGTAGATACTATATAGATACTTTAATTATTTTATTGTGTGTAAGTTTTTTAATAAAATAATTAAAGTGGTATCTACTTTTAGGTCTTTCTTTTCCAATCCAAAATTTGGATTTAATAGAGTTATTGTTACGTAGCCTCCGTGGTTTAGTGTAATAGTATTTGCACAACTTAACTTACCCTTAGTACGGGAACTTATTTTATATTAAATTATATTATAACATTACAATTTTAATAATGTAAAAATATTTAAAATATATTGTTAAAAGAACAACGAGTTCGGCCTATGATTTAGAAAAGTGTGAGGTAGGTCTTAAATAACCGCTAACGGTCTCAGCAAGCGCGCGCAAAAGTCATTCTAGTGATGGGATGCGTATGGTTTGATTGAAACAATCGATTAGATATTTATTTTGAACCAACTTGTAGTAATATATGCATCTTATATTTTAATAATAAGATGCATTGTTACATGGGTTCGATTCCCACCCTTGGCAAAAAAAAAAGTACATTTTCTGTACATGTCATGATCTGAGTATTTATAAAATATAATAAGTATTATATCGTTGTTTCTGGTACACATAGTATAAGCCTAGAGCTTAGTTTGTGGCCAGGGAAATATATTATATATTTTATTCAGTAAAATAAATCGATTTTACGATAATTTTTTTTGGGAACTCAAAGCTGAGGTTACAAACATTCCTTCGCGCGACTGCAGCGCCCTACAAAGTAATTCTATCGTGAAATTAACTATACCTTTTATTATTATAATATAGTTTTCAATATTCATTTTAAAAATGCATGACTATAAATATGGGTTTCATACGTGTGTCGCGTGTTTCATTCAACCCCGCGTCTTTCTTCGAATGTATTTATTATAAGCAGCTAATGGGGTGTTCTGGTTAGGAAATTAGTTTGTCATAAAACTATGACAAACTAATTGTAGGTAATATTCTAGTCTCTATACAGGTGGGCAATTCTCGCGCTTTCGACATTCATCTCGATTCGAGATTTTTAACGAAAATTGACTAAATATGCCATTTTTCGTTCAAAAATATCGAACATTAAACGAAATAAATAATAAATATTAATAAATAAATAATAAATATATAAATATTGAACGAAAAATGACATATTTAGTCATTTTTCGTTTAAAAATCTCCAACCGAGATGAATGTCGAAAGCGCGAGAATTGCCCACCAGGATGTAATTTTTTCAATAGTGTCAAAATTATGTTATGAATAAAATAATTAAACTTTTTGTATCTATCTGATGGTAAACAGTCCATTAATGGGGACCATCAATATATTATCATTTAACAGCATTGTTCACTCCCACTATGCCGGCCAAATGTTAAAATTTTTTTCGGACAATTTACACATATTGCTCTGGTCATAAACTAAGCTCTAGGCTAGGTATATTTTATAAACACCCAGACCATGACAAACTGTACAGAAAAACGTATTTTTTTTTTTAATTTTGCCATGGGTGAACAAATCCGTGAGTAACAACAACTTAAAATTTTATATAAATAGACCGCGGTCCGAGTACCGCAGGCCATTTTAAGAATTACTAACATCGCGAGTATGTGTTAGTTAAACCAAAATAATAGTGCACAAAGTTCGCATTTCCAACATTAATTTGGTGATTTAGCTTTACAGTGCTTTCATATGGACGTTTTTTTAAGGTTCACTAGAATTTATATAAATATTAGTATTGTGTCCGTGTGTTTATTTAGCACTGCACCCCAGCTTCCATCCTGCAGTTTTACGCAATGAACATTTATTGTTGCTGCCCTGCCAAATACTGAAGATAACGAGAGCTGGAAGCAGTACGCTTACGACTGATTTCAGGAACTACGTTAAAGGTTTAGAAACCACATTAAGGGCGGATGAACCACCTCGAGGTGGAAAATCCACTACGGCAGAATTTTGCCTGGACCCTTTTTTTGGATCCTGGTCTGCCACCGTCTGCTCAGTACAACGCAGACATCCCAGCGGGTCATAGCTGAACCCAGCCTGGATCGTACGAACCCAGCTTGGGCACCGTCTGCTTAGCAGGCGTCGCGGCTTGCCTTAGCCGACCATGGCTGATCGCTGCCCGGTCCCATCTGTGGAGCCTGGCCTGCTACGGACGTGCCACTGGAAGGACATTGGATGTTGCCCTCCCCGATCGCTGTATACCAGGGCAGTAACATTCTTGTAACAATATAATCTGGATGTTAATACAACTCTCATTTTAATTGTATATAGATTTTTTTAAATAAATATTTCATTAGTGTATGTACGTTGTTTCTGTCAATTATGCCCAATTTCACCAACGATCCCTAACTCTAAATGAGCCCCTAAATAAGAATTTTGACATATTTGCTATGAAACAACTGTCATTAATTGTCCCTTAACTTGTTAGGGGCTGCCTTAGAGTTGGTAAAATCGGGCATTATCCAATTATAAACCTCCAAATAGGTAACTACATAACTAGGTGGACACTGCATAACTAGGTGGTTAGCTGAACGATGAGATCCGGAAAAGGACCAAAGTACTTAAGTTTAACGATTCTGGAAACTATGTCGGTAGCCTCCAGAATCGCCAAACTTAAGTGGCAGTGGGCAGTGGGCAGCTCGAAGAACGGACGGCCGTTGGGGCATTAAGGTTCTCGAGTGGCGACCGCGTGCTGGAGGACGCAGCAGAGGCAGGCCCCCCACAAGATGGACCGACGACCTAAAAAAGGTCGCGGGAAGCCGTTGGCTAAAGGCAGCCGAGAACCGGTCGTTGTGGCGATCCTTGGGGAGGCCTATATCCAGTAGTGGACGCGTGAAAGACTGGTATGATGATGATGAGGTAGGCTGTAGGCAGGATAACGTCACAACACCATGTATTTTATCATTATTCTTTTAATTATATAAGTTATAATTTGTTCAAACCAAGTGTGAGTGAATCAATGATTTTTTAATATAAAAAAAATACATTCGTTTGACAACACCACTATAGTGCCTCGTAGAGCACGTTAAGCTGTTGGTCCAGTTTAACTACACCAAACTTGTGAAACTATAAATAGATAGGTATTGAATCTATCCAAAACATCGCGATAAGCTCGCCACTTGTTCGGTGTAAAGTCATACCATCGGCTACGACGAGGTGGGAGTAAACCCTCCGCTAAGTACCCTGGAGCCATCTAGGAGATTTTGATGATATTAACTTATAACAAAACCGCAAAAGTCGGCCTAACCTAAGGAAATTACAATTTTGCTTTGAAAATAATTGGTCGGAAAAATATATGCTACTAGGTGAACTTAGTCTGCGTAACTCACGCAACGGAAGCACTCAAATGGAATATTGTTTCCCAGTTTTTGCGCATTTTTCATGGAAAGATTGCGCTACCACCAATAGGAGATAAATGGGCTATCCAACTCTAAAAAAAACAATTCAAACCAGTAGTTCCTGAGATTAGCGCGTTCAACCAAACAAACAAACTTTTCAGCTTTATTATGTAAGTATATAGATCAAACAGAAAGATATTACTTACAATATATACATGGTTACTTTAAAAGTTGTACATGGTAAACAAATTGCCTTCCCCATACAAACTAGTAATGTTAAAATGACCAATTTGTATGGGGAAGCAAACATTTTTTTCATTTGCGACACATGGAACCACCATGGGAAAAGTTGTTTGATTTAATGAGTAGAGCCTAATATTAGTCCTAAGTACAACCTTTCATATTTAGACTGTTTATAGTGTCTCAGGATCGTCTGTTCATCAGCAGGGTACAGGCTGAAAACCTAAAGGGGGCCAAGAACGCCAGTGTTTTGAGCTCCTTTGAATTTCTAGGTTTTGTAGTGGAAAGTTTTGGCGTGTGGTCCCCCGGTGCCAAAGATTTGATTTTAGACAATGTCTTTCTAAAATCTTGAAGGAAAAGACCGAAGAACAGCATGCCGGAGCTTTCTTTCTTCAAAAGGTAAGCCTGGAATTTAAAGGGGCAATTCCGCCGGCATTTTAAAGTGTTTTTTATTTTATTTTGTCATTAATTAGATTAATTTTTACTGGTTTCTGTAACACAGGGAAACCTAGCATCTTTATATAATATTTAAATTAAATTATGTTCACTGTAAATTGTTAGGTACCTAATTGTGTGTCAAATTATTTTATTTAAAAAAAAAGAAATACTTACGTTGGTATGGCAGCACTGTCGACTGGAACCTTAAGCGAGAGAGAGAAAGCACTATATTCCCTAGGGATTGGACATCATCACTGGAACACTTTAATCTAGATCCCAGTAAGATACCACATCGGTACGCTGCGCTTGCTGACGGTATGCAAATAGAAGTACGGTCTGCAATAATACAAGATTATTTTATTTATATTATAAGATTTGTATTTAGGTATACAAAAATAATTAGAAAAATACAAAATATCGTGAAAATTTTTGAACTATTTTATTTACCTAGTTACCTACTACGTTTTAAAAAAATCGGTCAATTACCTCCTGAGTTAAGGTTAGGGGATTTTTTTCCCGTTATTTTTAATTGATAACTGAAAATTGGAATATTATTATATACAAAATGTAATAAGGAAACTTATATTATATCTTTTTTATTATCTATAACTTAAACCCATTTCAGCTGAACCAATTAGGAAAAAAATACTTACACCCTTTCATTCACCAATAACCTGTTACAAATTATAAGTTCATCAAACAGTAGTTTTAAAGATATATTCATACAGATACACCTAATTTGTTTTATTATATATTCCAGAAGCCTACTATTTAACCCATAATTTAAATAAAAATTCAAACATTTTTTCAAACGTGAAAAAAAAATACAAAAGCATTTTGCTGTCGGTACATTTGGACGTTCGTATCCCACGGAATATGCATAGTACCTGAGATAGCCTCTGCTGGGGCAATCCCAGCAAATGCGTTTAAGAAGAAGCCCTATCTATCTGCTAGGGAATAAATCCTAAACGCTTTGCTAGCTTAGTTATGGAGGAGACTTTGGTAGCGTCGCCAATACCAACTATATTGGGTGCGTTTTATGTATCATCATCTCAGCGGTTGAGCGCCTTGCCGCGAAAGCGAGGTTCGTGGGTTCGAGTTCCGCCCACCAGGATTTTATTCATTGCATTTATATCTTTAAAAAATTAATATAAGATTATCCTAATAAGGAATTTATAACAATGTATAGATATAAATAAATAAATTTGATATTGGCAGATTGGTAGGACTATACTACATACCGTAAGTTTGCATACGGTATGTCACCATTTCTAATTCTAACCCAGTTCTTTCACAATTCCTTTCCGTCCTATTATCCCACTTTTACTTTAAATTTATAATTACACACTTGAAATTTGCAAAATTACGCGTAATACACATTACGCAGAAACTATTAATAAAAGAAGTAGAGTAGAATAAACACAGAAGTGGCCTAATACCTATGGAATCAGCTAACCACCTAGTCTTACACTAGTTGGTTATGTAGTGTGTGTTCGGTTCGGTAGTATTTTTCATATTAAGATTTCCATTCCATCGCGTTTAAGTTCTAAATCTGATATCGAGGTATAATAAATATTCGTCGTTCTTTTGTTAATGAATAGCTGCCTAACCAAACGCTAAGGCCTCATTGTTGTTAAACTTTTTTTTTTGACTTCATAAATTTATGTAAAAATTTACATGAAATAAATGATTTTAACTTCGACTATCTCAAAATTGTTCTAATTTCTTGTTTCACTTCATGGACATATATTATTTATAATTATTTTTGTTCTCTCTATTTGTTTTGGTATGTTTGAATTATATGGCGGGCGGTCATCATGTGATCTCATCTTTGGGAAGGCAATTTTAGGTTTTAGGTATAGGTTAAGTTTAGGTATAGGTTTTATACTTCTATAAAATATATAAATTAATTTGAAATTAAAAATAGTATTTTTTAATGAATCTTTTAGGCGGGAGGGGAGGTCTATATAATATGTAGCTTCGCTAGGCCGACTGACCGGTTTTGGTACCATTCGGATGCAAAAGTAAAGTTTCGGTTTTAGCCTGTGGGTTCACCAGTTGTCAGGAGATTATTCCACTGTCGAGTTAGTAGTCCTTTCGGGGTGCGGTTACAAGTTGTTGATTTGGCGATAAAGCAGCGAGAAGATTATTATTATCATTAATAAGGATTAAAGGTTTGACTGGTAGAGAATGCCTAGCGGCATTAAGTCCGCCTTTGTACTCAATTTGTGCAATAAAGTTTTTAAATTAATAAATAAATATAAAATAAGGATTAATAACAATAATAATTAATCGTTTATTTTCTTTAAAAGTTTACAAAAAGACATTTTATAAAGTAAATTAAATTAATAAAAAAACAAGCAGAACCAAAAATATAAAACAAACAAAAAAATAACAAAATTGTATAAGTAGTGTTTTTGATGAAAATAAGCACCAAAAAGCCACGGGGCGAGCATTAATCAATTGTATGGTATGGTGTATGGTAGGCTAATATAATATATAGTGTATGTAGATTAATGTAAGTGTGGTGTGTATGTTTGTATTTAAGTACATAGGGAAAGAATATGGATATTTTATTATTATAATTAAAATATACATGGTGGCCGAGTTGGTTAGACCTTGGACTTAAAAACACTTTGGTCCCTGATTCGAATCCCGTTGTGTACCAATGAGTTTTTAATAAAAAAAAATATGTACATTTGTTTGACAACACCACTATAGTGCCTCGAAGAGCACGTTAAGCTGTCGGTCCCGGTTTCACTATACCAACTTGTGAAACTGTTTATAGATAGGCTATTGAGTCTATTCAAAACATCGCGACGAGCTAGCCACTTGTTCGGTGTAGACTCATACCATCGGCTTCGACGAGGTGGGATTAAAAACCCCTCCGCTGGGTACCCTGGGGTCTCGGGCGCCGTAAGGCACCCGTGATGATATATATATATATATAATTAAAATATGCTTTTCGTGTATAAGGGTTCCTGGCTCCCGAACTAGAATTCTCTGTACTATGGGTAGCCAGTCCTTTGTTTAATTTCTATAACTTTAACGAGCAGTGTGAAAGTGGTATTATATTATGTTATATTATACTATATTACGTTAAATATATTATACTATAAAAACTGTAATGATGTTTTTTAAATTGTTATTCTAAAAAATCAGAATTTATAAAATATTATTTATTATAATTGTAAGTATTTATGAAGTATTTTTATTTAATATAGATTATTACCTACTGTAAACTAAAAAACTAAATTAAAATAATGAATGAATGAAAAAATCTTTATTGCACAAAAGCTTAATACTATTGTACATAGGCGAGCTTAATGCCTTAGGCATTATTTACCAGCTAACCTTTGGGAGATTGACCAAAAACAGGCAAATAATCTTCAAGTTTGTCCTGTGGCATGGTCCCCAAGATGCTGTCGGCATTACCTTTTTGTATGGCTATTAATATATTTTGTTTAAAATGCACGCCAGCTCTTGGGTCTCCGGTAGCGTCAATAAGGAGTGGGATCAAAGTTTAAATGCTATAAAAACATATTATCATACAATACATTACATTATTATTTGCTACATATATACAAGCATATGATGTGTGTGTGTGTGTGTAGTTGTAGTGTAAGTATAGGTGTAGGCGTCACGTAAGTGTCAGTCAAGTTGTTATTGTCATAAACTCTTAAGTCTTATTGTAGTCTTTGTCAGATAATTATAAATTAAGAAGTGGGATGTGTATAAAATAATAAATAAAATGAGGGATGAAGATGGGTCAACAAAAGCTAATCGGTATTTTCAAAAATATATACATAGTTATAAAAAAAAGCGGCCCCAGTCTAGTGGTTAAGTCACTGCGCAAGTTATCAGTTGGTTAAGCAGATGACAACAAGATCGGACCTGGGATGGATGACCGCTTTATACCACGAGGCTATTTCATCATAAACACTGCAAAAAGCTAGCCATTTGTTAGGTGTTGCCTCCGAATACCATCGGCTAAATGAAGACAGGTTAATCCCTTCGCTGGGTACCCTAAAGCCGTTTAAACGGTTCTCCGGGAGCCAAATAGGCACTATTTATTATTATAGGTAGTTATAAAAATATCACAATCGACAAACAAAAAGGAAGGTCATAAAATTAAATTATAAGTGTAACTAAATCGCCAGAAATCACTTCCTGGTTATCTGGCTGCCAAATCCTGCTAGTTCACCGAATATGGGACTCTATGTTGGCACATTTTGTATGCTAAGACCCTGTCCACACTAAAGATATTATATCTTTTTATTTGCGTTTTTTATTATATATCATATTATACAGGTTGCGTTACTTTGGGTTAATATGAGGCTCTACTGATCAAATCAAACAACTTTTGTAGATCTATGGGATTTTTTTTTCAATTTGATCAGTAGAACCTCATATTAGCCCAAAGTACAAACTTTCAAAGTCACCATGTATGTATTAAAAAATACAATACTGTTTAGGACTTATTTTATCTTTATAGTACTGAGTCTGCGTGGAGTTATTGTGTGTATAAATTTATGTGTATTATGTGTGCGTTTGTGTGTATGCGACAGTGAAGGTATATTAATATTTAAAAGGATATTTGTCAAGGAAATTTATTTGTATAATTTAATCTAAAATAGATTAACTTCTTAACTATTTATTTACTTAATGCTTTTTATCATTGTATATAATGTATTTGTTTATATACCCACTATTTAATATCCTTCTTATTTTTTTATTTTTTTTGTGAACTAGCCTTTACAAGGAGTTTCCGCATAATATTGTGGCATAAATATGAAAATTCAGTTGTCTGACTCATTTGGAGTTTGTCCAGAATTTGTTCTCAGCTTTTTAGTTACAAAACTTGTAAACAGCCAACCACCGACTCGATACCGTGAGATCTCGCTCGAGTTGAGATCGAGAACGATGTTTTTGGTATCACGAAAAAAAGTTTAAACAGCGTTGTTTGACTTGACCAATGACCATTGCATAGCTAGTTCGAGTATTTGATTAAATACAAAAAGTAAAAACAAAAAGCAGACTCCTCTGCCATTATATTTATTAGATTTCACTCTAATATACAGTGAGATCTCGCTCGAGTTGAGATCGAGAACGATGGTTTTGGTATCACGAAAAGTTAAACAGCGTTATTTGAGTTGATCATTGACCATTGCATAGCTAGTTCGAGTATTTGATTAATTACAAAAAGTAAAAACAAAAAGCAGACTCCTCTGCCATTATATTTATTAGATTTCACTCTAATATACAGTGAGATCTCGCTCGAGTTGAGATCGAGAACGATGGTTTTGGTATCACGAAAAGTTAAACAGCGTTATTTGAGTTGATCAATGACCATTGCATAGCTAGTTCGAGTATTTGATTAATTACAAAAAGTAAAAACAAAAAGCAGACTCCTCTGCCATTATATTTATTAGATTTCACTCTAATATACAGTGAGATCTCGCTCGAGTTGAGATCGAGAACGATGGTTTTGGTATCACGAAAAGTTAAACAGCGTTATTTGAGTTGATCAATGACCATTGCATAGCTAGTTCGAGTATTTGATTAATTACAAAAAGTAAAAACAAAAAGCAGACTCCTCTGCCATTATATTTATTAGATTTCACTCTAATATACAGTGAGCTCTCGCTCGAGTTGAGATCGAGAACGATGGTTTTGGTATCACGAAAAGTTAAACAGCGTTATTTGAGTTGATCAATGACCATTGCATAGCTAGTTCGAGTATTTGATTAATTACAAAAAGTAAAAACAAAAAGCAGACTCCTCTGCCATTATATTTATTAGATTTCACTCTAATATACAGTGAGCTCTCGCTCGAGTTGAGATCGAGAACGATGGTTTTGGTATCACGAAAAGTTAAACAGCGTTATTTGAGTTGATCAATGACCATTGCATAGCTAGTTCGAGTATTTGATTAATTACAAAAAGTAAAAACAAAAAGCAGACTCCTCTGCCATTATATTTATTAGATTTCACTCTAATATACAGTGAGCTCTCGCTCGAGTTGAGATCGAGAACGATGGTTTTGGTATCACGAAAAGTTAAACAGCGTTATTTGAGTTGATCAATGACCATTGCATAGCTAGTTCGAGTATTTGATTAATTACAAAAAGTAAAAACAAAAAGCAGACTCCTCTGCCATTATATTTATTAGATTTCACTCTAATATACAGTGAGATCTCGCTGTAGTTGATATCGAGAACGATGTTTTTGGTAACACGAAAAAAAGTTAAACGACGTTGTTTGACTTGATCATTGCATAGCTAGTTCGAGTTTAATTAATTACAAAAAGTAAAAACAAAAAACAGACTCCTCTGCCGTTATATTTATTAGATTTCACTCTAATATACCGTGAGATCTCGCTGTAGTTGATATCGAGAACGATGTTTTTGGTATCACGAAAAGTTAAACAGCGTTGTTTGACTTGACCAATGACCATTGCATAGCTAGTTCGAGTATTTGATTAAATACAAAAAGTAAAAACAAAAAGCAGACTCCTCTGTCATTATATTTATTAGATTTCACTCTAATATACCGTGAGATCTCGCTGTAGTTGATATCGAGAACGATGTTTTTGGTAACACGAAAAAAAGTTAAACGACGTTGTTTGACTTGATCATTGCATAGCTAGTTCGAGTTTAATTAATTACAAAAAGTAAAAACAAAAAACAGACTCCTCTGCCGTTATATTTATTAGATTTCACTCTAATATACCGTGAGATCTCGCTGTAGTTGATATCGAGAACGATGTTTTTGGTATCACGAAAAGTTAAACAGCGTTGTTTGACTTGACCAATGACCATTGCATAGCTAGTTCGAGTATTTGATTAAATACAAAAAGTAAAAACAAAAAGCAGACTCCTCTGTCATTATATTTATTAGATTTCACTCTAATATACCGTGAGATCTCGCTGTAGTTGATATCGAGAACGATGTTTTTGGTAACACGAAAAAAAGTTAAACGACGTTGTTTGACTTGATCATTGCATAGCTAGTTCGAGTTTAATTAATTACAAAAAGTAAAAACAAAAAACAGACTCCTCTGCCATCTAGTATTATAAACTAGGACTTCTACCTTCACTTTAATATACCGTGAGATCTCGTTCGAGTTAAGATCGGAAACAATCTTTTGAATATTATAAAATAAATACTCCAGCTAACTATAATTAACAATAAATTGTTTTTATTTGAGCACAGCATGTGACTTTGTATCTACATGATGGTAAGCAGTCCTACAAAACTCATTAATGTGGTTGATCAATACATTGCTAGCCAAAAATTTTATTCATTCGCGACACATGGTTTCATGGGAGAAGTTGTTCGATTTTAACAGTAGATCCAAACATCTCAAAGTAAAACCTTTCAAATTCATCCTATATGTATAATGTCAAAAAAATGTTATTTTTGATCTTAATTCGAACGAAATCTCATGGTATCAAAATCGGTGAAACCTAGGAGGGTGATTTTTTTTTTTATCAAAAAACTCTTTAGAGAGCCTTGTGACAACGCAAAAGGGTTGAATGGACGGATAAAGTCAAAGACAAAAATATTTATCTCATATAAATCTTTACAGACTAGCCTAAATTATAGCTAGCCTAGATTAGCCTAAAAATAAATAGTCAAAAAAAAAAATATAGTGTCCAAGTGTGCACTTGGCTCATTATTTCTCCCACACATACACAGACAAATGTTGAAAATATAATTTAAAATAAACAGAACTATTGTCCTTGCGGACGATTACATAACCAACTACTGTAAGACAAGGTGGTTAGCTGGTCCCATTGACCTGCCAAACGACCACTCTGCAAAAGTGCCACAAATATAGATACCTACATAAAATTTTAATTAAAAACTTATTGGTGCACAACGGGGTTTGAACCCGTTACCTAAAAATATATTGAAAAAAACCTTACATCGTAAAATGATTTATATAATACAGTTTGGCATAGCTTATGCACTGCAGTTAGAAAATGAATGTAGACAACTGTGTAAAAGCATCGGTACTATACGGCACAAAACTCTTCTAAACATAGACTAGGAGACGCATTCAATATCACCACGAATAATAGCTATATGTTAATTACGAAGGAAAAACTAGAAACTATTATCTCAGAATTCCTTTAGCCAGAATAGTTAAAATGACCATAGACCTCTTATTAAACAACATTATTATTATTTATTTATTATTAATCACGGACTTTATTGGGCTGCATAGCACCAAGTAAGTATAAAGTCACATGTCGTGATTTAAAAAAAAAAAAATGTAAAAAATAGATTCTGTTTAGCGATAGGTGTGAGTGCGTTTGTATTTATCGACAAACTTTTAATTTACTGCCTAGTATATTTTAGTTTATATCAAGGTATCCATATAGCAGTCCATAAGGTACTATGGTGTAGTTGCAATATTTATAAATTAACAGATGCACTTAAAGTAAATATTTTAGCTACTTCTTCTTAAGTTTATTCATATTACAATGAGAATTATTGTAGACTTATAGAGCGAGATAAGAGCATAAATAAACTAAATAATATGTTTCTATCATAATGATTGTTGATAAAATTCCAAGCTGTCGTCTCCTAGACTATGCTACATAATATATGGCCCGACCGGCGCCGCCAACTCTGGCCCAAAACCCAGACATATTCTTTGGTCTTACCTCGCCAAATAGAATTTTTGGGGATTCATATGGAGCGGTTAATTGTCTATTTTAATAATTTAACAGACTATTAAATGACTACTGTGATAAATCTATACAATATCTTTACTTTAACGTTTGGTTTTTCAAGCAAGCGTCTAAGAAAATTGGTATAGTGAACGTCACAAGGGTCGGATTTTTTAACATTGGTGGCTATTGTTCAATGTACTACAATGTACTATACTGCATCGTAGGGTTCAAGACCACCTAGACGGCTTTAGGGTACTCGCCAGATGGTTACGCCGTTAATTCCCACCTCAACGTATCCGATACATGATATTCAGTTAGAGTGTACTTACTGCATACCAACTTTTTACATCTCAGAGTTTTAGCGGTACATTTCGTGCTACTAGAAAGATCTTATATATATAACTTTCTCACATGAACGTATTAATAATATTCGAAACTGACCTTATTACAATCACCTATCGAAAGGAAAGTCAAACATATTCGTTGACGTTCTATCTATTAAGGGCCTAAGCTTCAAGCTAAGGCCCATAATAGCAAGCCAAAGCTTCAATAAATCTACAAAATCGATACATATCGATTTTATGAATGAATGTTTATTCATAAACTTCATTTAAACGACTGTCAAATTATATCGCTGTGGTTATGCTAAGCCCCTATGTTCTCATTTGTCAGTGCGGCCACTGATCCTACTCGTATGTTTGGAAAGTCGGTTTTAGGCCTTAGGACAACTCTTTATTATATTAATACCTCCATGCTTTCAGCCTTTTTTTTCTCTCTCTTACGTAGGACCATTTACACAATATTGCTCTGGTCACAAACTAAGCTCTAAGCTTGTACTATGAGTACCAGAAGCAATGATATAATACACATTATATTTTATAAACACCCAGACCATGACAAACTGCACAGAAAAAACGCACAATTTTTTTTTGCCATGGGTGGGAATCGAACTCACGACCTCCGGATACAACGCCAAAGGCGCAACCACTAGTCTACGGAGGCTGTCAAATTTAAAAATTAAGTATATTTTGTTGTTATTATTTGAGGTGGTTTTAACAACTCTATATAATTAAACAAGTTGCAGTTAGGCCCAAATATTGCTGCATTTGCAATGCGCCTGCACGGTCAGATTTATAGAACCTGCTTAGGCGACGAGGCCGTGGTACAGTCGGCAACATGTCAGCCTATACATCAAACCACTCTGTTGGTACCCGTTGGTGTTGCCTTCTAAACAAATCTGGAGAGTAAGTATAACCCAAAATATAAATTTTAGGTGAGAGGAAGGTCTCTATAACTTCGTTAGGCCGACCGATCGGTCTCTTTACCACCGCCCAAAAACCGACAAGTTACCTAGTCATGTTTCGGTTTTAGTCTGTGGGGTTTCAGAAGACTACTGCATCGATTTTTGGTCGAGGTGGTAGTCTCCTTTCAAGGTGCGGTTACGAAATGGGTAGTTGAATTGACGATAAGGCAGCGAGTATATTAAAATTTACTCTTAATTGCATTCGTCATTGTCGCCCCCCATTTCGTAATCGTATCATTTAGCCGGCATAGTGGGTGCGATCAATATTGTTTAAGAACAATTATTGATTGACATAATTTATGGACTTTGTAGGTCTGCTCACCACCAGGTAGATACAAAATTACATGTCGTGCTCGAATATAAAAAAAAAACAATTGGAAAGCAATAATATTTTGTTTTATATATATATATACATATATATAAGGCGCCCGAGACCGCCTAAACGGCCCCAGGGTACCCAGCGGAGGGGTTTTAATCCCACCTCGTCGTAGCCGATGGTATGAGTCTACACCGAACAAGTGGCTAGCTCGTCGCGATGTTTTGAATAGACTCAATAACCCATCTATAAACAGTTTCATAAGTTGGTATAGTGAAGCCGGGACCTACAGCTTAACGTACTCTCTGAGGCACTATAGTGGTGTTGTCAAACAAATGTACATATGTTTTTAAATTAAAAACTCATTGGTAGACAACGGGATTCGAACCAGGGACCTAAGTGTTTTTAAGTCCAAGGTCTAACCAACTCGGCCACCACGTATATAATATTTTGTTTTGTTTTATTTTATTCTAGCCCGCAACTTCGTGTGCGTGTTATTATAAAAAAATTAAAAAAAACTGAATATACGATAGTTTTTTTTTTCATTTAGAATTTTATTATATTGTATACATAGTATTCTGACCGCCTCCGTATACCGGAGGTCGTGGGTTCGATTCCCACCCATGGCAAAACACAGTTTGTCATGGTCTGGTTGTTTATAAAATATAATATGTATTATTTCTGCTACACATAGTACAAGCCTAAAGCTTAGTTTGTGACCAGAGCAATATGTATAAATTGTCCTACATATTATTATTATTCTTAAAATCACATATTTTTTTAAGTTACGTGATAGAACCCTAGTGTAATACATAGTGAATTTAAAAGGTTTTACTTTGAGCTAGTATGAGGCTTAAAGTAAAACCTTTCAACCTTTAAACCTTTTTGATCAAATCGAATAACTTTTCCCATGGAACCATGTGTTATAAATGAAAAAAAAAAATGTTTCCCCATACAAATTGGTCATTTTAACATTACCTATTAGTTTGTGAAAAGTCAGGCCCAGTTTCACACAGTTGCTTTGGCGTTGTATCCGGGGTTCGATTCCCACCCATGGCTAAAAAATATTAGTAAGTTTTTCTGTACAGTTTGTCATTAACTGGGTGTTTATAAAATATAATATGTATTATTTTATGGTTTCTAGTACACATCGTACAAGCCTAGAGCTTGGTTTGTGACCAGAGCAAAATGTGTAATAAATATTTGTCCTACATATTATTATTATTTTGTAAAAAGTTTCACAAGTTGGTATAGTGAAACTTTTCTTGACCTAAATACGTCTTATATTATGGCTTGATTATTATTGTTATTGAAATTAGTTAACCCGCAGATTAACTAACCAGTTTACTACTAGACGTCCCCCAGGCCCTAGCACGTCATGCCTAGAGCGTGACCAGAATCCCTTCGTAATATAGATCTAAGTTCTTTTAGAAAGGTCTATTTTTCTATTAAATCTAACTCTAATGTTGAAACTCATATCTGCCCCTAAAAAGTTTTACACGTTTAGGTGGTTAGCTGATTTCATTGACCTGTCAATCGTTCAAATTCACTGACAATATACGTCTCAAATATTTATTTATACGTATACATACATATCTTCGCGGATGCCTTACCGGGTTTCCAGCGGAGGGATTTTTAATCCCACCTCATCGAGCCGATGGTATAAGTCTACACTGAACAAGTGGCTAGCTCGTCGCGATGTTTTGAATAGACTCAATAACCCATCTATAAACAGTTTCACAAGTTGGTATAGTGAAACCGGGACCGACAGCTTAACGTGCTCTCCGAGGCACTATAGTGGTGTTGTCAAACAAATGTACATAATTTTTTTAATTAAAAACTCATTGGTACACACCGGGATTCGAACCAGGGAGCTAAGTGTTTTTAAGTCCAAGGTCTAACCAACTCGGCCACCACGTATATAAATTACCTACCTACCCATTTTGTAACATCTCTCTGAAAGGAGACTACCACCTCGAAAAGAAATCGAAGCAGTAGTCCCCTAGCCCCTATGTCATTAGCATTATCTACTTTTTTGCGGTATCTATGTGTTCAAACTAAAATGTCTTTGGTGTCCAGTAATTGTTTCCAGATTGCTTTTACTATAGATACTGTATCGTCAACACGGAGTTTCGTCCAAAGATATTAAGTTCTGTTCTAACACGAGCGATATCGCTACCGACAGCGTCAGCGATATCACGCGTATCTTAAACAGACCTACCAACAGTACTTAATTGAAGGTACAGGGTTTGTTTCATAAAGACATAAATAATATTTTCTGATACCGGCTGCATATACTAGTGGTTATCTTTGCTGCTCTATCCTCAAATTAACTACCAACTCATTTAGTAACAGCATCCCGAAAGGAGACTACCACCTCGAAAAGAAATCGATGCAGTATTCTTCTGAAAACCTGTGAAAATAGGTCACTTGGGCGGAATTTGCCTCTATAGGGCGATGGTAGATTTTAATAATAAGGTCTTAGAGTTCACAAAAGAACCGATTGTTTTTATTATCTTGATATTTGATATATAAATTAAAAGTTGTAGTGAAATTATGACAAATTGTTCATAGCCCTCTATATATATTTTTATCTTAAATATAAATATAATCTATATAAATCTAAAATTAGGAACAAAAGGTACCCATGACGCTTGCAACGTTACCACGTTCAATAGCCACGGAAACCTTTTGCCCCAAGTGGAAACTGGACAAGGGGGGGGGGGGTTCATACCCCCCCCCTTGTCCCCCATTTGGATATAAATAAATTTGTATGGGGGAGCAGATAGGGGGGGGGGGGCGTAGGTCGTGTGTTTGTAGGTTGAAACACCCCCCCGAATAGTAATGAAGGGTACTTGCAAAACGATTGTGAAAACGCATATCACAGTAATGTAAGAGATAGCATAAATAGGTGATATTGTGACAGAGGTATTTTTAGTTTTTGCATTCTGGACTAGATACTATATTTATGAAGTAGACACCACATAATATTAAGTGTTTTTATGACTAATTTTTATGCTCACTAAGATTTTAGGAACGAAAAAAAAATAAAAAAATTACGAGGCTTATTACCCCCCCTTAGTATATCCTGCTACGCCCATCATGTCATTAGGCAAACGCAGACTGTTATAAAAAAATAAAAAAAATAAAATGCACACTGCATAACTAGGTGGTTAGCTGATTTCCTTCCATGAATGGGGTCGATCGATGATCGGCCAAAATGACGAATTTGCGTTACAAGTCTATTTTAATATCCTCGCTGCTTTATTATCAATAGATACAAAATATAATGTAAGTACCATATAACATACAATAATTAAATTATTTACAAGTGAGTATGAGGAATGCGACAGCGCTAAAGCGGATGAATTATCAACGAGCAAGCACTCGCCCCTAATATGAAATATTCACTGATTCCCAGAGCGCTGAAAACTGCTATATACAGCGCTTTGCACGCTTTTCGGGATTAAATGTTTGGGCACACACAACATTGGGTTAAGGGTAGATTAGGTAAGTTGATATTTTTTATTTATTAAGCTCCAGTGGCTAAAATCGTGGTAGTGGTTAAATTAAAGTAAAAATCAGAAGTTGTGGCTGAAATGGACTATTAAGGGCTCTGCAGTTGTGTTGACGCCCATACAAACGTACTTCCAATATTACAACTTGGCTGTTAGTCGAAGTTTAATTAATATTTTTATAAATAAATAAATAATAAAAAAATACCATCACGGGTGCCGATTTGGCTCCCGAGGACCGTTTAAACGGCCTCAGGGTACCCAGTGGAAGGATTAACCCGTTATGATGAAATAGCCTCGTTGTATAAAGCGGTCACCCATTCCAGGCCGGCCTTGTTGTCAATCGTAATAAAACGTAACTACGTAAAAAAAAACTATTGTGAGTAATATCTATACTTTATACTTATGTATAATACTTTTTTCTTTTTTTTTTGACAAATTACACATATTGCTTTGGTCACAAACTAAGTTCTAGGCTTGTACTATGTGTACCAGAAGCAACGATATAATACATATTATATTTTATAAACACCCAGACCATGACAACTGTACAGAAAAAGACGTACCTACTAATATTTTTTGCCATGGGTAGGAATCGAACCCACGACCTCCGGATACAACGCCAAAGGCCAACCACTAGTCTACGGAGGCTGTCAAAAACTGCTGCTTAGCTGAATTATACTAACATAGTAAAGTTTGTGCGTTTGTGAGGTTGTAGGGGGTAATCTCTGGAGCTACTGAACCGATTTTGAAAATTATTTAGTGTTGGATAGCCCACTTATCGAGGAAGGCTATAGGCTATATAACATCACGCTACGACCAATAGGAGCGGAGCATCTTTGAGAAATATTGGGAAAAAGAGGAAAATTTGTTTCTTTTTGAGCTTATTTTTATATTGTAATATTTAAATGTTTATTTTTATTTAAAAAAAGTATCCAACACATAAAGATTGGTTAATAACACAAGGACCGACAAAAATATTTAAATTCTGTGACAAAGTCGAGTATTATTGGATGTGCGTAAGCACATTTTGTACGGAAAATGGAGACTCGTGATTACGAATGCAGTATCCTTAATTATATAATTCACTTGTACTAGCATTCATTTATTTTGGAGACACACATTGCCCTGATCACAAACTAAGCTCTAGGCTTATACTATGTTAGGTACCAGAACCAACAATACAATACCTGCATATTAATACAGGTGAATTTGAAAGGATGTACTTTGGGCTAATATGAGATTCTGCTGATCAAATCGAACAACTTTTTCCATGGAACCATGTGTCGCAAATGAAAAAAAATGTGGCTTCCCCATACAAATTGATCGTTTTAAAATAACTAGTTTGTATGGAGAAGGCTTTTCAAAAGTACATCCTTTCAAAGTCACCTTGTATAGTTAGAATTTTTATGTTTTTTTTTAAATTTGAGTTCGGCATGTGACTTTGTATCTACCTGGCGGTGAGCAGACCTACAAAGTCCATGAATGGGGTCGATCAATAATAAAATTGTTGTGAAACAACATTGATCCAGTATTTAATAGAAGCACATTTGTTGTTGCTATACGAGTGTACAACAATATACCTAATGAATTTAAGATCTTAGCCAATATTACATTTAAAAATACATTAAAAGGGTGGTTATTGGATAATGCATTTTATAGCATGAAGGATTTTCTTAATTATAATAAATTGGCGTTATTGTAAATGGCTTAGATTGATGATTGTGTGCGAATATAATTTTGTGTTGTCTAGTTTATAAATGGGTACTTAATTGATTCAATGTTTGTTGTATTCTTGTCTTGTACTTTTTGTAAAATTGCCAGAAATGGTGTTGTGTTGTAAAACATTTTACTGCAATAAATATTTCTATTCTATTTTATTCTTTAATTATTTTTCAAAAAAAGAGTGTACATGGAAGGTCTACGTTTTTATTATATGTATAGATTAAATTAAAAATGCATTCAAGAAAGAAAAGGCAAGGAGATCAATCCTCATTATACCAAAGTGTCTGGAGACGGTTCCTTAAATATTTTTAGTTTAAAAGCAAAACCAGGTAAGGAGGAAGCGCGCCTTAATGCACGAGCTTCTTTGGAATATCTACCACAGACTAACTACTATACAGATACTTATTACGAGTACAGGGGGGTTACCAAAGAGCCAATCGATAATCGAATCGAAATATCCATCGAAAGCCAAATGTATGAGATTTGACGTTTCTCATCGATCAGGCTCTACCCATAGGGTAAAATTCCTATACATTATCGTTCGACGCGGCGGGCGATTCGATTGGCGATCGTGTCCGTTGGTAAGGCCCCTGGGTATTTCAGTATCGTTGTTTTTTTTTTACATATTTTCGTACCATTTGGGATTTAACTAACTACAATTTCCAAATTATTTTAGGAAAAATTGCTGGGCAGATGTAGGACAGAGGGAAATGAAAGTTTACAGACTTTTTTCTTTATAACTAAACAACCAAATTAAATAGTTAAACCATGAAACTAATATTAATTAATGGATTTGCCTTAATGCCTTAAATTGATGGAAACGCATTCAGTCAAAATATTATGGTATTTTATATATTTATTTGTTTATTTAAAGTAGAAGAAGATGTACAGCTGTTTACATTATTATTTCATACAAAAATAAATTACAAAATATTAAGATAATAGTTGATCTTCCTAAATTATAATTAGTTTTTTTCACACTGCACTAAATATTATAAATAAAAAAACTTTAAAAACAAACATTAGTATAATTTGATTGAATCTGAAAGGCAAAGATCTTTCGACCATGCGAAAGTGGAAAAAAAAAGATTGAATCTGAACTGTGAGTTTTGCAGTTAATTTCTCTATTATTTCTCATACGCATCGTTCGACGAAATAAATGTACCCCTTGCTTAATATTGTTATTATTTACAATATTTAACATAATTTAAAACGATCAGTAAGTTTTTGTTAAATTAAACATGTTTAAGAAAAATATATATATATATTAGTTTTTGTTGCCCGTTCATTAGATATCTCATTAAATATAAAATTTCCGCTTAAAAAAAACCTAAAACCCCGAATTTTTTCCCTATTTAAGCATTTGTCCCTATAGTCTGAAAAAAAACTGGCAACACTAATCAGAAATACGACATTTAATTTTTTTTTGAAATATTTATTTATTAGGTAACAAATGCTTATAACTAGATACAAAGTTGATTTGGGATCTACTTTTAGGTATATAGAACACCTGTGCCAGTAGACCTTAATAAGGACTTGTATCCAGAGCCGTTAAATAAATTAAGAAATACGACATAAATTTGCCATCCGATTTAACATGTGTATTTTATTTTTGAATCGTTTTTCAAGGACTCAATAAAAGTTTTAGGGTCCAAATAAAAAAATCTCCTTTACTTTACATCACTTAAAAACAACAATAAGTAGATATAGAGGTAAAATTAATAATATATCCTTTTCAGGAAATATTCAAGCTTTCAGGAAACGTACGTGTGGCGGTAAGACGCTATTGTTGGCGCGGTTTGGCTTTTCAAGTTTGCCTATTAATCTTCAAGCCGTCTTACGTATAGGAGCAAGCTACGCGAACTTGTGGATTACGATGCTAGCGTGAACATATATATGTAATATTATATATTTGTGTTAGATTATAGATGGCTTTTTGAGTTTCATTTCTAAGTCTGAAGTGTGAAAATCTTTACAAAGGTTTTATATAAATTGCTAATTTACAAAGTCTATGATTGAGGTCGATCTATATGTTATTTAAGAACATTGCATCCGCAATCTGCTTTCTCCATATAAAACGAGCTTTCGCACTTCCAGTATTACTTGATTACTGTTTGTCGCAGAATTAAAATAATATTTTTATCGATCATTGTATTCTTTATTCTTTCTCACGAAAAATCTTAATCACAATAATCTCTTGGCACGTCTCTTGACACGAAAAACATAATACCATAATCTCTTGTCACGTCTCTTGACACGAAAAGCATAAACACCATAATCCTTTGACACGTCTTTTGACACGTAAAGCATAATCACCATAATCTCTTGTCACGTCTCTTGACACGAAGAGCATAATCACCATAATCTCTTGTCACGTCTCTTGACACGAAAAGCATAATCACCATAATCTCTTGCCACGTCTCTTGACACGAAAAGCATAATCACCATAATCTCTTGCCACGTCTCTTGACACGAAAAGCATAATCACCATAATCTCTTGTCACGTCTCTTGACACGAAAAGCATAATCACCATAATCTCTTGTCACGTCTCTTGACACGAGAAGCATAATCACCATAATCTCTTGTCACGACTCTTGACACGAAAAGCATAATCACCATAATCTCTTGTCACGTCTCTTGATACGAAAAGCATAATCACCATAATCTCTTGTCACGTCTCTTGACACGAAAAGCATAATCACCATAATCAGGCATAGAATATAAAAATAGTCACACTCTTTCACTATATACTTAAATACAAACAAACACACCACACTTACATATTAAGTCTACCACACTTACATATTAAGTCTACCACACTTACATATTAAATTATTAACGCTAGCCCCATGGCACAGTTTTGATGACAAGCTTATTTTCATCAAAAATACTGATTTAAATTTTGTTATTATTTTGTTTTTTGTTTTTTTTACTTCTGCTTGTTTTTATTTACTTTTCTTTCGATATTACCTTTAAAGGAAATCAACAATGTTATAATTAAAATAAATTATATGAAAATTAATTACCTATAAATTTATATAATAATAAAAATTAAAAAGCTATATAATAATAAAAATTAAATTAATGAATATAAATCATTGAGTTCCTCGTCAATATTATTATTATTATTTATGTGTTGAGTATTGTTTGTTTTTTAATCTTATAATACAAAAATATTTATTATCCACAACATATTTTTTTTTACGTAAAATAATAAATAAACAAAATTCAGCTCATAATACTCGCTAATAATGTAGCTTTATGTTGGTGAAAGAATTTTTAAAATCTGTTCAGTATTTTTTGAGTATACATATCATTCACTTCCTCTAGAGCCATGCAGGGGCAATTTATTTTAATTTTAAATAGGTTATATACGTGGTGGCCGAGTTGGCTAGACCTTAGACTTAAAAACTCTTAGGTCCCTGGTTCAAACCCCGGAATATACCAATGAATTTTTAACCTAAAAAAATGTGTACCTACATTTGTTTAACAACACCGCTATTGCCTCGGAGAGCACGTTAAGCTGTCGGTCCTAGTTTCACTAGACCAACTTGTGAAACTGTTTATTGAAGTGTATGTAGACTCATACCATCGGCTACGACGAGGTGGGATTAAAAACCCCTTCACTGGATACCCTGAGGCCGTCTAGGCGGTCTCGGGCACCATAAGGCACCCGTGATGATATGTATGTATGTATGTATGAATCTATATTCTAAAAGGATAACATAAAAATGTACTAGCAATAGATACTGAGATAGCGTCTTTGAGGTTATTTGCACCAGGAATCCTCTCAGATATCTCAGATATCAGATATCTTTTAAATTTGACGCATCTTATTGCATTTTCTTCTTCGTCTGAAACAGCCTAAACGCGAAATCGAAGGCTATGGCGAAAATTTCTCACGCCCGTTTTATAACTGCATCTGAAAATATGCCAGTAAACTTAGTGATCTCGAAACATATACTGGTGTTGTCAAACAAACTGTTTTAATTATAAACTAATTAGCATATACCATGGTTTGAACCGGTGACCTCGAAAGTATACTGTTTTTTTAAGTCTAACTATTCGGCCACCACGTATATAATATTATGTTTATTTTTACCCAAACCACAAAAATAATACATTTATTTAATATAAACAAATATAAATTAGTATCTACTCTAAACTAAAAAACGAAATTAAATTGAAATAATCTTCAAGTTATTTATATAATATTTAAAAAAATCTTAATATAAGTAAGTTTATTTTACTTAAAACAATTTATTAATTTAAAATACTTTAATGCACAAAATAACAAAATAAAATTGTACAAAGGCGAACTTAATGCCTTAGGCATTTTCTACCAGCTAACCTTTAAGAGAACAGTGTTTTTTTTTTTAATAATAAAACGACTAAACCCAGTTCTGACACCGATGTTTAATTCACATTGTGGTTAATTTGTTATCTCAAATAATCGAGTTTTTAGCGTTGGTAACAATCAATATAAAATTAATTAAATATGATCTAAAATTTTTAATTAATACATAATAAAAGTTGAATACATGTCATATTTAATTTAATAAAATTTGTCTGATTTTGATTTAAAAGGCCCGGCGCCTTTTAATTAATAATTACTACCACGCTTGCAATATGGCCTTAGTGTAAATAAAATAAACTCTTTTAACATTTCAAAAACACATTCAAAACAAGTCTTTAACTTCAAAAACTAAAATAGCAATAAGCTATAGTGCTCTCGGAAGCTATGACGTCATAAATATTCTGCAATAACATACTGAGCCAAGAAGCACCGACTTACGAGCCGTGAATAATTCACGCCATGTCATTGTCAGTGTCGCGCCGCCTGTATACACGACACTAGCTTGGTAGGGAGACCATACTAATACGATCAAGCCAGGACAGTATCAAGTATGTATCATAATATACTGTAATAGCCAAGAAGCACCGACTTACGAGCCGTGAATAATTCACGCCATGTCATTGTCAGCGTCGCGCCGCCTGTATACACGACACTAGCTTGGTAGAGAGACCACAATGATACGTATCAAGCCAGGACAGTATCAAGTATGTATCATAATATACTGTAATAGCCAAGAAGCACCCACTTACGAGCCGTGAATTATTCACGACACTAGCTTGGTAGGGAGTCAACACTGATACGTATCAAGCCAGGACGGTATCAAGTATATATCATAATATACTGTAATAGCCAAGAAGCACCGACTTACGAGCCGTGAATAATTCACGCCATGTCATTGTCAGTGTCGCGCCGCCTGTATACACGACACTAGCTTGGTAGAGAGACCACAATGATACGTATCAAGCCAGGACAGTATCAAGTATGTATCATAATATACTGTAATAGCCAAGAAGCACCGACTTACGAGCCGTGAATAATTCACGACATGTCATTGTCAGTGTCGCGCCGCCTGTATACACGACACTAGCTTGGTAGGGAGACCATACTAATACGATCAAGCCAGGACAGTATCAAGTATATATCATAATATACTGTAATAGCCAAGAAGCACCGACTTACGAGCCGTGAATAATTCACGCCATGTCATTGTCAGTGTCGCGCCGCCTGTATACACGACACTAGCTTGGTAGAGAGTCAACACTGATACGTATTAAGCCAGGACAGTATCAAGTATATATCATAATATACTGTAATAGCCAAGAAGTACCGACTTACGTGCCGTGAATAATTCACTCCATGTCATTGTCAGTGTCGCGCCGCCTGTATACACGACACTAGCTTGGTATCAGACCACAATGATACTTATCAAGCCAGGACAGTATCAAGTATGTATCATAATATACTGTAATAGCCAAGAAGCACCGACTTACGAGCCGTGAATAATTCACGCCATGTCATTGTCAGTGTCGCGCCGCCTGTATACACGACACTAGCTTGGTAGGGAGACCATACTGATACGTATCAAGTCAGGATAGTATCAAGTATGTATCATAATATACTGTAATAGCCAAGAAGCACCGACTTACGAGCCGTGAATAATTCATGCCATGTCATTGTCAGTGTCGCGCCGCCTGTATACACGACACTAGCTTGGTAGGGAGACCACACTGATACGTATCAAGCCAGGACAGTATCAAGTATGTATCATAATATACTGTAATAGCCAAGAAGCACCGACTTACGAGCCGTGAATAATTTACGCCATGTCATTGTCAGTGTCGCGCCGCCTGTATACACGACACTAGCTTGGTAGGGAGACCACAATGATACGTATCAAGCCAGGACAGTATCAAGTATGTATCATAATATACTGTAATAGCCAAGAAGCACCGACTTACGAGCCGTGAATAATTCACGCCATGTCATTGTCAGTGTCGCGCCGCCTGTATACACGACACTAGCTTGGTAGGGAGACCACAATGATACTTATCAAGCCAGGACAGTATCAAGTATGTATCATAATATACTGTAATAGCCAAGAAGCACCGACTTACGAGCCGTGAATAATTCACGCCATGTCATTGTTAGTGTCGCGCCGCCTGTATACACGACACTAGCTTGGTAGGGAGACCATACTGATACGTATCAAGTCAAGATAGTATCAAGTATGTATCATAATATACTGTAATAGCCAAGAAGCACCGACTTACGAGCCGTGAATAATTCACGCCATGTCATTATCAGTATCGCGCCGCCTGTATACACGACACTAGCTTGGTAGGGAGACCACAATGATACGTATCAAGCCAGGACAGTATCAAGTATGTATCATAATATACTGTAATAGCCAAGAAGCACCGACTTACGAGCCGTGAATAATTCACGCCATGTCATTGTCAGTGTCGCGCCGCCTGTATACACGACACTAGCTTGGTAGGGAGACCACACTGATACGTATCAAGCCAGGACAGTATCAAGTATGTATCATAATATACTGTAATAGCCAAGAAGCACCGACTTACGAGCCGTGAATAATTTACGCCATGTCATTGTCAGTGTCGCGCCGCCTGTATACACGACACTAGCTTGGTAGGGAGACCACAATGATACGTATCAAGCCAGGACAGTATCAAGTATGTATCATAATATACTGTAATAGCCAAGAAGCACCGACTTACGAGCCGTGAATAATTCACGCCATGTCATTGTCAGTGTCGCGCCGCCTGTATACACGACACTAGCTTGGTAGGGAGACCACAATGATACTTATCAAGCCAGGACAGTATCAAGTATGTATCATAATATACTGTAATAGCCAAGAAGCACCGACTTACGAGCCGTGAATAATTCACGCCATGTCATTGTTAGTGTCGCGCCGCCTGTATACACGACACTAGCTTGGTAGGGAGACCATACTGATACGTATCAAGTCAAGATAGTATCAAGTATGTATCATAATATACTGTAATAGCCAAGAAGCACCGACTTACGAGCCGTGAATAATTCACGCTATGTCATTGTCAGTGTCGCGCCGCCTGTATACACGACACTAGCTTGGTAGGGAGACCATACTGATACGTATCAAGTCAGGATAGTATCAAGTATGTATCATAATATACTGTAATAGCCAAGAAGCACCGACTTACGAGCCGTGAATAATTCACGCCATGTCATTATCAGTATCGCGCCGCCTGTATACACGACACTAGCTTGGTAGGGAGACCACAATGATACGTATCAAGCCAGGACAGTATCAAGTATGTATCATAATATACTGTAATAGCCAAGAAGCACCGACTTACGAGCCGTGAATAATTCACGCCATGTCATTGTCAGTGTCGCGCCGCCTGTATACACGACACTAGCTTGGTAGGGAGACTACAATGATACGTATTAAGCCAGGACAGTATCAAGTATGTATCATAATATACTGTAATAGCCAAGAAGCACCGACTTACGAGCCGTGAATAATTCACGCCATGTCATTGTCAGTGTCGCGCCGCCTGTATACACGATACTACCTTGGTAGGGAGACCATACTGCCTACACGTATCACGCCATAAGGCATCACAGGTGCCTTACGGCTCCCGAGATCGCCAGGGTACCCAGCGGAAGGGTTTTTTAATCCCACCTCATCGTAGCCGATATGGTATGAGTCTACACGGAACAAGTGGCTGGTTTATCGCGATATTTGTATAAACTTAATAACCCATCTATAAACAGTTTTACAAGTTGGTATAGTGAAACTGGTACCGATAGATTAATATGCTCCGAGGCACTACAATGGTGTTGTTAAACAAATATACATTTTATTTAGATTAAAAACTCATTGGTACACACCGGTCCGGCGTTTGTACCAGGGACCTAAGTGTTTTTAAGTCTAAGGTCTAACCAATTCGGCCACCACGTATACAGTCGTATACGTTTATAATTATTGAATAAATGTATCCTCGTAAATATATAACGTACCATGGTCACCCTAAAAACCATAGCGTCCGAGCGTCGCGTTGTTGTCATTTAATTAGTTTTATTTACCCATTATAATGTAACAAAACAATCCGAACCACACAATATAAACACACCCTAATTGTGTCCAGCTATCGTTGATGTATAGGAATTAACTTATACTTAAGTATAATATTTAATAGTTTAATAATTGTAATAAATTTAGTATTTTTCTCGATCATTGTATTTATTAATCTTTCAGTGTTGGGTATTTTCTTTTATTGCAAAAAAACTCTTTTTTTATATTATTAAAAGAGTTTTTAATATTAATAAATTAATATTGTTATACAAAGTCCATGCCGTGCTCCAAAAAAAAAATTATAATAATAATAAATGGGATTTGACGTTTCTCGTCGATCGAGTTCTACCCATACACTAATTTTCGTATACATTTTTATTCCTAGTTACACACTAAGATCTAGGCTTGTACTATTGTATCCAGGCTAGAAAATTTTATTTAAAAAAAAAATAGGCTTGTACTAGATGTGGCAGAATACTAAATCGATACTAGTACATCTTTACTAATATTATAAAGAGGTATTGTTTGTGAGGTTGTACCCAGGGGTAATCTCTGGATACTAGTGAACAGATTTTGAAAATTATTTTAGTGTTGGATAGCCCATTTATCGAGGAAGGCTATAGGCTATATAACATCACGCTTCTACGACCAATAGGACCGAAGCATCAATGAAAAATATTAGGAAAACGGGGGGAAATTGTTCCTTTTGAGAGCTACCGTTGCGTGCGCTGCGTAAACGGTTAAAGTTACGCAGACGAATTCGCATAAAAGGTACTGATATTATTGGCCAGAATGGGAATCGAACGCATGACCTCTGGATAATTGCATAGCATTAAAATATATAAGCTACAGCTATATGTTATAGCTTTTTTTAGATCCGCAACCGATTTATTTGACGCAACATTATATTTAATTTTTAACTTAGACCTTTTAGATCAGCTCATAAATATTTTTTTTACTTTTATCCTTCTGCATATTTGAGTAGGTGGGTAAGCCAGATCCATAACTTTTTTTTATTGGAGTACGGCAACTGATTTTGTATCTACCTAATGGTAAGTTGACCTCGAAGTCTATGAATAGGAGGGTTGATCATTTAACAACGTTATATGTTAAATAAATAATAAATTAAGGATAATATGACATCTTAGTTTTTATATTATTTGTTTTTTTATTATTTGATTTGGTGCTAAAATACACATCCATTTAATAAATGTGAAATTCGCCAAAAATTCATTTCTCGATTTATTTTCCTCTGTGATTCTCACGATCGTTCTCTTCGCTCCTCTATTAATAACCAATTAAAGATCCCGTCGCACATCTCCACCAAATTTTCCGATTCTTTTACTGTGTCAGCTGCTCGTCAATGGAATTTGCTTCCTCTGTGTATAAGACAGGCTCCAACCATCGGTGTATTTAAACGTCTACTCACCACTCATTATCTGAATAAGTAACTGCCAATTTTTCCTTTAGCATTTTCTGTTTTGATGTGTACTATATGTATTATATTGTATGATTTATATAAGTAGTATATTATGTATTGAGTGTATGTTTAAGTATTTACATGTAATATTTAAGTAGTTTATATACTATTCGCTATATATCTTTTAAATTGTTATTTATTTGCTTTTGCACCCTATGCATAATCTTCCACTCTCTCAAAGGTTAGCTGGTAGAAAATGCCTAAGGCATTAAGTTCGCCTATGTACAATTTTATTTTGTAATTTTGTGCAATAAAGTATTTTAAATAAATAAACATCAAATCTTAAATAACATAAAAATATCTAACTAAAAATATAATAATTAAAATTAATATAAAATATACAAAAGAACTATAACAATTTGTTTCAACTAATTTAAGAAACGGCTGAACTGATTTTGACGGGACTTTCACTGGCAGATAGCTGATGTAATAAGAAATAACTTAGGCTACTTTTATTTTTTATTTAGAAATGTATATTTATTTTTATTATTATAAAAAAATAAAATAACCATTCCACGCGGACGAAGTCGCGAGCATAGCTAGTATATTTATAAATAATAAAGAAATTCATTAATGCAAAATTAAACAAAGTAAGCAAAAGGTTAATGTTGCTACGCTAGTTAATTGTAGTATATACTACGAAATTATGTAATCAAAAGTCAAAAACTAATATTTTTATGACGTCATATTCATAGTATATTATTTATTGTTATTTATCAGTAAATTATTGTTATGAATTAGATAAGTGAGAGATGAGTACAAATAAATTAATTTTGCTACGCCGCTACGGTCGTAGCAGATACTAGTTATAAATTATTAAGCGTTTAATGTTTAATGTTGCCTAAATTATTTTAAGCGTTATTATTAAACCCGAATTAAATAAATAAAGAATATACTTGGCTTGTTTTTTGTCTTGCATTATATATTTATATAGCGGTATTCATAAAATCTTTTGAGTTTTTGAAGAACACTTTGTTATTTTTTTGCGATAAAAATGAATATGCATAAATAGAAAAACCTATATGGTCGTATCAGATGCTAGTTATAAATTATAACGTCAAAAACAAACTAAAACAACGCTAATTATATAAAAATATTAATACTGCTAGTACATACAGTGCTCGTATAAAACCTACTAAAGTACTAAATCCAGTACATTTTGCTGAATATTTTATAGCACTGTGACGCTGCTATGTGCTGTGCGCTGTAAACTATAGTACGCTAGTGATGTGACATCACTATCAATAAATATGATTATGTTATCGATATCATAAATACGAAATAATGGTCAATCGATCTTATTAATAAAATTACTAGAAGTCAATATCAGGGTAATTTTAGCAAGGTTCATGTTTCAAGTTTAATATTCAAGTTAATATCAAGATATTGAACTTTCAAGAAAGGGTATCAGACGTTTTAGGAATGCGTTTACAAGATGGCGCGGACAGGATCATAATATTCGTTTGTGTAGAAAGGGCAGAGGAGGAGAATCCTTCCACCCTTCTTTGCGGTCTCAAGTCCGGAAACACTGAAGTTCATTCGCATGCTTTCCAACTACGCAACGAATAATTAACATAACTAAGAACAGTGTCTCTCTCTCGCTACTGTGGGTTCAAGGTTCAATCTAGCACTATTTACCAATTGTGCCGTTTTTTTAACTGTCTTTTTAAGAACATTGACTCTCACCACTATGCGTATAATCCAGCGCTATTTAAGATATTGATAGCTTTATTTAAACCGTCCAATACAAATACAAACATTATTTCGCTTATATCATTGAAGAAGAGTGCTCAATTAACATATAAAATAAACGCGAAACTTTAATAAGGGCCCCAGCGTGCTTAAATTCGACTTTATCGGTTATCCAATCTAGGTTAAACATAAAAAAAAATCTCAGAACCATCTAGGCGGTATCAGGCGCCGTAAGTTGTCTTAATGATATAATTAAAAATGAATGGCCTTATTCATAAAAACTTAATAAGTCTTTCAAGAACACTTTAGTTATAGAAGGTTTTGTGTCTTTTATTTAGCAACAAAAATTAATATACGTAAAAGACACAAAACATTCCATAACTAAAGTGTTCTTCAAGGCCTCAATATGTTTTTATGAATAAGGCCATAGATCTTCAGGAAGAAAATTAAATAGATAAAAATATATCGATAACTTAAAAAAACCTGACCATTCCCATCCCTACACCTCACGCCTGCGAGCCATAAAATTTTAGTCCGCTATGAATAAGTGAAGTGTGGGGTGTTCTAGAATTATGACGTCATCAACCGCGATGGACAGTGTGATGAGACCTTTACGAGCGCCTGAGACCTGTGAGTCTTTGAAGGTTATACTAAAGGATTGTGTGATTGCACCTTTAGAATAGAGTAGTTTTGATCTTTCGACACAATAAAAACTTTCTGATGAATTCTTTAATTTTAACCCCCGACGTAAAAAGAGGGGTGTCTGTCTGGCAACTGTGGACCGATTTTATTGAAGTGGATTTTATTATTTAAGGTGGAAGGAAGGCTTCTATAACAGTAACTTTGCTATGGCGACTGACCAGACTTGTTATACCCATACAGGTGCAAAAACCGTTAAGTGACCTTGCCATGTTTCGGTTGTAGTCTGTGAGTTCACCGAATTCCAGATACTGCATCGATTTCTTTCATGGTGCGGTTACGAAATGGGCGATTGATTTGACTATAAATCAGCAAGTATATTAAAATATACTCGTAGTACAAACAAGTATTTGTCGCCGCCCGTTTCGTAATTGTATCATTTAGCCGGCATAGTGGGAGCGATCAATATTGTTAAACAACAATGTATTGATCGACCCCATTCTTGAACTTTGTAGCTCTGCTTACCGTCATACCTCCATTTTTCCTATTGGAAATATCGATAAAAATTACTTACTTCAATACAATTATAAATCCATGTTTTTGATAGTTATTTATTTATTTATTTATTTATTTATTTAATTGTTATTAGGGATACATACAGAATATAATCAGATTAACAATCATCTTAGAATAACAAAAACCAAAATAGCATCCACAAATTATGACACAAAAACATCTTACACAAAACAAATACAAAATTTATAGAAATATAAAATGAATAAAATAAGTCAATCAATATAATAATAACAAATAATCAAAAATTATTAAATAAGTGTTAGATAAACAAGGCCCGGTCAGGGTAAACAGCAATTAATCAATAAATTGTATTTCATGTATTAGTTTTTTAAATTGAGCTAACGAAATATTGAAAATATCAACATTTGTAAGCCTTTCGTTATGTATCTTACATGACCTATATGTAAAAGAATTAGCTACATAATTACTTCTTGCTGCTTCTGGGAAACTGAATAAGCATTGGTTGCGTGAACCTACACGAGGACATCGAAATGACAGTGTGCTTAAAAGGAACGGAGAGTCTACGTGATTTTTTATTAATTTAAACAAAAATACCTGATCCCTTTCTATACGACGAACCTGAAGAGAGGTAGGTTTTTCGGGATTTTCGCCTCCGTTTATCCTACAAGTATAATGCAAATATTTAAAAAACTTCTTTTGTATCCTTTCAATATTATCTACGTGTATCCTATATTGTGGGCTCCAAACAGTAGACGCATAATCAAGGATAGACCTCACCAGGGAGTTAAAAAGCAATGTGAACGTAGAGCCTTTTTTAAAATCCCTGCATGTTCTTAGTACAAAGCCTAGCATGCGATAGGCCTTGGCTACGATACTATTTACGTGAGGAATGAAGGTTAGGCCAGTGTCCAGAAGTACTCCCAGATCTCTCACCATGGACACACGACAGATAGGCTCATCATTCAAGAAATATGTACTAATAATAGGCTTTGACTTTCTTGTAAAACTTATTACGTTACACTTCTTTATATTGAGACATAAATGATTTCGATCACAATATCTTGAAAGTCTATCAAGATCTTTTTGTAATAATTTACAGTCATTGATTGATCTGATACTTCTAAATATTTTCATGTCATCGGCATAAAGGAGAACATTGGAGTGGTCAAATATGGACAAAATGTCATTTATAAATATGTTAAAAAGAAGCGGCCCGAGATGAGAACCCTGGGGAACACCAGAGGAAACGGGAACAAATGAAGAACAATGTCCCTTTATAGTGACGGCCTGACTCCGCTCCCTAAGATAGGAATCTAGCCACCTATAGCAAAGCAACTAGCCAATTATAGCAAAGCAACTGTAATATTTCCAAGAATTCTTTTTTTTCACCTGTTTTATTTGTTTATATTTATTCAGTATATTATTCTAGGCATATTCAGGTAGATACAAACTTCTTTATTAAAATATATTTTGATACCCAGTCATAACTTTAGATAGACCCTAGAATAACTATTTAATTTCATTAAAAAACTTATCGTATTATGAAAATAGATTACATTATAAAAATAGGTCAGGTTTGGGTCAGACCGCGCCGCCGCCAAGTCGAGTCCTACAATGTGTACCAATAATAATATATCTGCAATCTCTTGATTCTTGTACACATTGGACATAATAATAATATGTATGACAATTTACACATATTGCTTTGGTCACAAACTAAGCTCTAGGCTTGTACTATGTGTACCAGAAGCAACGATATAATACATATTATATTTTAGAAACACCCAGACCATGACAAAAAGGGTACAGAAAAAGCGTTGTGTTTTTTATTTTGCCATGAGTGCGAATCGAACCCACGACCTCCGGATACATCGCCAAAGGCGCAAACACAAATACCAGTATAAAATATAATATGACTTATATCATTGTTTCTGGTGCACATAGTACAAGCCTAGAGCTTAGTTTGTGACAGAGCAATATGTGTATAATGTAAAAAAAAAACTAAGTGAAGTGATAGTTTAGTTTGTGACCGGGAACATAAGATTATTAATAAATAGTCATGTCAACTCCAATATATATATATCTTCACGGGTGCCTTACGACGCCCGAGACCGCCTAGACGGCCCTAGGGTACCCAGCGGAGGGGTTTTAATCCCACCTCGTCGTAGCCGATAGTATGAGTCTACACCGAACAAGTGGCTAGCTCGTCGCGATGTTTTGGATAGACTCAATAACCCACCTATAAACAGTTTCACAAGTTGGTATAGTGAAACCGGGATCGACAGCTTAACGTGCTCTCCGAGGCACTATAGTGGTGTTGTCAACAAATGTACATATTTTTTTAATTTAAAAACTCATTGGTACACAACGGGATTCGAACCAGGGACCTTAGTGTTTCTTAGTCCAAGGTCTAACCCACTCGACCACCACGTATATCCAAAATACTTACTACTCTCATTCTTACTCCAAAATATTTATTTCAAGTACCGTAAGAAAGGTAAAAAAATATTTACGGGTATAAGGTCTAAACCCAGTATTCTGAGTAATGTTTTCTACTCCACTTTCACTCAAGGATAAGCTTTCTCATCTATCTTTATTGATTTGACAGTTCGTGTAAAGAGACAGTCTATCCTTAAGTGAAAGTGGAGTGGAAACGCCACTTTCAATACGGGGGTGAGTATGCCCTTGGGTAGGCCTTTATTCCTCCTACATACTCGTATATACCAACAAAATAGATTAAAAACAATAAAAGAGACCCAGCTTAGTGATTAAGTCACTGCACAACTGATAACAAGGTTAGGCTGATGACAACAATACCGGAACTGGGATGGGTGACCGCTTTATACAACGAGGCTGCGCCATCATAAACACCGTAACAGGCTTGCCCCTTGTTAGGTGTTGCCAGTGAATTCCATCGGCAAAATGAAAACTGGTGGGTTTAGGCGCTTTAAAAACGGATCTCGGAGCCAAAAAGTTACCGGTGATGCTATTTATTTATTTATAATTTAAAACCAATTTATCTTCATCAAAGATTGATTACAATTACCTATATCTTAGGTATCAAATACCACAAAGACATTTTACGAAATACTACGTTTTCGTAGCATTTCGTAGAATGCTACGAAAACCGCGTAGTCTTTTAACCCTTCAATTTAAACTTTATAACAACTGTTTTAAAAATACTATTAATAAAAACAAATACGTACTTCTTTTTATAATTAGCGTTAGTAATATTTTTCAATTCATGATTATTACAAATTTTTCACAAAAACTAAACTACAGATACATACAGATGCAAAAACTGTAAGGTGTCACCTAGTCATGCTCCGGTTTTAGTCTGTGGGTTTCGGAAACTACTGCATCGATTTCTTATCGAGATGGATGTTCTTTCATGGTGCGGTTACGAATGGACGCGACGATTGATTTGACGATAAAGCAGCGGGTATATTAAAATAGACTCGTAATGCAAATACGTCTTTGTCGCCGCCCATTTCGTAACCGCATCATTTAACTGACAGTGAGAGCGATCAATATTATTAAACGATAATTTATTGATCTACCCCATTCATGGACTTTGTAGGTCTGCTTACCATCAACAAAATACAAAGTCACATGCTCCAATAAAATTAATAATAACAAATATTAACCGATAACATAAAACTAAATAAAATAAAAAAAAATACAAATTAAATATATTTTTAAGGACTTAAATTCTGAACAATCTGAAACAAAGTAAAAAATACACGTTTAGAAAAGAAAAACCTGCAAAAAGTACATCAAAAGCCCTTCAATATTGTTTGTAAATTATTTTTTTCAATAGGCATAAATCCCGAAAGATTGACGAGTACGAGAATCTCCTAATTAGCCAACGATGAAAAACTGTTTCGGCAAAATTACAAGCTAGGGGCTTGTTAAGGCTATGCTTGACAAAAAATACATTATAATAAAATAGCAGCCGTAAATGTATAGATACATAAATCAGAACAAATATCGATAAATATATATTTTGGGCGTATTTATATGGCCTTATTCATAAAACTTATTGAGTCCTTGAAGAACACTTTAGTTAAAATATATTTAGTATTTTTTACGCATATTTATTTTTATTATAACTTTTGTCAGAATAAATAATTATTATTATTATTATTTCTCACAAAAGCTTATTAATAATTCACAACATTCATTGATACAAAATTTGTGAGACTGGAGTTGAATTAGGCACAAAGCCTGTGTCAGGTCTCCAGGATTTCACCCTTATTCACAAATTATACATTTTATCATAAACTATAAATAGATTCAAATTTTAAAATATTAAATATGCCATTGGTAATAAGCCACAATAAGAGTAATTAAAATTTTAAGAATTTGTGTGGATGAGGTGTGTAGTGAATGTGTTATGTAGTTAAAGTGGCGTGTAGTGAGTAGTGAGAGAGGTGAAGTGTGTGTTATCTAGTGGTTTGACATTTATTTATAGTATGTTAAGAGCTTCAAATAAATTAGTTATAATATTATACACTATTATTTAATATTGTTATAAAGCATAAAACTTAGGCACTCCTCCTTATCGACGCTACTGGCGACCCAAGAGCTGGCGTGTATTTTACATAAAAAATGTCTTTATCATTACAAAAAGGTAACGCCGTCAGCTTCTTGGGTACTATGCCTCAGGACAAACTTGAGGAATATTTTAATTCAATTTAGTTTATGTGTGAGAAGCCGGGAAACAAAACTATTCAGTCCAAGATTCTCAAACGGGTGCGTTACGCACCGCTGAAAAAAACTTAACTATTACTTACTGGTGGCTCTTGTGGTTTCGCTTCATCGACCAGTTCCTCGGGTATACAAGGAATGCAATATCTTTGTTGTCTTCTGAACCACTAACATGCCACGCAATTACTATTCACAGGTTATTAACAATACTACGTTGGATACCAAAACTTCACAACACGACAAATCTGACAATTATTTGTAAGCGCCTAAACACATGGCGAACGAAACACTACACACAAAATTAACAATAACTATCTAGGTTATTAGCGGCCGCACAATTTTGACTCAGAACAGTCGTCAGGTTTTTTTCTTTTTTCCTTGTGTCAAGAACGAAAAAGCAAAAGGGTCTTTTGCCCATACAGCCTAGAGCAGCGGCTTTTTTTTCTCAAAAAGTAAACTTAACTATACAGAGAGGAAATGCCGCCAGTGTCCTGGGCACTATGCCGCACGGCACAAATTTAGATTCTATTTTCATTTTATAGGGTTTTATTTATATAGGTTTAATAGGCGATTTTATTTTGTTATGTTATAGTTTATATTTTCTTTGTAAGTTGTTTTAAAAGATTTCATTAATTGTAATGATTTTTTTTTTAATTCTACTAATAACTGTATAATAGTAAACATTCAAACATTATAAATAAGATGTGATACAGCCTTATCAATACCGAACAATTTATTTTCAATGTAGGTTAACTTATTTATTTTTTATAATTAATTTGTATCTATGTATTTTTTTGTTTCTTTGAATAAATGTACCTAATTTATTTTTATATTATGTTAAATTTAATATAATTGTTTGTAAAGAGGCAAAACATCGCCTTAACTAATCTGGACAAGATTGCCTATTAGGCAGAAATCGAGAAATTGCCCGAAAATAGCTTCAAGTGTGCAAAAGAAACTGCGAAGCTCATATCTGAGGGAAAAAAACGAATATTATTTTGGTCGATTTAGGTAGGTACCTACTTATAGGGATTTATTTATTTTCTGCTCAAAATTTCAGTTTGCTTATCAACATACAATTGAAAATTAAAATGTGCCTAATACCTAGGCCCTAGGGCATTAAGCTCGCCTGTACAATTATATTTTATGTGTAATAAAGAATTTAAATAAATTTACATAATCTGTACATATTGTTTAGAGTTTAAAAAAATGGCGCGTTAGAGAGATATTATAAAAGACTGCCTATTATTTTTTTAATAATATTTTTATGTGAATAAAACAATTATTATAAAGTAAAAATTATAATTAGGCTATAGAATAATAATCTATAATTTTTAGAATTCGAGTCTGTCTGTCTGTTTGTTTATAAAATAATACATTATACATACATACATACATATCATCACGGGTGCCTTACGGCGCCCGAGGCCGTCTAGACGGCCCCAGGGTACCCAGCGGAGGGGTTTTTAATCCCACCTCGTCGTAACCGATGGTATGAGTCTACACCGAACAAGTGGCTAGCTCGTCGCGATATTTTGAATAGACTTAATAACCCATCTATAAACTGTTTCACAAGTTGGTATAGTGAAACAGGGACTGACAGCTTAACGTGCTTTCCAAGGCACTATAGTGGTGTTGTTAAACAAGTGTATATTTTTTTTTTATTAAAAACTCATTGGTACACACCGGGATTCGAACCAGGGACCTAAGTGTTTTTAAAAGAAGGTCTAACCAACTAGGCGTATATTATAATATATCATCATATTTAACAATAAATATATTGGGTAGAAAAAGAGACCACCTAGACGGCCGAGCGGCCTCAGGGTAGCGGTTTCAGTCTGTGGTTTTAGAAATCTACAAAAAAGATCGATAATCTATACAAGTGGTTGCGACTTTGGTGTTTTATTCGGAGGTCGTAGATGGGTTCGATTCCCACCTATAGCAAAAAAAAATAGGTCATTTTTTTGTATAGTTTGTCATGGTCTGTGTGTTTATAAAATTTAATATGTATTTATAAAAACTTCTGGAATCTTTGGAACCGAGGCTCGCGGATTTATCCGAGACCTCGGAAAACGAGTCATCTTGGAATGTGGAGATCCCAAATGCTACGCATAATAAAAACAAAAAATTTGCATAACCATACAAAGAGGCAATGCTGCTAGCGTATTAGGTATCCTACCAAGTGTATTAAAAAACACTGTATGGTACCTCCATACAGTGTTTTTTCTTATTAGTTTAAATTTAAGTTTTATTTTTCTAGATTAATTTATTATATATTTTGTAAAGTTTTATAAATAAATGATTTTAAGGTTTTTATATATATAAATATCGTTGTTTCTAGTACACATAGTACAAGCCTAGAGCTTAGTTTGTGACCAGTGCAATATGTGTGTAATGTCTTTTATATTATTATTATTATTGAGACTGGCCGTAAGTAAATAAATAAATTTTAAAAAAACATTAAGGGCAAGTCTCAAAGTCCAATTTAAACAGTTGAAAAACATGGAAACCCTCAATTGAATAGTCAAATCCAATCCTATTTGTAAAGCAAAATCCTTCCTTATATAATTAACCAACTAATTTAAACTCTATCCCAGAGAAAATAAGGCCGAAAACTCACTAAGGTAATGAAACACAAATTTGTCTAATTCAAAATGTTGGTATTGATACATGGCAGTCACAATGTTGGATATACATTTCCTGTACAATCGATTTAGAACCTTAAATTTATATTATTAAAGTTGGTTTTAGTTTGAGAGTTTTGGTTGTTTTGCGGCATTCCGCTGGGGTATTGGAAAGGCACACCTGTCGATAACAGAAAGAAAACTTTCCCCTGTCTTCAAACGGGGTTTAGGCACTTTGGTGTGGATGTCTTACAAGGCCGGTCCTAGGTTCAGGGGAAGAAAACAAAATATAAAAATATAAAAAATGTGTAGGAGCTTCACAAAAGAACACGATCGCCAATCGAATTGCCGCATCGATCAATAAAAATATATAGGAATTTTACTCTATGGGTAGAGCCTGATCGACAAGAAACGTCAAATCCCATATATTTGGCTTTCGATGGGTATTTCGATTCGATTATCTATTATAATTTACACATAATGCTCTGGTCACAAACTAAACTTTAGGCTTGTACTATGTGTACCAGACACAACGATATAATACACATTATATTTTATTAACACCCAGACCATGACAAAAAAACGTACTAATGTTTTTTTGCCATGAGTGGGAATCGAACCCACGACCTTCGGATACAACGCTTAGAGCGCAACCATTAATCTACGGAGGCCGTCGTAGATATTAATATTATATGTTATTTTGTATAGCAGCTCAGCAATTGATCTTGTATCTACCTGGTGTTAAGCAGACCTACAAAGTCCATGAATGGGGTCGATAAAGAAATTGTTGGTTAAGAATATTGATCGCTCTCACTATGCTGGCTAAATGATGCGGTTACGAAATGGGCGGCAATAAAAGCGAATTTGCATTACGAATTGTATAATATTAATGAGGTGACTGCTATAAAATTTTCGGAAGTAAAATCTCTGTAATACAGGGCAACCTTTATAGTCCAGGGCCAGGGCTAATATTTCTTGAACAAAATTAATACTTCAGCCTAGTGGTTAAGTCACTGCGCAACTGATAACAAGGTTAAGCAGATGACAACAAAGCCGGCCTGGGATGGGTGACCGCTTTATACAACGAGGCTATTTCATCATAAACACCGCAACAGGCTCGCCACTTGTAGGTGCTGCCTCCGAATACCATTGGCGAAATGAGGATGGGTTAATCCCTCCGCTGGGACCCTGAGGCCGTTTAAACGGTTCTCGGGAGCCAAATAGGCACCCGTGATGGTACTTTTTTTATTTTTTTAAAATAAATTCTTAGCTGTATATGTATATGTATGGTCGGAAAATTGTGGGTAAATAATAACATACATAAAAAAACAAAAATTGTTCCGGGGTGGGTATACGTTTTTAAGGTTGAATTTTATATGGATTTTATCCAAAAAAGGTAAATTTTAAAGAACATAAATAATTATATATAGAAATGCAAAAAAAATCAAGAAAAACGGTGCAACCCGTTTTTTTTTGTTTTTAATTCTCGATACTTTTCCATTTTATACGAATTTTAATTAAATAAAGCATAATTTTTAATCGAAATATTTGTTTATATACGTTTACTCATTTTATTCGTTAAAACCTTGACTTTTAAATAGTATTTACTCAAATTTAGTTTTATAAACTATTTTTTATCATAATTCAAATAGATATATATAAAATGTATATTGTGTCAAACCTTTCTTTCCTTATCCTTAAAGGAGAACAAATTATCAATCTTATTAATGTTACTAACCCGCTTAATAAAATTCAAAGAAATTAATTAAATGCTACATCAGTAAATAAAAGATAATCTATTGAAAGTAATTTACAACAAATAAACCTGAAAACATAATTATCTAGGGAGGGAAACAAATGGTCCCATTACCCGGCCGGTCTGCGGCGTCGGGTAACCGATGTGGCCGCAACGTTTACCAAATATTCATACATTAATTATATTATTTTACTTACAATAAACAATCATATTTTAGTTAATTCTTAATTATTGAAGGTACTAATTTATTAAAACAATAATTTGATAATTACAATGATGGTTAAATATTATAAATTAAAAACTTCTTGTAGATCCTCCGAAGCTGTGCCCAAAATATATGGAGCATTGCCCCTCTGAATTTCCAGCGATATTCGTTGGAAAAAAATAGGATCTCGCTCGATGGTCCCCAGATGCATCAATTAAAAGTTTTCCAAGATTAATACCAAATTTTCTTGCATCTGGTGGCCATGGTCCCAGGGTTTCCACCGAAAACGCTAGAAATTCGTATGAGGAGCTATGTTATTAAATATATTTCAGAAACCTGTGTCTCCAATCGACAGTGCTGCCACACAAACATTCTTCTCATATTATTGACTAAATTTTTTTTTGCACTTTATTAATTATTGTATCTAATATATTTATGTTTAACACTATATATTTTTATATACGTGGTGGCCGAGTTGGTTAGACCTTGGACTTAAAAACACTTAGGTCCCTGGTTCGAATCCCGGTGTGTACCAATGAGTTTTTAATTAAAAAAATTATGTACAATTGTTTGACAACACCACTATAGTGCCTCGGAGAGCACGTTAAGCTGTCGGTCCCGGTTTCACTATACCAACTTGTGAAACTGTTTATAGATGGGTTATTGAGTCTATTCAAAACATCGCGACGAGCTAGCCACTTGTTCGGTGTAGACTTATACCATCGGCAACGACGAGGTGGGATTAAAACCCCTCCGCTGGGTACCCTGGGGCCGTCTAGGCGGTCTCGGGCGCCGTAAGGCACCCGTGAAGATATATATATATATTTTCCAAATCGTTATATTCAAAGAGTTATATATAATTTAATTTCATAGGCCGATTCTCGAGTAATATTTTACATTTAGAATATATTGATTTGGAAATATACATGTCGGCGCGTTAGTGTCTCAATATTAAACGTGGTACTTCCGTTTCTATATCAACCAACGCCGGCGCAAGAACAGCTGTCAAATGCAATGTCTCTGATTGGTTGCTTCACCGGAAGCCACGGATGTCATCGCTACTAATTCAACAAATTATAATTTAGAAAACAAGAAGAAGGTTTTTTGACTTCGCGAAAAAAACACATGTTTTTTTAGTTGGTTGAAGGAACGGCCATTAATAAGATAACACGAGTGAATATAAGTGTAAATGTTTTGATTTGCTGTTAGCTTTTCTGTGGTTAATTATAAATGCTTTGATTTGCTTTTTTTGTAATAAGTTGTTAACTTTCCGTGGTGATTAATTATAAATAGTGTTCTTAGATCAAATCAGATATTTTATTTTAATTGAAAGTATTTTCCTACATTATCATGGACGGGGGCGAAATACAAGAGGAATCGGCAAACGAGATACCGGAGAGGTCGCCATCGCCGATTCTTCCCGGGCCGAGACAAAACTATGATATCAGAAGTGACAAAAGACCTCATGGCCATGGATCAGGAGCCAATAATCATGTGAGCGATACTGTTACTAATCACGCATTGTCATCCTTAGTTAATATTATAGAAAACTTAACACGTCAGCAAACTTCTAGTTCGCAGGCAAATAATGATTTTTTGGCTAGTTTATTGACAAAAACCGTAACTCCGTCGCATAGGCCTAGACTTAGTGATGTCTATATAGCTTCATTTGACCCTGATGGCGATGTCCCAATACGAGATTGGTGCGATCATGTAGATAGGGCTAAAGAACATTGGAATCTGACTGATTATGAAATATGTACTAAAATAGCTAGTTCATTGCAAGGTCGTGCCAAAGCTTTAGGCGATACTTGGCTTGTGAAGTCTCCGTTGTGGACAGATATGCGGGAAGCATTAATACAAACTTTCGAGCCCGAAGCGCGGTATTCAAACGATATTGTCAAATTCCGTAATTTTAAATTTGATATTACAAAACCAGCGGATTCTATAACCAAAGCTTGGAACTTTTGGAAAAGAATTATGCAGGGTAATAAAGAGACTGATGCTGTTGAAGCTGTAATAGGCTGTATTGATAATGACTTTTTACGTTTAAGGCTTCTGTCTAGCAAATGTTCAACAGTACCTGAGTTGATTTCAGTGATGTCAACAATAAGAATGAGTAATAATAGACAAGGTGAGCCACCCGTCAAGCGACCACGACTCCGTACCGGCCGAGAAGATAATATAACGTGCTTCCGATGCGGACTGCTAGGCCACACGCAATCTAGATGTACTTCAGATAAGGTAAAGGAACCTAATTCTTTATTAACTAACAATTATGAAAATAACTTTCAAGATAGACCTAAAAATATATGTAATTATTGCAAGAGACCCGGCCACTCCGAAAGTATCTGCTTTAAGAAGGCTAATGATAATCCTAAAAATGTTAATCTGGCTGGGGTACTGTCAACAATTTCAACCCCGATGAAGATTACAATAAATCATAAAGAATATATAGCACTGTTTGATAGTGGAGCTGATCATTCGTTAGTACAAAGATCACTCAGCTCATCTTTGCCCGGAAGGCGCGAACACTGCACCTTAATTTTAAAAGGACTGGGAATGGGTGTACCAGTAATTTCCTATCAACGTATTGTTGTGACATGTGAGATATGCAACATATTTCTTGAAATTAGCTTCCATATAGTAGAAGACCACGAAATTCCTTGCGAGCTTCTAATTGGGTCTGATTTAGTCAAGACCCCTGGTCTTAGCATACACATTAATATCAATGGCGCATCAATAATGAGGACGTCCCAAGTTATGATGTGTGAGAGTGTATGTGAGAAAGATTTTGTAAATAGTTTGGATACTGATTTAAGAGACGAAAAAGAAATCGCAGCTCTAAAACGTGTATTAAATCGAAATAAATATGCATTTACCATCGGAATTCCGAAGACTAAAGTGACAACCGGTTGTTTAGAAATTCAACTAAAGGATAATTTGAAAGTAGTTTCACGTAGACCATATAGGATGGCAGCTATAGAACGAGATAAGATTAAAACTATAATCGCCGACCTCATTAATAATGGTATCGTTCGCGAAAGTACATCTGAATTTTCAAGTCCGGTGATACTAGTAAAAAAGAAGAATGGTGACGATAGGATGTGTATCGATTATAGAGAATTAAATAGTAATACAGTGCCAATAAAGTTTCCACTACCTATAATATCGGATCAAATTGATAAACTAGCAGATGCTAATTATTTTATTTGTTTGGACATGACACAAGGCTTTCATCAAATACCAATTAAAGAACAGTCGATCCATAAAACAGCTTTTATCACACCAGATGGTTTATTTGAATATATAATGATGCCGTTTGGCTTGATGAATGCACCTGCGGTTTACCAGAGAGCAATAATGACAGCTTTACGTCCTTACCTTAACGAAATTCTAATCTATATGGATGATGTTCTTATAAAATGTAAAACTTTTAGTGAGGGATTATTAATGTTAGACAAAGTTCTAGTGGCTTTAAGAAAAGCTGGGTTTTCTGTAAATCCCAAAAAATGTAAATTCTTCAAGCAATCTGTCGAATATCTTGGCAATGTCGTCTCCAATGGTACAGTCAGTCCAAGTCCTAAAAAAATTGAAGCATTGGAGAAATCACCAGTACCTCGTACTGTCAAACAAGTACGTCAATTTTGCGGATTAGCCAGTTACTTTAGGCGATTTATTCCTTCATTTTCGGAGCGTATGATTCCTCTTTACAACCTAACAAAAAAGGATGCGAAATTTTCATGGACTGCCGAATGTGAAAACGCTAGACTAGATGTTATTCGTAGATTGACCTCCACTCCTATCCTTATGATATTTCAGGATTGTTTACCTATTGAATTGCACACTGATGCGAGTAGTACTGGACTGGGGGCGGTTCTTATTCAAAAAAAGGATGAACGACAACACGTGGTAGCGTATATGAGTATGAGGACAACGAAACCAGAAAGTAACTATCACTCATACGAGTTAGAAACCCTTGCTATCGTTCGTGCCGTTAAACACTTTCGTCAATATTTGTACGGCAGGTCCTTTACAATAGTAACTGACTGTAATGCCATTAAGTCTTCTTTGCAAAAACACGAATTATTACCACGAATACATAGGTGGTTAGCATACCTTCAGCACTATGATTTTAAAATAGAATATCGACAAGGGACGAGAATGAAACACGCGGACTTCTTTAGCCGTAACCCTGTAGCGTGTATTAATATATTAAATAGCACTGACTCATGGCTAAAAGTAGAACAAAGGCGAGATTCAGAACTGTCGAGTATTATTAAAAAACTAGAACGAGGCGAAAATATAGACGTTTATCGATTACATGATCTTGTATTACAGCGTAAACATATTGACAAAGAACCCGGATGTAATTCTTGGAAAAAGGTAGTGCCTAAAACATATCAATGGAGTATAATAAATGCTTTCCATACATCTCTTAAGCATTTCGGGTGGGAGAAGACTCTTTCAAAACTGCGAGAACAATATTGGTTCCCTGAAATGACTCGAACTGTACGACAATTTGTTGATAATTGTGTCATCTGCAAAACGAGTAAAGGTTCTTCAGGAGCAAAACAAATTCAAATGCACCCTATACCAAAAGAACCCATTCCATTTAATACCATTCATATGGATATGACTGGCAAGTTAACTATGCGCAATAATAAACACGAGTATGTTGTCGTTATTATAGATGCTTACACTAAGTACACCATGTTGAGTTATGCTACAGATAAAACAACAAATTCTGTTCTTTCTGCACTCAAAAGAGTTGTTAGTCTATTTGGAGCTCCAAAACAAATAATTAGTGATCAAGATACGGCATTTAAGTCTGAATTCGAAATATATTGCAAAGAACAAAATATATATCAACATTTTATAGCACCAGGTGTCAGCCGCGCAAACGGTCAAGTAGAGCGTATGATGACAGTTGTGAAAAACGGTCTTACAATGATACGCAACTACGAACAAAGTAATTGGAAAACTGGCCTCGATGCTTTGCAACTAGCTATCAATTGTACTAAACATAAGACGACAGGAGTAAGTCCTCTTAAAGCACTCACAGGAAGACAATGCCCAGTTCCTATTGAGTTGATATCACTTATAGATGAGACGAATTGTACAGTGGATCGTAATCAACTAGATAATTACATTAGCAACCGAATTAAAGTAAAAGGTAAAAACGATAAAGAACGATCAGACGTAGGAAAAGCCCAAGTGAAGAGTTTTAAGAAAAGCGATATTGTTTTATTCAAAACTAACCCTAGAGCTCGAATTGGGCTTGATCTAAAGTATCCTGATGCTTACGAAGTCCATAAAATTTTACCACACGATCGATATCTAATAAAGAAAGTTATTGGTAGGGGTAGACCAAAAAAGGTTGCTCATGATCAACTACGCCTTGCCCCTACACCTGGAATTTGTGATAATATGAACTCCGTGTCGGCGGATATATAAGAGTGCTGAGACGCCGTTAATTGTCCATAACAATCAGGTTGGTGCCATTGTATGTATTTCATTCACAGGATTTTGTCAATATAAAGATAAGAGTGAATATATCAATAATGGTCGGTATTTATCTATATCATCGACGTTAGTCTCAATGTGTGTATTTGTGTAGTTTGATTGAGGACAGGGGCCTCCTAACTAATTTGGTATCTGGTTGAGGACAGGGGCCTCCCAGAGATGTTTTTTTTAGTTGATGGTAATCTCAGTTGAGGACAGGGGCCTCCTGAGTTTAAACACTGGTTTGACGCCTGGTTGAGGACAGGGGCCTCCCAGAATAGTTTTTTAATTTAATAGTAAATTTTAGATTCTACTTGAGGACAGGGGCCTCGTAGACGTTAATTAAAACGCAAGTGATTCCTTGTTTTGAAAACTGGAAAAGACAAGATATGACCATTTCGATATAGAGTCTACTTTCCAACTTTTATTTTCAGGGCATGCCGGGTGCGGCCTGCTGCAGAATGGCCGTGTCGGCGCGTTAGTGTCTCAATATTAAACGTGGTACTTCCGTTTCTATATCAACCAACGCCGGCGCAAGAACAGCTGTCAAATGCAATGTCTCTGATTGGTTGCTTCACCGGAAGCCACGGATGTCATCGCTACTAATTCAACAAATTATAATTTAGAAAACAAGAAGAAGGTTTTTTGACTTCGCGAAAAAAACACATGTTTTTTTAGTTGGTTGAAGGAACGGCCATTAATAAGATAACACGAGTGAATATAAGTGTAAATGTTTTGATTTGCTGTTAGCTTTTCTGTGGTTAATTATAAATGCTTTGATTTGCTTTTTTTGTAATAAGTTGTTAACTTTCCGTGGTGATTAATTATAAATAGTGTTCTTAGATCAAATCAGATATTTTATTTTAATTGAAAGTATTTTCCTACATTATCATGGACGGGGGCGAAATACAAGAGGAATCGGCAAACGAGATACCGGAGAGGTCGCCATCGCCGATTCTTCCCGGGCCGAGACAAAACTATGATATACACATAGTGTTAAATGGAAAGATATCACTTACGGGAACTGTTTTTTTTTTTCTTTATTAATAATTTAAAAAGTTCGTTTGTTTTGCAGCACTCTCGACTGGAGGAACCTGGGGCCTTATTCCGAGTTTGCAACCGCTAATCACGACAAGACGTTGCGCAAACTATAAATATGGAAATATAAGCTCTATTCCAATGGTTATATAGTATGTATTAGGTTGGCTAAAATAATGCCGCCATCTTGAAGTACACGAATTCTTCGCAAGTTTGAACATCTTAAGAGCATTGGAATTTCAACTTTATAATTAACAGGATAGAACTTATATTTCAATACCCGTACTTTACGCAAAATGCGCGACGGTGAACGTGTCAAAACTCGGAATAAAGCCCCTTGAATAGAAAGTACAGGAGGTCAGTACTATTCTTTTAGGTGTGTCTGTCAGTGAATTCGCGTAGAGTAGAATCTCTGGCCACATTCTTGTAGAAATAAAGTTACACATACATACATACATACATATCATCACGGGTGCCTTACGGTGCCCAAGACCGCCTAGACGGCCCCAGGGTACCCAGCGGAGGGGTTTTAATCCCACCTCGTTGTGGCCGATGGTATGAGTCTACACCGAACAAGTGGCTAGCTCGTCGCGATATTTTTAATAGACTCAATAACCCAGAATAGAATCTATAAACAGTTTCACAAATTGGTATAGTGAGACCAGGACCGGCAGCTTAACGTACTCTCCGAGGCACTATAGTGGCGTTGTCAAACCAATGTATATATTTTTTTTAATTAAAAACTCATTGGTACTCACCGGGATTCGAACCAGTGTTTTTAAGTCAAAGGTCTAACCAACTCGGCCACCACGTATATAAATTATATTTTAAATTTAGAATATAATGATTTGAAAATATACACATAGTGTTAAACGGAAAGATATCACTGATAAATAATAAAGATGTAACAGTTTTTTTTTTTTTTTTTTTTAATTTATCCATAGAAGTTCGTTTGTCTTGCAGCACTCTCGACTGGAGGAAACTTGAATAGAAAGTACAAAAGGTTGGTAATATTCTTTTAGGTGTGGCCGTCAGTGAATTCGCGTAAAGTAGAATCTGTGGCCACATTCTGTTTCTTGTAGAAATAAAGTTAAATTTTCAAAATAACGAAATCCTTTATGTTCGAGTACAATGGTCATGACAACTTTTAAGCCAATACAAATAATATAAATAAATACCATCACGGGTGCCTATTTGGCTCCCGAGAACCGTTTAAACAGCCTCATACCCAGCGGAGGGATAAACCCGTCCTCATTTCGCCGATGGTATTTGGAGGCAACACCTAACAAGTGGCGAGCTTGTTGCGGTGTTTATGATGAAATAGCCTCGTTGTATAAAGCAGTCACCCATCCCAGGCCGGCCTTGTTGTCATCTGCTTAACCTTGTTATCAGTTGCGCAGTGACTTAACCACTAGGCTGGGGCCGCTTTTTAAAACAAAGTGTAGGAAAGAATTAAAGTTTTATCAATAAGGTTTTAAGGTTTTTATGATAAGTAAAATTACCGAAAGAGAAAACAATAAGGGTTTTCTAAATAAGGGATTAAATATTTATTATTTACAGAATTTAATCTCTACATTAAATTTTATATTTATAAATGAGCAAAAATAAGGAATCACAAATATATTAAGAAGCAAGGGGAAAAGCAAAGCAAGAGATTTTTAAAACGTAACGTAAAGATAAATATTTTAGTACTTTTAACGTGTGTTATGTATCAGAAATTTGAGTCTATTCCCAGGGTCGCTGAGGGTAATCGGAAAAATTAAAATGTTCGGGAAGAATTTGAAAATTATAGATCGCTGGTTATTCTCTTATTTTGCTGAATTTTCCCATACAAGAGAATAGACTGCATTACTTATATTGTTAGATTTTGAAAGTTTTTCATTATTTTCACAAGTTTGCGATAAGAAACAGAGTATGGCTTCAGATTCTATTTGTGATAATAAATTATGTGATAGTACCACTTCTTCTCCATTTGTTTTAGTCTATTCCATGCAAAATATTATCTCCGCACATCGAGTAGTAAGATATTTGATTTCTAGTACTATCCATGAATGTTATCTCCGCACATCGAGTAGTAAGATATTTGATTTCTAGTACTATCCATGAATGTTATCTCCGCACATCGAGTAGTAAGATATTTGATTTCTAGTACTATCCACGAATGTTATCTCCGCAAATCGAGTAGTAAGATATTTGATTTCTAGTACTATCCATGAATGTTATCTCCGCACATCGAGTAGTAAGATATTTGATTTCTAGTACTATCCATGAATGTTATCTCCGCACATCGAGTAGTAAGATATTTGATTTCTAGTACTATCCATGAATGTTATCTCCGCACATCGAGTAGTAAGATATTTGATTTCTAGTACTATCCATGAATGTTATCTCCGCACATCGAGTAGTAAGATATTTGATTGCTAGTGCTATCCATGAATGTCATCACTGCACATTGAGTAGTAAGATATTTGATTTCTAGTACTATCCATGAATGTTATTTCCGCACATCGAGTAGTAAGATATTTGATTTCTAGTACTATCCATGAATGTTACTCGTATCTCCGCACATCGAGCAGTAAGATATTTGATTGCTAGTGCTATCCATGAATGTCATCACTGCACATTGAGTAGTAAGATATTTGATTGGTAATGCTATTCATGAGTTGTTGTCTAAGGGTCACCTTCAAAGGATTTCCTAGCACCGTCACTGCAGGCTTGTCGAATAAACTCGTCTACAAGTTTTTTCCGAACTTTGTTGTCCTCTTTGTCTGACATTCTCATCCGACTAATAAAGTTTTTTTGAATAATAATCATCCTATATAAGTTATACGTGTTTATATATGTTTATATAAGTACTAGCTTCTGCTAGCTCGTCAGCCTGGGTTTGTATGTTTTTTAATATATTTATTTTAATGAAGCACGGCGTGTGACTTTGTATTTGTCTGATCGTAAGCAGATCTACAAAGCCCTTAAATAGGGTCGATCGATACATTGTTGTTTAACAATATTGATCACTCCTACTATGCCGGCTAAATGATGCGGTTAGAAATAAGCGGCGACAAAGTTTTTTTTTTCATTACGAGTCTATTTTAATATCCTCGCTGCTTTAGCGTCAAAGCAATCGCTCGTTTCGTAACCACTCCATGAAAGGAGACTACCACCTCGAAAGAAATCGATGCAGTGGTTTCCGGAAAGCTGGTGAACCCATAGATTAAAACCGAAATATGACTAGGTCATTTGTCGCTGCCCGTTTCGTAACTGCATTATTTAGCGGGCATAGTGGGAGCGATCATTATTGTTAAAGATTGATCGACCCCATTCATGGATTGCTTATCACCATGTAGGTACAAAGTCACATGCCGCGTTCTAATAAAAAAAATGCCTACAAAGGTTAACTACTGCCTAGAAGTAGTGTCTTTTTTTTAGCTACAAAAATATGCGTAAGAGACAACTTTGGGTTTGTACCTTCCATAACTAAAGTCTTGAATGTTCATAAGCCCAGTAATTTTCTATAAGTAACCGAACAATTTTTCGTACCATAATTTCAAAAAAATAATCCGCAATCACAATTCCTGACACATTATAAAACCCGTTCACTTCTATTAGAGACGCAAATTCACACCCTATAGCCCATAATTTTGCTTCCAAAATTGTATTTCAAACACAAAGGAAAATGTATCCTATATCTTTGGGTTAAGCTACAAATTTCTTTGAATAGGATAGGGTTGAGTTAGAAAATAGACATTGATGCATTGTCCAATCAGTTAGTTAGGTAATAGAGTTGTTTGTTACAACCCTAGCTGGCCTGATAAGGTATCTATACGCTAGGTTTGTTTAAGTGGTATAGCTAGGAATAGCTATTTGTTCTATTGAGACGTTAATAGACATTATAATAATATGAAGGATTACACAAGTGGCCGAGTTGGTTAGACCTTGGTCCCTGGTTCATACCCCGGTATGTACCAATGAGTTTTTAATCCAAAAATAGCCTAAAGCTTAGTTTGTGACCAGGACAATTTGTGTAAAAAAATGCCCTAGATTTTCTATAAAAAAAAAACTCATGTACATATAAGTAAAAATTAAAAAACCTATAAGTAAATTAAAAATAATAAAAAAACATTTTACAACACCACTATAGTATATGCCTCGGAGAGCATTGTTCAGACATATTCACATAATATCACCAATAGAAAAGCTGTGGTGTGGTACTGCAGTGGACTGTATTCAATTAAAACACCATTTTGTTGGCACACAGATGAATTTACTCAACTTCACATAAATTTAAATTAGTTAATAATGGCCGAATCCAAGTTCAAAGAGTTGACTAAAAAACGAGGAACTGTAAAAGCCAAGTTAACCTTATTTAATACCTACTTAACAAACCTTCAAAATTTAAAAGATATATCTGAATGAGAAATAACAGAACTTGAAGCTCGTTTAGATAGATTTATTCATACATATGATGAATTTGACGAATTTCAGGGAGAAATGGAATTAATATCTGAACAACCGGAGACATTATATGGGGAAAGGCAGATATTTGAAAACCAATATTATGCTTTGTTAGGTATGGCAAAGAATATAATTAAACAACAAAATAAGAAAACTTCAAAGGATTTGGAGGTAAGTTCAGATGCATCTACTGTAGTGTCACTAAATAATAATCAACATTTAATTCGTTTACCTAAAATTGACCTACCTAAATTTAACGGTTGCTATCAATATTGGCTCGAGTACAGAGATACATTTTTATTGTTAATTCATAATAATAATTCTGTAGATAAAATTAATAAATTTCATTATTTACGCGCCTCATTACAGGGCAGCGCGGCCTTAGTAATCAAGTCTCTTGATTTCAAGGCAGATAACTACCAGTCTGCGTGGTCGTTGCTATGCGACAGATTTGACAATAAACGCCTACTTGTAAACAATCACGTCCAGGCTCCCTTCAACGTGAACTCCATACAGAAGGAATCCAGTAAGGGCTTGCGTAGACTGGTCGATGTTACAAATAAAAACTTACAGGCCTTAGCCACTTCAGCCTGTCACGCACTGGGATACACTAATAATATATCTTATGGCATCTAAATTGGATAGCGTTACTAATGGTCAATGGGAAGAATACAGAAACAACTTGTCAGCTCCACCTTTACTGTCAAACTTTACGACTTTCATGAACAATCGCGCAGACCTACTGGAAACCCTCGAGGAATCCAGAGGTAATCGCCCAAAACCAGAGTCCACCCCCCACAAGTTAAGTGATGTTGTTACTACCGGTAAAAGTCTAAGCTGCCCATTGTGTAGTGACCCACATTTTATTTACAAGTGTGAAACCTTTAGAAGTTTGCCAGTCCTCCTGCGTACAGCAAAGGCAAAACAATTTAACCTTTGTATGAATTGCCTACGTCCAGGTCACCATGTACCTACTTGTAAATTAGGTCATTGTAAATATTGTAAAATTAAACATAATACTTTGTTACACGAAGAACCCACGCTTTCTTCAAATTATGAACATATTAATAATACAGATAATATAGCTTTAAATTCAATTTTTCAGTCTTGTCACATTTTGCTTTCTACGGCACTGGTGAAGGTGTTGGATGGCAGTGGCAGACCACATCCAGCCAGACTGCTGCTCGATAACGGCAGCACGGCTAACATTGTAACAGCGAGGCTTTGCAGTAAACTTAACTTACGCACTCGCCATGCACACTCTCAGGTAACTGGTATCAATAGTCAGGCATCAAGTAGTCATCGATCATGCTCTCTTACGATAGGGTCTTATCACGACGACTATAAGGTGAACATTGATTGTTTCGTCATGAATGAAATTACTGCATTGTTACCTACCACTTTAATAAATAAAAACAGTCTGAACCTTCCTAGTTCAGTTACCTTAGCAGATCCAACCTTCCACGTACCGTCCTCCATCGACATACTAGTTGGAGCAGACATTTTCTGGAGCGTTGTTGGATCTCAACGTATACATTTAGGTAAAAACTTACCGTATTTAATTCAGTCTAGATTTGGATGGCTTATTTCGGGTAGCATAAACAAGACCACGAATAACATCCACTTATGCATGCTTACACAAGAAAATCAGACTCTAATAGACTTGTCGAGATTCTGGGAGCTGGATACTATTCCTTCTAAGCATAATTATACGCAGGAAGAACAATTTTGCGAACGCAACTTTATGGATACAACAGAGCGTAACCCAGAGGGTCGTTTTGTGGTTTCTATTCCGTTAAGGGAGTCTCCTGAAACATTAGGGGATTCCTTTGATAAAGCGAAATGCAGATTTTATTCGTTAGAGCGTAAGTTTAATAAAGAGCCTTCATTTAAACAACTTTATTTTGATTTTATTAAAGAATATATTTCACTGGGACACATGAGTAAAAATATAAAAAATAATCTCAACCAGCATATATACTATTTACCTCATCATGGAGTGCTTCGAGAGTCCAGTTCTACGACTAAGTTGCGTACAGTATTTGATGCATCAGCCATCACTTCGTCAGGTAAATCATTTAACAACATACAGATGATCGGACCCACTGTGCAGGATCACATGTACTGTCAATCTTATTAAGGTTCCGTCAGCATAGGTATGTTATAACCGCAGACATAGAACAATTCTATCGTCAAATTCTTGTTCAGCCAGAGCAGCGTTCTCTGCAACAAATATTATGGAGGTTCGATTCCTCTCAACCTCTGAGAACCTATACTTTAAATACCGTTACATATGGCACGGCCTTGGCGCCATTCTTAGCCACTCGGTGCCTTGTAGAGTTAGCCAATCAAACTACCAATGATGCAGTCAAACAAGCGATTGCTCACGATTTCTATGTCGATGATTTCTTGTCAGGATCGGAGACAATTATCGATACAGTAAATATTTGTAAAAGCGTTATAAATACATTAGAGTCAGCCAAATTTCACTTAAGAAAATGGCAGTCCAATTCTTTAGAAATTTTACATCAAATCAATAAAATTAATCATAATTCAGATTTTGTTAATTTAAGCGCTAACGAATCCTGCAAAACATTAGGCATCATTTGGAAATGTTTTGAAGATACCTTTACATTCTCCATAAATATAATTCCTCAACATAAGGTAACAAAAAGACATATTTTGTCGACTGTAGCCCAAGTTTTTGATCCTTTAGGTCTTGTTTCCCCATGCATCGTTGAAGCAAAAATATTATTACAGCGATTATGGCGTTTAAAATGCGATTGGGATCAAGAAATCCCTGAGGACCTTAAGACTATTTGGGCTAACTTTGAAAATACATTGCCTATTTTAAATACAATTAAAATACCACGACACGTATTGTGTGACACTCCGGCTACAATCGAACTGCATATTTTTTCAGATGCGTCGGAAAGTGCTTACGGTACGTGTGCGTATATTCGGTCTATCAGCAGTTCAGACTTAACAATCAGTGTTCACTTTTTAGTATCGAAAAGTAAGGTAGCGCCTATAAAACAAACTACTATCCCACGTCTAGAGCTTTGTGGTGCTTTATTAGGAGCTAAACTGGGTACAAAAATAATAAGTTCCCTCACATGTAAATTTAATCAAATTATTTTTTGGTGTGATTCCACAGTCGTCTTGGGCTGGTTATCCAAGGTGCCATCTAATTTAAAGCCATTTATTCGTAACCGAGTGTGTGAAATCCAAGAAAACACTCTCAGTCATACATGGCGATATGTTCCTTCAAAATTAAATCCCGCTGATCTCGTGTCTCGCGGTGTGAATGCTAGTGGATTATGTAACTCTAGTTTGTGGTGGAACGGACCGCCGTTTTTAATGCGAACTGAATCCCATTGGCCTTCAGCCCCTAACACGCATAGTTCAGTTACATCTGAAATAATACATCAATTTCATATACAGAGCATTGATCAGAGCAACTTGCTATCTGCGTTAATATCAGTTACTTCAGACTTTGCAAAACTACAACGCGTCGTAGCGTACTTACTAAGATTCATACATAATTGCCGTCATAAATCTACAAAAGAAATCGGATTACTTAAAACATTCGAGTTAAATCGTTCTCTTAATTTACTTTTATTTATTTCACAACAAAAATCTTTTTCTACTGAGCACGGCATACTTAAATTAGGAAAATGTTTGCCTAATAAAAATCATCTTATTTCTTTATCTCCTTTTATAGATTCCTAAATCGTACGAAGGGCGTTCAACACAATTTGTCCGCTCCCGGTGCAAGCAGAATGAATCTTGAAGACACTTCAACGCCGGGGAGTATGTTCAGACATATTCACATTTGGCACTGAGCCAAACTTATTTGCTTCTTGCTCGGAGCCTTGATCTACGTGCGCCTACCCGACACATTTGCTTTTTATTAATATAACATATTTGTCTCGTCATGTATACGTTTTTATTCTTGTAGTTAATTAACTAATTTAAATTTATGTGAAGTTGAGTAAATTCATCTGTGTGCCAACAAAATGGTGTTTTAATTGAATACAGTCCACTGCAGTACCACACCACAGCTTTTCTAAGCATGTTAAGGCGTAGTTCTAGTTTCACTATACCAACTTGTAAAACTATTTATAGATGGGTTATTGAGTATATCCAAACACCACGACGAGCTAACCTCTTGTTCAGTGGAAACTCAGGGTGTCAAGATGGGAATGAAACCTCTCCGCTGGGTACCCTGAGGCCATCCAGACGGCTTTGGTGATGGTACAGAAAGAATCATTTATTCATTCTTACTAAATAATATCATAAGAAGGTTTTTTTTTTTAACTTGTTTAAGGACACTGCATTCGTAATCGCGACGCTCTATAAGTTTTCCATATAAAATGAGCTTTTGAACTTCCAGTAATACTCGATTACTGTTTGTCGCAGAATTAAAATAATATTTTTGTCAGTTATTATATTTATTAATCTTCCTGTGATGGGTTTTTTTTCGAAATCAGAAAAAAAATCTTAATATTATAATACAAAAATATTAGCCAGAACAAATTAAACTTCGACTAACAGCCAAGTTGTAATATTGGAAGCAAGTTTGTATGGGTGTCAACACGATTGCAGAGCCCTTAATGGAACAAAACTGAATATTTGCGGGTGAATACAAAATAACTGTTATAGCTAGACCTTGGTATAACAAGAACGCCGCGTTAATACGGTCTCCATTTTCATGAGCGTTTCGTTTTAAAAATCTATGCAAATTTCTTCAGCCTTATTAAAATTGTATGTAATCTCGGCAAGTAACGTCAGCAGAAAAGACGCGTTTAGAAATTTATTTCTAGTGTTTTCCTAACTCACCCATTTCGTATTCGCATCATTTAGCCGGCATAGTGGGAGCGATCAGTTTTATTTAATAACAATTATTGATCGACCCCATTCATGGACTTTGTAGGTCATGCCATGCTCCAATAAAAAAACTTGCGCTAACACCGCAACCAGCAGCGGGGTGATTACGCAAACAACGCTAAGCTAAACTTTAGTCGATATGATGCAATTCTGACGTAATGCAACCCAGGTGACATTGAAATTTAAAAAAAAAAAATTTACTCATAAAACAAACTTGCAAAGGAAATTGCCCAAATTATTTAGAGAAATGGGCCATCATTGTGTTAATTAAATATATATATATATATATAAGCTTTATATCCTGAGAAAGAAATTAATAAAATAAAAAAGTTCTTGAACTATATCCGCCTTCAAACCAAAACAGAGAGTGTTTTTTATATTATTCATACAGAGCACTGACAGCATTTTCTTTTTATAGAACACTCTCGTAATAGATATATATATAAGTACTGTAATTATTTAGATTGTAAGTATTTTATATAATATTCAGTATATTATATACTTAGTTACTGTATCTCACTTATTAACTGCATTGATTATCCCGAAGCTTTGACTGGTAGAGAATGCCTAGCGGTATTAAATCCGCCTTTGTATTTTATTTACAATAAATATTTAAATAGATAAATATACTAAATTGGACAAACACCGTAGACCATGTTATCTCATACACATACCTTATGCCTGTTTTGCAGCAGAATCTGACGCTATATTGAAAACTAGCTGTGCTCGCGACTTCGTCCGCGTAGAATAGTTATTTTTTTATCATACAAACTTTCATCCCCTATTTTATCCCCTTGAAGGTAGAATTTATCAAAATCTTTTCTTAGCGGATGCCTACGTCATAACATCTACCTGCATGCCTTAATTTCAGCCCGATCAGTCCAGTGGTTTGGGCTTTGCGTTGATAGATCACTATGTCAGTCAGTCACCTTTGAATTACATATATTTAGATTAGAAAATACAACCATTTATCTAATTCGTTCGTTTTCATCCCATTTGTCGTTGAAACTTTGGGTCCTAGGTCTAAGGCAGCTAAAAATCTTTTATTTTATTTAGGTAAAAAGATTAAAGTAAAATGTGGAGACTTTAAGACCAGTTTCCTCTTGGGGCAAAAGGTTTCCGTGCCTATTCAACGTGGCAACGTTGCGAGCGTCATAGGTACCTTTTGTTCCTAATTATAGGTTATATTTTTATTATAGACTATTATATTTTATTTTTGAAACAAATTAAATGGCAAATTATAATACCTTATAACTGTCAATGTTTTACTACATATTTTTATTTTACTCTTTTAAGCATGTAAATGCTTGATATTTTTTTTTAAATAAACTTATTTTTATTTAATTTATTCCATTTTATTAAGAAATAATTTTATATGCCTCATATTGAATTAATGGTTAATGATAATCCATCCCCCGAAACCATATAAATTTACTTAAAATGTACTACTTTGTAATAGTTATTACAAAAAATGCTCTAAAAAGCTTGTCAAAAAGACCCAGCCCCAAAAACCAAAAAGACCCAGCCCCAAAAACCAAAAAGACCCAGCCCCAAAAACCAAAATATAAAGTCTGGGTCCAGTGGTGGATTTAGCGATGCCAAACGGCGGTTTTGTACGGTAATTTCATGCCTTTAGACAAAATGATCAGATGAACGGTAATTTAACGTGTGGTACGGTAATTAAGGTAGTTTTTTTTTTATTAAATAAAAAAAATTAAAAAAAACCATCACGGGTGCCTATTTGGCTCCCGAGAACCGTTTAAACGGCCTCAGGGTCCCAGCGGAGGGATTAACCCATCCTCATTTCGCCGATGGTATTCGGAGGCAACACCTAACAAGTGGCGAGCTTGTTGCGGTGTTTATGATGAAATAGCCTCGTTGTATAAAGCGGTCACCCATCCCAGGCCGGCTTTGTTGTCATCTGCTTAACCTTGTTATCAGTTGCGCAGTGACTTAACCACTAGGCTGGGGCCGTTTTTTTTTGTTTATCAATAATTCAGGCAACACTGCCTAGGCCCCCAGAATCATCAAAATGCAAAAAGTCTTGGAGGGGCTTAATGGTTATGCCCCTTAAGGCATAAATGAAATCCCGAATCCGTCCTTGTTTACCACAGAGCCAGATGCCGTGCTCCAATAACACATATAAACACAAAATAAAAATCAACTGCGAAGTTTTTTGGGTAAATGTTTTTATTATTATTAGACTTGTAATAATAATATTATTATTATAAGTAAATGCAAAAGTAATACATAAGTTTATTATGAATAGAAGAACAATTTTACAAGTAGCTCTTGCAGTAAAATAAAAAAATAAAAAACACTTGAAATCTCCCGGTTTGAGAACGGCGAAGTTTTCTTTCTACTACATTTTGAAATAAGAATAAAATTGTTCGAAATTGTGGCGCGGAGTTAGTTGAAAAATTTTCAAAATGTTATTTTGTACGTTGCGTGTTGTTTAGATAACAAATATATTTATTTACTAAAACATATATACTTATCATCACGGGTGCCTTACGGCGCCCGAGACCGCCTAGACGGCTTCAGGGTACCCAGCAGAGGGGTTTATAATCCCACCTCGTCGTAGCCGATGGTATGAATCTACACCGATCAAGTTGCTAGCTCGTCGCGATGTTTTTGAATAGACTCAATATACCCATCCATCTATAAACAGTTTCACAAGTTGGTATAGTGAAACCGGGACCGACACCTTAACGTGCTCTCCGAGGCACTATAGTGGTGTTGTCAAACAAATGTACATATTTTTTTTAATTAAAAACTCATTGGTACACACCGGGATTCGAACCAGGGACCTAAGTGTTTTTAAGACCAAGGTCTAACCAACTCGGCCACCACGTATATAAAATATACCTGCCTATAAAAATAATTAATTACAATATTAAAAATTTTGAAAATGTGACAATGGGCGTATGGTACTAAGGAAGTGTCCTTAGTACCATACGCCCGGCGATACCCCGTTGTATAGCAATGCTGATCCTCTGAACGAGGTACTCCTTGCTCAGAGCATCACCAGTAGAATTAAAATAATAACAATAGTGGAATCTATCAATGTTGTCAAACAACAGTATTGGTTAAGAGGAGCGACTGATCCCATACGACTTCAGTCTTTGGTCTTAACTGTTACCCACCTGATAGAAAGCAGACCTACATATCCATGAATGTAGACAATATATTTTATGAATTATAGGCATAGTTTATTTCATTTTGACTGTTTGTTGTTTTCATTGTTGGACTTTACATTCCACTTACCTCCAGGTGGGTGCAGAGTTAGGTACATGTCGCGCTCTAGTTACTCCATCTAGCTTTTGAATTAAATTAGTAAACATTAACCGCCTCCGTAGACTAGTGGTTGCGCCTTTGGCGTTGTATCCGGAGGTCATCGGTTCGATTCCCACTCAAGGCAAAATATAATAGTAGGTACGTTCTTTTCTGTACAGTTTGTCATGGTCTGAGTGTTTATAAAATATAATATGTATTATATCGTTGTTTCTAGTACACATAGTACAAGCCTAGAGCTTAGTTTGTTACCAGAGCAATATTTGTAAATTGTTCTACATATTATTATTATTTAAAAACAAACAGTTATATTGCAATCGGTACACGTTGCATATTCAAGGTACGTATTACCGCTGCTAGAAATGAAATCATTTCGCCGTGTTACCATTCCAAATAATATCCTTGGGGCTTACCGCTTTCTGTTACATACTTAGTTAACCACTAGTGTTACTTATGACTCAAATTGTTACATTAAGAAGCCAGCCTAAAGTCGTATTTTTAATTAGACGAAGTAAACTGACAGCGGCTAATGTCATTTTGTGAAATAATGTTGCCATGTTAAATGTAATAGTGATGCGTTCTGTTTTCGTTCAATCACAGGAATTAATGATTATATGAATGAGTACATCGTTAATCTTATCTTACTATACGAAAAAAGGAACTATTTATATTTTTATTTTACTGTATAAAAGCAGGTCGATATCTACTGGTATGAATCGCTGCCTACAATGTCTTGGACTAAACCAAGAATACAAGAGTGGCTAACGAGCAAAAATATCCCATTCGAGGCAAAAATGGTTAAAGCTACTCTTATAGACATTGTACGGCAGCACAAACAAGAACACTGCTACAAGTATGCTGTGGACGAGATGGCAGCGGAGCATGGTATTTTACGTCTGCCCCCATACCACTGTGAGTTTAATCCCATTGAGCTGGTTTGGGCGCAGGCTAAAGGATATGTTGTAAGAAATAACAAAATGTTAAAAATGACAGAAGTAAATAATCTTTTCGATAAAGGACTTAAACCTGTAACTGCTGAAAAATGGAGTAGCTGCGTGGCTCATATAATAAAAGAAGAAGACAAAATGTATAATCTCGACCACATGATCGTCAGTGTTTCAGACAGGTAAATAATTAATGTCACCGACAGCGACAGTTATGATTTTATGTCTGATGACGATGAATAAAAACAATTGTAGGTAATAAGCGTATTTTTTTATTTTCATTATCATTACACTGCACGTAAGGAGAGGCCATAGCCTCACCACTGTCCTATTGGATGTTGAAGTCTTCGAAGAATTAATCATCTCAGACTTGCAGGTTTCCTCACGATGTTTTCCTTCACCGTTAGAGCACTCGGTAAACGTAGGTACTATACGTAGTCGTCGAAAAGTACGAAAACTCATTGGTACCTACATAGCACGACTAGGATTGGAACCCGGTACCCTATATTCCGACGTTCTAACCACTCACTAGGCTACCGACGCTATAAAGTAGCATGATGATAATAATTATAATATGATTGTTTCAATCATTCACTTTATCACAACACTATTTTTGTTTCATCAAAACCTGACAACCCAGTAAACGTCAGGTGACTTCGTCTAATTAAAAATACGACTTTAGGTGGGCAATTCTCGCGCTTTCGACATTCATCTCGATTCGATATATTTGAACGAAAGTAAGTTTGAGTGACATATTATGTCATTTTTCGTTCCAAAATATCGAACATTAAACGAAATATATAATAAATATTAATTAATTAATAATAAATATATAAATATTGAACGAAAAATGACAATTATTATGTCATTTTTTGTTCAAAAATATCAAACATTAAACGAAAAAAATAATAAATATTAATTAATAATAATAAATATATAAATATTGAACGAAAAATGACATAATTATTATGTCATTTTTCGTTCAAAAATATAGAACATTAAGCGAATAAATAATAAATATTAATTAATTAATAATACTAATTTATATAGGTTAAAAATAATTATAGTGTGAGTCGGTTGTCGCATCCAGAGTGCCGAGAATACTTGCTGCATTTCCCCGCTGGACCTCTAAAGCTATTCTTTGGACAAAGAATGCCTTGGACTCTTGGCTTCCGGATATGTTGCTTAATAGGTTACCGATTTTTTTAGCAAAAGCCTTTGCGTCCGGTGACCAAGAGCCCATGGTCTCCACCGCAAATGCCAAAAACTCGAAATGGTCATTGTGAGCAGAATATTTAGCTTTTTTAATATTCTCGGCACTGATGGCAGCGGCACCGGCTCCTACAGAGGTAGAGCTAATGTGGCTGGAGGCAAAGGTGTCAGAACATGTTGCGTCCCAGACGAGGGCCCGGCCCCGATACCAAGGCAATAGTGTCATGCCATCAGGTCTCAGGTTAGTATCGTTACATAGGCCGGAAGGCTCTAGCATGCTTGGAAAACTTACAGATGCTAAAGCCTTCTTGATGACATTATTAATGGCTCTATGTCTTGACCACCGACCAGCACTTCGACGACATGACAACCCATGGTGACCATAAGGATTTAATAATAAATATATCGAACATTAAAAATATCGAACATTAAACGAAATAAATAATAAATATTAATTAATTAATAATAAATATATAAATATTGAACGAAAAATGACATAACACACTTTAACCCCAATACGGAGCGCTGTGGCGATCCTTAAAGTTGCTGGGTCTAATAGAGTATCCAGATAGGGTGAGGGATAAGCTTCGAGCCAAGCCCCTGACTCTGGTTCCAAAGCTGCCAAGATCCTTGCATTGTCTATTTGAGAAGCAGAGTCATGGAGTTCTTGAAGAGATTTATTTATTAATGTAAGATCCCATGCAGTTTGTAATGAAGGTAAAGAAGGGGTATCCATCTAATTCGAAGTCGTCTTCCAACGTTGCACAGCATCTGCTTGATAGCTGACCTCGAAGCCCCCAAGGGACGGAGTAAGGATTCTACCCACGAGGTCGTAACTAGCGTAAACAGATGAGAGGAACGCCGGGAGTGCAATATCTGACGTACGACGAATACCAATGCCTCCTGATTTTATAGGAAGAGAGGCCTGTTGCCAGGAAGAAGAGCTAAGCGAAACATTAAGGAAAGATTCTATAGCATATTTAGTAGCATTATCTATTATTAGAAGCATGTCAGAATGAATCCAAAAGGGATAACAGCGTAGAAAATATAGCAATCTGGGAATGCAAAAACAAAATCTCAAAAGAAAAAGAGCAACATGTGGAGTAACATTTTGCAATCTTTCCGTAAAAAAAAAATGAATGTCGAAAGCGCGAGAATTGCCCACCTGGAATTGGATTCGCGAATTTGGGCGTGAGCATGCTGAGTGTTAGTAGCTTGAAACCCCCCCAACCGGAGACGATGTTTTTTTTGTCATTGCTCACCTAAAATTGTGAGTATACAAACCCCCCCGAACCGGAGACGATGTTTTTTTTGTCATTGCTCACCTAAAATTGTGAGTATACAAACCCCCCCGAACCGGAGACGATGTTTTTTTTGTCATTGCTCACCTAAAATTGTGAGTATACAAACCCCCCCGAACCGGAGACGATGTTTTTTTTGTCATTGCTCACCTAAAATTGTGAGTATACAAACCCCCCCGAACCGGAGACGATGTTTTTTTTGTCATTGCTCACCTAAAATTGTGAGTATACAAACCCCCCCGAACCGGAGACGATGTTTTTTTTGTCATTGCTCACCTAAAATTGTGAGTATACAAACCCCCCCGAACCGGAGACGATGTTTTTTTTGTCATTGCTCACCTAAAATTGTGAGTATACAAACCCCCCCGAACCGGAGACGATGTTTTTTTTGTCATTGCTCACCTAAAATTGTGAGTATACAAACCTCCCCGAACCGGAGACGATGTTTTTTTTGTCATTGCTCACCTAAAATTGTGAGTATACAAACCCCCCCGAACCGGAGACGATGTTTTTTTGTCATTGCTCACCTAAAATTGTGAGTATACAAACCCCCCCGAACCGGAGACGATGTTTTTTTTGTCATTGCTCACCTAAAATTGTGAGTATACAAACCCCCCCGAACCGGAGACGATGTTGTTTTTGTCATTGCTCACCTAAAATTGTGAGTATACAAACCCCCCCGAACCGGAGACGATGTTTTTTTTGTCATTGCTCACCTAAAATTGTGAGTATACAAACCCCCCCGAACCGGAGACGATGTTTTTTTTGTCATTGCTCACATAAAATTGTGAGTATACAAACCCCCCCGAACCGGAGACGATGTTTTTTTTGTCATTGCTCACCTAAAATTGTGAGTATACAAATCCCCCCGAACCGGAGACGATGTTTTTTTTGTCATTGCTCACCTAAAATTGTGAGTATACAAACCCCCCCGAACCGGAGACGATGTTTTTTTTGTCATTGCTCACCTAAAATTTAGAGTATACAAACCCCCCCGAACCGGAGACGATGTTTTTTTTGTCATTGCTCACCTAAAATTGTGAGTATACAAACCCCCCCGAACCGGAGACGATGTTTTTTTTGTCATTGCTCACCTAAAATTGTGAGTATACAAACCCCCCCGAACCGGAGACGATGTTTTTTTTGTCATTGCTCACCTAAAATTGTGAGTATACAAATCCCCCCCCCCCCCCAGAGTGACTTTTGGCTAATATGAGTTTTTGCTGATCAAATCGAACAACTTTTTCCACGGAACCATGTGTCGCAAAAGAAAAAAAATGCCTTCTCCATACTGTTAAATTGTATTGTTAAAATTACCAATTTGTATGGAGAAGCCAACAATTTATTTCATTTGCGACACATGGTTTCGCGGGAAAAGTTGTTCGATTTGATCATTAGAACCTTATATTAGCCCAAAGTACATCCTTTCAAAGTCACAAGTATAATTACCCATGTCTATAGCTTACAAAATGTTTATATAATTTGACCGCCTCCTTAGAGCCAAAGGTGCAACCACTAGTGCCTTTAGCATTGTATCCGGGGGTCGTAGGTTCAATTCCCATCCATGGCAAAAAAAAACAAAAGAAAATAGTAGGTACCTATGTTTTTCTGTACAGTTTGACATGGTTTGGGTGTTTATAAAAATATAAAATGTATTATATCGTTGCTTCTGGTAGACATAGTACAAGCCTGGAGATTACTTTTTGACCAGATATTGTTTTGCAATATCCACCCCTGTAAAAATCCGAAGAAAAGTGTTTTAGTCAATTTGAATAAATATTCGCAAACTAATAAATCTCTATAAAAACGGCATGTGACATGAAAACAGAACGGTAACCAACTATAGCGCCTATTCATGGACTGCATAATCTTACCATCTCAGAGCATTCACATGTCGTGCTATTATTAAATAAAATAAATTAAATACCATCGCGGGTGCCTATTTGGCTCCCGAAAAACCGTTTAACGGCCTCAAGGTACCCAGCGAAGGCATTAACCCGTCCTCATTTCGCCGATGGTATTCGGAAGCAACACCTAACAAGTGGCGAGCTTGTTGCGGTGTTTATGATGAAATAGCCTTGTTGTATAAAGCGGTCACCTATCCCAGGTCTGGCCTTGTTGTCGTCTGCTTAAACCTTAATTGGGTGCTATTATAAAAAAAAATACCTTATCTCTGCGACAAAACGTTAAATATACGTTAAAATAGCAAAATGCCATTTAATAAAAAGTAAAATGATCAAAACGAAATATCTCGTTTCAATTGACAACACAAACAGCGCGTTCCGTTCCACCTTGCGCCCCGACAGTTTGTCGAGACGCCGCAAATTCTGCAAACGGAGCGTTCCAATATTTATTTAATAAATATTTTCCAGACGAGCCAATCAACTCGCGAGTTTTACTCGACTTACGTTAATGTGAGTAGAAATTATTTTATTTCTTCTGCCAATATTTGATTTTATAATTTAAATTTTAGGTAAGAGGTATCTCTATAACTTAGCTAGGCCGTCCGTCAAAAAAAACCGTCATGTTCCAGTTTTAGTCTATTGGTTCAGTGGACTTCAGCGGTTTTCAGGAGCATACTGCATTGATTTGTATATATATATATATCGAGGTGGAAGTCTTAGAGTGCGACTACGAAACCAACAGTTGATTTAACGATGAATACAATTATTGATTGACTTCATTCATGGACTTTGTAGGTCTGCTCACCACCAGATACAAATCACATTCCGTGCTCCAAAAAAAATTAAAAAAAAACAGCAAGCATGTTTTAAAAGAGAATCGTAATGCAAATTCGTTTTTATGAAAATAATAAAATCACGGATGTCTTACAGCGCCGAGACCGCCTCGACGGCCTCAGGGTACCGCCTCGACGGCCTCAGGGTACCGCCTCGACGGCCTCAGGGTACCGCCTAGACGGCGGAGGGGTTTCCCCATCCTCGTCGTAGCCGATTGTATAATCTACCTACACCGTGACGGCGACGTCGGCGACGAGACCACTTGTTAGTGGTCTCGTCCGCAGTTTGGATAAATTCATTAACCCATCTATAACCAGTTTCACAAGTTGGTATAGTGAAACTGGGACCGACACCTTAACGTGCTCTTCGAGGCACTATAGTGGTGTTTGTCTTTATTGCCGCCCATTTTGTAACCATATATTTTAGCCGGCATATATTACCGGTATTGAACGACCCAATTCATGGACTTATATCGGTCTGGATACGTTTAACAGGGATACAGAATAACGCGCAATTACCCCATGATCTCTTTCTCGGAATCCTATGATATTTTTTAATTAGAACACGTGACTTTGTATCTACCTGATGGTACGCAAACCTAAAAAATCCATTAATGGGGTTGTACAATACATTTTTGTTTAACAACGTTGATCACTCGCACTGTGCCGGTTGAATTATGCGATTACGGAATGGTCCACGACAAAGACAATTTTGCATTACGAATTTGCATTCAATAGCACACATAGACACCCACGGACACACATACAATAAAAACTATGTTTGACTAATAAAGAAATTAAAATCTAAATTGGTCAAAGTATTTAATTGTCTTCTTTACTTTGCGAGTGCTTGCTCGTTGGTAATTCATCCGCTTTAGCGCTGTCGCATTCCTCATACTCACTTGTAAATAATTTAATTATTGTATGTTATATGGTACTGTAACAGCCATTTTTGTGACTGTTACATTACCTACCTAACTATTTGGGAATACATTAAAACTATATTTATTTTTGAACTTGTTTTATTAAGTAGCCATCCAATATCATTTATATTTTATTCGTAACAAATTAATATGTATTTATTAATATATTTAAATAACTGCAGGCATTCGCTGCTTTTCCTAACCTAACCCGAACGAATTCTCTACTACTCCTTTTTTCTCCCGTCACATGTCCGTGGACCTTCAAATTATTTAAAAATAGGAAATAAATTTAAGAATAATATGGTCAGCCCTCTCAAGCCAGTACCATAGGTTGCGTTCCAAATACTAGGGGTTACATTCCTTACATAATATTTTGTATCTATTGAAATGAAATGAAATGAAAAATCTTTATTACCAAATATACAGGGTGACTTTGAAAGGTTGTACTTTGGGGTAATATGAGGCTCTAGTGATCAAATTGAATACATACATACATATCATCACGGGTGTCTTACGGCGCCCGAGACTACCTAGACGGCCCCAGGGTACCCAGCGAAGGGGTTTTAATCCGACCTCGTCGTAGCCGATGGTATGAGTCTACACCGAACAAGTGGCTAGCTCATCGTGATGTTTTGAATAGACTTAATAACCCATCTATAAACAGTTTCACAAGTTGGTATAGCGAAACCGGGACCGACAGCTTAACGTGCTCTCCGAGGCACTATAGTGATGTTGTCCAACAAATGTACATATTTTTTTTAATTAAAAACCCATACTACTGGTACACACCGGGATTCGAACCAGGGGCCTAAGTGTTTTTAAGTCCAAGGTCTAACCAACTCGGCCACCACGTATATAAATTGAATACTTTTCAATTTTGTGTCGCAAATGAAAAAAAAAAATTGTACATATATATTATGGTATGTTTACAACATAGTTTGTGATCAGGGCAATTTGTATGTTTACAACTTAGTTTGTGATCAGGGCAATTTGTATGTTTACAACTTAGTTTGTGATCAGGGCAATATTTGTTTAATGTCCTTCATGTTATTATCTTTACTAATTAAATTAATAAATAATACTCTCGTTTATCGCCAAATCAAGCCAGTTATGAAACCGCACACGAAAGGAGACTACCACCACACGAAATCGGTGCTGTGTTCTCTTGAAAACCTGTAAACCACATACTAAAACACATAACTAGGTAACGAGACCGGTCGGTCAGCTTAGCGAAATTATAAAGACCTTCCTCCCACCTAGGGTTGCCATACGCTAGGATTTGTCCTAACGTGTCAGGATTTTTTGATCACTGTTAGGATTCCCATCGGACTTGGACTATGCCTAGATTTTTTGGTCCCTGTCAGGATTCCGGCCGAACTTGGACAATGTCAAGGGTTTTTGGTCCTTGTCAGGATTGCGGCTGGATTTGTACAACTCAGGATTTTTTTATACCCTATCAAGATTGCGGCCAGTCTTGTTCATGTCAGAAATTTTTAGTCCCTGACAGGACTGCGGCCGGACTTGTACAGGTCAGGATTTTTTGGTTCCTGTCAGAATTGCGGCCGGACTTATAATTGTCAGTAATGTTTGGTCCCTGTCAGGATTGCGGCCGTAGGTACTTGGACAATGTCAGGATAGTTTGGTACCTGTCAGGATTGCGGTTGGATTTGTACAAGTCAGGATTTTTGGTCAGCGTTAGGAGTCCGGCCATGACACGTGACGGATGCTCTGGACAAAGAATGAGTATATATAAAGAAGACGAAGCACGGCATGAGACTTTGTATCTACTTGATGTTAAGGAAATCTACAAAGTCCATGAATGGGGTTACATAAATGGGCGGCTACATGATATCATATGATATCACTATGCCGGCTAAATGCGGTTATATAAATGGGCGGCTACATGGACGTATTTGCGTCTTGAGTCTCTGGAAAACCGGTAAACCCACAGACTAAAACCGAAACATGACTAACTTGACAATAAAACAAAAATAGATAATAAACACTAAAAGCTATCTAAAGGTCTTTATTTGAAATCGAACCCAGGCTTTTGTTCAGGATTTTATAGGTATACCCGATGACAACCCTACACCCACCTAAATAATATTATACAAAACAGATTTAATATATTCAATAGAAGCACTCGCCTCTTACGGAAGGGCACCAAACAAGATGGCCGGATTGGCGCGTCGCTTCGAAGGCAAATTAACTGAATACGAAATTCTTGTTAAATCAAGTGAGGGCTTTAATGTCTCTCTTATTTATTTCTCTACTCCTCTCCTGAAGCTAAAAAAATCATTTTCGTTCGATTTTTAAAACGGTGCGTTTTAATATTTGAATTTAGAATCGTTTAAGAACTTGGAACCAGCTAACCACCTAGTTGTTTTGGGTAGCATTTGTTCATAGTTTACGTTTGTCTATACTAATTTTATAAAGGGAAAAGATTTGATTGTTTTTTTATTTCGGATAAGTTTAAAAAGTACTAAACCGATTTTTAAAATTGTTTCGCATATAGAACGATACCATTATCAGCAAGTAATATGGGTTGTATTTTATTTTTGATTAGATTTATTTTATATTAAACGGCGGGACACAGCTAGTACTTAAACACAATAAATCTCTAAACCTTACCGAACAAGAAAACAAACTTTTTTTTTTGTAAATTTATTAAATTTATCATAAGAAGGATATGAATATGTTACATATAAAGCAAATCTGTAGAATCTACTCATAACTGGAGAAATTGTTTTAGGCCTAATTTTGTATTAATTTAAAATTTTCATGCCAATTGTGGTAAAATATGCTGAGCTTTTATTTATAAATGATTATATCCATCTTTCTAATTTCGCAAATAAACTTTCTTTATCTATATCTTTAAGGTTATTTACTTGATTTTTAGAGGTTACTAAAAAACTATATAACCAAAACTGCATAAAAAATATGTAGTTAGATTTAGTTATCTCCAGTTGCACCAAAGTGTTAGTTTAAGTACGATTAATTGTAGCGGTTAAAGTTAAAATTTACGTCGAATGTACCAGTTTTATTTTGAAAGTCAAATGACAGCTGGTACATTTTAAACTTTAATCATTACAATTACTTTAATTATATCTAGTGGCCGAGTTGGTTAGACCTTAGACTTAAAAACACTTAGGTACCTGGTTCAAAACCCCGGTGTGTATCAATGAGTTTTTATTTAAAAAAAAACTGTATGTATTTTTAAATAATAACACCACTATAGTGCCTCGCAGAGCACATTAAGCTGTCGGTCTCAGTTTCACTATATTAACTTACTAGCGGCCCGTCCCGGCTTCGCACAGGTTTGTATAACTTTAACTATATGCTCAGCGCACGCCACGGAAGGCCTCAGAAACGATACTTTTCCCCCGTTTTTAAAACATTTTTGGTTACTGCTCCACACCTATAGGACCTAGCGTGATATTATATAGCCTATGTTACTTCTGAATAATGCAGCTTTCTAATGGTGAAAAAATTATTGCAATCGGTCCAGTAGTTTTTGAGTTTATTCATTACAAACATACAAAAACACAAAAATACAAAAATACAAATCTTTCCTCTTTATTATATTAGTATAGATATAGACTATACGGCTAATGGATGCGATTACCAAATGAACGCGACAAAGACGATTTTGAAGGTGGTTGTTGTTAAACACACTATAGTGCCTCGGAGAGCACGTTAAGCTGTCGTATACCAACTTGTAAAACTGTTTATAGGTGGGTTATTGAGTCTATCCAAACATCGCGACGAGCTAGCCACTTGTTCGGTGTAGACTCATACCATCGGCTACGACGAGGTGAGATTAAAAACCCTGAGGCCTTAAGGCACCCCTGATGATATTTATTTATTTATAATTACCATGAAGCTAAAAAAACGCGCCCCGCGCCAATGGAGTAAGCATGATACATAAATTGTTTTATAATAGTAGGTACGATACCGGTGTCGCCAATTTCTGAGGCGAACAAATGAAGAACGGGGAAAAAGGTGTGGCTTCAAATGGCAGCTCAACGCTTCTGACACTTAAAAAACTGCTTGAGAAAAAAAGAGATACAAGCAAACACGAATGTGTGCGCGTGTCTATGAAGTATATTGTTTTTTTATTATAAAAAGCTAAATATTTAATTGCATACTTAATAGTTTCGATAGTGTTGCCGCCGACAACAAATATTATTACTTATCGATATAAACCAAATATTTTGGGATTTATAGAGATCATCAAAGATTAATAATTATTTATCGATATACAATTGTAATACACACACATATCATCAAGGTAACCAGCGGAGGGGTTTTAATCCCACCTCGTCGTAGCCGATGGTATGAGTCTACACCGAACAAGTGGCTAGCTCGTCGCGATGTTGTGAATAGACTCAATAACTTTGAAAAATATACTTTGGGCTAATATGATCAAATCAAACAACTTTCCCATGGAACGATGTATCGCAAAAGAAAAAAAAATGGCCTTCTCGCTACAAACTAGTAACGTTAAAATTACCAATTTGTATGGGGAAGTACATTTTTTTTTTCATTTGCGACATATGGTTCCATAGGAAAAACTGTTAGATTTTATCAGCAGAACCTCATATTAGCCCAAAGTACATCCTTTCAAATCCACCCTGATAGACACTTTCGCATTTATAATACTAGTGGATTTAAAAAATGTAGGTATATAATAATATAACAATAAGTAAAAACTAACTTAAAAGTTTGTTACCAAAATACCTAAAATAAAATTTAACAATAAATAATACAAAATTAATATCCTATATCCACCATATCCAAACCCCGTCCCGGCCCGAAAGTACCCATAACACTGGCAGCATTACCACGCTGTACTGCCAGTGATATTCTTTGTTTAAAAATATATCCGGACCGAGGATCTCCAGAGGTAATTTAACAATAAGTTAAATTACATTATTTATTTTATTATACTTTATTAAATTAAATTATTTATTAAATTAAAACACATGCACAACTAACTACATGTACCTACTAAACTCAATCTCAACATTTTTAACCGACCTCCAAGAGGAAGTTATACTCAAACTACAAAAGGAGAAAAACAATTAAATGCGTAGCTTGATTCGTCAAAATGTACTGAACATACACGGGTATTCATGTTGGTTACCAATTTTCTTCTCTTTTAATTGCTTCTACCAATTTACGTTTTAATGCCGGATCTTTCGGGAAACTGTATCATGTATAGAAAATATAATTAGTATTATATAAAAAAAACAATAATTGTATAATATCTCATAACCATGAAAGTATTTACAAAAATCGAGTTTATCAACTATAAAATCACATCACTAAATAGTAACTGACAAACCTCGTTGGACGGTTCTGTTGTCGCCATACCTTTTGATTAAATTAAATTGAAATGATTATAAATTATTTTAAAGTATCGAAATCCTCATTAAAAATAAAAACACATCGCTAGTTCTTCAACTTCTAACTGATGCACATAGTTTGACAGTTACCGTCAGATTTTGATATTTTAATTATGGGTTTTATTATTATTTTTTATTAAGGTTTAATATAAGAAAAACATGTTAAATACATACTTGAAATACGTGACACTAGGTACTTTTTTTTAATAGTAGTTTCTACACAGCTTTAATGCACAATTAACCATTTTTCCGACAATAAAAGCGGAGCTCTTTTCGACTTTCTCCGCCGAACGCACAAATCAGACTGAGGATGTAAAAAATGTAAGGGTGTGTGTGAGTGACAAATTTGTCACTCGCGCGGCACCCTGCAAATTGAATGATGCTTACTCCAGGCGGGGCGCGCGGACGGGCACGGTTTTTACCTTCATGATAATTACTTTAACAGACACTTTGGTGCAACCCAGCTTACCCAGCCTTAGTATTGGTATTATAGAACTGTTTATAGATGGCTTATTGAGTCTATCTAAACATCGCGACGAGCTAGCCACTTGTTTGGTGTAGACTCATACCATCGGCTACGACGAGATGGGATTGAAGACCCTGAGGCCTTAAGGCACCCGTGATGATATTTATTTATTTATAATTACTTTAACAGACACTTTGGTGCAACTCAGCCTGAGTATTGGTATCAGAACCGCACGACACGAGGGCTGTCGCTCTTGACCCGCCGCTGTCGACTATGAAAGTGCATGCGAATAATGAGACGCCCTTACGTCACCCACTGTAGTAAGGTCTGCTTAAATTGGCACATATATGATTATTTTTATGTAATACTAGCTGACCCGTAATGTTAGTATAATATAAATTTTATTTAAAGCGACGAATTTGTATTATTTTGTATGTATTTAAAATTCCGTACAACTTTTATATTAGAAAATTTTAAAGTATGAATATGTATAATAATTGAATATTATACATCATCATTATTAATTCAAAATAGGAAATATGTATAATATTATCGCCATGTGTGAGAATCCCGTTAGCATGTAAGGCACCCGTGATGATATAAATACATACATACATACATATCATCACGGGTGCCTTACGGCGCCCGAGACCGCCTAGACGGCCCCAGAATACCCAGCGGAGGGATTTTTAATCCCACCTTGTAGTGGCGGATATGAGTCTACACCGAACAAGTGGCTAGCTCGTCGCGACGTTTCGATAGACTCAAGAACCTTCTATAAACATTTTCACAAGTTGGTATAGGGAAACTGGGATCTCCGAGGCAGTGGTGTTCTCTCATTTGGTAACCGATTAATTAGCCGTACAGTAAGAGCAATCAATGTTATTAAGGACACTGCATTCGTGATCACGAAGTCCGCGTTCTCCATACAAAAGAGCTTTCATACTTCCAGTAATCCTCGATTACTGTTTGTCGCTGAATTAAAATAATATTTTTCTCGGTCATTGTATTTATTAATCTTTCTGTGATGGGTTATTTTTTCGAAATCACAATAAACTTTTTATATATATTTTTTTTTTTTATAACAGAAAGATTTTTACCAACAAACCCTATGATAATTATCAACAAAAAAAAAATTTAACTTCGACTAACAGTTGTAACTTTGGAAGTATGGGCGTCAATGCAACAACAGAGCCCTTAAACAATATTTGTTGTTACAAAATATATAACTTATTTTCTTTTTGCTGTAAGCCCATTCAAGGGGTCCCCCCAATAATGTTGATGCACGTTCCCAGCGTCGTCGGCGTTCATTGTAGACGCAGCACAAAGGGTTCTAGCATATAACCCACATTCAGTACCCACAAGGCTTGTCTTGTACCTCGACCGTAAAAATACCTTTTGTGTTTTTGCATGGGTGGGTCTTACCTAGATACAGAGCGCCCGAGATCATCTAAACGTAAGAGATTTATTTCCACGCAATAAGAATAATAATATATACTATGTAGGACAATTACACATATGGTCCTTTTTTTGTTTTTTAGATATGAAATAATTTAATAATTTACGAATTCTACTACTTCTTCCTCACACATGCAAAACCTTCCAAGTAGCCTAGTAATGGTTTTAGTCTGTGGGTTCACCGGTGTGAGGGTTTTGATTGCTTTATTTGTTTTATTATTGGTGGTACAACGGCCTTTAAACAAAACAAAACCTTTGCTACTAATACGTGGTGGCCGATTTGGTTAGACCTTGGACTTAAAAACACTTAGGTCCCTGGTTCAAAACTTGGTATGTACCAATGAGTTTTTAATATAAAAAAAACTACATTTGTTTGACAACACCTTATAGTGCCTCGGAGAACACGTTAAGCTGTCGGTCCCGGTTTCACTATACCAACTTGTGAAACTGTTTATAGATGGGTTATTGAGTCTATTCAAAACATCGCGACGAGCTAGTTATAGTTCAGACGTAATGCAAACTTGAGGCCTTATTTTAATAAAATGAATTTTACATCAACGTCGTATGAAAGCTGACACATTGTTTATGGGAAATATGTCAAATTTTAACTTTGACATGCAGTTGATATTCCATTCATTTAGTAGAATAGATCCCCTGGTGACTTTGAAAATTGACAGTAGGTACAATACGTTATTTTGGTCAAAGTTTAGCTTAACGTTTTACGGCATAATAGGCCACTGGTCACAAACTAAGCTCTAGGCTTGTTCTAAGTGTACCAGAAACGCCGATTTAATACATATTATATGTTTTATAAATACCCAGACCATGATAAACTGTACAGAAAAATGTACTAATATTTTTTTGCTATATGGAAATCGAACCCACGACCTCCGGATACCACGCCAAAGGTAAATGGCATCGTTGCGAAGTTTGTACTTTTTTTATTGGAGCTCGGCATGTGACTTTGTATTTACTTGATGGTGAGCAAACCTAAAATTACATGATTGGGGCCGATCAATAATGATCCACCACACTATGCCGGCTAAATGATGCGATGACGAATTGGGAGGCGACAATGGCGAAATGGGTATATAGACAGTTTTACTAGTTATAGTGGTTCGGAGAGCACGTTAAGCTGTCGGTCCCAGTTTCACCATGCCAACTTGTGAAACTAACTATTTCTAGATGGGTTATTGAGTCTATCCAAATATCGCAACGAGCTAACCACTTATTAGGTGTAGACTCATACCATCGGTTACGACGAGGTAGAATTCAACCCCTTCGCTGGGTATCCTGAGGCCGTAAGGCACCCGTGATGATATTTATATTTATTTATTTATAAAGAATATTTATGTATCAACGTAACCGAATACACGCTACATAACCAACTAGTATAAGACTAAGTGGTTAGCTGGTTCCATTGAACTAACCATTAACGTTTTTGACTTAGACACTTTTCATTTGAACCATTTTTTTTACTTATACCCTTTTTGATTTTTGAGGGTCAACAAGATCTATAACCATTCCAAATTTTAAGTAAAACGGACCAGTAGCTTTTTAAATGATGGACAGACAGAGAGACGGTCTACAGATACTCACCATAAGGGTTTTTTTTTCGAAAGCCTCATATAGATCTATATTGTTTTTATTCTGTATCTGCCTCAAAACTGTATTAAAATTAATAAATGAAATTAAAAAATATTTTGACGATAATTTTCAAAAATCGGCTTGTAGGAATATTTTTTAATAAATTAAATTCGTCTTCAATTGTGAAAAAACCTATACAATTTAAAAAAAAAAATCGTAATCGTTAATTATAATATACTTGGTTGGGTAAAAAGTTAAAATGAATTTATTTTACTAATATAGGAAAAATGCAATTTTCTCGGCGAGAAACGCCCAGTGTTCTAATCACACTGTTGAGAACAGAAACGTTTTTTCCAATAACAAGTTAAAAAAAAATAAATGACATTAGGGCATTTTCACACTCGGTACTTTGTTTTAGTTTAGTTTTTTTATTTTTTTATTGGAGCACGACTTGTGACTTTGTGTCTTCCTGGTGGTGAGCAGACCTACAAAGTCCATGAATGGGGTCAATGATCGCTCCCACTATGCCGGCTAAATGATGCGATTACGAAATAGGGGGCGACAATGACGAATTACTTTACGAGTATATTTTAATATACTCGCTGCCTTATCGTCAGTTCAACTACCCATTACGTTACAGCACCCTGAAAGGAGACTACCACCTCGACAAGAAATCGATGTATTTTTGTATTTCATATGAAAATAACCTACTTAATTCTGTTGGAACTGCACTAGGAATATTATACAAACTTACCTGACCTGCCTGACCCTAAGAAAGGTAGCAATTACCTCTCTTAGGGTCAGGCAACAATATTCCTAGTGCAGTTCCAACATAATTAAGTAGGTTATTTTCATATGAAATACAAAAATGCATCGATTTCTTGTCGAAGTCTGTGTTCATCATACAAAAAAGCTTTCGCTTCTTGCACTTCCAGTAATACTCGATTAGTGTTTGTCGCAGAATTAATATTTTTGTCGGTCATTGTTATAATCTTTGGGGGCGTCCATAAATTACGTGAGATGTTTAAGGGGGGGGAGGGGGTCTAGTCAAATCTCATCTAATCTTACGTTGGAGAAAGGGGGGTCTCGGCAAATATCACGCAACTTTTTTCTGATTGAAACAAAAAAAATATATACTATTTTGGTACATTTAATCCAGATTGTACACGCTTAAGATTTAATCTTAAGCGTAATCGTAATACGATTAATATTAATCACTAATTCGTTCAAAAGAAAATAATTTCATACTTTGACGTTAAACATAAAAGCACGAAGCAATTTTTTAAAATTCTTTTTACAATAACCATCCAAGGCGTTTACGTAAGAAACCCACATTTTGAAAAATCTCACGTAATTTATGGACGCCCCCTTTTCTGTGTTGGGTTATTTTTTTTGTTGCACCTTTGGAGTTGTATCCGGAGACCGTGGGTTCGATTCCCACCCATGACAAATAAGTATTAGTACGTTTTTCTGTACAGTTTGTCAGGTTGTGGGTGTTTATAAAATATAATATGTATTATATCGTTGCTTCTGGTACACATAGTACAAGCCTAGAGCTTATTTTGTGACCAGAGAAATATGTGTAAATTGTCCTATATATTATTATTATAATAAAGCACTCGTGATAGTACATAGGTACATGCAAAGATATGACCCATTTTTTATAGCATTAGTTTCAACGACCAACATAGTAAGCCGCTATATATCACATATAGGTAGCCATTTCATATATATAGGAAAGCTATTCACGCCGAGGTGTCGCAGAATAGTGACAATATGTTACGGTCAATAATATACTTGGTTGGGTAAAAAGTTAAAATGAATTTATTTTACTAATATAGGAAAAATGCAATTTTCTCGGCGAGAAACGCCCAGTGTTCTAATCACACTGTTGAGAACAGAAACGTTTTTTCCAATAACAAGTTAAAAAAAAAAAAAATGACATTAGGGCATTTTCACACTCGGTACTTTGTTTTAGTTTAGTTTTTTTATTTTTTTATTGGAGCACGACTTGTGACTTTGTGTCTTCCTGGTGGTGAGCAGACCTACAAAGTCCATGAATGGGGTCAATGATCGCTCCCACTATGCCGGCTAAATGATGCGATTACGAAATAGGGGGCGACAATGACGAATTACTTTACGAGTATATTTTAATATACTCGCTGCCTTATCGTCAGTTCAACTACCCATTACGTTACAGCACCCTGAAAGGAGACTACCACCTCGACAAGAAATCGATGTATTTTTGTATTTCATATGAAAATAACCTACTTAATTATGTTGGAACTGCACTAGGAATATTATACAAACTTACCTGACCTGCCTGACCCTAAGAAAGGTAGCAATTACCTCTCTTAGGGTCAGGCAACAATATTCCTAGTGCAGTTCCAACATAATTAAGTAGGTTATTTTCATATGAAATACAAAAATGCATCGATTTCTTGTCGAAGTCTGTGTTCTTCATACAAAAAAGCTTTCGCTTCTTGCACTTCCAGTAATACTCGATTAGTGTTTGTCGCAGAATTAATATTTTTGTCGGTCATTGTTTTTATAATCTTTGGGGGCGTCCATAAATTACGTGAGATGTTTAAGGGGGGGAGGGGGTCTAGTCAAATCTCATCTAATCTTACGTTGGAGAAAGGGGGGTCTCGGCAAATATCACGCAACTTTTTTCTGATTGAAACAAAAAAAATATATACTATTTTGGTACATTTAATCCAGATTGTACACGCTTAAGATTTAATCTTAAGCGTAATCGTAATACGATTAATATTAATCACTAATTCGTTCAAAAGAAAATAATTTCATACTTTGACGTTAAACATAAAAGCACGAAGCAATTTTTTAAAATTCTTTTTACAATAACCATCCAAGGCGTTTACGTAAGAAACCCACATTTTGAAAAATCTCACGTAATTTATGGACGCCCCCTTTTCTGTGTTGGGTTATTTTTTTTGTTGCACCTTTGGAGTTGTATCCGGAGACCGTGGGTTCGATTCCCACCCATGACAAATAAGTATTAGTACGTTTTTCTGTACAGTTTGTCAGGTTGTGGGTGTTTATAAAATATAATATGTATTATATCGTTGCTTCTGGTACACATAGTACAAGCCTAGAGCTTATTTTGTGACCAGAGAAATATGTGTAAATTGTCCTATATATTATTATTATAATAAAGCACTCGTGATAGTACATAGGTACATGCAAAGATATGACCCATTTTTTATAGCATTAGTTTCAACGACCAACATAGTAAGCCGCTATATATCACATATAGGTAGCCATTTCATATATATAGGAAAGCTATTCACGCCGAGGTGTCGCAGAATAGTGACAATATGTTACGGTCAATAATATACTTGGTTGGGTAAAAAGTTAAAATGAATTTATTTTACTAATATAGGAAAAATGCAATTTTCTCGGCGAGAAACGCCCAGTGTTCTAATCACACTGTTGAGAACAGAAACGTTTTTTCCAATAACAAGTTAAAAAAAAAAAAAATGACATTAGGGCATTTTCACACTCGGTACTTTGTTTTAGTTTAGTTTTTTTATTTTTTTATTGGAGCACGACTTGTGACTTTGTGTCTTCCTGGTGGTGAGCAGACCTACAAAGTCCATGAATGGGGTCAATGATCGCTCCCACTATGCCGGCTAAATGATGCGATTACGAAATAGGGGGCGACAATGACGAATTACTTTACGAGTATATTTTAATATACTCGCTGCCTTATCGTCAGTTCAACTACCCATTACGTTACAGCACCCTGAAAGGAGACTACCACCTCGACAAGAAATCGATGTATTTTTGTATTTCATATGAAAATAACCTACTTAATTATGTTGGAACTGCACTAGGAATATTATACAAACTTACCTGACCTGCCTGACCCTAAGAAAGGTAGCAATTACCTCTCTTAGGGTCAGGCAACAATATTCCTAGTGCAGTTCCAACATAATTAAGTAGGTTATTTTCATATGAAATACAAAAATGCATCGATTTCTTGTCGAAGTCTGTGTTCTTCATACAAAAAAGCTTTCGCTTCTTGCACTTCCAGTAATACTCGATTAGTGTTTGTCGCAGAATTAATATTTTTGTCGGTCATTGTTTTTATAATCTTTGGGGGCGTCCATAAATTACGTGAGATGTTTAAGGGGGGGAGGGGGTCTAGTCAAATCTCATCTAATCTTACGTTGGAGAAAGGGGGGTCTCGGCAAATATCACGCAACTTTTTTCTGATTGAAACAAAAAAAATATATACTATTTTGGTACATTTAATCCAGATTGTACACGCTTAAGATTTAATCTTAAGCGTAATCGTAATACGATTAATATTAATCACTAATTCGTTCAAAAGAAAATAATTTCATACTTTGACGTTAAACATAAAAGCACGAAGCAATTTTTTAAAATTCTTTTTACAATAACCATCCAAGGCGTTTACGTAAGAAACCCACATTTTGAAAAATCTCACGTAATTTATGGACGCCCCCTTTTCTGTGTTGGGTTATTTTTTTTGTTGCACCTTTGGAGTTGTATCCGGAGACCGTGGATTCGATTCCCACCCATGACAAATAAATATTAGTACGTTTTTCTGTACAGTTTGTCAGGTTGTGGGTGTTTATAAAATATAATATGTATTATATCGTTGCTTCTGGTACACATAGTACAAGCCTAGAGCTTATTTTGTGACCAGAGCAATATGTGTAAATTGTCCTATATATTATTATTATAATAAAGCACTCGTGATAGTACATAGGTACATGCAAAGATATGACCCATTTTTTATAGCATTAGTTTCAACGACCAACATAGTAAGCCGCTATATATCACATATAGGTAGCCATTTCATATATATAGGAAAGCTATTCACGCCGAGGTGTCGCAGAATAGTGACAATATGTTACGGTTAAAGTTGTAAATTCGGTAAGTTTTAATTAAAACCAGTATGTACTGTAACTTTTTTTTTTCGTTGCGTGTGAGTACATAGCACACTATGTACTCACACACAATCTTCAACATTATACCTTTAGGTTTTTTTTTACCTTACGTTTTTTCGTTAACAGCTCTTTTTTCGTTGCTTTACATTACCTACCCAACTTGGTTTTTGGACTTATTTTATTAACTTTCCATCCCAAATAAATTATATATTTTATCAACTAAAAAATAAATATGCTTTTATTCGTCGAATCTTCTAATATATTTATAATAGCTGACGCGCGCAACTTCGTCTGCGTAACTTTAACCGTAATATTGAGAGCTTCCGTTGCGCTCTCAATATTTTCCCCGTTTTTCATTGATACTCCGCTCCTATTAGTCGTAGCGTGATGTCATATAGCCTCTCTAGATTAATGGTCTATGCAATACTAACAGAATTTTCAAAATCGGTTCAGTAGATCCAGAGATTACCCCCAAAACCTCACAAACCCACAGGCTTTACTTCTTTATAATATTAGTATAGAAGTATAGATAATTAAAACAGTACAGCCATTCGCTGCTTTTTTCAACCTAACTAGAGTCAATTCTAATTCTTAACTATTTATTTTGTCTCCTTTAACATACCCTTCAAATCTTTTTTTTTTAAATTTATTTTAACATAGCATTGGATACAAGTCCATCGACCGCATTCATTATATCTTCAAATCATTTAAACAAGGACATTTTTGTTTAAATTATGGTCTGCCCTCTCCAGCCAGCACCATAGTTCCGTAGCAAAATAGTAGGGTTTACAGTACAAATAAGTATTACGACGTACAACGTTAAGCTAAACTTTAACAAAAAATACGTAGTTCTCTGTCAATTTTCAATATCACCAAGGGGCTTAGCATAAATAACATCTATATACTCGTAGTTTGACAGTCGATAAAATGAAGTTTATGAATTTATGAAAAAAATCATTCATAAAATCGATATGTAATTTTGTCGATTTATCGAGCCTATCGATTTCTGTTGTGCTAAGGCCGCCATTTTGTATTACGCCAGAATGGCATCATATACCTCACGGTCCGAATGGGATGACACCGCTGTCAGCGCTGACGTTCATAATCACCGGTCCGATTCAAAAAGCGCGATGAGACCGCTCACGGCGCTATTAGCTTGATAATGAATCGGACCAGTGATTAAGCGCGCTCACAAGAACATCACTTGTATCTCCCTCTACCTCGCAACTAAAACATATGCTCCTCTCACTCTGTTTGAATGTCAAATAAAACGCCATAAAAAAATAATGAATTTTAATGTATTTTGTATATTTGTTTACATTAATATTAAAATAAATGAGAACGCAACAGTTTTAACTATCTACTTAATAATTATTTAAGGAATTTTTTTATTTTCCTTGAAAACATGTTTCTAGATAAATGTCATTCTGACAGCGCTCACAGCGATTTCACCCACAAGCAAAATCACTGTAAGTCCAATATGGCGTCTGTAGTGACGTCACTATCTATGTCATATCATCTATCGTTAGCGCGCTTACGCCCAATCGGACCGGTGATGACAGCGCTGACATCGATTTTGTCGTGAATCGGACCGCAAGGATAGATTAAAGTTTAGCTTAGCGATGTGCACGTTATCAACCCGCTGTAGGTACGTAATATATACATAAAATAAAATCGTATACTTACCTTGTCGTAATCGTATCGTCTTTAATGTACAAGACGATTAAAAACGTACTGAAAGACATAAGAAATAAGCTATTAAATGTAAAATATTTATTTTAAAATTTCTGGTCTATTTGTGGTGGGTAAACACATAAAAACATGAAAACCACTAATTGTATTGAAAATCAAATTACTTAAAATAAGAATCTTTATTGAGAGTAACGTTTATTTAATTTAAATCAACCTTCAGGATCAAAAGATATTAATTTTAAAATTTAATAAAAACTTCATTGCGCCACGTGCCGCTATGTATAACGGGTGTGGCGCGTGTTTATAATAAATAATACCCACAACTTCGTTGTGGACACTAAAGCTATGTAAATAATGATAATTAGCAATATTTATAAACATTTACAGTAAAACCTTTAAGTACCTACACCCTTGGGGGACTTTGTAAATAACTAATTTACAAAGTCCCCCAAGGGTGTAGCCTCCTCTATTTTCTTCTGTCCAGCGCTGATTTCTTCCATAGTTCCCCAGTAATCTCCTTTATATCATCTATCTATCTTTTTTGGTGATCATCCTTTAGCTCTTCGTCTACCTTTTGGTCTAGTCCATTCGGCTAGTTTCTTGTCCATCTTCCATGCTCTGTTAATAATACACAGTAAATAATAATATATACATGCAGGAGGTGCAGAGCAGCTTCTGAACATCTTCAACAAATTACAGGTTGTGGAGACCCCAAATGCCACAACTACTTCAAACAAAAAGTCAGTATTGCCATTCAACGTGGCAATGCTGCCAATGTTATAGGTACTCTGCCAAGTGGTATCCCATTTAAGGAGATTTTTTATTTAATTTTGTTAATTTTCGATAGTTTTAATTTTTAATTATTTATCTATATTTTGTAAGTTTCTTTGTGTTAATAAATTACAGGTTCTTGTCTAGCTAAAGTCCAAACAGAATTCAAACACAGACACCATTATGGGTCTAGTACTTTGAGTACTATGAATGTGGTCGCCAATAATAGTTTTAAAGCATTGATGTTTAAAATAACGATTGTCGACCCCATTCATAGTACACATAGTACTAGACACATCCTATGAATAGGGGTCGATCATCTTATTTTAAAGCATTGATGTCTGCTAAATAATGCGGTTATGAAATGATCGCTAATAAAGATGAACTTGCATTGCGAGTATATTTTAATATGCCTACATTATCAGCTGCCCCATTCGTAACCGCATCCTAAAAGGATGACAAAAAATAAAGACATCGACAACAAATCGATGTCTACTGAAAATGAGTAATAAATCAGTAGGTGGGTATTTTACAATATTCCCATATTTAACTTTGACTGCAACATGCACTAGAATCTAACATCGATCTAGGCTAAATCTGTCTAACCTGGATTTGGAATAAGCCTAGCTCGATGCTAAAACAATGAGATTATATAGATGAATTATTGTAAAAAAAAACTTAGCAGAGAAAAAAAACTAATTTTTCGGTATTTCGCCTTTACATGCCAATTTATATTAAAGGCCTTTTTTCTAAAAAAATTAAGAAAAAATTTTATTGTTTGTTTGTTCCGGATAAACTCAAAAACTACTGAACCGATTTTATTAATTCTTTCACCAATAGAAACGTGGTGGCCTAGTTGGTTAGACCTTGGACTTAAAAACACTTGTCCCTGGTTCGAATCCCGGTGTGTACCAATGAGTTAAAAAAATTATGTACATTTGTTTGACAACACCACTATAGTGCCTCGGAGAGCACGTTAAGCTGTCGGTCCCGGTTTCACTAAACCAACTTGTGAAACTGTTTATAGATGGGTTATTGAGTCTATTCAAAACATTGCGACGAGCTAGCCACTTGTTCGGTGTAGACTCATACCATCGGCTACGACGAGGTGGGATTAAAAACCCCTCCGCTGGGTACCCTGGGGCCGTCTAGGTGGTCTCGGGCGCCGTAAGGCACCCGTGAAGATATATATATATATATATATATATATATATATATATATATATATATATATATCCTGTAACTTATTCGGCGTCCATTATGGCGATTTTTGCATATAATGTGACGTCCACCTGCTTTGTACGTCCATATATGGGACGCCAAAAAGGAGAGTCGTCCCAGACGGCTATATTTGTTCTGCTGATTACGAAAATATCAAAATAAAAATTCAAAATTGGATGCCTAATTTCGTTTAAAGTGACTGTACAAAAAATTTGGCTAGTTCCGACTTTTTTCGTAGCAAAAATCAGTGGCGCTTTTGTAGTACAGCAGAACTTTCATATGTAGCCGTACTTGGCTTCCATGAGGTTAAAGAATGCGACGTTGCCATTTCGTGCAGAGGGCCTATCATATCACTGTTAAAGCAGTAATGGTTCATAAATTAATTTAAATTTTGCAAGGATCTGGTTCGAACATCCATTGCAATATTAAAACAATATAGCTTTAAGAAATGGTAGTGGGTCGTTAAACTATGAGAAATAATTGATTACCTAATTTGCTTCATTTCGTTGGATATTTGAGTTACGCGAGCACTTATAATAATATGACGTCCGTAATAAAAATGAAAAAATACAACCGTAGCGCAAATTAAAAAAAAAATATCTAGTATATTAAATTATTACATATTTTTAAATTTTATTATCTAGTAGATATAGTTGCAGCTTATTCGGAAGCCAAATATAGTTCGGTGTAATACAAATCTAAATGTCGCTGACGTACGTTAGAAGCTGGCGCCATATAATGTATGTTTCTGTTTAGATCACAGTTTTAAGTTTTTGTAAAAATCTAGATACGTATTAGTGGAAACCACGGAATAAATAAAATAAAACTTGAATTATTTATTCCGTGGTGGAAACCATATTTTATAATAACATCAGGACGACGTTTGATGTCTCTATTGTAACCACGGAATATAAAACTTATAAGTACCTATACATTTATATTTTATTTACCTAAGTATTTCTTACACATTATTATAAGGTAGGTTTATTATATAAATAATAAATAATATAAATAAACATATTATTTAAATATTTCGCCAGTCGGCTTCATCAGTGATAGCCATTGTCAATAAAACAACATTGCCATTATGTTATAATAAAATTATATTAACATATTGTAATTGTATTTTAACGGTTTTTGGTGGAGTAGTCCACCAATCACCGTCACCGCATCGATTATTGTCAAGGTGGTAGTCTCATTTTTACAGAGTAAACGTCATTGTCTTCGACCTCATCGTTGCTTTCCATCGGGCAATGATTGAGGTCAGCTGACTCTGACTCTGCGGCTGACTTTGTTTATAATAACATAAACAAAAAATACCCTACCCCTATCAATTTAATTAATTGAAACAGGCGGTATTTTGCGGAAGTTCATATTAAATTATAGTTAAAATAATATTTTTAATTGTTTAAGCAATCTTCCGCTAGATTATAGTTTCATTCAAAAAATGTTCATGCCACCATATCTAAATCATATTTATTGGTTTAAAAACGTCCTTAATATTTTTTAATTGAGTATCCTGCAGATTTCATCAATATAAAGTTGCATCATCTGACCCATATCATCATCGATCTATTTGATCTATTTCGTATTAGTTGTGTTATTTATTCTGGAGCACGGCATATGGCGATAAAGGCGTACATTTGCATTACGAGTAGGTACATTTTAATATCCTCACTGCTTTATAGTCAATACCACCTCGACAAGAAATCAATGCAGTAGTTCCTGGGAAACCGGTGAACCTACAGGCTAAAATCGAAAAATGAATAGGTCACTTGACGGTTTTTGCATCTAGCAAAGTTATATTGAGGTCTTCCGTACACCTAAGCATCCTGTAGGTACATTGTTGTTGTCATATTTTATTTATAGCCTAATCATTGAAACTATTCCAATAAGTAAAAGACCATAATAATAAAATATTAAGTAGGTTTTCAGTAACATCAGAGTAGCAGTTATTTTTATCAGTTTATATTAGCAGTATAGTCCATAATGGGGAGAAGTAATGAGTTAATTAACATAAGATTTGCCCTGAAATAGTTCGCAAAAAAGATTTTCGAAAGTAAATATTAAAAAAAAAATTTTTCAAAAGAGATTTATCTCCGCTATAAAGACTACATGGTATGTACTTGTAGCAACGTAACGTATACGTGGGCAACAACCAATAAGGCCGCTTTTTTTTGTAAAAGGATTGAATAAAGCGATCCTATTGGTTGCTGCTCACGTATACGTTACGTTGCTACAATGCGCACACCCACGGTAGAGCCTTTTGTACGAATAATCTCAAATTGATATAACTGCTGGACATAATCTATATAAAAAACGTAATGTAAAGCTGCATTTTTAGACCTCAAGCCCTCAATAGTTATAGACACGTGCAACCTTGTCTAGTTCAACTTTTGCGGCACTTGCAACAAATGAACTTTAAGAGAGTTCGAGGAGCTAATTTTTATAAAAGTCACTGGAAGCAGTTCCTACTAGTTGCTGTTCCAATCCCAGTTAGTTCCTTGTCTACCCTCAACCAGTCCTGAACCTGTATATGGTCGATACGCATGTTGAGCAGCAGCCTTTTCAGTTGGGGGATGACTAACAGATGAACTTTAGCATAACAGAGAATTGGAAAAGTATTTTTTTTAATATTAATTACTATCCGCCAAACTATATATATATATAGATGTTAAAATAAATAAAATCAGTACATTATAAAAAATAATAAATAAATATAAATATTATTGAATAGACCTACACTACTACTACTTTATACGGACGCCAAATATTGTGCGGCGTAAACGTTTATTGATAACCTGACGTTCGCATATCATACATTTTAGGGCGTTAAGTTATCGTAAAAGGTTCATAACACACATTATTTGGCTTCCGTAAATTATAGACACTAAAATATTGCTCCTGATAGGCCACCTTTAACATATATGTAATCGTATATTTAGTAAATTAAGAAATAATTTTCACATGTTATTGCTGCCCAATATATTAAAGTCGGACGACAAATACCGTTCGATTTTTAAAAAAATCACTAACTGGCGTCCTAGATATAGGTATGATCTAGATATCGCAAAATATTTATAGTGCACGATATTTGGCGTCCAGATGATTGAATAATTAAAAAATCTTTTGTAATTAAAACCTGAACAAATAATAAATAAAAATAAATATGTATATCACATAGACCTAATAGAAACCGAAGAATTCAATGTTATATTTATTCGGATGCCAAATATTGTGCAGCATAAACGTTTATCGATTACCTGACGTCCGCATATCATTATATATTATTTTTTTTCATATATTAGTGCGTTAGTTATTGGAATAGGTTAATAACGCAAATTTTTTGACATTCGTACGATATACATATATACTAACACCAGACAGGCCACCGTATATGTTGGCCAACAACACGTATGTACATTAAGTAGTAGTAGTAAATTAAGAAATAACTTTCACAGGTTATTTTTTCTCAATAGTACAACGTCAAAAACATTCATAGTGATACTTGGCGTACAACTGATTGAATTATTTAAACTTATTTTATTACTGAAACTACTTATTAGAATTTTGTATAGGAGTCGAGGCATTTACTATCCTATTTTTTTTATGTATAGGTATATTTATGTGTAAATAGTAATATTCTCGTTAGGTATATCTCTAGAAACCAAAACATTTAATATTATATTATACGGACTCCAAATATTATGCAGCATTAATGTTTATCGATAACCTGACGTCCGCATATCACACATCGGCGTTAAGATTATCGGAAAATGTTCATAAAGCACATTATTTGACGTCCGTGTACTACAGATCAGCCATACCCAAAGTGCCTCTGTGGGTTCTGTCACCGAGCCAATTAAATGTATTCAATTAAGCACTATAACATATGGTACGGCTAGCGCTAGTTATTTAGCAACTAGAACTCTTTTAGAACTTATTAAAGATAAAGGTTTAAATTTTCCTCTTGACATCAACTCTAAAAGTTCATCTTTAACTTTTATTATAGTTTCTATATCATTTGCTCCAGTTAAAATATCATCCATATAACAATGATTTGAAATTACATTAGATGCCAGCGGATAATTTAAACCTTCATCTTTAATAAGTTCTAAAAGAGTTCTAGTTGCTAAATAACTAGCGCTCTAGCCGTACCATATGTTATAGTGCTTAATTGAATACATTTAATTGGCTCGCGCACAAAAAAACCTTTTATATTACCTCATAAATGTCACATAACAACGTTAATTATTTCATATGACCATTTAATATTATATCATGCAGGTCCCCAATCCCCATTAGCCAATTTAAGACTTCAATATTGGCCTTTAAACGGTAAAAACTCAGTAAAACTAATAATAGGTAAATGCGTTGTGTGTATTAGATTCAGTAATAATAATGTTGAACAGTAATTAATGGCAGATTTGCCACAAGAAAGAATTACACCTTCAAGACCATTTTACAAGTTGGTTTAGATTATGCTGGCCCAATAAAAATTAAGCAATCACGTATTCGTAAAGCACTGATTTCCAAAGGTTATATTTGCCTTTTCTTTTGCATGTGTATGAAAGCCATACATTGGGAATTGGTTTCCGACAAAAATTCATTTGTTGACAAATGAATTTTTAAATGCCTTAGCGAGATTTATTGCAAGAAAGGTAGATAAATGTACTAAAATATTTAGTGATAATGGTAGTAATTTTAAAGGAGCAAAAATGAAATAAATAGATTATATAAATTATTTAATGATGATAATTCTAAAACTATAATTCAATAATACAATTTATGTATATAATGAAGGCATAGACTGGAAATTTAATCCTCCGAGTGCATTTGGGAAAGTTCTGTTAAGCCAGTAAAATTTCATTTAAAAAGAACTATAGGCAATCCAAATAAGTTATGTTATGAGCATCTTAATTTACAATTTTAACTATCATTGAAAGTATAGTCAACTCAAGACCTTTAAGTACCAATCATAACGGATGAAAATGTCACAATTTTGACTCCTGCACATTTTTTAATAAATGATACCCTTACTTTTTTACCAGAAATAAATTATTTAAATGTGGGCAATAATAGATTGTCAGTTTATCAGCAAATTATTAAAAGCAAGGAATATTTTGAACAAAAAACGTTATTTAAAAGGAAAAATTACTATGATTAGCAATAAACTAAATCCTATAGAAGAATTATTTAATATACATCATCTAAGAGTTGGATTAGAATCGATAAAAGAAATATATAAAACAATATAAACAAATAGAAGAATTACAATTAAGTTTGTTGGAATTAAGTGACGAAAACCAAATGGAAGATAATGATGCTGAAGAAATATATGATAAATACCAAACCATCGTAACAAATATTCAGCAACAGATATCAAAGTTACTAAATAAACCGATCACAGTTAATAAAAACAGTCCTTTTAGTGAAGAATCCATGGGGACGACTGATATTATGAGAGCAGGTGGGCGATTCTCGCGCTTTCGACATTCATCTCGATTCGAGATTTTTAAACGAAAAATGACTAAATATGCCATTTTGTGTCGAAAGCGCGAGAATCGCCCACCTGGTCATGTGACTCTGTACCTACCTGTTTTGTAAGCATATCAACAAAGTCCATAAATGGGGACGACTGATAATATAAGATCAGCGGGGTGAGAAGGAACTTTATTTAACACTTTCGCTTTCGTCAGTGGAATCGTATTTGTCTTGTCTATGGTCAGAACTTGTATGAATAATATACGGAAGGGCTGTAATGCATCTTTAAAATTATTAGGTTGATGATTTTTCGATTGAATTCTTCAAAGTAACGAATAATTGATATTTATCTCTTTTCTAAAGTTGAATCAAAAATATTATGGTACAGTTTTAATAATTTACATGATCTGTTACAGCACTTCCGTATATTATTCATACAGGTTCTGGCCATAGACAAGACGAAAACGATTCCACTGACGAAAGCGAAAGTGTTAAATAAAGTTCCTTCTCACCCCGCTGGTCCTGTGTACCCACCTGTTGGTGGGTACAAAAGGGTTCGTAAATGGGGACGACTGATATTTTGAGCAAGACTCTGTACCTACCTGGTAGAAAGCAGACCAACTTCTCTCTTTAAAAAAATGTACGAACTAGGAATTGCACCAATTAGGGATTGTATGAACTAGGGAAACAATAGCCATTGTACGAACTAGGCATGAAAGTATACGGATAAAATACATGTAAACTAGGTACTGTGACCGAAGGTATGGTTTACTTCACTCTCATCGGTCACCGTACCCAATGTCCTTAGGCTAATCCATCAGATTCTTCTTTAAAACCACTTCAAATACGTTTTATATAGATATTTATTTGTATTCTCTTTATTCTCCTATAGAATATAATGCAAAGCTATATAAACCCTAACTTGTTTGATAACCCGGTTATGTAAGAAGAATTTATCATTCTTTTTTGATAACTGGGTTATCTACGAAGAATTTGAATTCCTGTTTGTGAACCGCAAAGATGTCATTTGATAACCAGTCATCTGAAGAATAAACATTATATTTTCAGAACTGCAGTTTTCCACAAAAGAAAACTTTCTTGATACTAAACATTCTATGACATTGTTATAATTATATTACGAAATGGTTATGTAACCACAAGGACGACTTTTGCTAACCAGCCATCAAGGAAAAAATCTGTTTTGTTGCATAACCATCTATGGCATTCATATGACTATGTCATAGAATGATTATATAGGTATCAAGATTTTTTTTTTGTTGAAAACTGCGGTTTTGAAAAAATAATGATTATTCTTCCTAGATGACTGGGTATGGTTCACAAACAGGAATTCAAATTCTTCGTAGAGAGAGACAATGTTCTTAGCTATCCATGCGGGTGCCGGGTCCATCGCGTGGTTGGAAGGCAGGGGAATGAACCTCAGCGTTCCCGGATTTGAGACCACGAAGTAGGTTTAAAGACCTTTTGAACTCTCACCTGCACTGTGTTCACTACCCTCTCTACTCAACCAAATACTATATATATGATCCTGTTAGCGACATCTTGGAAACACGCTCCATAAAAGTTCCGACGCCTGATTTCGGAAGGCCAAGATCCTTCAATTGACGATGCAAAGACTTTGATGGAATTCCTCTTGCACCAACTTCCACTGCAAAAAGTTGAGTTTTAAATCCGTTTCTAGTAATTTCGTTTGTGAGATTAAAATATTTGTTCGACTTGATGTTGTGGTTTATTTCCCACGGAACGGTAAGTTCTTTAAGTATTACCTTCTTCAAGCACCGTGAGTACACCAATATGTCTGGTCTATAGGGTGAAACTGCTAGTTCGTCTGGAATTTTGATTTTAAATGTATCCATGAATATTTTCCAGTATTTTCTGTTCTTGTCCAGGATTGAGAAAGGTTTACTGTGAGTTTTCTTGAGTTGTCCCTTCTTTACAAAAGTAGTTAGTCTTTCATTTATTGAAAATCCTTTTCTGGATCTAATAATACTGAGACAAACAGCTTCGAATAATTTCTAGAACTTTATCATGTCGGTGCGAATAAAAGCCTTTTTCAAGTAGAGTCTTGCACCCAGCAAGTATATATCTGGCGCTCATATATAAATGTGCGCCATTTCAGGGCTGGAGGAATACAAACTTCCCCTATAGTAAGCCATTCATTCTGTACTTCTAGGGTCATGGGGTGAACTCTGTAGCCATGCTCTTCATCGTCCTTGAGGAAAGATTTAATAACATCTTTATCACATTTCTTTTTCTTTCAAGCAGAAGGGGGTTAGGCCCCCTTCTGCTGATCTGTTCCGCTTATAAATAATTTATGGAACTGAAGTCTTGACTCCATCTCAGAGGCCAATGAGTCTTTTGGGAGAGATCCAATCAGATTATCCCGAGAGTTACTCAGGATTTGTTGCTTGGTTACACGTAGATGTTTGTACAACTCAGATAATAATAATAATAAATACCATCACGGGTGCCTATTCGGCTCCCCAGAACCGTTTAAACGGCCTTAGGGTACCCAGCGGAGCGATTAACCCTTTCTTGTTTCGCCGATGGTATTCGGAGGCAACACCTAACAAGTGGGGAGCTTGTTGCGGTGTTTATGATGAAATAGCCTCGTTGTATAAAGCGGTCACCCATCCCAGGCCGGCCTTGTTGTTACCTGCTTAACTGTTGTAATCAGTTGCGCAGTGAGCCACTAGGCTGGGACCACTCAGATAGCTTTTTAAAATTTATCCCAAATTTTTGCTGTCCCCTGAACAGCATGGAGAAGTCAGCGCTTTGTGCTAATCCAAGCCAAGATTTAAGTTTTCTTATGGCATTTGCATCCAGATTTAACAGAAGAGTTTTGTTGAAGTCGTATACAAGAAAAGGCAATGTTAGACGAAATGTTAGGTAGTTGTCATAAATCCAAGCCTTCTTGATATTACTAATTGGCTGTTGATCCACCTTGTTGATGTCATTAATAGAGCGTTTTATAACCACATCTAAGGATGGTGTTCTTCCTTTAAAATCGATCCTTCTGCCCAGAAATTTGAAAGGCATGGCAGGAAGCCATGTCTTTCAAATTTCTACTTTCTGAGTACTATAGAATAGTTCTGGGTCGTGTGACGTAAACTTAGTATTTCGTCTGGCCAAACACAGACAACTGCATTTTGATGGTGTTGTTCTCATGCCGTTCGACCATACACAAAATCCGTCTACCAGAGTAAACAGATTCTGGCATTGCTTTGCTTGTTTGGATTGCGTGTTAGCACCGAATATACATTATTTAATTTAAATCTATATCCCCTTCTTTTCACTAGATTTAAGTTTGTCAATTAGAATGTTAATAATAATATTTAAAGCTATTGGTGAAAGGCAATAGCCTTGAAATAGACAAATCTTACAAAAAAACAGTTATCGAAAAAGAATGAAAAAATATTTTTAGATAACCGGGTTATCAAACAAGAATATTTTTTCTGTTTCAATACTGATCAAACTCTGGTTATCTACGCGGCATAAGCAGATACATTTCTTAAATGGAAGAAACATACAAATAAAATTAACACTAAAATAAATATATTTGCATATTATACATTATTATCATTGTAAAAACGGCCAACTTAGATACAGGACTGATTGCCTATTATGGATGCGTAGTTTCTATAATAAGATATGGATTGATATCATGGGGTAATAGTGCTGATGTAAATAGAGTCAGCCCAGAAAAAGTGTGTGATGGTTCTCCCTACACATCTGGAGTTAATCCCTACACATTATGCAATACTTCTATTTAGGGAACTAAATATACTTCCACTTCCATGTTTGTATATTTTATTTATTCATTCAAGCATAGGTACCTTCCCTGTTTAAATGGGTGCTGGATAGGTATGTCCAGTGTGTATTGTGTTTCTGAGTACCTAAACGATAAATAATTATATAATGTTCAACTAGCTACTTTTTATATTATCTAAGATATTTGAACGCCACAATAATGGCTGAATTAATTTTATAACACCTACTGTAACCTATATTTATACAAATAAAAGTTTGAGTTTTTAAATATGTTAAAAAAATGTTTTTGTTTATATTAATGATTATTATTAATAATTTATTCTCGAATTAAGTTCATTTTTTAAATATAAATGTTAAAATATAAACGAAAATAAATATAGTAGGTTTATAAAATTAATAATCATTAAATAACTAAAAATGCACGGGAAGAATAACGGCAACGTCGCATACCAGAAGGAGTTAAAATTGTATTCAAAATAAACCAAAATATGTAAATATTCACGGGAAGCCTAACGATCCTAAATGTGGAAGGGAGTTCTAAAGGGTTACGTTGAGGATGGCGATATTCGAATATTTGTATATTAACATAAATTGTTTTATTAAAAAAAAAAGTTTCACACCCTAATTGCAACTATATAAATAGCCAGTATTCACAGAAATATGTTGTCTAAATGACTTAGAAGTACTGGACGTTACAATAATGCGAAATGAAAGGAAGCACAATAAGTAGCGGGATTTATATATATATATATATATATATATATATATATATATATAGTTTATGTTTTAGTTAACATTAAATTTTGATTTTGTTATTTAAAATATATTTTTCTTTGAAACGAATTAAAAATAATTTTAAAAGGTAATTTTAACTAATCAATGAAATAAATAAAACAATCAGTACTAATCTACCTGCTCACAGTCAGGTAGATACAAAGTTAAATGTTTCTACAGTGTACAAACATAATACATACATTGGTATTTATTATATACTATATATCCAAAAACAGCATCTTAGGCACCTATATAATATAATTGATTTAACTATACCACAAACAAAGCATAATTTGAGCCACAAACGGACAACGACGCTAACTGAATAATAGCTTAAAATTATGGACCAATTTTGACAAAACACTAACAACAAAAAACTAATATCAGTCTTATTCTTAAAGCAATAGAATTCAAATTAAAGGCAAAATATTCGCAATTAGTTGAAATGCCATAGGGATTGTATATACAAGGGAGACCATCGGTTTTGAATATTCAGAGACTCAATGTTTGGGAAAGGGATAAGGAAACAGGTACATTTGTAATGTCATTAAAATATTGTAACACCTTGAAATATCCAAATTTATTGTAATTTAATTTGTTAACAAACTTACAAGTAATTTATTGGTTTTGCACTAAAATACAACTTTGACAAACACTTAGGTCCCTGGTTCGAAACCCGGTGTGTACCAATGAGTTTTTAATTAAAAAAATTATGTACATTTGTTTGACAACACCACTATAGTGCCTCGGAGAGCATGTTAAGCTGTCGGTCCCGGTTTCACTATACCAACTTGTGAAACTGTTTATAGATGGGTCATTAAGTCTATTCAAAACATCGCGACGAGCTACACACTCGGTGTAGACTCATACCATCGGCTACGACGAGATGGGATTAAAACCCCTCCGCTGGGTACCCTAGGGCCGTCTAGGCGGTCTCGGGCGCCGTAAGGCACCCGAGAAGATATGTATCTATGTATGTATTTAGATTTGAAACTAATAAAAAGTTTGTTTTATTTTAATATATTTTTATTTTAATTAATACAATTTACGTACCGAAATAATTAATCTAAAATTATTTGTTATTGATTACCTACCTCTCAGTTATTTCATAACTACAAAATTAATTACAATGAGTTGTTATTTAGAATTTTAGAATAATTATTGTTAAAATATTTATGTCATTAATAATATTGTGTCAAATACTAAATTCAAAGTTGACGTCTATAAATTGACTCTCTTCATTAAAATGACAACAAATTGTATTTAATTTTATTAGAAGAAAACTTAAACTTTGTTCCTGCTACACATTATACATGCCTAAAGCATACTTTGTGAACAAGTAAATTGTTATATGTTAAATGTCCTATATATCGTTATTATTTATTTTAATATTTATGTACATTTGCTTGACAAATCAACTATAGTGCCTTGGAGAACACATCAAACTATTATTTAGAGTTTCACTGAACTAACTTGTCAAACTGTATAATAATGAATTATATGAGTCCAAGCAAACACCTCCACGGGATGATCACTTGGTCGGTGTAGACTCTTAATACTATCGTTTACGACGAGGTGGGAACAAAAAACGTACAAAATATCCCATAATTCTCCACAAATCATACTCTCCCTACATTTGCCGAAATTCAATAGAGTTATAGTTAGCACAGATCCACAAAGCTTCATGCTTATCAATATTCTAGAACAGTCCCATGCAAAATATCAGCGGCCCGTTAGGGTGACCAACTCGCGTGGTTTAGGCGGGACAATATTGTAGCGAGGCGAGCGACCAATTGAATATCGATGTAGCCTCAATTTTTTGACGAAAAATTAGCCCATTTTATTTTTTGGGGAATTTAGTTTTTGTCCGAGTTTACATCCAAACCTTTTTAACTTTGTCAGTTATAATAAATTTAGTCAGAATAAATGCATATAGGGTGTAAAAAGTCATTAAAAAACGTTGTATAACTGGGCTTTACTAAATAATTATTAATAAAATATGCATAATAATCTTTTAATCTTGTTATCATTTAAATTAAAAAAAAATGGCAATTATAATTTTTCTAGTTTTTCAATATCACGGAAAACAATTATAGACCTGTAAAAAATTTTCGAAAAAAAAACTGTTGTGTTGTCGATACTTCGAAAATAATAATATGATAACACCAGAACAAAAGGGGTTTGGAAAAAATAAAACGATCAACCAAGCTATTTATGAATTCTTGCTTAAAATTTATTTAAACGTCGACAGGAAGGTAAAAGGGTTTGCCATGTACATGAACATGACAAAGGCTTTTGATTATGTGGATCTTAATATACTATTATCTAAACTACAGGAATATGGAATAAGAGGTAATGCGTATAATTTATTAAAATCTTATTTAAGCAATTGAAGTCAGGTGACACAGATAAAGGAAATATGTCTAAAAACAAAGACAGAAATTACTTATACGTCCAAAAGTAAAATAGTCCATCAGGGTGTGCCTCAAGGAAGTATTTTGGGCCCTTTACTATTCTTGATGTATATAAATTAACATTTAATAATTTGTGAATGTTAATTTAATGTAACTGAGTTTCATTATTTTGGTATATGGTTTATATTTTTGGACAATGGTAAATGTAATATTATATATATACTACCTAATATTGTTTTTTTTTTGTTTGTTTCTGATTTTGTTTATTTGTACCTAATTTGCTAACTATAATTGTGTCCTTTTTATCCATTTTATTTAACAATATTGTAATTTCACATACCATAATTGGTTTAATATGCGATCTAAAAAATAATTTTAACATCATTTGTGTGAATAAAATACTTCATTTCATAACAACTTTTTTTTTACCGGTTAGTAATAAATGCAAAAATATTCAAAAATAAATCCTAAGCATAAAAATATTATTAATATAAAAAATATCTCAAGAGAGTCCGTTTGAACCACAGACCTATTCCCGTAGACAGGCAAAGGACGCCGAAACCTGCAAACATCCGCGCGGAGCGCACGCTCGATCGCATAAACTCGCTCACTATTGCTATCTCTTACTTACTCGCGCTCTTACCTCTCTTTCGCACCTACTAGCTTACGTTGCTTTCCTTCACGCCTTCAAATTTCATATACCTTTATATTAAATTTCTACTTTAATAATAATTGTGTGTATAAATTGTGAAGTGTCAATAAACTATATTATTTAGACTATTATGTGGTTTACATTCTATCACCAACACGGTGGTGACGTGGCCCGGGACTCGTACCCACGAACCTCGCTTTCGCGGCAAGGCACTCAACCACTGAGCCAACCCAGTTCCAGTCACCACTTAAGAATTTTTTCATTGCATTTTTATCTTTAAAAAAATAATATAAGATTATCCTAATAAAGAATTTATAAAAATGCAGAAATATTATTTCAAGTATTTTTTTTTTTTAAGTAAATATTATTCACCTAAGGGCCGATTTTTCAATCGTCTGATAAGTCGCTTGTTAGTTATCAACCTGTTTAATTTATTTGATTGTTTAACAGAGGAATAAAGGTTTTGAATTTTTCAATCACGTTTATTCAGTCAGCTAGTTAACTGAGGATTTTTGTATCTAACTTCACATTAAACTTTGTCAGAGCGAGAATGACTTACCAAAAATGGCACATGTTAGAAAGAGAGCGTGATATTTTATCAGTGGCGTATGACTGACATATGTTTTAGGTTAGGATTTATTATTTTTGTATATTATTATGTTCATATAATCTTATTATGTAAAAAGATTCCCACAGATAATATAGGGGAGAAGATTCCTTGAGGGTAGACCGAAGACTGGACGTGTGTTTAAGTTATATTTTTCATAGTTAAGTTTTTTGGATATTATTATGCAAAAGTGTAACAAACTACCAATTTTGTAGAATAACCATTCATATTGATCTTATGTGTGAGAAGTGTAGCATTTACGCATTACTCGGTATTGGTGCTATCTCAACGAATCCCTTTCTTCAGTAAAATATGGAAAAGAAACGGGAGCGATCAGCAAATTTTAATAAAACGGAGACATGCATTTTAGCTGACCTAATAGCTACATTATAGAAAATAAAAAGACTGATGCCGTTACCAATAAAGAGAAAGAATGGACATGGGAAAAAATTTGTTCCCTTTTTAATGCTACATCAGGTTTAATACCTAGAAAGGGTTTTGGGTTGTTGGAAATGGCAAAATTTATTGGTTTCGTCATTCAAATTGGCTCTTTTAATATTGTTTGATTATCATTAGGTAACTTATATTATTTTTAATTACTGTCTATTATATTATGTGTTGATTTTTGTGTAAATAATTAAATAAAAAACTGAATACATTTATTATTTTGCTTTTATTTCTATTTATAAAGTATGAACAGACTTGAGACCGCGAAGTAGGTTTAAAGGCCTTTTGAACCCTCATCTGGACTGTGTTCACTACCCTCTCTACTCAACCAAATACTATTTGATCATGTTAGCGTCATCCTGGAAACACGCTCCATAAAAGTTCCGACGGCTGATTTCGGAAGGCCAAGATCCTTCCTTCAATAGTCGATTCAAAGACTGCTGGGATACCTCTTGCACCAACTTCCACTGCATTAAGTTGAGTTTGAAATCTGTTTCTAGTAATTTCGTTTGTGAGATCAAAAGATTTGTTCGACTTGATGTTGTGGTCATTAGAAATGTTTGTTTCCCACGTAAGGGTGAGTTCTATAAGTACTACTTTCTTCAAACACCGAGAGTACACCAGTATGTCTGGTCTATAGGCTGAAACTGCTAGTTGGTCTGGAAGAGTAATTGCTGGATGGGTGGAACACATTTGTTTCTGAAAATTGAAGAAAAAAATATGTTTATATAGTTAAAATTAATGTTTAAATTATCAGTGTTGATTTTAAGCACTGAGTTTTATATGATTATATCTTCATGGGTTTAAAGTAAACAATCATTGCTAGAAATAGCTACTAATGAGTATGTAGGTTAGTTAGGTTAGAAAAAAGGAAGTTAAATTAAATCGTTTAGGTACCTTTCCGTTGGATTATCCATTTTTTCTTTGATCATTGCAAGTAAAATATTGACAGTTTCATTCTGGAGACGAAATCTTTTCCTAAATTCATCCTCGTCCCAGCTGGTATGGTCAAATCTTTCTCTGACTACTCTTTTTTCCGGTTTGGTTTTAAATAATTCACCATTATAATTTCTTCTACGATAAGTAAATCTTCAATTGAGTCAAACATTTCCATGTTTCCGTATTTAAAAGGAAAACACGCAAAAATACTTTAAAATTATAACCATGACAGACCACAATAACAGTTTGATAAGTTTTAACTGACGCTTGAACTACAAGATAAATTTATTCCACTGTTAATGTGTTTATCTGTCACTTTGACACTATCCAACCATTGAAAAATCTAATTTCTTGCTAACTATAGAATAACTGCTATCAGACTGTTTAACTGGGTATTGAAAAATCCGCCCTAAAATCAATATTTAATTTAATTTAAGTTTTTTTTTATTCAAGTAGGTACCTATATGTATAATTGTTTCCGCTATTTAAAAATATAATATTATTCTAGTTAGATTTGCTTCAAGAATTTATATCCGTAGTGATAGTTCACTAACTATGTATTGTATATGTACCTGCTTAATTTATGCCTCGCTTTAAAGGACTCAAGATTAAAAGAAGTGGTTCTGGTGGGCAGTTCGTGTGATACGAAAACGAAATGGAGAAGAATTCTGCCAGTGTCAGTTGTCAAAAAGGCAAGTTAAATTTAAAAAGAAAAGAAGTTACATAAGTATATTATAGTCAATAGTTAGTAGTATTCTTTAAATAACACATCACATATACTTAATATAAACTATATAATAATAAAATAAGATGACGTACACAATCATGTTCATTTTTTCTGTACTTAAAGTTGCATACCGTAAACCATACAGCTATCCAACAGAATTGTTGTACGAGGAATCTAAGGTTCTAAGGGTAAGGCAATTGTATATAGAATCTATAATACTGCGCTATCATTCACAATCAATTTCGATGCTTGATCAAGACACAAAAAGACGAAACATCTGGAAGCCACGAAGACGTCGAACTAAATTTGGTCAAAAAGCATTTCAATTTCTCGGACCCTATCTGTACACAAAAGTAAATTATATTCTAAATATTAAAAACAAAACAAAACGAGTTGCGAAAGGATTAATGCAAAATTGGTTGCATTTTAGAAATTTTATTTTAATTAAATTTATTTTAGATTAATTTTGACTAAATAAACTAAAAGTACATAAAGTGCTATTAGTTAACATGTTGTGAGTGAAAAAATTGGTGAAAAATAATATATTTTGCACTCTAAAACTCGACTGGACCTGGATGTGTCAAACATCATAAAATACCTAACCTCTTTTCAGCACTTTCCCTAAACAATTTTCCTTTAATGAGCAAAACTGCCAAGGATACCTAGGTGGAGCTGAATTCGGTGTATATATTACAAAAATAAAAGAATAATTCATCTACCTAGTGATGTCAAGTGATGTTGGTGATATTTACAAATGCATGCCCAGGGCCACAAAATGAGTGTCTTCATATATATTTAATGGACCTACTTGATAAAATAGGATACAAGCAGTGATGTTCAATAGTAACATTTTCTTACCTACCTACTAATTTAGAATATTTTTAATAACAATTTTTATTATTAGTTTATTTCTATTTTCTCTTTCTAGTAGTTTTGTTTTTCATTTTTTTATTATTAGTTTTGTAAAAGTAATTTTGTTTATAACTTATTTTTATAATTATATAAATAATATTTTTAATGTCCCAAAATAACAACACTATAGACGGCTCCGGCCGCTGAGGTTGACTCGGTTGAGCCGAGAATATATTATATGTCCAAAATGTACCATACCAAAATTTTTTAAAGGCAACCGGGGTCTAAAATTACATCATTCTCGGAAACACAAAATTCAAGTGCCTATAAATACAAATCAAGCAGATGTCATCAAATTCATCCGAGGTATCGAGTATTCAAAATTTTTGCTATATTCTTTCTAATTTAAAGAGCACTATTATTAAGAGAATACCTCGTGGGGCCAGAATATTAGTAGCGTCTTGTCTGTCATCCCACATAAAAAAATGCTTAAATAATTCCGCCAACGACTGGGAAGCTTTATTCACATTTTTATATAAACTTCTCTACAGTGACAAACTTGGCACTAATAATATTTCTGTTACACAAAAAATTAAAAATAATACCTTAAATATTGAATTTACAGATATTTCTTTTAAGAAAAGTAATTTTATCCCATCTCATAAGTTAACAATAATAGAAGAAAAAGTATATGATGGCGATTTGAAAGGAGCAACAAAATTATTATTTTCAGATGAAACCATTGCTACCGACTCTCCTGAAACTCTGTCTATCCTAAGGTCAAAACACCCGGAATCTAATTCATTCACATCTCCTCCTCCAATCGCTGATTGTGCTAAATTTGTATATAATTATAAATAAAAATTTGCGAAAAAGATGTTGTGGCGGCCATCATGTCGTTTCAAGCAGGTTCCGCCAGCGGAATGGATGGTATATCCCCGCAGCATTTAAAAGATTTAATTTCAAAAAGTGCCGGAGACGCGGGTTGTGAACTTTTATCAGATTTAACTAAACTTTGTAATTTGATGTTAGAGGGGAAAGTCAATAACAACTTTCTCTCCACAATGTTCGGAGCCAAATTATGTGCTTTTAATAAAAAAGATGGTGGAATACGACCAATAGCTATAGGTTCTACATTTCGGCGTATTTGTTCAAAAATAGCTTGTCGATATATACAAAAAGATCTATCTAATTTATTTCAACCCATTTAACTAGGTTTAGGGAGTAAAGGTGGGTGTGAAGCTGCGGTTCATTCCATTCGTTCTTTTGTGATGGAGGGCGATGCTGAAGTTGTACTTAAAATAGACGTAAAAAATGCTTTTAATTCTATTAATAGAGAATGTTTTTTAAAGCAGGTTTTAAATCACATACCCCATCTTTATCCTTATTTATTTCAATGTTATAACCAAAATCTAAATTTATCATACAATTCAAATATTATACATTCGTCTATTGGTTGCCAGCAAAGAGATCCGCTGGGACCAGCAATTTTCAGCCTCGCTATCCATCCAATCATATCAACACTTGTTTCCTCTTTTAATGTTTGGTATCTTGATGATGGCACCCTAGGAGGTGAACACAATTCAGTCTTATCTGATTTGGTCCAAATTATAACCGAGTTCAAAAAGATTGGCTTAGAATTGAATTTTTCAAAATGCGAGTTATTATTTCCAACAAAGTTTCGAATAATATTAAAGAGGAAATTTCTTCTAAATTTGCCTCAATAGCACGAAATATTAAAATTTTAACCCAGAACAACTTTAACCTTCTAGGGTCACCAATATTTGAAGACTCAATACCTTCATTATTACAAGAAAAATTAGAACATTTCACAAATATTTCGGAACTGATACAAAAGTTAAATTGTCATGTAACCTATACAATTGCAAAATATTGCTTATTCGTCTCAAAATTGACACACCTACTTCGTACATGTCCCATGTGGAAATTTTTAGACTTACTAGAGTTTCTTGACGCCACCATAAAAGGCAATTTACAAAAAAAAAAGAATTTAAATTTAGAAGAAAATTCTTGGACACAGTTAAGTTTACCAATCCGATATGATGGTATAGGTATCAGGAAAATTACAAGTATAGCTATTCCGGCTTTTTTGTCCTCAGTATACAGTGTTTCGGGAATAATTTCAAAAATTTTGAAAAAAAACTGGAATGATGTAAAAATACCATATTTAGATAACAGTCTTATTGCCTGGTCGGAGGCTTATCCGAGCGGAGATATGCCGTTGGAGCGTCATATACAAAAACATTGGGATGCTCCGCTCGTACAAGCCACCTATGCAAGTTTGCTTCAAAATTCTACAGAAATAAATCGTGCACGCCTTTTAGCAGTCGCAACCAAAGAGTCCGGGCAATGGTTGCATGTAATACCAAATCGAAATTTAGAAACTCTTCTAGATAACCAGACCTTTCAAATCGCCATAGGGCTGAGATTGGGAGTAGCTATTTGTGAACCTCACAGATGTCCGTGCGGATGTGACGTCGACCGATTTGGGCACCATGGTCTATCTTGTTCGAAGAGCGCGGGGCGGTTTTCACGGCACAACCTGTTAAACGATTTGATTCGTAGGTCTCTTGCCGTTATTAATATTCCATCAATTAATGAACCTTGTGGTCTATCACGCGATGACGGCAAGAGACCCGACGGATTAAGTTTGGTCCATTGGAAGATGGGTCGCTGCTTAGTGTGGGATGCAACATGTGTCGATACTTTGGCAGCTTCACATCTTTCAAGGACTAAAGAGGAGGCTGGTGCCGCTGCTGCCCACGCTGAAAACCTCAAACGGCGAAAATATTGTCAAGTTATAAATAACTATATATTTGTGCCGTTTGGGGTAGAAACAATGGGACCATGGGGTCCTGAAGCAAAAACTTTTTTCAAAGAGATTGCATTAAAATTGGTGGACGTCACAGGTGACCAGAGGGCTGGCGCATTCCTCTCACAAAGAATAAGCCTTACCATACAGAGAGGAAATGTAGCCAGCGTTTTGGGCACTATGCCGCGCGAACACTGTGAGGATTTATTTAATTTTTAGGTGTTTTTATTATTTTAATTTTAAATAGTTTTTATTAATAATCATGTTTTTTTTCAAGTTTCTAAATATAATAAGTTAGTCAATTGGTTAAAACTTAACAAACACCAACACACACACACACACACACACATCACACAGACGGACACCACAAGCACGCACACCACACACACATACCACAAACGAGCATGCACACATACACACCATCATCTATTCAAACACACTTGCATACTTACATTTAAATAACTACATACACTTGCATACTTACATTTAAATAACTACACAAAAAATACTCTACACGTAGACTAATAAACAGTATTCAAACCAAATACCATCAGTATACATTCATATAGACACATAAATTCTAGCATGACACAATATAATAAGAGTTATCTACATATATTCACCTAACTTCCATCACCGGCAGTAACCATGATTAATGATTAGTTTAAAAGTTGTAATTGTTCTTGTCTTAGATTATTTTATTTTTTATTTATATACCTAATTAATAATATTGTTATTATGGTATATAAACATATATCAGTTTTTTATTTTATTTTTTATATTTTGTTGTTTCCTTATTAATAATTTGTTGGTTCACTTTTTTATTAAACTGTTTATACATATACTAACACTTTACTTTGTATTTTCTACAGACTGTGGGTATTTACGAATACTTTTTGTTGTTGCTTATTTTGTGTTCATTTTCAGTTGAATTGTGTTATTTATTTATTATCTTCAAATCAAAATCAAATATTATTTATTTCATGTAAATCTTTACAGATATTTATGAATAGTCAAAAAAAAAAAAAAGAGTTTTAACAATAAGGTCTAGAGTGCGCTTGGTTAGGCTGCTATATATATATATATTAATTAATAAAAGGAGTAAATAAATAAAAATATTAAAAAATAAAAAAAAATAAACAACCAACCGAACGCACGCTACATAACCAACTAGTGTAAGACTAGGTGGTTAGCTGATTCCATTGACAATCCGACTAGCATCTGCCATACAAGAGTGCCACCGAGGCGACCAACCTCACTAACCGTATCCACGCCTTAAATATTAGTTCTTATATTAAAATTATTTAAACAACCGAATGTAGCACAATAAGCTTTAGACCTCATTTTAGTTATCAATACTTAAACTACTTAAATACCTAGTCTTGCCACAGATTAATATATTAAAAAAAATATATATATTACAATAAATAAAAAATTTCGTTGAGATCCTCCGATGCCGCATCCGTACACGTACCGAGGACGCTGGCTGCATTTCCACGCTGAATTTCTATCGAAATTTTTTGCATGAAGAAAGCTCTAGCTCGGCGGTCTCCGGACTTTTCTATTAAAATTTTTCCCAACTTTAAACCAAATTTTATTGAGTCCGGAGACCATGGCCCAAGAGTTTCTACAGCAAAGGCTATAAATTCAAAATTTTGAGTAATATTTGTATATTTTTCCTTTTTTAAATTTTCTGCTTTAAGGGCTGCGGCACCGGAGGTTATAGAGGTGAGGGGGATATGCGATGGGGCTAATGTATCCGTACAGGTGGCATCCCATACGAGAGCACGACCTCTGTGCCACGGCACTATGGACATTCCGTCCGGCCTTTTGCCATCATCACGGCTCATCCCGGGAGGTTCAAGTATGCTAGGAATATCTGCCGATGCCAACGATTTTTTTATGATTCTGTTTATGTTGGCATGGCGAGACATCCTACCTGCACTTCTTCTACACGAGAGGCCGTGATGGCCGAGTTCGTCGACATTAGTGCCGCAGACACAAAGATGTGGTCTACATAGTGGAGCCCCTATACGAAGTGAAATGGCGATGCGGATGGAGTGCCTGTCTAAAAGAGTACCTAAAGAGGGGGATGGGATAGCCTCTAGCCATGCTCCTGACTCTTTGCTTAGAGATGCTAAAATTCTTGCTTTGTCTATTTCGTTATTTGAATTTTTTTAAATTTCTACATAATTACGGATGATAGGAATATCCCAATTTTTTTGGTTGGTTGGGTCAGATGGTTGGCTTGTTAAAGGGCATTTATTAGTCCAGCATTCTATTGCTTTTGCCAAGTAGCTTGTCTCACAGTCACCGAGTGACGGAAATAATATTTTACCCGTGAGAGCGATGCTAGTATGTGCTGAAGAAAGGAATGCTGGAAGAGAGATATCTGCTGAACTTCTTAAACCTATACCTCCGAATTTAACAGGTAATTTAGTCTGTATCCAAGCGTTTGAACTAACGTTAATATTCATAATTTTTTCAAAACATAATTTAATGGAATTATCTATTTCGTTTAAAATGTTTTCATGGAGCCAAAATGGGGAACATCTTAAAAAATAAGTAAGTCTAGGGATAGAAAAACATTTTTTTAAAAGAAACAGTGCTACATGGGGTGTAAGTTTTTCTAAATTTTTTGTATATTTAAGTAGATTTTCTTGTTTATTCAAAATCAATGGTCTCAGGGAATCGTTCGATAAAGGTGCTCCTAACAAAAAAAGATTTGATGAATTTAGAATTTCGAAATTTGGTAAATGAGAATGTAATAAATGTAATACTTCTTCGTGACGCTGATTATCGAGAAGGGGATTAAAATAAACTTCCGACTTAGATGTATTGATTTCTAGCCCTATTTCTCTAAATTCCGAAATCAGCATCTTTAAATCAGAAATAATAGTGTTTATTTTTCCTGCGATGACTCCATCGTCTAGGTACCAAATGTTCAGTTCGGATGTATTTTTTTTAATAATAGAGTGAATAGTATGACTAAACAACGCAGGGCCTAATGGGTCACCTTGTTGACACCCTTCGGACGACATGATAATGTTGTTGTTATAGAAAAGGTATGACGGTGTTGCATAGCTTTGGTGAATATAGTTGTATATTTCTGGAAATTGATTTTTAATGTTGGATAATATTGCAGTTCTATTAATGGTGTTAAATGCATTCCTTATATCTAACTTAATGAATACATCAAAGTTTTTGTTTTCCTCGAGATACGTTCTTGTAGCGTGAACAGCTGTTTCGGCTCCGCATTTGACTGCAAAACCTAATTGATGTGGGGGAAATTTGGAAGTTAATGTTTGCGATAAATAAGAACATATAATTTTTGATATTAAGCGACGGATAGTACATCCCACAGCGATAGGTCTGATTCCCCCATCTTTTTTATTAAACGCTATAAGAGATGCTCCGAAAAATAATTGTTTTATTTCATCGCTTAAACTGCCAATTAAAATAAAGTTAGATAATTTATGTATTGAATTTAACAATTTGGATCCAGCATCACCATTATTTAAGGATGTAAGATCTTTTATGTGTTGTGGAGATAGTCCATCAAAACCACTGGCTGATCCTGACGGAAAAGATTCTATGGCTTTCATGACTTCAAAAATGGTTACTTGATGGCATTCTTCATTATTAATTAGAGGGGGAATATTACTAGATGTATACAATGGAGTGGGGTGTTTGTCTTGTAAAACTTTTAATGTATTCTCATTACTTTCAGCTATTGTATTATTGGAAGATAGTAGTCTGACTGCTCCTCGGATATCTCCTTCGAATACTTTTTGTTCAGACTTTTTAAAAATACATTTATTTTTGTAGTGATTATTACTAATATAATTGTCGATATAGTTTAATTTATTATTATTTCTAACATTTTCTTTAAGTTTAGTCGAGAGTGTCTGTTTTTTATTCATGTTGGAAACGTGTAGAAAATTAAACGAATATAGAAAAAAATCTTCCCAGGAAGCTACGTTATTTTTGTTTATACAATCATTTATTAATTCTGTGAGTTTCGCGGCTAAAACTGTTCTAGCTGCACGTGGAATGCGTTTAATTACAGGGTAACAAGATTTAAATTGTTTGCATTTCTCTATCAAAGAAAAAATGTTATTACTTGTAGTGGGTGTTGGAACTGGTACAGATGTAATGTTTGATGAAATGACTGCTGGACTGGTGGATGGTAGAGAATGCTTATGAATATGACCATGATGAATTTTTAATCCACGATCACCTCTATAAAGTTTGCCGTTTTGGCAAAGATCACAAGACAGTAGAGACATTATGATAGAAAGACATAATATAAAAAATAAAAATAAATGTTTAGAAAAGTTAAAATTAATATTAAACTAATACCTACCTAACAAAAATAAGGTAATATTAAATATAACTAATTCTACTCAAAACCTAGTAAAAGTTGAATAAATAATAACGTTAAAAAAAAATGTCCTTCTTCATTAAAATGTCTAAATCAGGGAGTATTAGTTTGCGGCTTTAGGACTCCAATAATATCAAAACTGCAAATTTGTAGACTTCTTGTTGGGAAATTTTAGCTTTAATTAGTTACTGTAGGGAAATTCGTTACCGTTTCTGTTAGGTATATTATTTTCTTCACTAAATGTTTTCTTTAATTTTTATTGTTAATATATATTATAGATAATGGAAGATAGAATATCTATTTATTTATTTATTTCTTCTAATTTGGCGTATCCCTTATTCTTCCAATGGCGTGTCTTCGTACTATATAATGCCTAATTTCTAATTTCTCAGTTTTCCTTCTTCAAAAATATTTTTTTTAGGGAAGTATATGGCAGAAAAAAATATAATCACGTCTTACGGCATCCGAGCCCTCAGAGTACCCGCCGGAGGTGTTTTATCCACACCGAAAAAGTGTTACAGTTAGGTATGCAATTAATTTATTGCAATTTTGTAAAAAACATACCTTGAGAACTGAAATAAAATTTTACCTGTATTTTCCTTGGTGGGATTTATCTTTTTAAATATTTTTTACTGTAAATTTGGCTAGATTAATATATTTAATAAATATATTTTTGATTATAACAAAATTTATTATGATTTTCGTGAAGTTGACGTTTAGTTTTTTCTTATATTATATTATTGTCATTATATTGGCTGTAGATATTTTTGAATGACCATCAATCGCATTAACATAGTTATATGGATCGGTATCTTCAAGGGCGTAAACACTAGTTGTAAAGTCGACCCCCCCGTAGACACCTCGGAGAAAAAGGTACCAGCAAGTAAAAAACTCTGGTGCTTCACACACACTAACAGAGGAACACAGCCATTGAGTTACCGATATGCAAATAGCATATGGTAGCATACAGGGTACTAGTACAATTTAAAAGGCAATACTAGTTGTGAGAACTCAATTGCAGATCAGCACGGGTCCAGACATCTTTATCATTAATATAGTCATTAACTCTATAGTAATCCCTATGGATTAATGTTTGTTTTATACAATTTTTAAACTTTATTTCACTTAAATCTATAATACTTTTAGGTAATTTATTAAATAACCTTATACTGTTAATGACAAAACATTTATTAGTTTTTTGCAGTCTAAACTTTGGAATATCAATTTTATCTATATTTCTTAAGTTTAAACTATGCCTGTCGCCATTTTTACTAAACATAAGTTTTTCTTGACGTACAATAAATTCTCATAAATATATTGAGATGGTAGTGTCAATACATCAATCATAGGAAATGTTTCCCGGAGAGAATCACGAGCTTTCATGCCATATATTGCCCGAATAGCCCTCTTTTGTAAAATAAATATAGTATCAAAATCTGCCGCGGATCCCCACATTATAAGACCATACGTCATTATACTGTAAAAATAGGCGAAGTACACTAGTCTGGCTGTTGCAACATCAGTTAATTGTCCGATTTTTCTGACTGCATATGCAGCATTCAATCTATTGGATAGAGTATTTATGTGAGCTTTCCACTGTAGTTTGAAATCGACTGTGATCCCTAAAAACACATTGGAGTCAACAAATTCCAGATCAGTACCACCTAACTTCACTGTGGAATTAATACTAGTTACGTTGGGGAGCGTAAATTTTAGACACTTAGTCTTCTTAGCATTTAAAACTAAATTATTCGCCGTGAACCATTTCGAAACCATTTCCAGAGTGTCATTTGCTGATGATAGTATATTATCTTTTCTACTAACTTTAAACAGTAGAGATGTATCATCAGCAAATAGCACTATCTGCGCCATCTCCTGAACCATATGAGGAAGGTCATTGATGTATACTAGGAAGAGGAATGGTCCTAAAATTAAGCCTTGCGGAACACCCATCTTTACAAGGGCCCCTTCGGATAGACAGCCATCAATATTAACACCTTGAGTTCTATTGGAAAGGTAAGATTTTAATAGATTTAAAGCTAAGTCGCGAATACCATAAAATTCTAACTTATCTAACAAAATTTGATGATCAACACAATCAAACGCCTTAGATAGATCACAGAAAACACCAACGAGGTCCTGAGAATTTTCCCAAGCATCGATTATTTCCGCAATCAAACTTGTACCGGCATTAGTTGTGTTTCTTCCTTTTGTAAACCCGTATTGTTGATCATGCAACAATTTATTTGTATTAAAATGACTTAACAGTTGACCGAGAATTATTTTTTCGAAAATTTTACTTAAGGCCATCCTTAAGTAAAATTTTCAGGACAGAAACAGGACGATAATTATTTGGTTCTGTCTTACAACCGGACTTGAATATCGGAACTATTTTACTGTGTTTCATAAGATCGGGAAAAATTCCTTCATTAACACACCCATTATAAATATCAGCAAGTACCGGTCCTATAGTATTAATGATTGGTTCTATAGCTTTGACCGACAACCCCCATAAATCTTTAGTTTGCTTCTTATTTAACATTTTAAAGTGTTTAAGAATATCCTCATCTGTGACATATTTAAAAGTGAAATTAGGTATTTTTGGTATTTATATTGTTTTAAAAATTCCTTAGCTGTACTAGCTGATGATTTAATACTGTTCGTGATTTGTACTGGAATATTAGTAAAAAAATCTTCGAATAATTCAGCAACTTGTTTATTGTCCGATATCATAACTCCATTATGTCTAATTGAAATATTATTTTACCTAATTAGATTTTTTCCAGTTTTAGTGTTTATCATTTTCCATACACACTTGGATTTATTATCTGACTGTTTGATTTTAGATCCAATATAAATAGATTTAGCTATGATACAAACTTTTTTAAATAATTTTGAATAATTCCTAACATAATTGTGGAAACTTTGGTCAGATGTGTATGATCTTTTGTCATATAGATCGTATAATGTATCCCTACTTATTCTAATGCCCTTTGTGGCCCAAATAGCAAAATTTAATTTGTCGTTAATTTTCTTTGTTTTTATTTGACATACTTTATTAAATTCTTGATCTATTATTTTATGTAGATTCGCGTATGTAATATCTGGCTAACTAATATTATATATGAAGCTGGACATTTGATTTATTATGTTGTCATTAAAATAATTGAGTTTATTAACTGTTAATGGCCTATACTTAATAATTTTATTTATGGCTTTAATTTGAGATTGAAAGCTAACCAACAAACATTTATGGTCAGAACGCACACCTGTAATAACAGAATTACTTAAGAGTGAACAGTTGGTAAATATATTATCTATGCAAGACCGGTTATTTATTAAAATATCTATATTGAAATCCCCACATATAAAAATTTGTTTATTTAAGTCATAAACTTTTGACAGGACATCCTCCATTATAGTAATAAAATTAGATAATGCAGAGGCGGGGGGTCTGTATATGCATAGAATAATATAAGTATCCATCTCCGCACATGAGATCTCACAAACACGTTCAACTGATAGTTTTACAATATCCTTCCGCTCTTTACATTTTAGTGATTCTTTAATTAAGATAATAGATCCACCTCCCTCACCGGAGTTTCTATTGAAAAACCTAGCAACTATAGTTATTTATACTGAAACACATTTTCTCTGCTTTTAGCCAGGATTCTGTAAAACACATCAAATCTAAATCATATTTTTCAATTAATAATTCAATGTCAAGAACCTTGCTAGAGAAGCTTTGTATATTTTGGTGTATTAAGGTAAGTTTACAATTGACCTTCTCTGTTGTCACATCTATAAGTTTAAAATAGGTTGTACCACAACATTATTAGTACTAGTACTAAATGATGATGTGGAGTCAATACTTAATAATATATTATTGGCTACCAATGTAGCAATATTTTTTTGTACCTTCATAGGTAGTTTAAAGCTATCCTGGGTCATATTAATATTCTTAACAAATTTGTTAATATCAAATAAAGTAAACAAATTATTGTAACATGTCAAATTATACATGCAATTATTTAAATAATATATATGTTTATTCTGTGAGGTGGAATATAGGTTTGAAAAAAGGAATGTACATATTGTAACATTCCTTACTCCAATTTCAGACAAAAGATCCACACTGTCCAACAAGTCTTTTTTGCTTGTGTTCAATCCATTTCCTACCATAATAACTATATTACTATAAGAATTGTAAAATTTGGAGGAAATGGATTTTACAATATTCTTAAAACTATTACCTGGCATACAGTAGTTTGTCACAGAATGATCTAAATTATAATTAAAAAATTGACCTATTCCTGAACCAATACTGTCTGTGAGTAGGAAGGTGTTGTTGGTAATGTCCCTTGAGGGAGTCACACTGGAATAGGATAAAGATGATCCAGGAAATTATGTACCTAATAATAATAATATAATTAATATTAAGAAATTGTAATTATAATAATAGTAATAAAATAAAAATATTATGTATACCTAATAATTATTGATATTCTAAAAATACATTCAAACGTAATAATGGACTTTAATATGTTGTGATAATAATATATTATATATATGAAAACAATAATATAATAATAGTAATATAATAATGCTAATATAATAATGGTAATAATGAAAAATGCTCAAAATAATAATATTGAAACTGTAATTATGGTAATGCTTTAATGGAATAGATGTACAAAATAATTATTAATTATCTGTATAGTAATGACAAATGACATTAAAATATGATAATTATTAAACTAATATGTAGTATTGTATATGTATAGCAATTGTTAGTATTCTGTATAGTATAAAATGAGATTAAAATATAGTAAGCCTTAATTATTTTGATATTAATATATAATAATAGTAATGATCTTATTAATATATGATAGTAATTAAAATTTATATATATAATTAAAATATATAAATAGACATTAAAATATAGCAAAACTAAAAATATAGCTAATAGGTATTTAGTATTGGTAATAATGTTAATTGTATTAATTAAATTTAAATGTATCCTATTTACCTACATTAATTGTTAAATACATGGCTTCATAATTGTATATATATAATATTTAAAACATAAGTGTAGGTATATAAGATTGTAAAAAAATAGTCTTAACGTTTCTATATATCACATATTAGGAAAATTGAATTAATTGTTAACATTTATAATTGTGTATAACAAATAAATTTTGCACGCCATAAATGGCTGAGTATGTAGATCAATATCAACATTTACCATTCTCTAACACCATATTCTTGCAAAATAAACATATTTCATATTTCATTTCATATTTCAGGCTCTGATAAATTTGCTTGATTTTCGCAGGAGCAACAATTCTTATTTACAAATGAGTCAAATCTATCAGCATTATATTTGCTCAATTGAAGAATCTCATCCATGTTTTTTATTTGCTCAGCGAGGTCATTCTGTGACAACTGGTATTTTTCTGTTAAGTCAGTGAGACATAAATGCAAGTTATTAATTTCAGTTTTTGATTTAAGATTATCACTATTATATTGTTGTTGTAAATTTTATATATAGTCACTATTTTATTTAGCTTCCAACATGAGCCTCCGGCAATCTGATTTTAATGAAATATTTCTAGACCTAATAAAATTATTGTTTAACTTATTTTTATATTTTTAATAAATTTAAGTATTTTCTATTGCTAAAATAACCACCATTGATTGAAATCACATTATTCACTTTTAAGTCTTTGTCAACCAACTCATCATATAAACATAATGTTTGTTCACATTGGCACCTCTCCTTCTCCTCTTCAAACTTTTCATTATTATCTTATTTCATATTAAGTTGTTCTAATATCGAAACTGTAATATATACCTAAATATTAAATTGTTAATTCGTAGGCCGTTTACTTGAAACTAGAAAGAGACTAGTCACCACAACACAGGAATCCTAGTGTGGTGACTAGGGTTCTATATCAACAAAACTAATACTTATATAACTATGTATATTTTAACACGAAATTTTTGTCATGTTTTTCTGAAACTTCGAATAAATAAATTATTATTGTTACATAAATATTAATGTTGACGTTTAAAAATCCCTGATTTATATATCGTAGTAGTACCACGCGAATCGTACCAACTCAGCCCTTCTGAATCTAGTTTGGCTAGTTGTCTCCTCGATGAAGTACGGTCAGCAGCAGAGTATGTAGATTTTCCGATCGGACGATGCCATCGTATTCATACGATAGCTATTATGATTTTACTTGAATGCATTTTATTGAGAGCCCTCTTCACGGTACGCTTGCTGGGTACTGTCTACAGAAAAAGTTGTAAAAAAATTTAAGTAATATCATAAATATTTATGGCATTATTCATAAAAACTTATTGAGTCCTTCAAAAACACTTTAGAAGGTTATGTCTCTTTTATTTAGCAACAAAAATTAATATGTGTAAAAGAGATAAAACATTCCATAACTAAAGTGTTCTTCAAGGCTCCAATAAGTTTTTATGAATAAGGCCATTATTATTTAATGGGATTCCAACGTTAAGTGTTTTTAAGTGTTCCTAATATAAAGCGATAGTAAAAAATTTCAATCTTTTTTGAATCGTCGAGATTGCTCTATTATTCGCGACATACTCGTATGACCTTAGTTCTACCTGGTGGTTGTAGTCCTACAAATTGCATCAATAGAGTCCATCAACATATTATTATTTACCAGCATCGCTCCTTCTATGCCGTCTAAATCATGCGGTTACGGAATTAATATAATAACTTGACAGCCTCCGTAGACGAGAATAATAATATGTATTATATCGTTGCTTCTGGTACACATAGTACAAGCCTAGAGCTTAGTTTGTGACCAGAGCAATATGTGTAAATTACCCTACATTATATTATTATTATTATTATAAAAAACATTTACACAAAAATATTACCTAAAAATTACGAATTTATTTTCATATCCTTGTGTTTTATCATCAAATCAACTGTCTGTTTCGTAATCGCACCCTGTAATAAGTATCGTCTACTCGACAACAAATCGATACAGTAGGCTCCTAAAACGAGTGAACCCACACACTAAAACCGAAACATTGCCTGCTTAACAGTTTTTGTATCATTATGGTAAGGCAACCGGTCGATCGTTCTAGTGAAATTCAAAAAGACCTTCCTCCCACCTATAGTATAAAATATTATGACAAAACATTAAAAAAAAAAAAAAAAAAAGATTTTTCGTGACGTGATTAAAGGTATTTGCAAAGCAAAAGTACTGGAAGTTGGTTAGCACGTCACGCAGAAAACACTTATTGAAGTCAAAATCGAATTATTGAAATATAAGAAGTTTTATTGTGAGTAACATTTGGTGTTTATTTACCTACCTAGGGATATAAAAGTTTTTTTTTATTTAGTTACAAACCTCATAGCACAACGTTTCGCATCGAGTTGTTTTTTTTTTGGTTTTTGTTTTAGAATAATACGCACACCAACTAGTATAAAATTAATTTAAAAAAAAATAAAGTACTCTGTTTTGCTACCAGTACATAGTTGGTAGACCGCTAGGGTTCGTTCGTATATCTCTCGCTAGACATCTAGATTGTTCTGCTGTCGGTGGTCACTTCAACTCCATTTATATTTATTTTGTTGACTCTACTTAGGTACTTAGGTCTTAGATTGATATCATAGTACTGTATTTTTGTCATTTTTCCTAAAATAATTATAATTTAAAGCAAAAGTTATAAATTAATTTTCAGGAGCTTACTGTATCAATTAAGTATCGAGGTGGTAGTCTCCTTGCAGGGTGAGGTTAAGAAACGGGAAGTTAATTTGACAATAATAAAATGTAATCGTAATGCAAAATTGCCTTTGTCACTGCCCATTAGGTAACCGCATCAGTTAGCCGGCATAGTGGGAATGATCGCTAAATGTATCTAATTGATTACATGAACTATGTAGATCTACTTACCATTAGGTAGATAATAATAAATATTTATATATACCTTTTTTTATGTAGGTCAATTTACACATATTGCTCCGGTCACAAACTAAGCTTTAGGCTTGTACTATGTGTACCAGAAACAACGATATAATACATATTATATTTTATAAACACCATGACAAACTGTACAGAAAAACGTATTATTATTTTTTTTTGTCGGGAATCGAACCCACGACCTCCTGATACAACGGCAAAGGCGCAACCACTTACTTGCCATTCACAACCTTTTACTAGAAAGAGACTAGTCACCACAACACAGGGAATCCTAGTGTGGTGACTAGGGTTCTATATCAACAAAATGAATACTTATATAACTATGTATATTTTAACACGAAATTTTTGTCATGTTTTTCTAAAACTTCGAATAAATAAATAAAAAATAATTATATCTACTAGTCTATTTAGAGTCAAAAAGTTTTATTAAGTGCACTTGGTTAGGCTTCTATTCAACATGTTCATGTTCATGGCGGACTCGTTTTCTGCAATTAGCAAAGAGATTAGGCCTTTTTGCGTGAGTCGGCTGACTATTCTAGCCAGCCCAGCTCCTTCCAGAAGGCGAAGTCCTGGTCTTCCACAGGCCTCAAGGTGTTCCGAGGTTTTTCGCCACCCCACGAAATACCCACCCATGTGCTGCAATGAAGCATCACATGGGTGGGTAATTCATCAGCCTCCATGCAACCTCTACATAGAGAGCTGTTGGTGATACCTAAAATTGTAAGATTGGAAAGTGTCCGGTAAGTATACCCACCAATTCTATTCATCATATTACATTCACAAAAGTGAGAATCGAACCTACAATCTCCAGATTTAACGTCAACGGCACAACCACTAGACTCCAGGGGCGCTTATATCGGAAGCGGAAATAGTTTTCCTAAGCTTTCAACCGCGTAAGTAATTTAATTAGGTACTCACTAGAATATTCTAACCGGTTCTGACGTAGGAACCGGTAAATGCTACCAGCATAGTTAAGTTAAAACGATCTAAACTTCTCTATTATAAAGTCATTATGTAATATCCTTCTCTATATAAGCGAGGTTAACTTATAGTTGCCTAATAAAACGCCATCTTAGTAAATGCCGCTAGCTATTGCCCACGGCTTCGCATGCATTCATAAGTTTTAAAAATAATTTAAAATAAATATCATCACGGTTGCCTTACGGCGCCCGAGACCGCCTAGACGGCCCCAGGGTACTCAGCGGAGAGGTTTTTAATCCCACCTCGTCGTAGCCGATGGTATGAGTCTACACCGAACAAGTGGCTAGCTCGTCGCGATGTTTTGAATAGACTCAATAACCCATCTATTAACAGTTTCACAAATTGGTATAGTGAAACCGGGACCGACAGCTTAACGTGCTCTCCGAGACACTATGCACTATATTTTGAATACATATTTACTTTTTTTTTTTTTTTTTGTGTTTAAAAGTTAACATTTATAGTGATCGTTTTGGCTACTTAAATAATTTGGTAGTTAAGAAACTTACTAAAACAAAATTACTTATTTTCCAAAAATAGCGGTCAGGTGTCAAAAGTCAAAATCATTTATTTCATGTAAATCTTTACAGATATTTATGAATAGTCAAAAAAAAAAAGAAAAAAAGTTTAACAATGAGGTCTTAGAGTGCGTTTGGTTAGGCAGCTATTCATTAACAAAAGAACGACAAATATTAATTAAACTTAGACACGATGGAATGGAAATCTTAATATGAAAATTACTACCGAACCGAACACACACTACATAACCAACAAGTGTAAGACTAGGTGGTTAGCTGATTCCATTGACCTGTCAATCATTATCTGCCATACAAGAGAGCCACCAAGGCGACCAACTTCACCGATCATATCCATGCCTTAAATATTTATTGTAAATAAAAGGTAAGTAACCAATCACATATAGGTAAAGGTATAAGGATCGGTATTTTTAAGGGCATAAACACTAACTGTAAAGTCGATCCCCTCAGAGACACCCCGGAGAAAAAGAAACCAGCAAGTAAAAAACTCTAGTGCTTCACACAAACTAAAAGAGGGGCACGGTGTGAATTTTGTTCCCGCCCTTATTAGGGTCTTGTATAACAATAGGAAAACATTAGGTATGTATTAAATAGTTGGAATAGTCTTACTGAAATCATTTACTCTCAGCAAGCATTTTAGATACAAACTAGAATTGTGGAATATACCTGTGGTTAGACCTTACACTTAAAAACACTTCGATCCCTAGTTCAAACCCCGGTGTGTACCGATGAGTTTTAATCTAAAGATTTATGTACATTTATTTAACAACACCACTATAGTGCCTCGGAGAGCACGATAACCTGTTGGTCCCAGTTTCACTATACCAATTTATAAAACTATTCAGATGGATTATTGATTCTCTCCAAACATCGCGATGATTTCTACAAACATAGCCACTTGTTCGGTATATACTCATACCTTCGGCTACAACGAAGTGGAAATAAAACCCCTCCACTGAGTACCCTAAGGCCGTCTTGGTCCGTGATGATATTTATAGCTTAGATATAATTTTATAGCTTTTCGAATGAAACCACTTGTCTCCCTAATCTTAAAAAATAGCTTTTAATTTAGGCAAACTATTATTAGAAAAGTCGGAGGGAGATCATTGAAACGGGCTATTTTTACTAAAAATCCGTAAAACATTTTTAAAATGTGATTTCATTAAGTAGGTATGTACGTTTTACATATTATTTTATAAGTAGGTTGATTATTAATTTGGAGTTTATTAGATATTTCATTATTATTGTAGCTTTTTATTATTTTTTATTCAAGAAAATTTACAGCGATAATAAAATAGATATATTAAAACACAACGTATGTACATATATTTAAACATTATTATAGTAATAATAAATAAATCTCAATCAAGTAATATTTTATAAATTGTAGGATAAGAGGTCTCTAAGTCGCTAAGACGTTGCAAAAACCGTCTTGTGACCAAGTAATGTTTCGGTTTTAGTCGGCGGGTTCACTAGTTTTCAGTACCCCTAGTGTGAGTTTTCTAACTATTACTTTGCGTTTGAGTTAACTAAAATTTGTATGGGAGATAGTTCAGCGCTCCAAGCGGAAATTTTGAGAACTAGAAATGCGGTCGTGTGATTGGTCAAAATGTTAACGCGGTAGTATAGTTAACGCGAAAGTAAACGTTAAAAAAACTCACACTAGGGCTACAGTACCACTAGTGTGAGTTTTCTAACTATTACTTTGAGTTTGAGTTAACTAAAATTTGTATGGGAAATAGTTCAGCGCTCCAAGCGGAAATTTTGAGAACTAGAAATGCGGTCGTGTGATTGGTCAAAATGTTAACGCGGTAGTATAGTTAACGCGAAAGTAAACGTTAAAAAAACTCACACTAGGGCTACAGTACCACTAGTGTGAGTTTTCTAACTATTACTTTGCGTTTGAGTTAACTAAAATTTGTACGGGAGATAGTTCAGCGCTCCAAGCGGAAATTTTGAGAACTAGAAATGCGGTCGTGTGATTGGTCAAAATGTTAACGCGGTAGTATAGTTAACGCGAAAGTAAACGTTAAAAAAAACTCACACTAGGGCTACAGTAGACTACTCTACGATTTGTCTTGTCGAGTTGGTAGTTTCATTTTTGGTTACGAAACGGGTTGCATTTGACGATAACGCAAAAGGGGTATAGTAGTGACTCGCAAGTGGCAATGTAGTTTGGACTTTGACGTCGCCCATTTTGCCGGCATAGTGGGAGCAGTTAAAAGCTAAACAATATTGTATTGATAGACCTCATTTGTGGTCTTTATAGCTCTGCTCAATATTAAGTAGATTATATATTTGTGTCATCAAAATATATTAATATAGGTAATTTATAAGCAAGCATCCAGGGGTGCTATTTTTGAATATCAGTGGTTGGCTCGATATCACTAAAATTGTCATCGAAATCTACAGTTTTTTTAATCTCTTCGGTGACTAAAATAGCATTCCTATGATATCAATACGAGTGCCTCCTACCACTCGTAAATAAAGTCACCGATGACAGATAATAATTATCACAGATAATGTATGTTAAGTTCCGTTCCACCATTGAGTTTTTATGTTTTAGCATAGACATGTCAATTATTATGAGAAACAAGAACGACAAACAATGTTTTCTTCGTGTAACGAAACGCAAGTAGCTTTAAAATAAATGAGACATTATTTGACACATAAAATACGAGAGGGTAATAAAGCCAAAGTATAATAAGGCCCATTTGAAATAGTTCGACTTGCGTTGGTGTTATATTATTGATTATTAAAAGAAACAAAATATATGGAAGCCTAAAGCTAAGACCAATCCAGTATAATCCATATCCTTAGTATTTCTTATTACAAAAATATATTTTAAAAAGCGCGGATAATAAGGGCCACATGCAGCGCATAATAAGGCCCGGTTTTTGTTAAAAAGTAATTTGGCTTAAAATCGCTATTCCCACAGATATTATGAACCTAATATAAGTATAAATTGATAAATGAATATGTAGCGACATGCCAATAAATACAAGGAATTGTCAACAACATCCTTATAGACAATTCATATAGGCATTATAGACAGAATTTCACTTGTTTCAAATTATTTATAAAATGGAATAAAAACAGTTCTTTACAGGACTTTCTCTTGTTTCTTTACTTTTGTTGGCATGTCGCTACAAATACATTTAAATGCATTCAATAAAATATTTAATATCGTTTAATGGTTTTTTCAAAAAGATTTAAGAGCTTGGGCCTTAATAAACAACCCGGGCTTTAATAGACTGTCTAGTACCACTATTTTGTTTTTGATATTATATTAATTACGGTGTATGAAACATAATATTTTTTTTAATGTATTTTTAAAGTCTCAAAGAGCAACACTTGCCGGCTTTATGAAATCATTATTTTTAAGAAAAAAGGATTTAAAGCGATTTAAAATAAGGTGGCGCTTATTCCCCTCTGGTACCTTATGACTTTCAAAAACATAACTATTGATAAATCGTGATCCTAGTCATCGGTAATATTTTTCTCACTGGCGATATCTAACTCATAGGTGACATTAAAAATGTCTCGATTTTTTTTTTACTTTTAACATGAGTAGTCACCACTCGACACCCGCGTACTATATACCTACGTAACTTTAACAGCATTTTTGTAAAAGAAAAAACATAAATGTATTTTGCTACGACCGACCGTCGTAGTCGATTCGTAGTAAGTACTACGAATATTTATATAATTCGTAAGCTCACACCGTTTGAAAGTAAATATTAAAAATGTAATTTAGTTAGGAAATATAAAGATAATGTAAATAGTATTCCTATTTTATAATATTTAAGTCTTATAAAGGGTATGTACTTTAAAAACCAACTACTTAGTGGTTTAAATTATTATATATTAATATTAAAGTATATTTTCATTCCATCTATTCGAAAAGGACGACTTAGTTCGCCTTTAAGTGCACCCAAAGGTGGTGTTTTCTATAACAAACTTTTAGCGGACAGTAATGAGTTTTTAATCATACATACAGATGCAAAAATCGTAAAGTGTTTTTTATCAAAAGTCATGTTTCGGTTTTAGTCTGTGGGTTCACCGGTTTTCCGGAGACTACTGCATCGTAATTTAGTTAGGAAATATAAAGATAATGTAAATAGTATTCCTATTTTATAATATTTTAGTCGTATAAAGGGTATGTACTTTAAATACCAACTACTTAGTGGTTTAAATTATTATATATTAATATTAAAGTATATTTCGTGTTTTTATTCATTTATTAAAATATATATATATATATATATATATGCATAGTAGCCATGATTAACCTGTTTACTTTACCTTACTAGTAATAGATTTCAAAATAGAATAAATAGCAAATAGTTTTTAAAAAGAGGTTTTTAAGTTCATTTGGGCAATTTACGAAATTTTTATTATTAGACTCTTCTCGGACAAACGATAATCACGGGTGCCTTACGGCGCCCACGAGATGGTATGAGTCTACACCGAATAAACAGTTTCACAAGTTTGTCGATAGTGAAACTGAGACCGACAGCTTAACGTGCTCTCCGAGGCACGATAGTGTCAAACAAATGTACATTAATTTTTAGATTAAAAACTTATTGGTACACACCGGGATTTGAACCAGATGTTTTTAAGTCTAAGCTAACCAACTTTAACGAACATATGAAAGAAAAAAAATGCCAATTTGTTCCAGCCGTTCTTGAGTGTCGCGCTTAGCAACAAATTTAACAAAACATTTTTAAATAAATTGTTTGAATAAATAAATCGTTTCTTTGCAAAAATATGTCACAATGAGCTGGTAGGTAGTTTAGACAAGTTTAACTTTATTATTTTATCGTTAGCGTTATGCAAATATACCTTAATGTATACTATCTACTAATATTATAAAGCTGAAGAGTTTGTTTGGTTGGACGCGTTAATCTCAGGAACTACTGGTTCCAATTGAAAATTTGAATAGCCCATTTATTAAGGAAGGCTATAGACATAACATCACGCTACGACCAATAGGAGCGGCTTAACAATGAAAAAAGTTGAAAAAACGCCGACAAATTATTCCGTTTGAGAGCGTACGTTGCGTAAACGGTTAGAGTTACGCGGACGAAGTTGCGGGGGCAGCTAGTTTGTTTATATACTGGGTATTTTTTGACAATGTAATTTTTTTTTGATGCCTCCAGTATCACTTTTAGAACCCATTTGATAATAAAAAAATTAGGTACCTAAGAATTTTTTTCTTCAAAAAAAAAAGTCCGAAAAATATATTATTATATGAACAAACGTCTATATGCTTAAAATTACTTCTACAAATACATAACAAGTCTTCGTATCTAACAAGTAAAACACAATTAGACAAGTGATAGGCTTTCATTCGTGAGTTTAGTATGAAAGTTAACGTGATTTGTAGATCTTTTTTGTACTTTAAGTTATTTATCTTTATGTTTTTGTATCGGCGACACTATAAGGAAAAAATACGTGTTTCATTATTTTCATCATAGAACACAATATAAAAAAAATATCACCGTGACAAAAAACACCCAGTATAGTGTAGATATAAACGTTTGTCTATAGGCCAGTAGGTACAACGACCCCAGTATTTAGGCCTGGAGACTGAAGTACCATCAAGTACTTCCCTTTGAGGCATGATCAGAGACGGAAGCACGTTTAGCCACTTAATAGCTAATGATACTTCATAGGTAGAACCCCCTCCTGTGCGTGCTAGTGGGGAAGGGGAATGGGGAAGAATGTTATACTAAGGAAGTGAAGTATATTTTGAACTAACGAGTATGTACATTAATACGTAGACATATAATCAAATCGTACACCTAGCGTTATGTAAAAAAAAATACTAGAGAACGCGAGAAATAAGTAATAATATTATATTTTTTGAACAGGAGGAAAGCCTCTAACACTTCGCTAGGCTAACCGACCGACTCGTTAACACCGCCCATACAGATGCAAAATGACCTAGTCATGTTTCGATTTTAGTCTGTGGGTATCTGTACGGTTTTCCGGTGACTACATACTCCAGAATACCCAGCGGAGGGGTTTTAATCCCACCTCGTCGTAGCCGATGGTATAAGTCTACACCGAACAAGTGGCTAGCTCGTCGCGATGTTTTGAATAGACTCAATAACCCATCTATAAACAGTTTCACAAGTTGGTATAGTGAAACCGGGACCGACAGCTTAACGTCCGAGGCACTATAGTAGTGTTGTCAAAAAATAGTACATTTTTTTTAATTAAAAATGCATTGGTACACACCTTGATTCGAACCAGGTACCTACGTGTTATTAAGTCCAAGGTCTAACCAACGTCGATCACCACGTATATACTCGGTCACCACGTATATACTCGGCCACCACGTATACACTCGGCCACCACGTATATACTCGGCCACCGCGTATATACTCGGCCACCGCGTATATACTCGGCCACCGCGTATATACTCGGCCACCACGTAAGTCGATATGTTTGGATTTATAGGTATAGTTGTTATATATTAGTTATATATATTTATATCATAGAGATAAAAAAGGGAGGTGCCCATGGGCCGTAAATCGCCTTTCCAGTTTTGAGAACAGAAGATGGCCGCCTCCATACAAATTTAAAAAAGTGAGAACTAAAGCAATGACTGAGCTTTGATTGGTTGAAGTGAGAACAGAATATGGCAGCAAATGAGCAGCAACGAACTCTTTTGACATTTCGGTTTCATATTCTATTATTAGTTTCTTGGTTTGTATAAAACTTACCTACTTCTCGATGGTTACCACATTTACGAATACAGAAGTATTTGTAATCCGTAAAGAGATGCGACAAATACATAATTGTTTCTATAGGAACAGCCAATTGCAATACGTATAATAGAATTGTATTTCACTTGTAAATTAGTTCCAAATAACAAGATTGCATCGTTTGCGAGATAGCTTGCTAAAAGTAGGGTACTTGTTCCTGTTTAATGCCACTGAAATATTTCCATTTAAATAGTTAATAATGTCTTCAACATCATGGTTTTGGTGACTTTATATATACATGCTTTCATGAAGTAATAATAATTTATAGGGAAGCGGCGCCAGAGTTAGTTGTTAGTCTTTTTATTGTAATATTATTTTACCAAAATTATCAACTTGTCAGTCTTTTTAATTATTCAATCTGGCGATTTTTTATTGTTAAATTAACACTCGACATTATAATATTATAATAACATGTAATAGAGTCTAATGAAAGTAGATAACGAAAAAACGCGACAAATCCAAAAAATAATAATATGGGATAAGTCATAGTTTGTTAAAATACGTGGATAAAACTTACATGATACTTGGGTTTATTTATTGGTTATTGTTTTGAATACATTTAGCTAAGGTTCAGCGGCAAGAAAATGGGACTACTCCAGTTGATATTTAGTAACTGTAACTCCATGAAATCACACCCTATAATTATTATAATATTTGTCCTAAAGGCTATTTTTCCTAGCAATGTATGGAAAATTAAAAACAAATATATTTCAAATTTGAGTTTTTATCCTGTCCTTCTGGTCTAATTTTGTGAGATTTCTAATAGTTCTCCCTATTGCATAGACACCTTCTACATTCTCCAGATTTTCTGCAAAATAGAAAAGAAACAAAATTTCCTATCAAACAATTGATCATCTATGTTCGGGTTATTACTCTTGTTAACTACTTATACAACAAAAAATAGAAACGAGAGTGAAATGTTTTCACTGAGATGATTATTTCTTGCAATTATTAATATAATAAATCATACTAACCTAATAAATTCAAAACCACATGTAAACAATCTTGTTTTTAGTTGAATTCAGCATTTTTTTCTTGTTGTTTTTCTTGGCATTTGGACATCATGTAAAACAATAAATTTCGGACTCCACTTTTAATAATTTTATTCATATTTTACAATGTAAATGAGGAATTAACAATAAAACGATTAAAGAAAATGTTTGACAACAGCCATATGACAATTTGACACTGTCCTTGTGTTGTCATTTGAAAATTTCCAAATATTTCGATTATCTACTTTATTGAGCCAGGCTATGTATAATGTATAATTCCTGTTTTAGTATCGTTGTTTCTGGGCACATAGTACAAAGCTTAAGTGTGATTCCCACCGATGGCAATACATTTTAGTACAGAATACACTTTTCTGTACAGTTTGTCATGGTCTGGGTATTAATAAAATATAATATTTATTAGTATCGTTGTTTCTGGTACACATAGTACAAGCCTAGAGCTTAGTTTGGGACCAGGGTAATATGTGTCTAATGTCCTTCATATTATTATTATTCTACATTAATTAAAGATTTTTTCCAAAAAAAAACTCTATAGTCAATAACGGGGCTTATAGCCCTATTAAAAACCTACTCTACTGAGCAACGAACGGTAAATGCAATTCGGTACAATTAAATTGTTTCTGTGAATATTGAAACAATGATTTTGAACAAAATTGCATATTGACCAATCATTATTTTATTTAAATACTACTACTATTTAGGGCAAAAGACTTTAAGAAAAAGCTAGTGGTTCCCGAGATCTTTATGCGCAAGGCTTCCTTCTATGAGCAAAAATATTCATAATAAAATATACTTTTTTAAAAAGTATTTTTTAACTTTTTTATTTCCCTTCAATATAGCCTCAACAAGGTGTTAATTTTTTTACTATAAGCATGTAAACCAAACCTAAAACTAGATTTTCTCCAATAGAGTCCGTTCTAATGATAAGCATTCGTATTTTCCTTTAGAAAGGACTCTGTTGAAGTATATCCGTTTATTATATCCGTTTAATGTTTAGCAAAACATATTAAAAACACCATATTTTGTCCAAAATGCATTGTATATGTCTACCACAGATTTTTTTACGAGTAGCATATGTAATTGTGTATTGTGTTATTCAAATTAACTTATTTTATTATTCTTATTAATGCACGTAATTTGCTATGAAAGACATAGCATATTTATGCAGCATAGACACCTGTTTTAACTACATCTATTTTTTTTTTCTTAAATTAGCTTTTCTCTAATCAAGGACAATCTATTTATTTTTAATTATAAAAACCGCAACTTAATATTTAGTTCACAGTGCACATGTTTGCTATGAAAGGCTATTATGTTTATGCTATTTAAATTCAATTCTCCTCTAATCACATTTTCCTCAATAGAGATTGTAAGTATTTTGTATAATAATCACTATTACTATATGCTTTATTTATATTATACCTAGTTACTGTATTGTGTATATACGTGGTGGCCGAGTTGGTTAGACCTTGGACTTAAAAACACTAAGGAACCTGGTTCGAATCCCGGTGTGTACCAATGAGTTTTTAATTAAAAAAATATGTACATTTGTTTGACAACACCACTATAGTGCCTCGGAGAGCACGTTAAGCTGTCGGTCCCGGTTTCACTATAGCAACTTGTGAAACTGTTTATAGATGGGTTATTGAGTCTATTCAAAACATCGCGACGAGCTAGCCACTTGTTCGGTGTAGACTCATACCATCGGCTACGACGAGGTGGGATTAAAACCCCTCCGCTGGGTACCCTGGGGCCGTCTAGGCGGTCTCGGGCGCCGTAAGGCACCCGTGAAGATATATATATATATATATGTATTGCACTACCTCACTTATTAACTGCTTTGATTGTCCCGAAGCTTTGACTGGTAGAGAATGCCTAGCGGCATTAAGTCCGTCTTTGTGTTTTATGGAATAAAGATTTAAATAAATAAATAAAGTCCATTCTAATGAGAAACGTTCGTATTCTCATTCAGTACGGACTCAATTGGGGAAAAACGGTTTATATCTATATTATAAAGCTGAAGAGTTTGTTTATTTGTTTGTTTGTTTGAACGCGCTAATCTCCGAAACTACTGGTTCGAATTGAATAATTCTTTTTGTGTTGGATAGTCCAGTTATCGAGGAAGGCTATAGGCTATATAACATCACGCTACGACCAATAGGAGCAAAGATATAGTGGTAAATGTGTAAAAAACGGGAGAAATTATTTCATCTTTGAAGCCTTCCGTTGCGTGCGCCGTGAAAACGGTTCAAGATACACAAAAAATATGTATTAAAGAATAATCTAAATATATATAACTCAAAGGTGACTGACTGACATAGTGATCTATCAACGCACAGCCCAAACCACTAGACGGATCGGGCTGAAATTTGGCATGCAGGTAGATGTTATGACGTAGGCATCCGCTAAGAAAGGATTTTGATAAATTCTACCCCCAAGGGGATAAAATAGGGGATGAAAGTTTATATGATAAAAAAATAACTATTCCACGCGGACGAAGTCGCGAGCACAGCTAGTTAATCATAAAAACCGCACTAAATTCGTTCACAGTGCACATGTTCGCTATGAAAGGCTATTTATTTACGCGGCGTGGACACCTATTAAAACTACAATATATTTTAATTAAATTGCCATTCAACGCTGGATGAATACTGAGAAGTTTATAGTATTAATAATATAATGAAAATCCGAAGCACGAATCCGTGTGAATATTAAGCTAATTTGCGATTCATATTGCACTGAAATGGAAAAATATTTTAACTGGATAAGTTTTTTTTTTTTTATAAACTTTAGTGTTGTGGCGAATTATATAATGAAGGACTAAACTATTTAAAATAAAATTAAATGTATATAGTATTTTTTTCTTGAAATTACTATTGTAAGAATCTTCTATAAACCTAAAAATAAATTACTATTTTTCATATCAAAAATTATTTATTCCTTAAGAACTATTCCAGCTTTTAAATTTCCAAACCTTTTAGAAGAGTATGACTTAATAATTAAATCCTCTATAGAATCAATCTTTAATATTTGTTTAAACAATTTTCAGTGGCGTCAATCATCTTTACCAATCAACTCTGGTGGACTTGGATTGAGGTGGGCTCGAGACATATGCTTACCGGGATTCCTTTCGTCATCTTATGGAGTGTCTAATCTAGTATCTTTTATTCTCTCTAAATCTATGGATACTTCGTTAGAGACTTCATACCTTGATGAGGCGAAATCTGCCTGGGATTTAAAAAGCCTAAACTCTTCTCCGCCACAAGACCCATCGTGTCAACATGCCTGGGATAATATTATTGTTAAAACCGTTTTTACTGATCTTTTGCACACATCATCAGGCACTGATCTTATATTAGACAATTAACTGATGTTGCAACAGCCAGACTAGTGTACTTCGCCTATTTTCACAGTATAATGACATATGGTCTTGTAATGTGGGGATCTGCGGCAGATATTGACACAATATTTATTCTACAGAAGAGGGCCATTCGGGCAATATATAACATAAAAGCTCGTGACTCTCTTCGAGAAATCTTTCCTATGATTGATGTATTGACACTACCATCTCAATATATTTATGAGAATTTATTATACGTAAGGAAAAACTTAAATATGTTTAGTAAAAATAGCGATAGACATAATTTAAACTTAAGAAACATAGATAAAATCGATATACCAAAGTTTAGACTGCAAAAAACGAATAAATGTTTCGTCATTAACAGTATAAGGTTATTTAATAAATTACCTAAAAGCATTATAGAACTGAGTGAAATAAAGTTTAAGAATTGTATAAAACACATTTTAATCAATAAGGCTTACTATAGTGTAAAAGACTATTTTAACGATAAAGACGTCTGGAACCGTCCTGATATGCAATTGAGGTCTCGCAACTAGTGAACAAATTACTTATTTATTAGAATTATATTTGTAGAATAAACATTAGCTTAGTAGTGTCCGATATTGTAATAATTTAATATTACATAATTTATTTTTATTACATTATGTAAATTTTGTCTTTGGATAAGGTAATCACTGATGATTACCTGCTTATTTATACTTAATTTATACTACAGTACTGTGTAGTTCTGTACATTAATACAGTAACAAATAATCTGCCATAGGGTGTTTTGCGCATGCTGATCGGTGGGGTGCATTTTGAGTATGCTACTATATATATATGCTATATAGCATAAGCAAATCAATGGCTGTACTCCTCTTTTAATTTGTGTGAAGCACTAGAGTTTTTTACTTGCTGGTTTCTTTTTCTCCGGGGTGTCACTGAGGGGATCGACTTTACAGTTAGTGTTTATGCCCTTAAAAATACCGATCCTTATACGTTTACTTATATGTGATTGGTTACTAACCTTTTATTTAGAATAAATATTTAAGCCATGGATATGATCGGTGAAGTTGGTCGCCTTGGTGGCTCTCTTGTATGGCAGATAATAATTGACAGGTCAATGGAATCAGCTAACCACCTAGTCTTACACTAGTTGGTTATGTAGTGTGTGTTCGGTTTGGTAGTAATTTTCATATTAAGATTTCTAAATTTAAGTTCTAAATCTGATATCGAGATATAATAAATATTTGTCGTTCTTTTAATAATGAATAGCTGCCTAACCAAACGCACTCTAAGACCTCATTGTTAATTATTTTTTTTTCTTGACTATTCATAAATATCTGTAAAGATTTACATGAAATAAATGATTTGATTTGATTTGATTTGATCTGGCAAGGTTGCGCAGAAGCAGGCCTTTGGCTTCACGCAATCCCATCTCCCTCTTTTGGTTCTTATTTAGATAATAACTCTCTTCGAATTGCCATAGGCCTCAGGCTAGGTGCTTCAATTAGTCACCCTCATTCCTGTAACTGTGGCAGTGCAGTGCAATCTAATGGCCACCACGGTTTAAGTTGCAGTAGATCTGCAGGAAGAATATCCAGACATGCAGCTCTCAACTCTATTATAAAATCAGCTTTATTATCAGCAGAAATTCCGAGCAGCCTCGAGCCTTCCGGCTTGTTCAGGAATGATGGAAAACGCGTCGATGGCATTTCTCTCATTCCTTGGCGAGACGGAAAGTGTCTATGGGACGCTGCATGTGTGGACACTCTGGCTCCCTCGTATACCTCAGGGTCTTCAAAATCGGCCGGATTTGCCGCTGAAGCCTATGCCATAAAAAAATTAACAAATACACTCAAATTTCAAATTCCTATTTTTTTGTCCCATTCATTGTCGAGACAATGGGTACTTGGTCTAAGTCCGCAAAATCCTTTATATTGTCTTTAGGTAAAAAGCTTAAACAGGTAACAGGGGATCCGCGTTCAGGTTTTCTTTTAGGCCAACGAATATCAATGGCCATACAACGCGGAAATGCAGTTAGTGCTATGGGCACATTTTCTGATCCCTCGTCACCTCTTTAAATGTAAATATTGTAAATTATTCTTAATAAGATTATTTTAACAAAAAAAAATATACACCTAATACTATCATAATGGTAAAAAAATCTAAATATCTTTTAAATTTATTGATGAATTTTCCATTGCAATTATTAACATCTATTTTGACAATTACTATTATGAGAATCTTCTATAAACCTAAAAATAAATTACTATTATAAGAATCTTCTATAAACCTAAAAATAAATTTAAAAACAAAGACCAGTTTCACCCAAAAAGTCAAGTGGTAAACAAGGTGTAACGATTTCTTATCGTTGTCGAGATAGTAGTCTCCTTTCAGGGTGCTGTTATGAAACGGGCAATTGTTTTGACAATTAAGCAGCGAAGATATTGATGAAAACTAGTAATGCTAAATTAATCATATACGTGGTGGCCGAGTTGGTTAGACCTTGGACTTAAAAACACTTAGGTCCCTGGTACGAATCCCAGTGTGTACCAATGAGTTTTTAATTAAAAAAATATGTACATTTGTGTAATAACACCACTATAGTGCCTCGGTGAGCACGTTAAGCTGTTGGTCCCGGTTTCCCTATACCAACTTGTGAAACTGTTTATAGATGGGTTATTGAGTCTATTCAAAACATCGCGACGAGTTAGCCACTTATTCGGTGTAGACTCATACCATCGGCTACGACGGAGTGAGATTCAAACTCCTCCGTTGGGCACTCTGGGGCCGTTTAGGCGGTCTCGGGCGCCGTTAAGCACCCGTGATGATATATATAGTAATGCTAATTCGTCTTGTCGCCGCCCATTTCGTAACCGCATTATTTAGTCGGCAATAGTAGAAACGATTAATGCTGTTAAACAACAATGTATTGATCAACTCCATTTTAGGTTTTGTAGGTATGCTTACTATGAGGTGCATAAAACGTCACACGCGGTGTTCCAGTAAAACAAAACAAAATATGGCGTCAACGAATATGTTTGCCATTTCGTTCTAAAGGCGAATTTAGGTCTTATTTTCAGTATAGTGAACAAATATATAGGCTTGAGCTCTCGATAAATACAAAAATCAATTATTCATCAAAAATAAAAGGAGTTTTATTCATTGGTTTTATTATTTTATTTTTATTTTTACGCATTATATAAATTCCTTATTAGGATAATTTTATATTAAATTTTTAAAGATAAAAATGCAATGAAAAAAATCCTGGTGGGCGGGACTCGAACCCACGAACCTCGCTATCGCGGCAGGGCGCTCAACCGCTGACCCAACCAGGTTCAATTTAATATAAATTTATTTATTTATAAGAAGACCATTGGTAACAAGAAAACAGATTAGGAAAGTAGCACAAAAAACATCGAAGGTCTTCATAAATATATAAAATATATAAAAGGTCTTCACAAATATATCAATATCGAAAATACCTAAATTAAAGGTATTTAGGTTTATTTAAGTGTTTTACTAGAACACCGCGTATGACGTTTTATGCACCTCATAGTAAGCATACCTACAAAATCTATAAATGGGGTTGATCAATACATTGTTGTTTAACAGCATTGATCGTTCCTACTATTGCCGGCTCAATAATGCGGTTACGAATTGGGCGGCGACAAGACGAATTAGCATTACTATATATATCATCACGGGTGCCTAACGGCGCCCGAGACCGCCTAAACGGCCCCAGGGTACCCAAAAAAAAAAGTATTTATTTAAGTTAAGAGTGTACCTACATAAATTATAACGTTCATTAGAGGCACGGAACATCACCGATAAGTCTTAAGGTATCAGCACACAGTCCACGTGCCAAAGAATATTGCGTTACAGGCGGTTAATCAGCGGAGAACATGAAATTGGGGAAAAATACAGAGGAGCCAGGCAACACCGTCGCTGCGACCGCGGGGTACAGATAGCAGAAAAAATATATTTAAACACTTTATTGCACAGTAAACAAAAGTTATGTACAAAGGCGAGCTTAATGCCTTAGGCATTATCTACCAGCTAACCTTTAAGATTGTTTACGAAGATTACTCGGGGGCTTAATTTTAAAAAACTAATAAAAATCAATGTATACATATATATATCGCCACTTGTTAGGTGTTGCCTCCGAATACCATCGGCGAAATGAGGACGGGTTAATCCCTTCGCTGGGTCGTCCTGAGACCGTTTAAACGGTTCTCGGAAGCCAAATAGGCACCCGTGATAGTATTTTTTTTATATTTTATATAAATACAAAATCTATATCATAAAGCAATTTATTCCACTGGCACTGACTTCAATTAAAAAACGTTTCATTATATACTTTTTTTATTATTTATAATTTAGCCGAGATAGTAGAAGGCACAAATGTCTTGATCGACTCCATCTTGAACTCTGTAGGTCGTTTACTGTCAGGTTTTGTTCTACAAAATCAATTGATGGATCAATGTTTAGTTTGACACGTTTCCATACAAAATGTATGAAATTTTCTAAGTAAGCTCTTGATAGCATTCAGAAGTATTAGATACATGTGTTACAGTGGCAATAGAGGACTTAGGTCTTATATTTTATGGCGATATCCTTTTTTTTTATTAATTTGTTAAATTAATTTAATTTAAATAAAACTGTTTTTATTTATAAAACATTATCTACTTTGGTGTAACTCAGCCTTAATAATTAAATCGTAATAATTTAAACAAATAAAAGGAAAAGGTACAACGCAAAGCTACAAAAATGGTTGTCTCATTAAGAAAAAATACATATGATTAACATATGATGACAAAAATACATTTGTTTCATTTTAAGATAAATAAAATAATAATATTGACAATAATTGTAATATTTTTCATATAATTAATATTAGTAAATACATTTTGTTTAACCAGTAAACATTAATAAAAGTATAAACAGTACATAACAGGTATAACATTATTTAGTAAAAAAATATGTAATAAACTATAGATATTTTTAGTTTGTAATAATGTCAAAATAGTGTAGAAAAATATTTGTACGCCATTAAAGTGGCAGAGTATAGAGGACAAACAATTATGTGAACATCTGTATAACCTATATTCCAACGAATAAATGAATTTGTATTTGTATTTGTATGAAGACCGTTTAAAAGAATTGGAGCTTACAACCTTAGAGCAGAGAAGACACCGCTGAGACCTGATTGAGACCTTTGAAATAATTAAAAAACACTACGATAAAATCTTCTTCACACTCAGCACCAACACTAGCCTTAGAGGACATTCACAAAAGCTGATAAAAACACCAAGCCATAGTAACCCTAGGAAACATGTATTATTTAATCGAGTTGTGGATACATAGAACAAGCTACCGGAAAGTGTTATAAGTGCTGACTCAGTGAACTCCTTTAAGAATAGACTGTATAAACATTTAAAATATAGTAATAATGCATAAGATGCGTGTATATCACTATACACGCATCAGCAAAAGCTGCTAGTGTATTTAATAATAATAAATAAAGTTAAATATATATTATATTAGCCTATACTGTCCCTCTGTTGGGCAAAGGCCTCCCTTCCCTCTTTCCATCTCTCTCTATTTTTTGCTAACGAAAAATAACATAATATGTCATTTTTTGTTCAAAAATATCGAATCGAGATGAATGTCGAAAGCGCGAGAATTGCCCACCAGTCCCTCAAAAAGGTGTCCAACTCATCCGTCCATCTCCTCCTGGGCCTTCCACGTTGCCTCCTCCGGTCGAATGGTGCCCAATCTGTTATAATTTTTGGCCATAGCTCGCCGGGCATACCTCACACGTGGCCTGGGGCTTTATTCCGAGTTTGCAACCGCTAAAGACGACAAGACGTTGCGTAAACTATAAATATTGAAATATAAGTTCTATCCTATTAAATATAGAGTTGAAATTCAAATACCCATAAGATGTTCAAACTTGCGAAGAATTCGTATAATTCAAGATGGCGGCATTATTATAGCCAACCTAATACAGACTATATATCCATTGAAATAGAACTTATATTTCAATATTTATAGTTTAAGCAACGTCTTGTCGTGATTAACGTTTGAAAACTCGGAATAAGGCCCCTGCCCAGTATGGAACTGGGCAGGGGCCTTATTCCGAGTGTATATGTTATAAGAGTGGCGGCTTATTGAGCGGCGTCGATAATTTGTGATTTAGAGCGCAATATACTGTTTCAGTGCATTTTACACCCAGTATAGTGCGCTCCATTGCTCGCTGACAAACCCCGATTCTGGTCTTAAGCATATTATCATGGAGACTTATAATATTTTGTATTGTACCAAACGAAAGGCGTATCTTTGCTGACTGTACAGCTCATCAATATTCGTCGATGTCGGCGCCGGGCGTCGCGCAAGATTTATTAGTGTTGTGTACTCATTACTCATACACCGAACAGACGTACAGACAAAGTCATTCTCTGCACTCTTCGTCTAACAATAACCTAACGTATATCACGGACCTTAAGTTACTTAAGACTAATCCCATTTTTAAATTATAATAAATCAAAGTTTTGATGCTGAGGCCTATGCACGAAAAAAACAAAAACATTCACAAATAATTCATTCTATATTATAGTTAAAATAAGTTTTTTTATATATTGCTATATTCCGCTAGGTAATAGTTAAATGTATATTAGTTACATGCAAAAAAATGCAGGTCCCTACATCTACATTAACATGTATAGCTTGGTCTACACGTGTTTCACTTATCCACTGAGCATCTTCAGGACGTGGAATTTGATAAATTTTGAGGTGGTTCAAATAGGCCGAGAAGTGGAAAGCTGGAAAAATCAGTTTGTTCATTCAGCAATGTAATGTTATTATTTTTGTATTAATTTCTTTTTAAACTTAAAAATGACTAAACTGAAAACTTGAACCCACAAACCTTGCTATCGCGGCAAGGTGCTCAACTGCTGAGCCAACCAGGTTCAAGTCACCCCTCACGAATTTTGTCATTGCTTGTTATCTATTTTTGATAATTTCAAGTTGTTCTAAAATATTTAATCCCATACCTTTATTGCATTTGTGTAAAATTTCGTGGGTTACAGGTAAAAAGTGGTCGGTTTCTAAAATATGTTCGGCAAAGTGGGAGTTTTCGGGATAGTTGTTTTTTAAAGCAGCTAGATTTTCTTTAAAACCACAATGAACAATATCTGCCTGTTTGTCCGATATATATGCTCTAAAAAAATATTATTTTTACTATAATTTAAAATGAACTTTCGCAAAAACTAAAAACGCATACATTATGCGTATAAAAGTATATAAAGAGAAAAGTATATAAGAGGTATTTGGTGTAAAGTGATATAGGTATACTTACTTTTAAAAATTGATGAATTTAATTTAGTGATACAAAATTATAACAATGTTGACATTTATTAGAAAAGAATAAATATATATAAGTAACATAATATAAACGCATACATAATAATTGATACATATAAATGCATATAATATTATTGATTTGTAAACTTATACTAATGGCTATGCCTACATTTGCATTCTGATAATATCAGAAAGATATGTGATCTTAAACTATTATAACACCTACTGTATAATATTTGAGCAAATAAAGATTTTATTATTATTTATTTAAAATAACGCCTGTTTCAATAAATTATAATAATTCATTCATTTTCGGAGGTCGTGGGTTCGATTCCCACCCATGGCAAAAAAAATATTTATAAGTACGTGTTTAATAATAATATAATATGTATTATATCGTTGCTTTTGGTACACATAGTACAAGCCTAGAGCTTAGTTTGTGACCAAAGCAATATGTCTAAATTGTCCTACATATATATAATTTTGTAGCTTTATTAGTTCAGACGATGGGTCCTTGGCCCAAGAAAACAAAAACTTTTGTTATTTCTTAGAGCACTCCTCTAAGAATGGGATCCTACATCAGGATTTCTTTTAGGACAAATAGTATCCATAGCTATCCAACGCGGAAACGCAGCTAGTGCTAGCTATGGGTACTTTTTCAAGAAATCTTGATTATTTTTGATCACTCCTTTAAATATTTTTGTCAATAGTTTTTATTATTAATAATCTTATAAAAAGTCAAAATATATTTCCATACTAGCAGGTAGCCGCAACTTTGCATGCGTGTTATTTATTACAAAAAAAAATATCGATTATCTTATAAAATATCAACTTGTTTAAATGCAATGTCCTTAATAAGGACATTGCATTCGCATTCCAGTAATACTCGTAATTAAAATATTAATTAATCTTTCTATGTTGGATTTTTTTTTAAATTAAATTTTTAAAGAAAAAATGCAATGAAAAAAATCCTGGCGGGTGGGACTAGAACCCACGAACCTCGCTATCGCGGCAAGGCGCTTAATAGCTAAGTCAACCAGGTTCCAGTCACCCCTCACGAATTTTGTCATTGCTTGTTATCTATTTATACACAGACGCCCTCTATTAGCTTTCTTCCAATATATATTTTTTTTAATTAGAAATCAAAAAAGAAAAAAAAAATCCTTTAATTAAAATTTTTATTTTGTAAATATTAAATTATTATAAAATAATTTAATATTTTCAATTTTGTTGTATTCTTTGCTTGTAAAATATTTTATTGTATTTGTGGTTACTTGTAGATAACAAACTAGAATTATATATAATTTAGTTACAATTACTGGTGATCCTCTGAGCAAGGAGTACCTCCTTCTAGGATCAGCATTGCTATCCAACGGGGTAGCGCTGCTAATGCCCTTGGTACCCTACTCCCATTGGCTTATTTAAAAAATATATATATATAGGTACTTACCTAGATTTTATTTTTCTTTTATATTTTTTGTAGAGTAAATAAACGATTATTTTAAAAGTTACAATTTAAACATTTATGATTGTTAACCGTAGTGAATTCCTTAAGTAAATAAATACAAAGAAAAAATACACACAACAGACACAATTCAAGTCAAGAGTCAAAGTAAAGTTTCTTGCCACTTTTTCTCTTCAAAAAAACTACTAATAAGTATTTAAAAAATAAAATAAAATTTAATTTGTATTTATTTTTTATTTTAATTGTTTTTTTTTTATGATTCTTTAGGTCATATGATATTTAAAATATTTATTAAGGATTTTCTTTAATAATGTATTTTTATTATAAGCTTTTAACAAATAAAATACTTATATTTTCCCGATGGACTTGTATCCAGAGCTGTGTTTAAATAAAATGAACTATTTTATTTAAATAAGTTCAAGTTTTTAGCTAAATGTTTAAAATATCTTTGTAAAATAAAAGCTCCCCAAATGGCTCAGTTTATCAGATGACTGTCTGTCTCTAACTAACTCTTTTCTCTTCTTTATCTTTACCTAAGAGGGAAGAGAGAAGCGGATACGACTATAACAAACAACATCATATACCAATATTATGGCAAATAAATTATTAATTATTATTTATAAAAATAATAAAAATATGTAGGACATTACAAACATATTGCTCCAGTTCACAAACTAAGCTCTAGGCTTGTACTATGTGTACCAGAAACAACGATATAATACATATTATATTTTATAAACACCCAGACCATGACAAACTGTGCAAAAAAATACTAATATGTTTTGCCATCTGTGGGAATCGAAACCACGACCTCCGGATACAACTCCAAAGGACACCTGGGTCGCCATAACTGTTCCTTTTTCTTGTTACTGAAACTCGACTTGTGACTTTGTTTCCATCAGATAGTAAGCAGTCTTAAATTCTGCTGTTGGAATTCTACAAGGAGACACTCTTGGACCTTTACTTTTCAGCATATGTATTCAACCAATTCTCGGCTAAAATCCGAATTAAAAATCTGGTTTTTGTATGATGGAATCTAGTTTAGAAGATGTGACTAACCTAGATCTAAATAATCTTATAATTGGTATAATAATTAGTCAAAGAATATAAAAAGATTCACAAAATATTAACATAACATAAAAACTAAAACTACTTAATAAATGATTAAAAACTAAATTATTTACAAATTAAAAACCTAAAAAATTAAGACCGTCCGATGGGCGTAGTGTGCCGAGGCATAGCGAGGCTGACTCTTTGAACAAAGTATTCTCTACTCAAAGGGTCACCCGTCGCTGAGCGAAGTTTTTCGCCAAGTTAGCAGAGAACGCAAGAGCATCCTCAGACCACGGGCCCATCGTTTCAGCTGCAAATGGAATGAAATTTATATATTTGTATATATATTTAATGTTTCGAAAAAAATAACAATGTAATCATATTGTTATTTCTGGTATACATAGTATAAGCCAAGATGTTAATTTGTAGCCAGGGCAATATGTGTGAAACATCTGTTTTTTTAAGCTTCTCACATAGAATGTTACACCTCCTCCAACTTTCTACCTTCCAGGTCAAGACATTATATTAGATGGCTTGGCGGTATTGCCAGACTACTATTCCAGATTCCGTCTTATCGAATGCTGGCCACACTTTTATAATTTACTTACTTTAATTTAAAATGAAGAGTTTTGGAGAATTTCGATTGTCTTTAAAACCTACCAATTTAAACCATGGTTTATACTGGAGGCTGAGTTCTATATAGCGTATACCGTAGTTTAATTGAAAGAAAATAAAAATATGTGACCCTTTTGAAAGAAACACTTTTTTTGTAAACTATTTTTTATTATACATTTATTTTTATAATGCAAATTTTGTCTTTGACGCCGCTTTTTTCAAAATAAGCCTTTTTGAATGATATAGATACGAGTTACTATTATTTTATTTAAAAACTTTATTGCACAAATTTAGTACAAAGGCGGACTTAATGCCGCTAGGCATTCACTACCAGTCAAACCTTTGGGACAAATTAAGCAGGTAAGAAGGTAAAATCGGTGCAGTAAAATACATTTAAGAATAAGAGTAAAAAAACACCGCCTAGACGGCCTCAGGGTGATCTAACTTATTTATATTAGGTATAGTATTAGATCTTTTGTTGGTTTTATCGTTTTTCATGGAATTGATCGAAAATAGTTAACACAGCGCATTATTGGTAGAATATCACGTTACGTAATGTTTCTACCAAACATTTGCCTCGTGCACATAGAATAATTTGATTGTGATAATTCCAATTTGATTTCCAAAAACTGGAATTATTTATTTATTCAAAAAAAAAAAGTAAGAAAAATTAAAACTAAAATAAACCTAATCGTATAACTAAAAAGGGTAGGAAGTAAAATAAGACGGCTTAAAATAATAGGTCACTGTCATAAGCAGCATGACATGTGCCCATTACACTGGCGGCGTTTCCGCGCTGTATAGTCATGCTGACCCTCTGTACAAAATAATGGTGAGCCAGCTTTCCGCTATATTTATTATAAAGATGCCGTGAAATTTGTGTTGCGAGGTGTTTAGCATCAGGGCCCCATGCTCCAAAAGTTTCAACTGCAAAGGGTGAAAATTCATAATGAACTTTAAGATGTTTATATTTATTATGTTTTGTCGCTTCAGCCTTTGCAGCTGCAGAACCAACTTTGGTAGATGATAGTTGCAAATAGCTTGGGGCAAGAGTGTCCACACATGTTGCATCCCAAATCAGGGCTCTACCGCGTGCCAATTCAAGTCAAGAGTCAAAGTAAAGTTTCTTGCCACTTTTTCTCTTCAAAAAAACTACTAATAAGTATTTAAAAAATAAAATAAAATTTAATTTGTATTTATTTTTTATTTTAATTGTTTTTTTTTTATGATTCTTTAGGTCATATGATATTTAAAATATTTATTAAGGATTTTCTTTAATAATGTATTTTTATTATAAGCTTTTAACAAATAAAATACTTATATTTTCCCGATGGACTTGTATCCAGAGCTGTGTTTAAATAAAATGAACTATTTTATTTAAATAAGTTCAAGTTTTTAGCTAAATGTTTAAAATATCTTTGTAAAATAAAAGCTCCCCAAATGGCTCAGTTTATCAGATGACTGTCTGTCTCTAACTAACTCTTTTCTCTTCTTTATCTTTACCTAAGAGGGAAGAGAGAAGCGGATACGACTATAACAAACAACATCATATACCAATATTATGGCAAATAAATTATTAATTATTATTTATAAAAATAATAAAAATATGTAGGACATTACAAACATATTGCTCCAGTTCACAAACTAAGCTCTAGGCTTGTACTATGTGTACCAGAAACAACGATATAATACATATTATATTTTATAAACACCCAGACCATGACAAACTGTGCAAAAAAATACTAATATGTTTTGCCATCTGTGGGAATCGAAACCACGACCTCCGGATACAACTCCAAAGGACACCTGGGTCGCCATAACTGTTCCTTTTTCTTGTTACTGAAACTCGACTTGTGACTTTGTTTCCATCAGATAGTAAGCAGTCTTAAATTCTGCTGTTGGAATTCTACAAGGAGACACTCTTGGACCTTTACTTTTCAGCATATGTATTCAACCAATTCTCGGCTAAAATCCGAATTAAAAATCTGGTTTTTGTATGATGGAATCTAGTTTAGAAGATGTGACTAACCTAGATCTAAATAATCTTATAATTGGTATAATAATTAGTCAAAGAATATAAAAAGATTCACAAAATATTAACATAACATAAAAACTAAAACTACTTAATAAATGATTAAAAACTAAATTATTTACAAATTAAAAACCTAAAAAATTAAGACCGTCCGATGGGCGTAGTGTGCCGAGGCATAGCGAGGCTGACTCTTTGAACAAAGTATTCTCTACTCAAAGGGTCACCCGTCGCTGAGCGAAGTTTTTCGCCAAGTTAGCAGAGAACGCAAGAGCATCCTCAGACCACGGGCCCATCGTTTCAGCTGCAAATGGAATGAAATTTATATATTTGTATATATATTTAATGTTTCGAAAAAAATAACAATGTAATCATATTGTTATTTCTGGTATACATAGTATAAGCCAAGATGTTAATTTGTAGCCAGGGCAATATGTGTGAAACATCTGTTTTTTTAAGCTTCTCACATAGAATGTTACACCTCCTCCAACTTTCTACCTTCCAGGTCAAGACATTATATTAGATGGCTTGGCGGTATTGCCAGACTACTATTCCAGATTCCGTCTTATCGAATGCTGGCCACACTTTTATAATTTACTTACTTTAATTTAAAATGAAGAGTTTTGGAGAATTTCGATTGTCTTTAAAACCTACCAATTTAAACCATGGTTTATACTGGAGGCTGAGTTCTATATAGCGTATACCGTAGTTTAATTGAAAGAAAATAAAAATATGTGACCCTTTTGAAAGAAACACTTTTTTTGTAAACTATTTTTTATTATACATTTATTTTTATAATGCAAATTTTGTCTTTGACGCCGCTTTTTTCAAAATAAGCCTTTTTGAATGATATAGATACGAGTTACTATTATTTTATTTAAAAACTTTATTGCACAAATTTAGTACAAAGGCGGACTTAATGCCGCTAGGCATTCACTACCAGTCAAACCTTTGGGACAAATTAAGCAGGTAAGAAGGTAAAATCGGTGCAGTAAAATACATTTAAGAATAAGAGTAAAAAAACACCGCCTAGACGGCCTCAGGGTGATCTAACTTATTTATATTAGGTATAGTATTAGATCTTTTGTTGGTTTTATCGTTTTTCATGGAATTGATCGAAAATAGTTAACACAGCGCATTATTGGTAGAATATCACGTTACGTAATGTTTCTACCAAACATTTGCCTCGTGCACATAGAATAATTTGATTGTGATAATTCCAATTTGATTTCCAAAAACTGGAATTATTTATTTATTCAAAAAAAAAAAGTAAGAAAAATTAAAACTAAAATAAACCTAATCGTATAACTAAAAAGGGTAGGAAGTAAAATAAGACGGCTTAAAATAATAGGTCACTGTCATAAGCGGCATGACATGTGCCCATTACACTGGCGGCGTTTCCGCGCTGTATAGTCATGCTGACCCTCTGTACAAAATAATGGTGAGCCAGCTTTCCGCTATATTTATTATAAAGATGCCGTGAAATTTGTGTTGCGAGGTGTTTAGCATCAGGGCCCCATGCTCCAAAAGTTTCAACTGCAAAGGGTGAAAATTCATAATGAACTTTAAGATGTTTATATTTATTATGTTTTGTCGCTTCAGCCTTTGCAGCTGCAGAACCAACTTTGGTAGATGATAGTTGCAAATAGCTTGGGGCAAGAGTGTCCACACATGTTGCATCCCAAATCAGGGCTCTACCGCGTGCCCAAGGTATTAAAGTCATACCGTCTGGTTTTTCCCCATCTTCTAGGGAAAGACCGGTAGGTTCTAAGACGTTAGGTATATCAGCGGAGACGAGAGCCCTGTGTAGGATGTTATTTAAAGCATGCCTGGACACTCTGCCCGAACTTTTATTGCAATAAAAGATTTATACAAAGTCGTCTTTGTATAAATCTTTTTGCAATTGCCTTAGGTATTATCTACCAGCGAAGTTTTAGGATAGTGAAAATTTTAATGTAGGGTAATGTAAAAAAAAAGTAAAATACAAAAACCATATACATTTATAGATGTAAGTGCGTACTTAAATATACAACTACATAAATAATACAGTAAAATAATTACATAAATATATGTTTAAACCTAACCTGAATTATCACAATGAGTAATTTCTTAAAAATGGCGAGAGACGGAGACGGTCTGATGTTCAGGGGGAGCAAGTTCCACTGGCGAGCAGCTGACACCGTAAATGAGTCAGAATACTTGGTAGAGGCATGTGATGGAATCTTTAATACGGTATTATCAGTAGAACGGATTAATTTAGTGTGAATTTATTTTTTTTAAGTGGTTACATATTATAATTCTGCATTCAATGAAGGGTCAAAATCAAAATTATTGTACAGTAACAAAAATGAAACAAAAATGAATAACGTTACAAATATGAATAACGTTACGTTATTTAATATTTATTACTCAGAAAGTATGCAAATAGCAAAACTAATCATCTTTTAGAGCGAAAAAATTCAAAAGAAAAATGCAAAGTTACCATATGTCATTACAGTTTAATGTAGCTTTTTTTTTATTACATAATCTTGTAAAAATTAAAACTTATTTTTTACGTTCATTAACCTAATGTGAAATAGCCTTTATTTCATTTTTGTTACATCATTTTTGTAACGTAACAAAAAAACGTAACGATTTGCTACAAAAAGGAAAACAAATCACATGTTTAAAATATAACCCCTAGCCATAAAGATACAAATAAACTTCTAAGATTAAAATAATAATCAGTTTCAAATGTATTATAAACAGCATTTTACACAGTATAGTAATAGTTTATCATTTACTTATCGTAAAATATACAGGCTAAACAAGAAAAAGGAATATATATTTGTTTAAATAAATGAACACGTAAAAAAACACACGTGTCGCACAACCATTTCCCGCCATCAAAATGGCTGACTGCGGCCGCAAGACGGATGCTATTGGTTGTCCTTATGTCGAAAATATTTAAGCCCAAAAATTTAGAATTCTGCTAAAATTAATGTTACAAAAGGGAATAACCAAAATGAAAAATAATGTGGACACGTGTTAAATTATAAATAAATAATGTATCTCTGTGTTAATTTTATTGATTTTATAAGAATTACGTGGTAATAATCATAATGCAGTTAGATAAATTTATAATTATCTAAAATTAAATAGATTTTTTTTTAAATTACTTTTTTGTAACACACGTGTGTCTGGAGACATAATTATTTGTATGAACCAAGTACGATGTGTATATAGCAAAACAAATTTTTTTATACTTACCGGTATAATTTCTTTGTTTATGAATACTAGAGGTATTAATTTGGAAAACCTATATTTAAAATAAAAAAAACAGTAGTATAACATAACACTTCTTTAATTATGGAAAAGTAGTTTCTTATTTATTGTTACTTATAAATGTTTATAAGTAGTTATGGAAGAGTAGTATACCTACTTTTATGTTAAAATCTAATGATAGGTACTATTTGTTTTATGTAGCAATGGAAAGTTAATTTAATTTATGTTACCTATTACCTATGTTTAATTTATTGTTACTTTTTTTTTTTATATAGATATGGAAGAATAAGGCCTTCGGATACAGGTATTGTTTACCTACTAGAAGGCCTTAAGCACCTTTTAAAATTTGTAACCTATTGAAATGAAATAAATGATTTATTTATTTTAAAATTAGTACAGTTTGGAATACTGAATGAAATTGTTTTTCCAGGCATATTAACGGTATTTATGTCTTAAAAAACACATAAGGCAAATAAATTTAAGTAAATATTATAAAATAACAAATTCTATCTATGAACTTCTTATTGTGTCTGGCTGTATGGCTCATTTTCTTTGCCTTAATATAGATACATTGATACATGAGTAGATACGTTAATGCACTTGTGCACAAAATTCGATTTGACAGCCTCCGTAGACTAGTGGTCTTGCGTCTTTGGCGTTGTATCCGGAGGTCGTTGGTTCGATTTCCACCCATGGCAACAAAATATTAGTACGCTTTTTCTGTACAGTTTGTCATGGTCTAGGTGTTTATAAAATATAATGTGTATTATATCGTTGCTTCTGGTACACATAGTACAAGCCTAGAGCTTAGTTTGTGACCAAAGCAATATGTGTAAATTATCCTACATGTTATTTTGTTATTATTATATCCTGCACAAATAAGCACTTTCAGAGCATGAGAAGTGAAAAAATAATACCCTCCGAAATCGTCTAAATTGATATTTAAAATCTCGAAATTGGACGTTATTATTGACGATGAGGGTTTTTTTTTGCTCATCAATTACAAAAAATAAACACGTGAAGAGGGTTTTTTTTTTGTTTTGCTTTTAAGTCCGCTTTTAATAATAATAATAATAAATAATAATAATAATAAAACTCTTTATTTGCTCATAAGGTTACAAAGGTGTTAACAAGTTTTGTTTGTGTTGTGCTGCTTATCTACCAAGCTGGTTTGAAAATTAATTTGTGATATTATGACATCACTCTACTGATACATTCATTACACCTACCTTACATTATAACAAATAGTTACTATTTAGCTACATATTCTTTATATTTATTAATTATATTGACACATTCTATTAAACCCATTATAAGTATATTTACAGATTAAATCAAATTAATTCTTATTAATTAAATATATATTCATTATTGTTAAAATTAAATTTATCATAAACATATTTATTTATATAAATATGTTTAAATTAATTTATTCAAATAATTTTTTTTTAATTATTATTTATGTTATAAACATTTCTTTAATATATAAAATAATAAAGATATAATACAATTCCTTCTTTACATTCAAAAATTATATTGTTATTACTAATAATATAGATTACATATATATAATAGATTACATATAGATATTTGCATAAATAATATAGATTACAGAACTCATTTTATTAATGACTTTGTAAAATCAATTCGCACATACAGACACACTTCTAAGGGTCATTCATGCACACCAGGAACCATACCATATTATTTTACAAGGATGAACAGTAGCCTTAATAAATTATACAGTAATAATACTGATAAAATTAATAAGGGCACAATACCATATTACTTTAAAAAATCAGAAAAAAATAGATGTAACATGTTTTTTCGTAAATAATAATCCTATACTGAATAATAATACATACATTAGGTTAGTAACAGTTCTACATCAAAATATTGCAGAAGTTTTAAGTAAGATAGATCTTTTTGAGGCAGCATTAATTGAATTAACAAAAACGATAGGAGACATAGATGCCATCTGTTTAACCGAAACATTTATGAAGCGAGGCTGTGAGACTAATTTAAACATGAAATCATATAGAGTTGCTGCTTCGTTCTCAAGGCCACATCAACGTAGAGGCGGAGTTTGCATTCTCTTAAAAAACAAACTTAAATATCAATCGTTACATTTTAATGTTCCACATTTATATGAATTTGAATACTGTGCTTTGGAATTATCTGATTACAAGATAATAATAGTCTGTATATATAGAACACCGAAATCAAGAATTGAAATATTCTTTAAAGAGCTACAAGCGTTACTACAAATACTAACTCGAAAGCGTAATAAAAATATTATTCTATGCGGTGATTGGAATATTGACATTTTAAAAACAAATAAAAACTCTCAAGAGCTCTTAAGCATTCTAAAGAACTATAATATTTGCAATAACATAATTAAGCCAACTAGGCAAAACGCTTGCCTTGACCTAATAACTAGTAATATTTTGGATGTAATTCCAAAAATTCATTACCTGGGTCTGTCGGATCATGAAACAGGTCAAACGGTAACTTTTAAGGTTAAGGCAAATGCCCAAATAACTAAAATACCAGAAATATGGTTTGAAGAAAAAAGAGATTATTGTGAAGAAAATATAAATAAATTCAAAGAAAGCATAAGCGCATTATCTTTTAGCGATGTCTTGGCTGAGACAGATGCAGAAAAGGCGTTTAACATATTTTATGACTACTTTACCCTTTTTTATGATCTCTGTTTTCCCAAAATAATATGTAAATTAAATAACAAACCTAAAAGAACAAAATGGTTAACAAAGGGCTTAAAACGTTGCTGTATAAATAAAAGACTTCTATATATAAAATACAAAACATTTCCATCGAATAAAAAATATAATAAAAAACAATGTGACATATATACAAAAGTATTAAAAAATGTAAAGCTGCATGGAATATAATTAAAAATAATACAGGTAACCAACAGACATTTAATGAAATTATCAAAATAAAAAATAGTAGTGACCTAATTATTAATGATCCAAATGAAATTTGTAATACGTTTAATAAATATTTTATAGACTTAACAAATAACACAGAACCATTTATAAATAATTCAACCGATGTACACAACTCTATTAAAAATAATCACAATTCAATGTATCTATCACCAACATTTGCGGAAGACATTTATAAATCTATAAAAAGCCTTAAAAACAAAAGCGCGACTGGGTATGATGAAATTAACACAAAAATGATAAAGCTTTGTCAATGTATATATCCCAACCACTAAGCCATATACTGAACCTATCCTTCTTACAAGGTCACTTTCCGAGCAGGTTAAAATATTCTATAGTTAGACCATTATACAAAAAAGGTAATCCTACAGAAATGAGAAACTATAGACCAATTACGCTGATACCCATATTATCAAAGTTATTTGAAAAAGTAATGTATGATAAACTATATAGCTTTGTTACTTGATCAAAAATATTAAAAAATACACAATTTGGTTTTCGAAAGGGAAATTCCACAACATTGGCTGGATTTACTCTGATTAAGAACATAACAGAAAGTTTGAACAACAAAATTTATCCTGTTTCCATGTTCTTAGATATGTCCAAATCTTTCGATTTTGTAAATCACAAAATACTACTAGAGAAATTAAACTATTAAGGAATACGTGGCAAACCATGGGAATGGATAAGGGAATACCTTAGTAGTAGGCAGCAATGTACAGAAATATCGCGGATTGTAGGCAAACGAAAAATTAAGTTTAGGTCTAAATTTATAAGGAACGAATACGGCGTTCCACAGGGGAGCGTTTAGGGCCGTTGCTATTCCTACTTTATATAAACGATCTCCCGGATTCTACTGTTCATGAATGCATATTATTTTCTGACGATACCACAACAACTATAAATTCCAATAATATAAATAACATCAAAACAACAATATATGATAGTCTAAACGATGTAAATAACTGGATGAAACAAAACAAACTATTGATAAATTATGATAAAACAAAGATAATAAAATTCCTCACAATTAATAATTTACAACCTAATTTAAGTAGTATTAAATATGATAATTATACTATTGAGGAAGTCGACTCTGTTACGTTTCTAGGTTTTAAAATAGATAAATGTTGCAACTGGAAAGCGCACATTAATGCGTTATGCGATAAGTTGGATAGATTCGTCTATGCCTTGAAAAGAATTAAAGATATTGTCTGTTTAAAAGCTAATTTATTGGCCTACAATGGATATGTTTCATCCCTGTTACGCTATGGGCTTATCCTATGGGGTAATTCAGTTGAAGTGAATAAGGAGTTTGTGGCACAGAAGAAATGTATACGTGCGATGTGCGGCGCACACTATTTGGATAGCTGCAAACCTTTATTCAAAAAATTAAATATATTGCGGTTGCCGTGCTTATATGTATATGAAATGGTTATTTTTGTGCATAAACACCATAATTTATTTAAAACCAATGGTGAAATGCTATACCGCAGTGAAAGATACAGTAGTAAACTCTATATGCCACGGCAACGTCTAACATTATACTCAAAAAATTGCTACTGTATGGCAATTCGAATTTATAATCACCTACCTTCTCACTATACTGAATTAAATCTAAGGCATTTAAGAAAATTGTTACTTCAATTATTACTGGAAAAAGGGTATTATAGTGTCAGAGATTTTCTTAACGACAGACTCGTCTAAATGTGTTTTTTAAGTATTATTTTGTATTATGAAATAAAGTATTATGTAATAAAATAAATAAGTAAATATATGTATTAATAATAATAAATACTAGAAATATGATATTGAATTTTTAATAATAATAATAAAAAAATATATATTATGTGTAATGATTATTGATATTCTGTGTAATAAAAATAAAATAAAAATTATGTATAGTAATGGACATCAATTCATTGTGAGAATAATATATAAATGATACCAATAATATAATAATTGTAATATAATAATACCTAGCAATAACATATTAATAATGAAAATTACTCTAAATAATAATTGAATCTGTATTGATATTGTTCTTTGCGTGTGTGTGTGTGTGTGTAAATGTTATTGCTATAGTTGTTGTTGTCTTGCATGTTGTTTGTAATATTGATCTCAATATAGATGAAGGGAATCTATATATATATATATAAATGTGTGTTTCTATATCGTACTTACCTACATAAATCACATACTTATTAAGAATATTATATTGATTATTAACATTTAAAACTGTGTATAACTAGATTTTGCACGACATAAATGGCAGAATATGTAGATCATTGCCAAAATTAGCATACTGTAACACCATATTCTTGCAAAATAAACATATTTCATTTCATTAATAAGTCGATACAGTAGGTACATACATGGTTATTCATTACACCTAACATTATAACAAATATTTAATTACATATTATATTTAATCTATTATTTATATTTACACATTTTATTAAAGCTATTATACAATTAATTACAGATTACATTAAATTTATATGTTTTAAGAATATATAATAATATCCAAATATTCATTAAGGCTATAATAGCACTTCTGTAAAAGCATCTTAGTAACTGCTCTTTTGAATTCTTCGATTTTATTAATATCTTTTATATGATCAGGTAATTTATTATAAGTTTTATGAGCCATTCCAAAGATGCTTTTGCTATACAGTCCTGTTTTTGATAGACCAGGGCTTATTTTATTTTTCATACAAACACAGCAAAATTTTTTAAACATACATAAATTAGTCCTTACAAAAATGGCTACTTCCAAAATGTATAAAGACGGAAATGTAAGTATGTTTAACATTGTAAAATATGGTTTACAGCTATCTGAATGTTGAAGATTACACATTGCTCTAATGCATTTCTTTTGAGCTTTGAAAAACTTATAAAAAATACAAAATTATATATATAAATTCGAAGGACCTGCGATAGCTCAGTATGTTCATGAATGTTGGGTTGTAAAAAGAACACCGGTAAACCCTATCGATTGATAAAGGAGAAGAAATGGAAGGACTCACCAGTATCCTGAGTTTGTTCTGCACAAAACCATCCAAATAGCAGAGTAATCAAGCTTCACATTCTATATTCCTCAAAAAGGGCAGATGCGGGTGCGGTTTCAATAAATACGTAACTTTCAAAATATAATGCAGTTCTACATGCTACGAAGCAGTAAGCGAAGCAGCAGACTTCCACTTGGCCGAATAACGTGTCACTAGACCTCCAGCCAATCAGAGGCCTCGCGCGTCACGTCAGGTATGGCGATCGGATTGGTCAATAAGTTAATAGCGGGAATTCAAATTAGTAAGGCGTCATAAAAGCGCATACCGGCGCGAGCAGCTCGCGTTTCTTTTTACAGCATAGTTTAATACCTTTTGATATCCACTTTACCTTTTTAATTGTATAGTTTTTAATTTTTATTATTGGAAAGCACAGATTGTAGAATAGCTTATACAAGTCATGAAAAATATTGAAAGCCTTATTAGGATCAGAATTAATGTATACCTCGCTGAAGCTAAGATTGCTTATACAGTCAAAAAACTTTATCATATTATCATTGCTGAAATCTCGTTTAGTTGAATACCAATATGCTATAGTACACGTTTTCTTTATAGGGCATTTAACCTAACATAATACCCTACATCACCTACCACCTCGGTGAGAACAGCAGAATTGCTGGAGGGACTGGTCGACCTGGAACTGAGCGAACAGGGGGAGCAGTCGGAGATGTCAGGAGCAGAGGAGGGCCCTATGGAGGTCCCAAAAAATCCCTAAACACACAAAGACCCAGACACAAACACACATAAACTAAACTTTATACACACACACTTAAATTACATATTTACAACTTAACCACACATTCACTTACATATAAAACTAACATTAAACAAACATAATCACAAGGGATCATCAAGAAAGATGGACTCATATAAAAGGTACCTAAATTTTGTACAAATTAATTTACACCACTGTAAATCGGCGACTGCCCTTTTGGCACGAGCACTTATGGCAAATCAATATGATGTAGCTTTAATACAGGAACCATACCTTTATAAAGGAATAGTTAAAGGCTTGAATAATATAGGTGGTCATTTACATCAAGCTAATGATGGGAATATTAGAACCTGCATTTATGTCAGACATGGCATACATGCAACAACACTAACTAATTTCTGTCACAGGGATCTTACTACAATAAAAATCATATCAGGAGAGGGCAGGCAGGAAACATTAATAGCTTCAGCCTACCTTCCATATGAAGACAAGGAGCCCGTTACACCTAGAATTGAGGAGCTAATACAAAGACGCTCTAGCAGCAATGAACACCTCATTATGGGATGTGACGCAAACGCTCATCATGTTGTCTGGGGAAGCACGGACAACAACTCAAGAGGGGAGAAACTATTAGAATATCTTGTAAGTTCTTCCTTATTAATATTAAATAAAGGTAACAGGCCAACATTTATTAATGCAAAAAGGGCTGAGGTGTTAGATATTACAATAACTTCTAGGAACACATTCTCTAACATAGATAACTGGCATGTGTCTAATGAAACATCTCTTTCTGATCACAGATATATATGCTTTAGGTACATGATGAAACATAACATTGTAACCGTACAGAGAAGGAATCCTAGGAACACCGACTGGAAAAATTACTACAGTGATCTAAAGGTAGAACTAGGAAACAAAAAAGGTAAGCTCAATTCCACTATAGATATAGAATTCGAAGCTGACAGGATTGGTACTGCAATCAAGACGGCATGGACTAACAATTGTCCGGAAAAAAATATTCTAGCGAAAAAGGTCCCATGGTGGAATCAGGATTTAGCTAAACTACGCAAGGTAACTCGAAAGGCTTTCAATGTCGCGAAAGCAAAAAACGATTTTAGTGAGTATGCACGTTTATTAACAGAGTATAATAAAGCAGTACGGAAAGCTAAGAGACAGGCATGGAAAAACCATTGCGAATCGATAGAATCAATACCCGGCATCATGAGACTGACAAAGGCAATGGCTACTACGAAAGCCAACCCACTTATGATGGTAAAGGACGAAAACGGTAAGCTAATGGAGACTGGGAAGGGTACGTTGGAAATTATGTTTAAAACACACTTTCCAGGATCGATTATCACAAACAACAAGGTAGACAACCTAAACACTGTCAACGACCAGGCAGTACATACCACCAAACGAGACTGGGAAACTGCGAAAAAAATAGTAGACGAACATAAAATCAAATGGGCCCTGAGCAATTTCCAACCTTATAAATCTCCGGGTCCAGATGAAATATATCCCATTCTACTACAAAGGGGGCTGCCAATACTAAACTCCCACATTAGCAGACTCTTCAAAGCATCCATTGCATTTGGTTACACACCAAAGCAGTGGAGGATGGTTAAGGTAGTATTCATACCGAAGCCAGGTAAAGTAACCTACGAAGAACCCAAGTCGTTTAGACCTATTAGTCTATCATCTTTCTTATTAAAGATATTAGAAAAAATACTGGATAGACACATTAGGGAGGGCCCACTAACAAGGACACCTCTTCACAGACTTCAATGTGCCTATCAACAAGGAAAGTCAACTGAAACCGCGCTTCATCATGTCGTTCATAAAGCCGAGATGGCTTTAGAGAACAAGGAGGTATGCGTAGGCATATTCTTAGACATAGAAGGAGCATTTGATCGCACAACTTTTGAAGGCATTGACAATGCCTTAAAACACCATGGCATAGAATCAACCATTTGTAGATGGATACAAAATATGCTTAGGAGTAGAATGGTTATATCACAACTACTCGGAGATGAAATGATGATAACTACAACCAAAGGATGTCCACAGGGTGGAGTACTTTCTCCTTTGCTGTGGAGCCTTGTTGTAGACTCAATTCTAACAAAACTAAACGTTGGCCCATATTATACAGTAGGATATGCTGATGACCTAGTTATAATGGTAAACGGTAAATTTGTAGGCACAACAATAAGTGTAGCACAAAAGGCTCTGGGAACTGTTGAAGAATGGTGTAACTCTCAACATCTGTCAATAAACCCGAGTAAAACTTCAGCATTGCTGTTCACAAGGAAAAGAGACCTAACGGGACTGATCTCTTTAAAGTTATACGGGTCTGAACTACAATGGTCCACTGATGTAAAATATCTCGGTCTTACTCTAGATAAAAGCCTTACATGGAAACTACATGTTGACATGTTAATAAAAAGGGCAATAAGGGTATTTGCTATGTGTCGATCGGCATATGGCAAAACATGGGGACTAAAACCAACAGTAATGAAGTGGATATACAATACCATGGTAACGCCGATACTAACATATGGAAGTATTGTGTGGTGGCCACGGACTAAGCTTGATATCTGTAAAAAAGACCTAGCTAAGTTACAACGATTGGCATGTATGTCTATTTCAGGTGCCTTTAAAACAACACCGACGGCAGCTATGGAGGTACTATTAAATCTTAAACCTTTACACGTGATAATAGAAATGGAGGCAAGGAAATCACTTTACCGACTACGGAATAATAAAGAGTGGTATCCAAATATGCCCCAAACTATTCACACTAGGATGGAAACTGACAACAATCTCGATAGGATTCTTGAAATGTGCGCTGACAACATTTCGACTATTCGAATCTTTAAAAGGAACTACAAAACATATTTCCCGTCACGGGACGAATGGGAAAATGGTTCTAAACCCGACAGTAAATGTCAAAACTGGTATACTGATGGATCAAAGATGCAGTCAGGAACGGGTGCAGGAATACATACTAATGGTCATGATATTCATGTAAGCATGGGACATTACCCTACAGTTTTCCAAGCAGAACTGTATGCGATAATAGTATCTGCAAAGAAGATCCTAGACATGAGATCACATGGAGAAAACATAAATATTCTCAGCGACAGCCAAGCAGCACTTAAAGCTCTGAGCTCGTATGAGACCAGATCTGGGCTGGTTTTGGAATGTGTTAAACTGTTGAATAAAATCGGCAGGAACAACAGGGTAAGACTGGCCTGGGTGCCGGGACATATGGGTATCGAAGGCAATGAAAGGGCAGACCAACTTGCTAAAATGGGTTCGGAAACTCCCTTAATTGGACCTGAACCATTTATAGGCATACCCAACATAACAATAATTAATGCTTTAAAAAAGTTTGCTGAGGACAAACACACAAGATGGTGGTTAACGCAGCAAGGCCTAATACATTCCAAGAAATTCATTGGTATGAGGGCAATAGGCCTGGATAAGATATGGAAATTCAATAGAAGTCAAATAAGGCTACTGGTGGGAGTGTTCTCAGGACACTATACAACCAACAAACACCTCTATACTATAGGAGTAAGAGATGATCCCACATGCAGATTCTGTGGTAAGGAGCCCGAATCCATGCGGCACCTACTGTGCGACTGTGACGCTAGGGCCATCCAAAGAATAAAATACCTAGGACAGGCTTATCCGGATCCAGAAAGCTACAGGCTAATCGACCTTGGTGATGTCCTTAAATATGTCAACAACATATTTGGGGACGATACTGAGGTGTGTGGATAATAGGAATGGGGAACACACAAAAGATCCCAAAGGGTCGAAGTGTTTTTGACTGATGTCAACCCCAAAACCAATAAGATAAGATAAGATAACCTAACATAATTTAGTTATATCTATAAATGTAACATGCACGAGTTCAAAGCATGCAAATAAATGGATGGTAATCGAATGTGGACTGAATGGGAATGAAGTGCTCGTGTGGACAGTTTTATTGGATAGAGAAGTTGTTTGTCTACTGCCCAATAAAATACACAGAGTAAGGTGGCCACCGTCCCGGATTTTTTTATTTTTTGGAGCACGACACGTGTCTATCTATGTATCTACCTGGTGGTGGGCAGACCTACAAAGTCCATGAATGGGGTCGATCAATAATTATTCTTAAACAAATCGATCGCTCCCACTATGCCAGCGGTTAAATGATGCGATTACGAAATGGGTGGCGATAAATTGCATTACGAATAATCACTTGAAAACCGGTGTACCCAGATTAATACCGAAACATGACTAGGTCACTTGAAGGTTTTTGCATCTGTATGGATGTCTGCGAGTTCGTCCCGCAATAGCAGTTAGCTTGCAAATAAATGGATGGGAATCGAATGTGGACTGAATAAGAATGAAGTGCTCGTGTGGACAGTTTTATTGGATAGAGAAGCTGACTGTATACTTCCCAATAAGCTACACAGAGTAAGGTGGCCAACCGCCTCAGATATATCTTACAGATTATAAATACACGGTGAATTTTTCAAGTGGGCCTTCTAGGACAAATCCTAAAATAGCTAAAAATGCTCAAAGGAATCTCGGGCGGTTATATACGTGGTGGCCAAGTTGGTTAGACCTTGGACTTAAAAACACTTAGGTCCTTGGTTCGAATCCCGGTGTGTACCAGCTAACTTTTGAGAGAGTGGAAGATTATAATGAGTTTTTAATTAAAAAATGTATGTACATTTGTTTGACAACAGCACTATAGTGCCTCGGAGAGCACGTTAAGCTGTCGGTCCCGGTTTCACTATACCAACTTGTGAAACTGTTTATAGATGGGTTATTGAGTCTATTCAAAACATCGCGACGAACTAGCCACTTGTTCGGTGTAGACTCATACCATCGGCTACGATGAGGTGAGATTAAAACCCCTCCGCTGGGTACCCTGGGGCCGTCTATGCGGTCTCGGGCGCCGTAAGGCACCCGTGATGATATGTATGTATAAATCTCGGAGTCAATTTTGATAAAAACCAAAACTTAAACAAAGTATATGTAGAATATAGACCATCAAAACACTTAAAATTTCGATCTACTTTTAATACAACCCTTGCCTTCCCCTTCCATCATACCACCTTTGTTTCTAAATCGATTGCAGTTGTCGTTGCAAGACTTTGGAATAATTTACCAGTCAAAATAAGACAATCACCAAATAGAGTCATATTTAAAAAAGGAGTATATGATTACTATTTAAATTCATAGGAAGTTTTTATTTATCTTTCATTATTCTATTCCACTTTGTTACTTCTCCTTTCTCATTTTGTGGTTGGTAGTTTATGTATGTATATATATAAGATATATTTAAGTAGTGTATAATTGTATTGTATATTGATTGTAAGTATTTTATATAATATTCACTGGTTTATATACTCAGTTACTATATTGCACCTACCTCACTTATTAACTGGTTTTATTGTCCCGAAGGTTTGACTGGTAGAGAATGCCTAGCGGCATTAAGTCCCCCTTTGTATTTTGTATGCAATAAAGATTTAAATAAATAAATAAAATAATAGTCAAATACAATTTTAATATATATGTCAATGTTCAATTTATTTTCCTATAAAAACTGTATAGATTGTTGCTCAGGTGTGTCACCTGTAAACACAACAACATTACAAACAAGCAATGTATGAGGTGCTGAAAGTTTACTTGTTTGGAGTAAAGGTGCAGACACGTAGTTAAATAAATCGGAAACGTAAACTATAGACGGAAGCTTTCAACCTGCTAATGATTTCGATTTAGGGTTGACAATTTTATTTTTAATGCTCCAATTATTATTTTTTATATTTTTTTGTCCGGCTTGTTACCCTGTAGGTATTATTTATACAGAATAATATACCGTCGGCGACGAATACAATATTGTAACTTTTCCAACTTCTGTATTGATCACTCCCATTATGCTGGCTAATGATACTATAAAGCCCACATATACCTATTTATATATTAATTATATATTATTAATGGAGCACGGCATTTAACTTTGTATCAACCTGATGGTAATGGTAGTAAGAAGACCTTGAAGTCTAACAAAACATTGTTGTTTAAGAGCATTGGTTGCTTCCACTATGCCGGCTAAATAATGCCATTACAAAATTGACAGCGACTAAGACGAATATGCATTGCAAGTCTACTACCTATAATATCCTCACAGCTTTAAGACCGGTAATAGCGACTTTGGCCTATCCTCGGAGATGGAGTAGGAGTGGCCGATTATAGTCGGATCCTTTTCCCGGGCTTCCGCGAGGTCCTTTTACACGGTATTCGACAGTTGAGCCAGGCAGAAAACGTACCCCTTTGCCAAGGGGGCGGGCATTAGGAGTGTGCCCAAGTATGGCTCGTAGGGTCCGGAAGTGCACGGTCTAGTTTGGCAGGGTCTCCACCGTGATGGGAGGAATTTTCTGCCTGGGCTGGGCCGGCGGTTCTTGAGATGCAGACGGCGCTTGTGAGGCAGGATGTCCCCGCTTGAATCCCGGGAGTGTTTCTTCGGTCTTTGTGGAAGGGCCGGCGGGAGATCCTAGTACCACGTGGACTCAGCGGAGTACTGGGTCGCTATGGTTCCGGTCGATCGGCTATCGCCCACCTCGTCAGATGATGAATAGGGCCGAACATACATCTTTATAAGGCGGGATAGTTCTCTGGTGTCCCGTGGTTGTTTGCGACTGTTGGCGCCATTTGGAGCTAGTCGAGATCACCGCGGCCTCCCCTCGGCGGGGGTAATAGGCCCGACCACTTGACGTGAAGTGGACGGAGCGACCTTGAACAGAGGGAAGCCTCGGAGGTCCGTAGACTGGGCCCCTGGATTCGACCTTACGGCAGAACCTGAGGACTTGGGCCTCAACCTAAATTCAGGCTTAGGCACTTTTTCCTTATTAGTCTTTGCCACATTATATTTTACCTTTAAACATAATTATAGTTTTGTTTGAGTTAGCTATAGAACGGATTAGGTTAATTTATAGTAATAATCAAGATAGATTCACTGTCAGGGTATGTCAAAAATCCTATACAGGTATAGGAATTTTACCCTAATAGGAAGGAGTGGGGAAACCAATGGTCCCAATGGCATACAATGCGTTAACTGCGGCACTAGACTCACCCTGCGGAAGCGTTAAATACTAGAACAAAATATATCCCATAGATAAATGTGACAACCCTAGAACATAATTATAGTATTAGCTTCGTTTAAGTTGCAGCGACATTGTTGTAGCGGCACTAGACTCACCCTGTCGAAGCATTCAATACTAGAACAAAATATATCCCTTAGATAAATGTGACAACCCTAGAACAATAATATTAGCTTCGTTTAAGTTGCAACGACATTGTTGTAGCGGCTCTAGACTCACCCTGTCGAAGCGTTCAATACTAGAACATAATATATCCCTTAGATAAATGTGTCAACCCTAGAACAATAGTATTAGCTTCGTTTAAGTTGCAGTGACAGTGTTGTAGCGGCACTAGACTCACCCTGTCGAAGCGTTCAATACTAGAACATAATATATCCCTTAGATAAATGTGTCAACCCTAGAACAATAGTATTAGCTTCGTTTAAGTTGCAGTGACAGTGTTGTAGCGGCACTAGACTCACCCTGTCGAAGCGTTCAATACTAGAACAAAATATATCCCTTAGATAAATGTGGCAACCCTAGAACAATAATATTAGCTTCGTTTAAGTTGCAGCGACATTGTTGTATCGGCTCTAGACTCACCCTGTCGAAGCTTTCAATATTAGAACAAAATATATCCCTTAGATATATGTGGCAACCCTAAAATAATAGTATATTGTTGTAGCGGCACTAGACTTACCCTGTCGAAGCGTTCAATACTAGAACAAAATATATCCCATAGATAAATGTGACAACCCTAGAACATAATTATAGTATTAGCTTCGTTTAAGTTGCAGCGACATTGTTGTAGCGGCACTAGACTCACCTTGTCGAAGCATTCAATACTAGAACAAAATATATCCCTTAGATAAATGTGACAACCCTAGAACAATAATATTAGCTTCGTTTAAGTTGCAGCGACATTGTTGTAGCGGCACTAGACTCACCCTGTCGAAGCGTTCAATACTAGAACATAATATATCCCTTAGATAAATGTGTCAACCCTAGAACAATAGTATTAGCTTCGTTTAAGTTGCAGTGACAGTGTTGTAGCGGCACTAGACTCACCCTGTCGAAGCGTTCAATACTAGAACAAAATATATCCCTTAGATAAATGTGGCAACCCTAGAACAATAATATTAGCTTCGTTTAAGTTGCAGCGACATTGTTGTATCGGCTCTAGACTCACCCTGTCGAAGCTTTCAATATTAGAACAAAATATATCCCTTAGATATATGTGGCAACCCTAAAATAATAGTATATTGTTGTAGCGGCACTAGACTTACCCTGTCGAAGCGTTCAATACTAGAACAAAATATATCCCTTAGATAAATGCGACAACCCTAGAACAATAATATTAGCTTCGTTTAAGTTGCAGCGACATTGTTGTATCGGCTCTAGACTCACCCTGTCGAAGCTTTCAATACTAGAACAAAATATATCCCTTAGATATATGTGGCAACCCTAAAATAATAGTATATTGTTGTAGCGGCACTAGACTTACCCTGTCGAAGCGTTCAATACTAGAACAAAATATATCCCTTAGATAAATGTGGCAACCCTAAAACAATAGTATTAGCTTCGTTTAAGTTGCAGCGACAATGTTTTAGCGGAACTAGACTTACCCTGTCGAAGCGTTCAATACTAGAACAAAATATATCCCTTAGATAAATGTGGCAACCCTAAAACAATAGTATTAGCTTCGTTTAAGTTGCAGCGACAATGTTTTAGCGGAACTAGACTTACCCTGTCGAAGCGTTCAATACTAGAACAAAATATATCCCTTAGATAAATGTGGCAACCCTAAAACAATAGTATTAGCTTCGTTTAAGCTGCAGCGACAATGTTTTAGCGGAACTAGACTCACCCTGTCTAAGCGTTCAATACTAGAACAAAATATATCCCTTAGATAAATGTGGCAACCCTAGAACAATAATATTAGCTTCGTTTAAGTTGCAGCGACATTGTTGTATCGGCTCTAGACTCACCCTGTCGAAGCTTTCAATACTAGAACAAAATATATCCCTTAGATATATGTGGCAACCCTAAAATAATAGTATATTGTTGTAGCGGCACTAGACTTACCCTGTCGAAGCGTTCAATACTAGAACAAAATATATCCCTTAGATAAATGTGGCAACCCTAAAACAATAGTATTAGCTTCGTTTAAGTTGCAGCGACAATGTTTTAGCGGAACTAGACTTACCCTGTCGAAGCGTTCAATACTAGAACAAAATATATCCCTTAGATAAATGTGGCAACCCTAAAACAATAGTATTAGCTTCGTTTAAGTTGCAGCGACAATGTTTTAGCGGAACTAGACTCACCCTGTCGAAGCGTTCTATACTAGAACAAACTATATCCCTTTGATAAATGTGACAACCCTAGAGATATAGTATTAGCTTCGTTTAAGTTGCAGCGACAATATTTTAGCGGCACTAGACTCACCCTATCAAAGCTGTCAATCATCATCATCATCATACCAGCCTTTCACGCGTCCACTGCTGGACATAGGCCTCCCCCAAGGATCGCCACAACGACCGCTTCTGCGCCGCCTGTAGCCATCGGCTTCCCACGACCTTTTTCAGGTCGTCGGTCCATCTTGTGGGGGGCCTGCCTCTGCTGCGTCCTCCAGCACGCGGTTGCCACTCGAGAACCTTAATGCCCCAACGGCCGTCCGTTCTGCGAACTATTTGGCCTGCCCACTGCCACTTAAGTTTGGCGATTCTGGAGGCTATGTCGGTTACTTTGGTCCTTTTGCGGATCTCATCGTTTCGAATACGATCCCGCAAGGAAACGCCGAGCATAGCGCGCTCCATCGCCCTTTGTGTGACTGTGAGCTTTTTCATGAGGCCTATAGTAAGCGACCACGTCTCAGATCCGTAAGTCATCACTGGCAACACACACTGCTCGAACACCTTGGTTTTTAAGCTATCAATACTAGAACAAAATATATCCCTTAGATAAACGTGACAACCCTAGAACAATAGTATTAGCTTCGTTTAAGTTGCAGCGACATTGTTGTAGCGGCACTAGACTCACCCTGTCGAAGCGTTCAATGCTAGAACAAAACATCTCTCTACCCGACACTCGGCTGCAACTTAATTGGATTGCTTTTATTTAATGAGATTGTCTTTTTACATACCTATAAATAATTTCTAGAAAAATTTAATAACAATAATTAAACCTAAATATATAACAGTCATATTTGTCGCGTTGTGAAGTTTGATATTTATTATATTTGTTCCAACGTAGTATTGTTAACAAATCGTAATTGTGTGGCATGTTGGTGGTTCAGAAGACAACGAAGATATTGCATTCCTTGGGTACCCAGGGTAACTCGTAGCTTTTTTTTTTTATTTTTTTTATTGGAGCACGACATGTGACTTTGTATCTACCTGGTGGTGAGCAGACCTACAAAATCCATGAATGGGGTCAATCAATAATTGTTCTTAAACAATATTGATCGCTCCCACTATGCCGGCTAAATGATACGATTACGTAATGGGGGGCGACAATGACGAATTGCATTACGAGTATATACTCGCTGCCTTATCGTCAATTCCATTTCCATTTCGTAACCGCACCCTGAAAGGAGACTTCCACCTCGACAAGAAATCGATGCAGTAGTCTCCAGAAAACCGGTGAACCCACAGACTAAAACCGAAACATGACTAGGTCACTTGACGGTTTTTGCATCTGTATGGGTGGTGGTAACGAGACCGAGCTGAAGTGAAACCACAAGAGCCACCCGTAAGTAATAGTAAGGTTTTTTCAACGGTGCGTAACGCACCCGTGTGAGAATACATTGTTATTATACTAATATTAACAAGAGAAAAGATTTGATTGTTTGTTTGTTCCGTATAAACTCAAAAAGTACTAAACCGATTAGAAAAAATATTTAACCAATAGAAAGCTATATTATCAGCGAGTAACATTGGCTGTATTCTATATAAGCCGCCTAGAAAGCATCAGTATACCGATAAAATATTTATTTCCATCTCGTCGTAACCTATGGTCTACACTGAACAAGTGGTTAGCTTATTGCAGTTTATATGTTGACTCAATAACCCATTTATAAACAGTTTTAAAAGTTGGTATAGTGAAACTGGTATTAATGAATTTATGTACTAGAACCTAACTATATCCCCTCTATTTTCCCGTGCTAAACTTTTACGGCCCAAGGTAATTGCATTTTGATTAGTGGAACCAGCCCACAGTGCATGACCTAGTTTGCTTGTCCAACTTATTGGAGATTTAATTTATTAATAACTGAACTACTGAGCGAAAACGTGAACGGGTGTTCCAAAAATATCCCATTAAACCGGTTGTACTTGTGAACAAAGTTTGGACGTGGCTTTCCAGTCGTCATAGCTTCCATACAAATGTATTTGTCAAAATTCTGTTTAATTCTAATATGATATACGTGGTGGCCGAGTTGGTTAGACCTTGGACTTAAAAACACTTAGATCCCTGTTCGAATCCCGGTGTGTATTAATGAGTTTTTAATTAAAAAAAATATGTACATTTGTTCGACAACACCACTATAGTGCCTCAGAGAGCACGTTAAGCTATCGGTCCCGGTTTCACTATACCAACTTGTGAAACTGTTTATAGATGGGTTATTGAGACTATACAAAACATCGCGACGAGCTAGCCTCTTGTTCGGTGTAGACTCATACCATCGGCTACGACGAGGTGGGATTAAAACCCCTCCGCTGGGTACCCTGGGGCCGTCTAGGCGGTCTCGGGCGCCGTAAGGCACCCGTGAAGATATGTATATATATGTGCATCACGGGTGGCAATTTGGCTCCCGAGAACCGTTTAAACGGCCTCAGGTACCCAGCGGAGCGATTAACCCATCCTCATTTCGCCGATGGTATTCGAAGGCAATACCTAACAAGTGGCGAGCTTGTTGCGGTTGTTATGATGAAATAGCCTCGTTGTATAAAGCGGTCACCCATCCCAGGCCGGTCTTGTTGTCATCTACTTAACCTTGTTATCAGTTGCGCAGTGACTTAAACACTAGGCTCGGGCCGCTTATTTATATTTAAAAACTTATACACGGTGAATTTGAATGGATGTACTTTGGGCTAATATGATGTTCTACTGACCAAATCAAACAACTTTTTCCATGAAACCATGTGTCGCAAATGAAAAAAAAAATTGGCTATCCCATACAAATTGGTAATTTTAATATTACTAGTTTGTATGGAGAAGGCAATATTTTTTTCATTTGCGACACATGGTTCCATGGGAAAAGTTGTTCGATTTGATCAGCAGAATCTCATATTAGCCCAAAGTACATCCTTTCAAAGTCACCATGTATTTAAAAAATGCACGCTGTGGTCACATATAACTACAAGAACATTTAGACTTTAGACTACCATGTACTTGTTCGTTAGTACTAATGTATCTTATGTTATTAACCCATTAATCAATAAATAGAGCTTAGCTTGTGACCAGGCAATATGTGTGTAATGTTCTTCATATTATTATATTATAATGCCAAGTAATCTTCTAAGTACATATTTTACTGCTGAATTATGGTTTTATGACGTCTGGTTTTATGGTCTCCAAACTTTTTTATTTCTCTGTAACCGAGTTTGGTTACTTAAAAATCTTCCCAAACTTTATCTGTGTCACGGACCGAAGTTAAAACTTTACAAGTGCTTCTGAAATTTTACTTATGATGTAAGAAGTAAAAATATTATTTTATTTACATGCATTTATTTATATCATTTATAAATACGTGGTGGCCGAGTTGGTTAGACCTTGGGCTTAAAAACACTTAGGTCCCTGGTTCGAATCCCGGTGTGTACCAATGAGTTTTTAAGTAAAATAATTATGTACATTTGTTTTACAACACCACTATGTGCCTCAGAGATCACGTTAAGCTGTTGGTCCCGGTTTCACTATACCAACTTGTGAAACTGTTATAGATGGGTTATTGAGTCTATTCAAAACATCGCGACGAGCTAGCCACTTGTTCGGTGTAGACTCATACCATCATACGATGAGGTGGAGGATTAAAAACCTCTCCGCTGGGTACCCTGAGGCCGTCTAGGCGGTCTCGGGCGCCGTAAGGCACACGTGATGATATGTATGTATGTGTGTATTTATATCATCACGGGTGCCTTACATGCAAACGGGATTCTCACACATGGCGATAATATTATACATATTTCAGTACAGCTTGTCATGGTATTTATAAAGTATAATATAATATAATAATAATATGAAGGACATTAGGTACACACATATTCTCTGGTCACAAACTAAGCTCTAGGCTTGTACTATGTCTACCAGAAATAACGATATAATACATATTATATTTTATAAACACTCAGACCATAACAAACTGTACAGAAAAACATACTGATATTTTTTTTGTCACGGGTGGGAATCGAACCCACGACCTCATATGTGTCACTACGGATATGTATTACTCTGTAGAGTGAAGTTAGAAGTACAAATTTTGAACACTTATATAGATTTTTTAGCATTTATAATATTATATGTTTTAAATATTTAAGGATATTCTTATTTTAAAATAAATAAATAAAATACAAAAACTTTTCTGGTGTATGGGACTCGAACCCACGACCCCCATCCATTTTATTAGCTACCTACCTTACGTAAATTTTATACCAATCGCACAATATTGGAGTTAACATTCCACCAATCAAATGCCATTTTAACTATTTTTTATTATATATTAATTTAATATACATCGTGACTTTGAAAGGATGTCTTCTCCATACAAACTAGTAATGTTAAAATGACCAATTTGTATGGGGAAGCCAAATTTTTCTTTCATTGGCGACACATGGTCCCATGGGAGAAATTGTTCGTATTGATCAGCAGAACCTCATATTAGCCCAAAGTGCATCCTTTCAAAGTCACCCTGTATATTAAATTAATTTAAAAAATGAATGTCACACTGATAATTGCCATTATATTAGAACGTGTGGTCAATTTGGAACTGAATGCACCAAGCTGGCTTTGTGTGACGTAATTACAGGTTAAATACGATCCTGTAATAAAACTGTGGTTTCCAAACTATCATTTAACATCAATAATAATATAAGGTATAATGAAACAATTATTCTCGGCACTCTAGATACGACAACCGACTCACGCTAGAATTATTTTTAACCTATATACATTAGTATTAGGTATATACATATTAGTATTAGGTATATACATTATTTAATTAAACCTAATTCCCAAAGTAAAATTTAGTTATACCTATTATTTATTATACATGTTGTAATACATGTATAATAAATAATAGGTATAACTAAATTTTACTTTGGGAATTAGGTTTAATTAAATAATCTATTTCTAAAACCATGAAGTAAAATTCTCTTTATATACAAATTTTATTCTTTTTTTTTAGAAATGTTCAAAAAAAAACTAGTTAATAATCTAGCCCGAAGATTGTAGACGCGTGTATATGTTACAGTTATCAAAATTAATTTTATTGAATATTATTGTGCAAAAGTGTACTAATTTTGTAGAATAAGGATTCGTATAGTAATATTAAGTGTGAGAAGTGTAGCATTTACGCAGTGTTCTTGGTGTTTGTGCTATCTCAACAAATCCCTTTATCTTCAGTAAAATGGCGGTGCCCATTTTACTGTTGATTATTTCCTCCATCACTTGACACTGGCATCACTATACCGTATGTTTGCACGCGGTCATGTGGCATTCCTTTTTCTACCCTAGTCCTTTCCCGATTCCTTTCCATCCTGTTATCCCACTTTTACCGTACAATATTTAATAAAAAAATCCCCACAACCTTCATTGGCAAAATTATGCTTAATAGCGTAGAAGGCCATTTAGGTAAAAAAAAGAAAGAAAGAAACGCTAACTAATTCTGAAATAAAATAAAATGTAGCACTTCGGCACGAAAATGATTTCCCAATGCGATATTTGAGATTTTTTTAAGGATTTTTTTACTTTTTATTATTCGGTAAATAATCTTTTGTATATTCTTGTTTTAATAGATTTAATTTAAGCTTGGAATTTTATTCCAAGCGATAGAACTCGACGTCAAAAAATTCTGCTTTTTGGCGATTTGCTAAAAAAACATATTTTTTTTTTATTATTATCATACCGATTATCTTTGTAATAGAACCACAATCGCTTAATTTATCATATATTACATATTATATTATAGATAAATTAATATATATATATATATATATAAATATACTCGTATATATATACGTGGTGGCCGAGTTGGTTAGACCTTAGACTTAAAAATACTTAAGTCCAATACCAATGAGCTTTTAATCTAAATAATTATATACATTTGTTTAGTAACACCAGTATAGTGCCTCGGAGAGCACTTTAAGCGTCGGTCCCAGTTTCACTATATCAACTTGTGAAATTGATTATAGATAAGTTATTGAGTCTATACAAACATCGCGACAAGCTAGACACTTGTTCGGTGTAGACTTATACTATCGGGTGTTAAAAATCCCTCCGCTGGGTACCCTGAGGCCGTCTAGCCTGTCTGTGATGATATTTATATTTTTATATTCAGTTAATTTTTTCTTAAATATCTTCTTGGGTTGGTTTCATTACCGTATGTACCGTTTTATTTTAATCACTTGAAAAATTGTCTGCGGGATAACACCTTCAACCATCACTGTAAGTATTTGGTTGACTTACACGGTCACCAAACCTAGCCCACGCCTAGCTCGGAACTTGCACAATCTCAAGAGAGGTAACCTTCGTATTGTGGTGGGTTGTCTCAAAAGGTCGTGGGTTCGAATCCCACTCATATTATGGCAATACAAAATTAGATACTAAGTTTTTTTGTACAGTTTGCCTAAATGTTTAAAGAAATCGTGAGAAACTGCAAAATCTAAACTTACATTGGTGGATAAAGAGTGCGTCATATTATGGTATAAAGTAAAAATTAATAATACAATCTAGAAACACATTGAGGCCACTAGACCCAGTGATTAATAAATATACAAAACAAAGATTGAGAGCCATTGGTAATGTCTAAATCAGATACCCGTAAATCTAGACTGTCAATTACAATGCCTGGGTTATTCCTAGCTATTGTATTATCGACATGTCAATTCTGTTGTGATTCCAGCTAGAATTTATTTATATTAATGATTATTATTGGATCTATTACTTCGCTAAGTAATAATAATTATAATAATATATAGGACAAATTACACATATTGCTCTGGTCACAAACTAAGCTCTAGGCTTGTACTATGTGTACCAGAAGCAACGATATAATACATATTATATTTTATAAACACCCAGACTATGGTAAACTTTACAGAAAAAACGTACTAATATTTTTTGCCATAGGTGGGAATCGAACCCACGACCTCCGGATACAACGCCAAAGGCGCAACCAATAGTCTACGGAGGCTGTCAAATGTAATAAGTTTTTTATTTAAAAAAATATGTTTAATAGTGCCTCGAGGAGTACGTTAAGCTGTCGATCCCAGTTTCGCTATAGCAACTTTTGAAACTGTTTATAGATGGATTATTGAGTCTATCCAGAATACCGCGGCGAGCTAACCACTTGTTCGGTGTAGACTACCATCATCAGTTACGACGAAATGGGAATAGAACCACGACGCTGGGTACCTTGAGGCCGTATAGGCGGTCTCCGGCGCCCTAAGGCAACTGTATTGGTATGATAATACAAACACACGTCTACAGTCTTTGGGCTACCCTCAAAGAACTCAAAGGACCTAAAAAGAACAAATTAAATGGCCTTCTACGCTTTACGCATAATGAATGACTCAAATAAATGGGTAGATTTATAAATTGTATGAATGTAAAGTAAAAGTGGGATAAGAGAATGGAAAGGAATTGGGAAAGGACTAGGGTAGAAAAAGGGAATGGCGACATGACCGTATGTAATCATACGGTATAGTCCTGCCAATGTTGCAAGTGAAGAATGGAAATAAAACCTATGATAAAATGGGTACCGCCATTTTATTGAAGGTTAAGGGATTCATTGAGAAAAGACACACACTGAGAAAAATAAGTTCTACACTTCTCACACTTAAGATCACTACGTTTCATTACATGCTTATTCTATACAGAATTGCTTTTTTGCACAATAATATCCTATAAACTTAACTATGAAAAATATAACACAAAGACCACGTCTACAGTCTTCGGGCTATTCCCAAATTATCATTCAAATAAAATGTTATATTATTACCGCCCGCGCCATCGATGACACTAGTTTCATTCGTTCATTTATAATTCATTCACAAACCTCGTTCACTCATGTTACCCCAGTTTCAAGCGTGAACTTGAAACCCCATCTGAGAATACAGCCTACACGTACTATTATGCTGAGGTAATAAGATATTCTGTGACTACCATAGGGAAAAGCGTTAGAGACCGCTCACAAGGCATAGCGACTTGACACCATGGGGGTACTTCTCTGCCCCCACCTGGACTCTTCATGCCTCCATACTACTGTAACCTTCTCTATTGTAGAGTAAGGCTACTACTGGCCATAAATATTGTTAGTTTTCTTATTTGAGTATTTATGACATTTGTGACGGGAATAGAACAAATCGAAGGAACAAAAGAATCGAAAGAGAGATCAATAGAGGGACACACGATGGGAGTGTGATTGATTAATTTAATATAAAACGATAAGGGTTTATTAGAAACCGCGATTAATCCTCACAGTTTAAGTTTATATAGCTTCGCAGGGATATTATATTCTATAGGGAAAACAAAGGAATATAAAAATAAACGTATAAAAGGTATAAAGTTGTTTTTAAAGAAGGATCTGGAGGAGTAACCTGAGGAAATCGGGTAAGGTGACCGAAAAGTGAAGTAAATCATATCTTCGGTCACACTACCTAGGCGAGTTTTCATTTTATTCGATTTCATTTTAATTATTGTACGAGCAATCATATCTTTTTATTTGTCTTGCCTTTGCCAATCAATAATAATAATTGTTCTTAAACAATATTGATCGCTCCCACTATGCCGGCTAAATGATGCCATTTCGAAATGCGACAATGACGAATTGCGTAACGAGTATATTTTAATATACTCGCTGTCAATCTATACTAATATTATAAAGCTGAAGAGTTTGTTTGTTTGTTTGTTTGTTTGTTTGAACGCGCTAATCTCCGAAACTACTGGTTCGAATTGAATAATTCTTTTTGTGTTGGATAGTCCAGTTATCTAGGAAGGCTATAGGCGATATAACATCACGCTACGACCAATAGGAGCAAAGATATAGTGGTAAATGTGTAAAAAACGGGAGAAATTATTTCATCTTTGAAGCCTTCCGTTGCGTGCGCCGTGAAAACGGTTCAAGATACACAAAAAATATGTATTAAAGAATAATCTAAATATATATAACTCAAAGGTAACTGACTGACATAGTGATCTATCAACGCACAGCCCAAACCACTAGACGGATCGGGCTGAAATTTGGCATGCAGGTAGATGTTATGACGTAGGCATCCGCTAAGAAAGGATTTTGATAAATTCTACCCCCAAGGGGATAAAATAGGGGATGAAAGTTTATATGATAAAAAAATAACTATTCCACGCGGACGAAGTCGCGAGCACAGCTAGTTGTTTATAATATAATAATTAAATTTAATAACCAGTTTATGTGGTGGAAACTGATTCCTACGTGATAGGGACTCCTAGTGTGGGGATCAGAGACTTACCCAGTCTGAATATATCTTGTATTTTGCTTACTTATTAAATGAATAAAAATAAAATAAAAAACAACTACCCATTTCGTAACCGCACCCTGAAAGGAGACTAGCACCTCAACAAAAAATCGATGCAGTAGTCTCCTGAAAACCGGTGAACCCACAGACTAAAACCGAAACATGTCACTTGACGGTTTTTGTATCTGTATGGGTTGTCGGCCTAACGAAGTTATATAGACCTTCCTACCACCTTTTGTATGTCGGCTCATTCTTTAAAGTCTAGTCTCGATTCTTCTAAAGTTTAGAAGAATCGAAACAAGAAAGTGTTATTGGACACCACAATCCTCATTCTACGCTTAAATTAAAACAAAAAATGGAAGATACGGCAAGTTCTCTATAATTGTTATCAAAAACCAGATACAATTGGGTACACGACATCCACAAAAACCTCGCACAGGATGTGCGCACAGGCCAATAGCTAGTAGAAAAATAGCTGCGAACTAACAAAAGTGCGTCAGTTAGACGTAGTTTACTCGGTCCAAATTTCATATGTGGGCTCTAGAGAAAAATCAGGCGAGGCGAAGTGTCGTGTCGCCTTCAATCAAAACTGTATAGAATTTGGCAGGTGACAGGTACGTACGCTGTCACGCCTACTGTCACTGTCAAAATACATAAGTTTTTAACTGAGGCGAACGCCGTATATACTCTTATCAATCCAGCGTGTTGTAGCAATAAGAATGCGGTGTCTGTGACACACTACCCTAACCCGCTGCCTATTCCCCATAATGCTACTAAATTCTGAATGACCTTTTCGACTTTGAAGAACTTGGAATTTGGACCCTTTCAATTATTCAGTGTAAATTACCTGCGTTCCACTAGCTGGCTACATGTGTCTCGTTTGAAATTCGAATGCGGTTGAATTTGTGAGTAGTCGACGATAGATCGAAAGTGAAAGGTTTGAAGTTTGAATTTGGAATGACTTGACTTAAAAAAAAAACTCATAATTTAATTGCACTTATTGATCAGCAGCGCAGAGCAACATGCCAAACAATACACACCGGCATTAGCGGAACAGAAAAAAAGGGGGAGTATGAGAAAATAATGTGAAATTAATGAATTTATGGAAGACGTAACACTATACATAATTCCCATATGCATGTAACGCCAATTTTTATTGTTTTAATATATAATGTTCCTTTTATGTCTTTGAACATATTTACAGTAATATATTTTATTATGATTAGCTAATTTTGTTTATAAATATGTTTTTAAAAATCCATTTTTTTGTAGAAACGGGACGCATTTCTAAACGCTCCGACATTAGCAAACACTACATGTGACATCATTCGTGTACAAACAAATGCCAACGTGTATTCTGTAGTCTTCTTGTTTTCTCGGGTATTTATTGTCCTTTATTACGATAATTTGTGGATAAACAAACCTTTTGACTAACTTTTGAGGTACATTAAACTATATGCTATATGCTTTTTGAGCACGAATGACGTCACAGAATGGCGGCTAGTGCTGTACCGTTTTTTACTGCGGTAGTGTCAGATAAAGTTTAAACCCTTTTAAAAACCCTTTAATTTTTTTTAATATTTATTTTTAGGGTCTAATGTAGTTACTATATCAAGTAATGAAATAAATAAAAAACATGAATATTTTGTAGGAGCTTTTGTATTGAATTCGCCTTTTTTGTGTTGTATTATTGTATTTAGTTTTGTTGTATAACTGTGTACCTACTTCTTATTATATGCCTATAGGCTGAACATAGTAGACATTATGTAATTGTATATCTTGTGTAATAACTATGGATTATAATAAAGACATTTGATTGATTGAATGTTATTATCTATACTAATATTATAAAGCTGAAGTGTTTGTTTGTTTGTTTGTTTGTTTGAACGCGCTAATCTCAGGAACTACTGATTCGAATTGAAAAAATATTTTCGTGTTGGATAATCCATTTATCGAGAAAGGCTATAGGCTATATAACATCACGCTACGACTAATAGGAGCGGAGTAACAAAGAAAAATGTTGCAAAAACGGGGAAAAATTATTCCTTTTAAGAGCGTACGCTGCGTAAACGGTTAAATTTAAACGCGCAGACAAAGTTGCGCGGGTCAGCTAGTTTTTCATAAACATGTTATTAGAAACAAAGTAACTAATAAGTCTTCGCTTATTTACTTGAATTAAATAAGTACCTACCATATTTATGCGTTAATCCACGGAATAGAAAAAACAAGTGGAAATGCTATAAAGCACCAAATGTATTAGAACCAGTGTCGCCAAAATCATATATCTATAAGTATTGAATCTATAACCACTTCGTCCTGATTGGTTGCAAATATACACAGCAATTTTAAACACTATTCTCCAAATAATTAGATTTAAATTCATATAAAAAAATAATCATGCCATCTATCATAAAGTAGTAAGAACCACTGAACAAATAAGTAAGAACCTCCTATAAAAGGTTCTGCTATTCCTACACAGATGGCGTGATTACTACAACATTCGATTAAATGTTTTGTTCAGTCGACATAAGGCATATTATCTTTTATATAAAAAAAGTATTTTAGTTTATTCTAGAACTTTCCTTGCATAAAAATATAATAATTCAAAGGCGGCGACATAATAAAATATTTAAAGTATCGATATCGATGCTTTTTTTAAATATAAATGTGCTTTATATATTTAAACGCAGATGGAAGAGAAAACTTTTAGAAAATGTAAAGGCTTAAAAAACTGATTTTTGAGATAAGTATATTTTTTTTAAGTTGAGTTGGGTGACGTTGTCGTGACGTGAGCACGAAACAAAACTTTGGGACGCAATCTTAATAGAACTAGTATTTTTGTAATAAAAATAAAGAAATTAGGCAAAATGAAGAAATTATTTATGCCTGGAATATTCATTATTTTATAAAAAAAAAATTATCGTTATTTAAAAAAAAAGAGTTTTTAGTTTTTAGTCGCAATGGTACAGATCCCAATTTTGTTTGTGCATATGACGTGACGAGTCTTAATTAAATATATATCTCAGAAACCATTTTTTTTTATTTAAAAAAAAATAATTTAGGTATATTCACAAGAAAGGAAATCTTTTCGGAAGCCCATTGATTTGTTAAATTTTCATGCATCCTGCCGATAACATCGGCAAGATGCATGAAAATTTAACAATGTGCAACTTTTCTGCTCTACATTGTGTTAGAGCAAAAAGTTATTTATAAAAAGTATTTTGCATTAGGCGGCCGGTTCAATTTACAATAAAACAAATATAGTATATTTCTTAGTATATTTCACACAATATCTCACTTTGTTTGTTTGTTATCACACAAGTCTTTGATTTTTTGTTTGTAATAGTTTTATTTTTAGGCTTTGCTTTTTAATTTTGCTTTGGCAAAATCTTAGTTGGCCTTTGAGTTTCTTCTTTCTCGGTGTTAAAGAATGTGAAATGGCTGTTGGTTCTATATTTTTAACTTCATCATCTCTTTCTGGCTGAATTATACTGTCAGCGGAATGTTGTTGCACAGGAAACTGTTCAAGTTGTTCTATAATATCTTTATGAAGTCGATTCTTCTTTTTCGGCTGTACCTTAAACTCGGAACTCTCCAAACCACCTTGCCTTTTTGAAGAATTTGCAGCGTTCATTTGTGTCTGAAACCAAAATGAAAAACAATATAACAAAAACAATGAACAGGAGGAAAACTAAATTTAAAATAGTGTGAAATAGATTTGATATTTAGTCAACAAAATACTCTTTTTATCGGTTATCTTATTCTTATAGAACAATTGACTATTATGAAACATTTTAATATCATATCATAAACACTTCCAATGCCTCTATGTATGTAGTAATAAAAAAAAACACGGTAACTTACTTGATTAAAAAGCTTAATTAATTATAAGCTTAATTTAGATTTTCAAAGTTGGAAATGCTGTTAGTTTTGTATATTTGTATCCTTTATTTGATATTAAAATATCATCTTCTATAAAATGTTCAGAACATATGGTGCTTGATTTTGTTGGCATCCAATTTATTCTACCTGTAGCATCAATCCATTTCTCTTTGACAGTGGCGTCTTTGGGAAACCTAAAAATATTTTAAATGAAGGTTAGAAAGTTGGTTAAGTTCTTATTGATGATATTTCAATGATTTTAATGAAATTATATATAAACCGCTCATTGTAACAATATGGTAAATGGTAAGTAATGGTAATGGTAAGTAATTGTAACAATGGTAGCCTAATAAATATTGATTATTCAATTTTATAAACTATTAATTTATTAACAATTTCTTTTTACAAACAACTGTTACTGTGTCTAAATATGAACACAATTCTTCGTAATATAAAATGGCTGCTGCGCTATAAAGATTTTGTTATGTATGTGTTTTAAGGTAAACCAACCAAATTGTGCTGACTTCTACGTATAGGGAGTTTATCGTTATAAAGAGTTTACACGTACATTTTATTATTCTAAGCCCACACTATTAAAAAATTGTATGCGATACAATATGAATAAATATTTAAAAAAATATGTAAGTATATAATTTTGTATAACTGCCGAAACTGTTCCTTCTTTTCTTTAAATAAATAAGTTATATCGATAAGCACCCACTACAACACTAACCGAGTAGCAAGAACTTTTGAAATCTAAATTTCAATCTAAAGTATTCTTTATTACAATTACGTAAGGTTGATTTTAACTTCATTCAAACTACAATTATTAGTAAACTAAAATAAGCTAAGGTTTTTAAAGAATACTAACAAAATCGTACTTACCGATGATACGAAACACCTCCATTACGAAGATTTTTTCTCCTACTATCGTTTTATCTGGAGTGCACCAGAATGCAACAATACGGCATATTTGCAATAATTATGCGGAAAAATCAGGAACCACGCGAGACTACCAACTCGAAGCGATGTTAGACACGACTGATAACGATTGGGATCAAATAAGCGTAGCTACGCTTAAGACCCTGCGCTCAAAATATTTTTTTGTTATCGCCCCGCCCTATAGGCGGAGCTTCCCCGCAGGTATCACTGTTTTGCCGCTGTCGCAGGCAAGAAATTTCTATTTGGCGCGATTTTACGAACACAAAATGAATGTGAGTCGTATTTAATATTTTTATTTTATCTATCATAATTAATATTTTTAAGTTTAATTATATAAATATTAAATTTGAGAGATAAAATAGTTTTAAAATAATCTATTAACTAAAACTATGGCGACCTGAACTTTATTTTTAAAAATCGACGTGGGACTCGTTATATAGTTTTTTGGGTGTGCCGAGCACGAATTTGAGGTCCATTTTAAAATCCAAGATGGCGGCCTCAACTTTATTTTTAAAAATCGACATGGGCCTCGTTATATATATTTTTGGGTGTGCCGAGCACGAATTTGAGGTCCATTTTAAAATCCAAGATGGCGGCCTCAACTTTATTTTTAAAATCGACATGGGACTCGTTATTTAGGTTTTTGGGTATGTCGAGCACGAATTTGAGGTCCATTATAAAATCCAAGATGGCTGCCTCAACTTTATTTTTAAAAATCGACATGGGAGTCGTTATATATATTTTTGGGTGTGCCGAGCACGAATTTGAGGCCCATTTTAAAATCCAAGATGGCGATCTCAAGTTAATTTCTAAAATTCGATATGGGACTCGTTATATAGGTTTTTGGGTGTACCGAGCACGAATTTGAGGTCCATTTTAGAATCCAAGATGGCGACCTCAAGTTTATTTCTAAAATTCGACATGGGACTCGTTATATAGGTTTTTGGGTGTGCCGAGTACGGATTTGAGGTCTATTTTAGAATCCAAGATAGCGGACTCAACTTTATTTTTTTAGACCGACATGGGACTCGTTATATATATTTTTGGGTGTGACGGGCACGAATTTGAGGTTTATTTTAAAATCCAAAATGGCGGCCTCAACTTTATTTTTAAAAATCGACATGGGACTCGTTATATAAATTTTTAGGTGTGTCGAGCACGAATTTGAGGTCCATTTGGACCGACCACATAGGACTGGGAGCCGAGCACATAAGACTCGTTATATAGGGTTTAGGGTGAGCCGAGCACGAATTTGAGGTTCATTTAAAAATCCAAGATTTTGGCCTCAACTTTATTTTTGAAATTCGACATAGGACTTGTTATATAGGGTTTTGGGTGAGGGGAGCACGAATTTGAGCTCCATTTTAAAATCCAAGATCACGACCGTAACTTTTTTTTTTAAATCGTTGCATGTGAAAAGTTGTTAGATTTGATCAGCAGAACCTCATATTAGCCCAAAGTACATCCTTTCAAAGTCACCATGTATTACGAGTCCAATGTCGATTTAAAAAAATAAAGTTAAGGCCGCCATCTTAGATTTTAAAATGGACCTCAAATTCGTGCTCAGCACACCCAAAAACATAGATAACGAGTCCAATGTCGATTAAAAAAAATTGAGTTAGGGCAGCCATCTTGGATTTTAAAATGGACCTCAAATTCGTGCTCGGCACACCCAAAAACATAGATAACGAGTCCCATGTCGATTTTTAAAAATAAAATTAAGGTAGACATCTTGGATTTTAAAATGGACCTCAAATTCGTGCTCGGCACACCCAAAAACATATATAACGAGTCCCATGTCGATTTTTAAAAATAAAGTTGAGGCCGCCATCTTGGATTTTAAAATGTACCTCAAATTCGTCCTTGGCACACCCAAAAATATATATAACGAGTCCCATGTCGATTTTTTTAAATAAAGTTGAAGCCGCCATCTTGGATTTTAAAATGGACCTCAAATTCGTGCTCGGCACACCCAAAAACATAGATAACGAGTCCCATGTCGATTTTTAAAATTAAAATGAAGGTCGCCATCTTGGATTTTAAAATGGACCTCAAATTCGTGCTTGGCTCACACAAAAACCTATATAAAGAGCCCCATGTCGAATTTAAAAAAAAAGTTGAGGCCGCCATCTTGGATTTTAAAATGTACCTCAAATTCGTGCTTGGCAAACCCAAAAATATATATAACGAGTCCCATGTCGATTTTTTAAAATAAAGTTGAAGCCGCTATCTTGGATTTTAAAATGGACCTCAAATTCGTGCTCTGCACACCCAAAAACCTATATAACGAGTCCCATGTCGATTTTTTAAAATAAAGTTGAGGCCGCCATCTTGGATTTTAAAATGGACCTCAAATTCGTGCTCGGCACACCCAAAAATATATATAACGAGTACAATGTCGATTTTTAAAAATAAAGTTGAGGTCGCCATCTTGGATTTTAAAATGGACCTCAAATTCGTGCTCGGCACACCCAAAAACATATATAACGAGTACCATGTCGATTTTTAAAAATAAAGTTGAGGCCGCCATCTTGGATTTTAAAATGGACCTCAAATTCGTGCTCGGCACACCCAAATATATATATAACGAGTACAATGTCGATTTTTAAAAATAAAGTTGAGGCCGCCATCTTGGATTTTAAAATGGACCTCAAATTCGTGCTCGGCACACCCAAAAACATATATAACGAGTACCATGTCGATTTTTAAAAATAAAGTTAAGGTCGCCATCTTGGATTTTAAAATGAACCTCAAATTCGTGCTCGGCTCACCCAAAAACCTATATAAAGAGCCCCATGTCGAATTTTTAAAAAAAGTTGAGGCCGCCATATTGGATTTTTAAATGGACCTCAAATTCGTGCTTGGCTCACACAAAAACCTATATAACCTATATAACGTGTCGAAAAAAAAAAAAGTAACATTCATACTTGATGATCATTGACTACTGTCTTTGCGACCGGAACCAAAAAACATTCAATAATAATATGTAGGACAATTTACACATATTTCTTTGGTCACAAACTAAGTTACTATGTGTATCAGAAACAACAATATTATACATATTATATATAAACACCCAGACCATGGCAAACTGTACCAATATTTTTTTGTCATGGGTAGGAATCGAACCACGACCTTTGGATATTACACAAAAGTCGCAACCAGTCTACGGAGGCGGTCAAAAATTATTCCTATAAAAAACGTCAATCGACTGTCTCGGGTATCCCTATATATGTGGCTTCTCTATGTTGTCAAAAAAAAAAAAAAAAAAGTTATAGGTAACCGATAAAAAAAATCGATGTTGTTTCGCGGTGACTCTGGTTTTCCTTGTTCCAGATTCGAAAACTTAAATTTATTCCTAAAACTAAAAAATAATAATATAATTTTATTTAAAAGTATATTTTCTATAATTCAAGGACTTGTAAGGTTTATACATGGTCAAATTAATTACGTAAATCTTTAGTAGCCCCGGCAGCACGAGAGATACACGTCCGTACGCATCGGCACACTAGGCGGGACTGGTCAACGGGGTCATATAATTACTTATTATAGCTCATAGATCTGCTCCGCAAGATTGAAAATCGCGCAAACAATTTTCAATCAATAAAAATGTCGTAAGTCACAAAACTAATTTTGTCTATAACATACTTAATAATTTATTTAGGTAAAATTTCGTTTAGTAGTGGATTATAAACTGTATTTTCTTGTGAGGTGTATTTATTTTAGACTTAAAACTCAACCCGTTTAGAAGAAAAATGTCTTTATACATTAAAAAGGCATCATTTTAAAATAGAAAAAGTATCGAAAAAATGTTTTCCAATTAGGTTTTTGGTTAAGACATGGAGAGAGGAAGGTCTGAAAAAACTTAAGTTGAAGTGTTTTAATAAATAGATGTGTGCTTGCCTCTGCAGATATAAGCAAATAAGACTAAAAATTATAGTGCCTCCTCTTAATTGTGCCACACTAAACACGCGTACTTTGCACTTCCACTTGTTTTTTCTATTCCGTGCGTTAATCAAAGTAAAAAAAAAATCCGTCTCACTTTTTTTGTTCTGCTAATTGTGCCGGTATGTATATATGTCAATAGCGCGATAAAGAGCGTTGAGAATGTAGAAGGGTTAGAAACATATAGTAACAGCTAATGATAAAATTACAACAGGGAGTACCTACGGCTCCTTTAAAGTAAGTTAATTAAAGAGAACTGAGCCCACAGTGCGCGAAGTATTTTTTACTGCACGGTGCAGGCAAACTGCACGTTATGGTATAGGTACAACGCAAAAAAATTTTTACTTCGTATACTTAGGGCTAATTTTATTTCATGGGCGTAGCCAGGATTTGATATCGGGGGGAGGCCCCAGGTTACCCAGCGGAGGGGTTTTTAATCCCACACCTCGTCGTAGCCGATGGTATGAGTCCACACCGAACAAGTGGCTAGCTCTGTCTGTCTGTAGTGTCTGTTAATGTAATGTAATGATTAAAATTAAAAATGGCGTCAAATGTACCAGCTGTCATTCGAACTGCAAAATATATATAAATTCGACGCCATTTTTAATTTTAAACATTACATTTACAGAGAGTTAAAAAAAAGAGCTAAAAATGTATGTTCATTTGTTTGACAACACCACTATAGTGCCTCGGAGAGCACGTTAAGCTGTCGGTCCCGGTTTAACTACACAAACTTGTGAAACTGTTTATAGATGGATTATTGAGTCTATTCAAAACATCGCGACGAGCTAGCCACTTGTTCGGTGTAGACTCATACCATCGGCTACGACGAGGTGGGATTAAAACCCCTCCGCTGGGTACCCTGGGGCCGTCTAGGCGGTCTCGGCCGCCGAAAGTATATATATATATATATTTACAGAGAGTATTTTTCATCAGCCTTATACGTAAACAAACATATGGAATCAAAGGAAATCCTAAAATAATAAAAAAAAAACGACACATAAAAGTGTCTTAAAATACACAAAGTCCTTGAAGACAAAGAAGCTTTTTGTGACGCGCTACCTACTAGGTACCAAACCAAGAGATATGCCCGAAGGCACCAAACCAAGGACCCGACGCAAAAACACAAAGCTGGGAAAATGTTTTTGGAAAACTCTTGAAATTATGACCCTATGCATCATCTTTCACTCTCTCAAAGGTTAGCTGGTAGAAAATGCCTAAGGCATTAAGTTCGCCTATGTACAATTTTATTTTGTAATTTTGTGCAATAAAGTATTTTAAATAAAATTTGTTTTGTCATACCATACTACATGTTATGAAGAGCTACCTAATAGGGTATTTGACTCTTTTTTGAAACCCGTTTTATATGATTCTTCATTACAGAATAATTATATGTAAGATGCTTAAATAATTAAAACAATATGTTGATGTATCTAAATAATTTGTCATTAATTATAGTTTAAAATTAAATAATTTAGTTATAAATCATTACATTTGTTGATTAATAAGTATGTCAATTGATTATACATTCGCCACCAGAGGGCGCTGTATATTTTCTGACAAACGAGGGACTTCGACGACGACATTGTGTGTAATGGCGTTGTAGAAGTGAGTCGTTGATTGTAACGATTTGTCGAGTTCTGTAGAATCTATTGTACTTTCGATTCATTAATATATTAATGTAAACAGTTTGAGTTTTATTTAATATAATATACCGTAAATAATTAAAGAGCTAACACATACTACATTGATATTTCCGGGATGTCTGCTCTATTATTAATAAAAATCAATGTTAAAGTTTGAATTTCCACAATGCAAGTAAACAAACAAGCACAGATTAAATAATCTCCTATATATTATACTCTATTCTATTTCATCCACATGATTTATAATCTGTGTATTGTTTTGTTTACTTTCGTGTGACGTCACCAGTCATCAACCAATCAATAGTACATTGTTCACCGAGGGGAGAAAGTCACCGATTACTAACGAGGGCGAAGTTTGAGCCTTAATTCGCTCGAGTTAGGAATCGCACTTTCTCGCCGAGTGATACATAGTGCTTTATACTACACCTACGAGGAAAATAAAAAATAAAATCTCTATTAATTAAAGTTTATATTAAAATTATTACAGTTGTTAAAACTTAATAAATCAAAAATGCAAAGAAAGTAAACAGCCAATAAACCAATACTTTTATTTTATTTTATTTTGATTAAAATTTCGAACTTGTAAAAAAAAACTAGGCTGTATGGCTTTGAACCCTTGCCTTTCCTAATTTAGAAGAATTGAAGAAAAAATTTTTAAAAAAAACTAGCACGTTAGTTAACAATGAATTTTCATATACTTTTTCCTCCCGCTTAAGCACGTTAACAATGGATTTTCATACACTTTTTCCTCCCGCATATTTGTACGACTACAAAGACGTACTTTCTGACCTATTCTTACGCAAGTAAGAACCTACTTTCCGAGCAGGTGTAGTATAAAGATGTTTTTGTTATAAATAAAATTGTAAAAAATATTCAATTTTATTTCGTGTAATCTACAAAAGATATACATAATTTAGTTTATAATAAAGTGAAATATGTTTAATGTAGTAAAATAGCCTACCTATTGTCTATCTATATGGTAGGCAGAAGCAAGTCAAACAAATACTATGTATAAAATATGATAAGTGAGAATAATATACGAAAGTAAGAAGTTAGGGAAATGTATTCAAGAACTGGGATGACTCTAAAAATCAGGCGATAACTGAAGAAGACTCTAAAAATGTATAAACAGTAAAATTAAACAGTTTTGAAAAAAAAACGTGGAGGTGCAAATATTACTTACTCGATCCTAATAACATAGTCTCTTTATCAACAACCTAGGTAGTTCTATTAACTTTTAGTGACCTTTGCCTTCTCTATTTTTAAGAAAACCTAACAAAAAATAAAAAAGTTAGATTTTTTTTTTTAATTACCGTAGTTGTAGTTGTCATTTAAAAAGTTTTTTTACAGATAAGTTTTATTTTATATTTTATTGGAGCACGACATGTGACTTTTTATCTACCTGATGGTAGGCATACCTACAAAGTCCATGAATCGATCAATATTGTTGAACAAAGTTGATCGCTCCAACATAAATAACGCGGTTAGAAAAGGGGCATCTTCACGAGTCTATTTTAATATTCTCGCTGCTTTATCGTCAAATCAATCGCTCGTTTCGTAACCGCACCATGAAAGGAGACTACCACCTCGACAAGAAATTGAAGCAGCAGTCTCCAGAAAATAGGGACCGGACCTACATTTTTGAATGGGTTTTTAATAAGGGTTTGCTTACCAAACTCATTGCACCTCATAAGTCTATTATAAATAATGAAATTCCGCAAAATAACGCCTGATTAAATCAATTCTATTATAAAGCGCTAACCTATTGAAATCAAAATAAGCATTTCCCCTATCAAACTTTACCAAATGAGGTAATCAAATGCCTTTGAAAGTGTAACGCAATGAATGGGAAACCCCTTCATGTTTTTAAGCATTTTAAACGATTTTGATATTACTGTATAATATAATAAGAGTTATTTTAGCTTAAATCTTTTTTTTTGTCAGCGAAATGTTCAATGTCAATAATAATAAAAAATTTATTCAGTTACCAAAATATTTTTCAACACAATTAAACTGTAAGCTGGGCTGCTCCTTTTAAGTTATATTAAGTAGGGGAGAGCAGGTAGGATTCGTACAGAGGGAGCATTCATACAGTAGTCATATATACTATTGAACATGTTGGCGCGTTAGTATGCATTAGGTGTGTATTAGGCCCACAGGCTAACAGCTAAGCGCGGTGGCAGTCCAATAGTAAGCTTCGTTGGAACAAGCCGAAGGGTGTTTTCACACTGCCTAATCGGCTCATCTTTAAAAACATTAATTTGTAATAAGTTTATATTAAATTAAAGATTTTAGATTATAATTTAATTATTAAATTAATTTATAATAGCTTTTGAATAAGTGCTTTAAATTAATATGTAAAAATTAATTTTGAGATAACTACAACCGTTATTTTTATTTTTTATTTATCTTTTGATTTTTTTGGTTGGGGTACCTTCGTACTGGTATGAGTGGGGTGAATTTGTATTCTCTAATATCAAAGATAAAGGAACAGTTGACTTTGTGTTTTCGATACCTAAATCTACAGCAAGAAAAAGATCTTACTGTGTATAATATGCAATATTAGATCCGTTATGCGTGATTATGGCATGTTACCCCAATAGTAAATTGTTATTTTATTGTTTTAATGATTGACTTGATTTTATGATTTTATTTTTAAAAAGTTTTAATAAACAATATACCGTTAATTAGTACTATGTTGATTTTATGTTAATTTTGATGTCAATAAATAATTTCATATTAATAGCCTTTTCAATTACTATGTAAAAAGCTACCCCGCGTGTAGTGTACTTTCGTACGATTTCCATTTTTTGGGAAATTCATCATAAGTTTACCATGTTACTTTTTCAATACTGAACTATATTATTATTAAAGCCAGATATGTAGGTAATTCAGCATCTTTTAAATTATTTTAAAATATAATATTAGTTTTGCTTTTACATGATTTAGTGTAAAAAGTATACAAATTCTACCTGCTCTCCCCTAACCTGTATTAGGAGCAACGTTAATCCACTGCTATAACCATTATCTTATTTCATCTTTTTTTTTTCTCCCTCTTCTAAAGTTCAAAAAGAATTGCACCATAGTTTTGCTGGCTGTTTAAGATTTCTTACAGGCTAACCTGTTAAACATAGGGGTTGATTAGGATTAGGTAAGTTAAATCCACAGAGTTATAGCTGTGGTTAAATCTACATTACGTAGTACATCTATCTATACTAATATTATAAATCTGAAGAGTTTGTTTGTTTGTTTGAACGCGCTAATCTCCGAAACTACTGGTTCGAATTGAATAATTCTTTTTGTGTTGGATAGTCCAGTTATCGAGGAAGGTTATAGGCTATATAACATCACGCTACGACCAATAGGAGCAAAGATATAGTGGTAAATGTGTAAAAAACGGGAGAAATTATTTCATCTTTGAAGCCTTCCGTTGCGTGCGCCGTGAAAACGGTTCAAGATACACAAAAAATATGTATTAAAGAATAATCTAAATATATATAACTCAAAGGTGACTGACTGACATAGTGATCTATCAACGCACAGCCCAAACCACTAGACGGATCGGGCTGAAATTTGGCATGCAGGTAGATGTTATGACGTAGGCATCCGCTAAGAAAGGATTTTGATAAATTCTACCCCCAAGGGGATAAAATAGGGGATGAAAGTTTATATGATAAAAAAATAACTATTCCACGCGGACGAAGTCGCGAGCACAGCTAGTACTTAATATTATAAAGCTGAAGAGTTTGTTTGTTTGTTTGTTTGAACGCGCTAATCTCCGAAACTACTGGTTCGAATTGAATAATTCTTTTTGTGTTGGATAGTCCAGTTATCGAGGAAGGCTATAGGCTATATAACATCACGCTACGACCAATAGGAGCAATGATATAGTGGTAAATGTGTAAAAAACGGGAGAAATTATTTCATCTTTGAAGCCTTCCGTTGCGTGCGCCGTGAAAACGGTTCAAGATACACAAAAAATATGTATTAAAGAATAATCTAAATATATATAACTCAAAGGTGACTGACTGACATAGTGATCTATCAACGCACAGCCCAAACCACTAGACGGATCGGGCTGAAATTTGGCATGCAGGTAGATGTTATGACGTAGGCATCCGCTAAGAAAGGATTTTGATAAATTCTACCCCCAAGGGGATAAAATAGGGGATGAAAGTTTATATGATAAAAAAATAACTATTCCACGCGGACGAAGTCGCGAGCACAGCTAGTATTACTATATAATCTGTGATCTACATCTCCTTAGCAACAAGTATTTTAGTGATATGTTCTTTGCTAGCGGAATTTAAAAGAAAATGGTAATACCTGCCCCCCTAGCCAAGAGCATGAGCGCTAAAAGCGCGCACGAAAGTTTTGTATGAAGATGACATTTGGTGATGACGTCACGTTCGTTAAATGCGTTGACAGAACAAATTGCCAGCCAAAAACACGGACGGTGAGCGTTGGGCATTCGTTTTCGTTAAAGCGCTCGCGAGAGGCCATTTTCCCCATACATTTTGACAGAAATCGCTACATACTCGGAGGGAATTGCCAGCCAAGAACACAGTTTTGTTCGTTTTTTGCGAATGCTAGACGCTAAATTCGACTGTATACGGGCGGGTGGTCGGGGTCTCCCTTTCGAGCTATATTCTATCAAAACGACGCCATTGTTTTGATTTAAATTAACTTAAAGTATTGTTTTTTTTTTGTTTTAGAAGTTTTTTATTGCGTTGTGTAAATTAAAATGCATAAATAAAATTTATTAGTAAGTGCAAATAACAAGTGGCGTCTTCATCGACGCCAAATATAGATTAGAGCAACGAAAAGTTCCCTCTATTTCATACTTACAAAGCATCTCAAAACACAGAGTGTGATCAAACTAAATATTCAAGAATCATAAGGACTAAGGAGTAATATAAAAATTTTAAAACAATACCTACAGCAAAAGTACGACTAGAAAAAATTGGAGAAGAATTACGAATAAAAGGAGTCCGACAAGGAAACCTATTATCCCTCAAACTCTGCTCGGCTGTATTGGAGGAAATTTTTCGTCAATTACATTGATTGGAATTATTTGGAATAGCTATGAGCTTAGCATAAATGGAAGTAAAATATCTCAACTGAGATTTGCTGATGACCTAGTTCCAGTTATTATGCAAACAACTAGCAAGAGAAGTGGAAAAGCAGGGCTTAAAAGAACCATGTGTGAAAACCAAAGCTATGACAAACAGACATAAACAAACCCTGAAAGTAAATTATCAAGAAATTAAATAGGTACTTTTATTTAGGTCAAATAATTGCTCCAAAACTTTAAATGGAGAAAGAAATACATAGAATAGTATGTATGTTCTCAGGTCTCTGAAAGAAGTATAAAAAAATCAAGACATCCCAATGCCAAGTAGTTGGAGACCGCTGCCGATGGTATTTGCTGGAGGAGGCCTATGTCCGAGGACAACCTGAACTAATATCTGATCTTGATTGATAATATTGGATAGAAGTGTTACAACATTAAATCAAACAAACCAAATTAGGCAAAAAGTTAAGAAAACATGTATAAATTCTTGTAAAATATCAACAAATAAAGTTTATTTTTATTTATTTCTTTATTTTTAATGAAAAGTTCACATATTCAAAGAAATTGGGGATACCAGGGAGAGTTTAGGTAACATTTTAGGCTTAACAAAGGATTTTTCAGAGCCTGTGTGAAGACCTAGAATGTTTCACAAGCCGCACAAACTTATGGTTTAAAATATATTTCTATATTCTTCTTTAATCATATAATTGTATATAGTGCCCTAAAAGAATATGATTTTCCTTGACCATTACTAATAAAGTTACAACTTTTGGTATTTCAGGGTCTTATGATGGTCTTTGTGGTTGTACAGAATGACTTTTCACCTCCTTGAGTTTCAAATTTAAAATAATCCTTTTATACTGGTATATTATTATTAAAAAAATATATTCCTAGCCTTAGTAATAATAATACAATTTATACTCAGCCACATTAATATTTACAATATTAGGTATTTTATTATATACACTATATGACCCATACATGCACACACATCCACACAAATATTCACTTAACGCTGTAATATATATGTATAATATTGTTAAGTAAAAACTACTTAGTACTATTATATAAATGGTACTAAGTAGGGTATGTGTAGTATGTACTATTAGACCTATATTGTTTATACAAGCTCTTTTATTTATAGGAATTTTAATTCCCATGCAAGCACTATAGTTAAGATGGTACCTAGAGTAATGTTTCATTATTTTATATGAATACTATTAGGGAATTGCATGTATCTAATGTGGGCATTTGTACATATACTTACCATAATGGTAAGCTTATTATTTGTAGATATACTTACCATAATGGTAAGCATATTTACAAATCTTAATATTAAACACACTGGTATTCATAAAAAAAAACTTTTTGAGTCCTTGAAGAACACTTGTATATAGTATGGTTATGTCTCTTTTTTTACCAAACAAAAATAAATAAGTAAAATAGAAACAAAACTTATTTTAACTAAAGTGTTCTTCAAGGACTTAATTAAATTTTTATCATTAAGACCGTTATTAATTAAAATTCATAATAAAAATTATTAATCTTCATTAATCTGACCCATTTAAATGATGCAAGTATCAATAAGAAATGTTAATAATGATACCAGCATTTCTAAATCAATACTCTATGTTTAAATGAGTCCGTCCGACAGACCTAGACACCTTTAAACTTATCCACCTATATGTCTCTTGATTCTGTTAATATATATTTAATTAATAATTTCCCAGAATATTGATTTCTTAAAATTGGATAATATTCACAATAAAACATAAACAAATTAAAAGTAAATATTTATTTAATAATTTTGTTTGGTTCAGGCCACTCTAAAACTTTGAGACCATAGTTTGTGACCTCTCTTGATGGGGAAGGGGGTAGCTGTCCTTGAAACTCTGCAAAGTATAAAATACAATACATGAAATAAAAAAAATACAAAATTGTACCTAGTTTAATAAAAAAATAAAAAGACCAATTTTTTTTAAATAAAAAAAATCACAATTGCAACATGGGTTGGAGTCAGGTTTTACTATCTGTGTCAGTTGACTCCGCGCTTCCAAATATAGTAGGAGAGTGAATAACTTTAATTTAAAAAAAGTAAGCGGACAATTTGTAATTTATTTTTCTTAACTCACCTATAGTGTAACATTATATTGGCTATTACACAAGCCATTACAATTTGGGAAGACCCTTCAGAATCATAGTGCAGAACTCTGTCTATTCCAAGGTATTTTAATGACCCTTGATATAACCATTAGCCTGCTTCACACATATCCTGACTTGGCAGTGTATTGGTGCGCTGAGGTATAAATTAGGTACGGCATCCATGACAGGGGTAAACAATCATGGTTCCAAGGCATATCCGAAATCACCTGAAATAACATTTATTTGTGTGAGAAACAAAGGTAAATAGATGGGTGTTGTAAACACAAAGGTCCGTTTTGTTTCGCCTATTCGGCATACAAATGTTTTAACAACGTGTCTAATTAATTATTAAATATACAACCTTAGAAGCACTTATTTATTTTGATTCTTACCTATTCAAAAAGTAATTTCCAATCCGAGAATGATATAACTGCAAGATTTCTTCCTTGATCACAGAGTTTAAAAAAATAAATTGGTCGTGGGCCGCGCCGGATGCCTCGAATTTATATTTAGTATTCTTCAGTTTATATTTACAACTTAAAAGTGCCATTTAATAATGCCAAAGAGTTTGCCTGCAATGTTTCTATCAGGTTTGTTTGTAATCAACACAGACGATGTAATCAAATGTAAAAAGAGCTTAGAGCATTGGCCCGTAAAATAAAACGAGATATCACATAGTTACACCAATAGGATTTATTTTTTATTATCTCTCTCTCTTTAACACTAAAATAACGAATATCGTTCCGATTAGGCATGTAAGTTAAAATAAGCATTAATATACAAAGGTGTAAAAACTGTACAATAAATTTTACACCATTAATATGATAAAAAATGTATATTGCTTTTAATTTATATTCTCAATTCATTCGTAATATAATTATTATGTGGTATAAAACATCATATTCAAAATTACTCGCGGGTTTTTAATATAATATCGGAACGTCAATAATCGGGCCGAGCGGTCGCCCTCCCGCGTTCAACAGAATGAAAGTTAACGTCAAAAATTGTTCATGGCTACCGATTTCTGTCGATCACTGTCCGTTCTGCGACGCTTGGGCGCAAAAAGCGCCGATGCTCTTGGCTAGGGGGGCTGCCCCCCTAGCCAAGAGCATGAGCGCTAAAAGCGCGCACGAAAGTTTTGTATGAAGATGACATTTGGTGATGACGTCACGTTCGTTAAATGCGTTGACAGAACAAATTGCCAGCCAAGAACACGGACGGTGAGCGTTGAGCATTCGTTTTCGTTAAAGCGCTCGCGAGAGGCCAATTTCCCCATACATTTTGACAGAAACCGCTACATACTCGGAGGGAATTGCCAGCCAAGAACACATTTTTGTTCGTTTTTTGCGAATGCTAGACGCTAAATTCGACTGTTTACGGGCGGGTGGTCGGGGTCTCCCTTTCGAGCTATATTCTATCAAAACGACGCCATTGTTTTAATTTAAATTAACTTAAAGTATTGTTTTTTGTTGTTTTAGAAGTTTTTTATTGCGTTGTGTAAATTAAAATGCATAAATAAAATTTATTAGTAAGTGCAAATAACGAGTGGCGTCTTCATCGACGCCAAATATAGTTTAGAGCAACAAAAAGTTCTCTCTATTTCATACTTACAAAGCATCTCAAAACACAGAGTGTGATCAAACTAAATATTCAAGAATCAAAAGGACTAAGGAGTAATATAACAATTTTGAAACTATACCTACAGCAAAAGTACGACTAGGAAAAATTGGAAAAGAATTACGAATAAAAGGAGTCCGACAAGGAAACCTATTATCAATCAAACTCTGCTCGGCTGTATTGGAGGAAATTTTTCGTCAATTACATTGATTGGAATTATTTGGAATAGCTATGAGCTTAACATAAATGGAAGTAAAATATCTCAAATGAGATTGGCTGATGACCTAGTTCCAGTTATTATGCAAACAACTAGCAAGAGAAGTGGAAAAGCGGGGCTTAAAAGAACCATGTGTGAAAACCAAAGCTATGACAAACAGACATAAACAAACCCTGAAAGTAAATTATCAAGAAATTGAATAGGTACTTTTATTTAGGTCAAACAATTGCTCCAAAACTTTAAATGGAGAAAGAAATACATAGAATAGTATGTATGTTCTCAGGTCTCTGAAAGAAGTATAAAAAAATTAAGACATCCCAATGCCGAGTAGTTGGAGACCGCTGCCAATGGTATTTGCTGAAGGAGGCCTATGTCCGAGGATAACCTGAACAAATATCTGATCTTGATTGATAATATTGGATAGAAGTGTTACAACATTAAATCAAACAAACCAATATTAGGCAAAAAGTTAAGAAAACATGTATAAATTCTTGTAAAATATCAACAAATAAAGTTTATTTTTATTTATTTATTTATTTTTAATGAAAAGTTCACATTTTCAAAGAAATAGGGGATACCGGGGAGAGTTTAGGTACATTTTAGGCTTAACAAAGGATTTTTCAGAGCCTTTGTGAAGACCTAGAATGTTTCACAAGCCGCAAAAACTTATGGTTTAATATATATTGCTATATTCTTCTTTAATAATATAATTGTATATAAGAATATGATTTTCCTTGACCATTACTAATAAAGTTACAACTTTTGGTATTTCAGGGACTGATGATGGTCTTTGTGGTTGTACAGAGTGACTTTTCACCTTGAGTTTTAGATTTAAAAGAATCCTTTTATACTGGTATATTATTATTTAAAAAAAAAAAATACTAGCCTTAGTAATAATAATACAATTTATACTCAGCCACATTAGATATTTACAATATTAGGTATTTTATTATATACACTATATGACCCATACATGCACACACATCCACACAAATATTCACTTAACGCTGTAATATATATGTATAATATTGTTAAGTAAAAACTACTTAGTACTATTATATAAATGGTATTATATAAAGTAGGGTATGTGTAGTATGTACTATTAGACCTATATTGTTTATACAAGCTCTTTTATTTATAGGAATTTTAATTCCCATGCAAGCACTATAAATAGTTAGGATAGTACCTAGAGTAACGTTTCATTATTTTATATGAATACTATTAGGGAATTGTATCTAATGTGGGCATTTGTAGATATACTTACCATAATGATAAGCTTATCATTTGTAGATATACTTACCATAATGGTAAGCATATCTTAATATTAAACACACTGGTATTCATAAAAAAACTTTTTGAGTCCTTGAAGAACACTTGTATATAGTAGGTTATGTCTCTTTTTTTACCAAACAAAAATAAATAAGTAAAAAAGAAACAAAACTTATTTTAACTAAAGTGTTCTTCAAGGACTTTATTATATTTTTATCATTAAGACTGTTATTAATTAAAATTCATAATAAAAATATTAATCTTCATTAATCTGACCCATTTAAATGATACAAGATACAAGTAATAAGAAATGTTAATAATGATACCAGCATTTCTTATTCAATACTCTATGTTTAAATGGGTCCATCCGACAGACCTAGACACCTTTAAACTTGTCCACCTATATGACTGTGCCACCTATATTGATTCTGTTAATGTATATTTAATTAAATATTTCCCAGAATATTGATTTCTTAAAATTGGATAATATTCACAATAAAACAAACAAATTAGAAGTAAATATTTATTTAATAATTTTGTTTGGCTTGGGCCACTCTAAAACTTTGAGCACCATAGTTTGTGACCTCTCTTGATGAAGAAGGGGGTAGCTGTCCTTGAAACTCTGCAAAGTATAAATACCTGAAATAAAAAAAATACAAAATTGTACTTAGTTTAATAAAAAAATAAAAAGACCAATTTTTTTTAAATAACAAAAATCACAATTGCAACATAACTGGGTTGGAGACAGGTTTTACTATCTGTGTCAGTTGACTCCACGCTTCTAAATATAGTAGGAGAGTGAATTTGAGACAATGTTCTTAGCAAACCATGGATTCACAGTGCGGGTGCCGGGTCCATCTCGTGGTTGAAAGGCAGGGGAATGAACTGCAGCATATCCGGACTTGAGACCGTGAGATAGGTTTAAAGGCCTTTTAAACTCTCACCTGCACTGTGTTCACTACCCTCTCTACTCAACCAAATACTATTAATTTAATTTTTAAAAAAGTAAGTGGACAATTTGTAATTTATTTTTCTTAACTCACCTATAGTGTAACATCATATTGGTTATTACGCTGCACAAGCCATTACAATTTGGGAAGACTCTTCAGATTCATAGTGCAGAACTCTGTCTATTCCAAGGTATTTTAATGACCCCCTGAGATAACCATTTGCCTGCTTCACACTTATCCTGACTTGGCAGTGTATTGGTCCGCTGAGGTATTAATATATACGTACGGAATCCATGACAGGGGTAATCAATCATGGTTCCAAGGCATATCCGAAATCACCTGAAATAACATTTATTTGTATGAGAAACAAAGGTAAATAGATGGGTGTTGTAAACACAAAGGTACGTTTTGTTTCGCCTATTCGGCATACAAATGTTTTAACAACGTGTCTAATCAATTATTAAATATATAACCTTAGAAGCACTTATTTATTTTGATTCTTACCTATTCAAAAAGTAAGTTTCCAATGCGAGAACGATATAACTGCAATATTTCTTCCTTGATCAGAGAATTGTTAAAAATAAATTGGTCGTGGGCCGCCCCGGATGCCTCGAATTCGAACTTAAAAGTGCCATATTAATAATGCCGAAGAGTTTTTCTGCAATGTTTCTATTTTCTATTAGGTTTGTTCGTAGAGAGTATTAAATTCCTTGGTTTTGTTTGTAATCAAATGTAAAGAGCATTGGCCCGTAAAATAAAACGAGATATCACATAGTTACACCAATAGGATTTATATATTATTATCTCTCTCTCTTTATCACTAAAATAACGAATATCGCTCCGATTAGGCATGTAAGTTAATTATAACATTAATATACAAATCTGTAAAAACTGTACAATAATTTTTACACCATTAATATGATAAAAAATGTATATTGCTTTTAATTTATATTCTCAATTCATTCGTAATATAATTATTATGTGTTATAAAACATCATACTCAAAATTACTCGCGGGTTTTGAATATAATATCGGAACGTAAATAATCGAGCCGAGCGGTCGCCCTCCCTCGTTCGACAGAATGAAAGTTAACGTCAAAAATTGTTCATGGCTACCGATTTCTTTCGATCACTGTCCGTTCTGCGACGCTTGGGCGCATAAAGCGCCGATGCTCTTGGCTAGGGGGGCAGGCGAACAATATTATACCTAAAATTAGGTGGATACTCATTTTGTTGGAGAGGCAGGCGTATTAATAATAAATGAGTAAAGATGCCTGAATAATTTTAAAACTTGGTAAATAGCTTCGCACTTACTACAATAAAATAGTTATAACTTTATACCTAGGTTATCACCTAATTCTACATTACACCAATTATTTGAAACTTTTTAAATTATAAAATTGATATAATACCGTGAAATCCTCCAACTTTGGACTATAGGGGTAACATTGGCCGAATAAAAAAAAATACATAATTAGCTCGTACCACGGAAATGGTGTAAGATAGACACATTTTTAAAACAGTGGTAGAAAATAAATTATATTTCTGGCAACACTAGTTCACAGTTTGGTTGCTTACATGATTTAATAGTCCGTTAGCGTTTTTCAAAGTGACACCATTCAAGTGTGGACCAATTTTTACTATAGAGTTTTTGATTGTCAGCCTGCTAAAATGAAGCCTGGGTAAGTAGTCTCTGGATATGTTATTGAATTATGTCAGGAGAACGTTTTGATATGCTTTTTAATTTACGATTGATGTTTGTGTTCGAGAAATGTGAGCGGCCAATGTTAGAAACAGTTCCGCAGTACCTGGGGTGTAAACATTAGCCGCTGTCAATAATGCGTTAGGGCTGCCACCTGCTTGTTTTTTTTTTAGTAATATTTTATTAGTGCAATAGAAATTACTAATTCAAGGTGCGCAGAAGAATCTGCGTTTCTTTGAACTACTGCAAGGAAAATATGAGAAAAACAAAACGGAATTTTATATAGTTTTGATAACTGCTCGTTGTTGTTATTTTATTCGCCCTCCCGTGAGCTGGCACAATTCGGCTTCTTGTATGAATGGTAACTGCACAAATAAAATAGCTTTATATGTGTTAAATCTTAGCTTGTTTGCGCGATTTCAAAAGAAACTAAAACAGTGCAGAAATGATTTCCATACAACTTGTGCTTTGGAGCAGAAAAGTGCAGCTTTGTGCTGCGTATGTAGTGCAGATATGATAGAATTTCAGTATAGCAAATTAGAAGCACGAAAGCAGCTTTTCAATGACCTACGTCTGGGCGTTATTGGTCGCTGGGTACGTTCTGCGGCCACTTTCTGTTATATTACACTATCTTATAACATGACCGTTACATTGTCAAAATAAAGAATTCCGTTATTGGCGATCTCTCCTCCAATCAGCGAAGGTTAAAAAACTACTCTGATTGGAGGAGAGCGCACTAATACCGAAATTGTTATTTTGACAATCTAACGATCACGTTATAAGAAACAGAATATGGCCGCTGCCCGTCCTCATTTATCACATAGGTACCTAGTTATATGTAGCAATGAGTTATTTTATTTTTTCAGGAGCAAAGGTAAAGCGAAACCGAGACAAAAGGAAAGAAAGACACGCCGGCGTCTTGGGGCCCGTGAGTATAAAAACTATAGCCAAGAAATGCTGGAACTAGCAGTTGAGTTGGTTCAAAATGATAAAATGTCGGCACGAGCAGCTGCACGACAGTTTTCCATTCCAAAACAGACAATATTAAACAAGGTTCACAGCAAACACCAGAAATCTGTTGGATGTCCACAGCGTCTATCAGCGGAAGAAGAAGCCAAACTAATAAGAGTCTTGATTGCCGCCGCTAACTTTGGTTGTCCGCTTACAAAATTAGACCTACGAATCGTAGTTTTTGAATATTTAAAAAAAAATAGTAGACAAGACTTATTTGAAGGTCACCCCCCTGGAAAAGCTTGGGTCGAAAATTTTCTTTTGCGAAATGCCTGTAATTTGACCGTACGCAGTACGCAAAATATCAAAACAGCCCGAGCTGCAAAAAGTATCGATGAGTTTATGACTTATTTTGAAAATTTACAAGAGACTATCAAAGATGTTCCTGCGTCGAACATAATGAATTTCGATGAAACCAACTTGAGTGACAACCCAGGAAATTCGAAATGCATATTTAGAAGAGGAGTGAAATATCCCGAACGGGTCCTTAACTCCACAAAGGGGGCCATTTCAATTATGTTCTCTGCTTCAGCGGCTGGTGAGGTTTTACCGGTCTATGTTGTTTATAAAGCGGATAATTTATATTCGGAGTGGATTCAGGGCGGGCCTCGTGATGCCAGATATAATCACACCAAGTCAGGCTGGTTTGACTCCCAAACTTTTGAGGACTACTTCAGACGAATTGTTCTGGATTGGGCGAGTAATTTACTCGGGGAAAAAGTCGTTATTTGCGACAATTTATCGAGCCATTTAAGTGTGGATGTTATTGAGCTCTGTGAAAGTCATGATATTCACTTCGTTTTTCTCCCCGCTAACTCCACACATCTGACGCAGCCGCTCGATGTGGCTTTTTTTGGACCACTTAAGAAACTGTGGAGAAAACTTTTACTCCAATATAAAATCGAAAATCCAAATCAAATGACACTAAATAAAAACCACTTCCCAAAATTATTAAAGTGTTTGACTGAACAGCTCCAGTTAACAAGATCGGAAAATGTCAAAAGCGGGTTTAAAGCTACTGGGATCAGCCCTCTCAACCCTCGTGAAGTGTTGAAACGGATTCCTGAATATCACGAAGATTTGGGGTCGTATGAAATTGACGAGGCCTTACTCGATTATTTAAAACAAACTAGACAACCGAAGCCCATGAATGTTAGACGAAATAAAAAAGTTGTTACCATACCAGGAAAATCAGTGACAGTCAATGACTTTTTACAACAGGAAACAAATATGCCAAGATCATCAGTAGCTGCTGTACGAGGTGGTGTCAAGACTTCCAAGAAACGAAATACGAAAAATGATAAAAAAATTGGCAACAGTCACAAACTGGACGACAATGGCGAAAATGAAGTGTTTATGGAAAGGACTGAAAATGTAGATCATACAGATAATATTGAAATGGATATAATACAAATTGAAGATGAAACGGTGCTTATGGAAAGGACTGAAAATAGAGATCTCAGAGATAGCATTGTAATGGATGTGACACAATTTCCCAATGAATTAATGAATAAATTTGAAGATGGCGTTAATGAAATTAATACATTTCTAGATGAAAAGACGGGGCTTTTAGAAACGAAAGGAAAAACAAACATTACAAATAAGAATGAAATAGACAATCGAATGATGAAATTATCTGGAAATAAAAACAATGAAAGCAAGATAAAAATTCTCTCAGCAGTAACTTTAAAGCTACCATCGACCTCAACTGGAAAGATAAATCAATCGGAATTTTTTTTTAGACCACAAGTCCTATACTCCGACAGTGACGAAGAATTGCAAAACATAGACAAAGAGAACATGCTGGGAGAAATTGGGGTCAAAGTAAATAATGAAAAGAAAAAAAGTAACCGTCCACTACTGTCTAGAGAAAATTATAAGAATTGCAAAAAAAGACGGACAGAGAAAGTGATGACGAAAGAAGACAAGATATTAATACAAGAAATAAAGCCAATAAAAACTACTAAAAATGAGAAAAAATATGGTGAAAATAATAAAAAGCAAAAAGAATATAGGCGACTAGCTCGAAATAGTAGTGGCAGTGAAACCGAAGTGTCTGAGAATATTTCATACAGAGAATCATCTGACAGCGAATCATATGTTCATGAAGATGTTGAAACTGACATCGAAATGAATGCAATTGAATATAACGAATGTAGTATAAATATATCCGATGCAGTAGAAAATGAAGACCCATTGAAGCATGTACTCGTAGATGCTCAAAATGATGTACAGGTTGGCACATATGTACTGGTTAAATTTGTGTCTAAAAAAAGTGCTAAATATTACGTAGGAAAGGTTACAAATGTGGATGAGACCCTTGTATTAATAAATTTTTTGAGAAAGAAAAAAAATAATACATTTTCCTGGCCTCAAGTCAAAGATGAGTGTGAAATGTATTTATTTGATATTGTCAAAGTATTACCACAACCTACTGATGGCCGCCGGGGTTCATTAAAATTTGACGTCGATTTTAGTGGATTTAGTGTGCTTTAAGGTACCTAAAGAAACTAAACAAAAACCTCTCCAAAAACAATTTTATGATGTCGTAGAATAAAACATATGACTAATTTACCTAAGTTTAATTATAGATTTTTTTATTAAAAACAAAAGTTTAAAGCCGTTTTAAACGGTTCTCGGGAGCCAAATAGGCACCCGTGATGGTATTTATTTTTATTTTATGTTAACACGGCTTTTGTCTGTTTGTAGGTTTTGAAAAATTTTTTTTTTCTTTTATTTAAATTATATTGTTGTACTGAACGCTAGTGCCATTTAAAAATAAAGTCTTATACCTACCTAGTATATTTTTATTAGGTAGGTACTAGGTACCATTGTTTGATCTCGTTATTATTTGTTATATATATATATATAAGACATTAAAATATAGATAAGACATTTGTGAGCTTTGTAAACTCATTAGTAATGAGTTTACAAAGCTCACAATAGTTTAATAATTAGGTCGGCGCTGTGCCTTAGTAATAAGTCATTACTAAGGCACAACGCCGACCTAAATTTAAAGTTTAAATAAGTAGTTTATAATGTTTTCTCAGTACCTTCGACGCGCGCCATAGGTCGAGGCGTTGGGCCTGAGTTTTGATGCCAAACTGTAGAACTAGGTGCGATAATAATATTTTTTTTTATATAAAGTCACAAATTCTTGTTTTTAGTTTTTATTTTATTTATTTTATACAAGTTTTCCATAGTCGCTATAAGCGCGCATTTAGTTGGTTTCTGGTTTTTAAATAAAAAAATTTAGGATAAAGACAGTGTTTTAATCTTTCTTTTATAACCCTAATACCTAAAATAAATTGTATGGAATTTACCAAAAATTGCCAGGTAACATTGGCCACTGTAATAAATAGCGAAAATGGCCATTTTTATTGATATACTTTATTTCGTTGCCTTCTTTGGCCGAATTTTTACCATAGCTCTTAACAATATGCAAATAAGGCTGGTAGTTCAGACGATATAAGCTGTGGATAATGTTGACAGAAAGTGGAGTGAACTTTGGCCAGTCTTTCAAATTACTTTTAAGATACAAAATCAGTGTTTTTTTATAGATTTCTTTTGCTTGCCTATAAGTAATTCGTGTATACTTCGCGTTCACGTCATAAAATCAACTTTTCTCCTATTTTTTTTTGTGTAGCAACAAATTTTCTTCAAAACATGGCCAAAGTTGGAGGATTTCACGGTACGTGAAAATTTTAATTTAATTACTTATTATATAATACACTCTTGAACCTGTAGGTTTGGACCTTGACGATGGCAAGAGGCCGGACGGTGTGACGATAGTCCCATGGTATAGAGGTCGAGCTCTAATCTGGGACGCCACCTGTGTGGACACCCTTGCACCAAGTTATTCCCACGTCACTTCAAGATCCTCCGGTGCTGCAGCTTTGCTTGCCCAAAATAACAAAATTGATAAATACAAGAAACATAGCTCCTCTTACGAATTTCTAGCGTTTTCGGTGGAAACCTTGGGACCGTGGTCACCAGATGCAATAAAATTTGGAAGTAATCTTGGAAAACTTTTAATTGATGCATCTGGGGACCATCGAGCAAGATCCTATTTTTTCCAACGAATATCGCTGGAAATTCAGAGGGGAAATGCTCTATGTATTTTGGGCACATGCGCAGCTACGGAGGATCTACAAGAAATTTTTAATTTATAATTGTTAACATTGTAAATATACAAATTTTAGTTTTAATAAATAAATTAGTATATTACTTATACAAATGAAACAAAACATGTATATTTTAGGGTAAAACTTTTTTTACACGTCGCACCTTTTACGTCATCTCACTCAACGTCATTTATGTCGCCGTTGCTTACTTATTACGTCCGTCACAATGAAACCAATTTATGTAGGTCACAAAATATAGGAAATATAACTAGCAAATTCGCTTTTTATAATTTGGTCACCTAATAACTATACTAATAATCAATATTTGCCCGCCATCCGGTCAAGTGTTTTGTAATTATTTTATTTTTATCAGTTAACAGCAAGGAAAGCTATAAAGTGAGTTATCTATATTGTACTTTCAGCAAAAGCTTTCGTAGTCTCGTATACTCGTAACTTTGAACCGGTGTTTTAATCGTAGTTTTAGTTAAATTGTAAGAAAATATTATTTAATATAAGTAAAAATATTTAAAATTTTCAATAAACATATTTTATGTGCTAATAAACGTATTTTTATGTGCTATTAAACTAAGAGAAATATAATTAAAACTATCAATGTGAAAAGGGCAATAGGTGTAAAATGTTTTATTATTTATAATCATACATAAAGTTATTTAAAATGTGTCATTTATTAAAAAAACATCCATTATAAATAATAATTTTACTCTTTAGTCCTAAAACTATAAATTAAAAACCTCAAATATCCATATCTTTTGGATAATTTTAATTATTTTATCTCTTGAAATGAAAGCAATCCAGTTTAGTTAAAGAGATTTGGCCTTATTCATAAAAACTTATTGAGTCCTTAAAGAACACTTAAGTTACATAGGTTTTGTCTTTTCATTGCATATTAATTTTTGTTGCTAAAAAAAGATACAAAACCTATAACTATAGTGTTCTTCAAGGCCTCAATAAGTTTTTAAAAATACTTGTGTTAATATGGCTCCTATGTTCTTGCATTTACCCTTTTTAGTTTTGTTCATCCTGTGTTGTATCAGTTATTGGGTTTTATTATTACCTTTGAATACACAGTGAGAAGAGAGACAATGTTCTTAGCAAACCATGGATTCACCGTGCGGGTGCCGGGTCCATCGCGTGGTTGAAAGGCAGGAGAATGAACTTCAGCGTTCCCGGACTTGAGACCGCGAAGTAGGTTTAAAGGCCTTTTGAACTCTCACCTGCACTGTGTTCACTACCCTCTCTACTCAACCAAATATTATATGATCCTGTTAGCGCCATCCTGGAAACACGCTCCATAAAAGTTCCGACGGCTGTTCTCGGAAGGCCAAGATCCTTCAATAGACGGTGCAAAGACTTTGCTGGAATTCCTCTTGCACCAACTTCCACTGCATAAAGTTGAGTTTTAAATCCGTTTCTAGTAATTTCGTTTGTGAGATCAAAATATTTGTTCGACTTGATGTTGTGGTCCTTAGGTATGTTTGTTTCCCACGGAACGGTGAGTTCTATAAGTATTACTTTCTTCAAGCACCGAGAGTACACCAGTATGTCTGGTCTATAGGCTGAAACTGCTAGTTCGTCTGGAATCTTGTAATGTATTTTAAATGTATCCATGAATATTTTACAGTCTTGTGCTTTGTCCAGGATTGAGAAAGGTTTACTTTGAGTTTTCTTGAGTTGTCCCTCCTTTACAAAAGTAGTCAGTCTTTCATTTGTTGTTAATCCTTTTCTGGCTCTAGCAATACTGAGACTTAAAGTTTCACGAATAATTTCTAGAACTTTATCATGTCGGTGTTAATAAAAACCTTAACTGAGTAATCCGAAATATATAAACCAGGAAAGGATCCAGGATTTATTAGTCTTTGTCCTCCCTAACACAGGGCAACCTAGCATGGGGGACAGGAAACCCAATCTTCTTACACATGCTTACCTCTATTTATGTCTTGTTTTCAACATGATTTGTAGTGCATTATTAATAGTATGTATTTTGTGTGGTATCAATAAACAAATTTTCATTTCATTTTGGGGGTGTCCCTCAGGAATTTTGTCATAACCATTATTGATAATGACTTAATCTTTGAATTTGTTAACGCCCAGTAGGTTTAACTAATCTTTATCCTTATAAAAACTGTAATATAAATAGATTATAGGAAATTTTGATACATACTGATTTATTATTTCAGTAATACCTGGAAATGTCTTTGGAAAGCTTTAAAACGCTCAGCCACATATCTCCAGGTCTGACAGATGAACAAATTAACAAAGCTTTGAGCTGTTGGTTTAATACTAAGGTCCTCTTTACTCATTGGGAGGTAAGTTATACCATAATAATATATAATAATAATATGTAGGACATTTTTCACACATATTGCCCAGGGCCTATTAAATTAATTGTATATCAAAATTGAATTATCAAAATAAGTGCCTCTGGTCACAATCTAAGCAAAGCTTGTACTATGTGTACCAGAAACAACAATATTAATACATATTGTATTTTATCAATATGGCAAACTGTACAGAAAAAACATACTTATATTTTTTGCCATGGGTGGGAATCAAACCTACAACATCCAGATACACAACAGCAATAGCACAACCACTAGTCTACGGAGGCACATAGTTACACCTGCCATTTAAATTAAATCATATTGATAATATAATACAGACCATGTTACACACTTATAATAGAGGTTTTTATTCTTGAAAGAATTGTTTTAATCAGTTGTGTGGGTTTTGAGTCTATTCAGGACAAACAGACAATCATATCTTTTTTCTTTATAATATTAGTATAGACTAAAGGTAGAGGCATTGATGTTAGCTATCCATGGATTCACTGTGCTGGTGCCATATTAATTATGTGGTTGACAGGCAGAGGAATGAATTTCAGATTTGTGAGAAGTAGTTAAAGGTATTTTAAGATATTTATACCCTGCCATCACTTTTGTCAGTAAATAATGAAAATTCAGATGGTTAATCTTGGTAAGCAAAAATTATTCTAAGGTAATGCAGATTGCTAGAATTCCACTGAACAACACCTACTGCGTTGAGTTTTAAATCTTTCTATTAATTGCTTTTATTAGTTTGTTGGTAGTTCTACAAGTATCTTCAAGCGCTAGGTTTTGCACTTATCTCACTTATGAATAAATCTTTAAAAAAGTAATTTGTTGGTAAGCATTTTTTATATAATGACAAAAGTTGAAGATCTACTGCTTAAATATCAAATATCATGCTAACATGCTAATAAGATATAGTTGGTAGTGTTGTGGTAAGAATAGTGGCTAACCAATCATACACTTTCACTGATATTTATAAAAACTTATTGTTGAAGGACAATTTATTTTTATTTCTTTTATTAACAAAAATGAATATATGTTAGAGAGACGAAACCTATTTTAATAAAGTTCTTCCCTCTATGATTAAGGCCACCACCCATACAGATGCAAAAACGTCAAATGACCTAGTCGTGTTTCGGTTTTAGCTTGTGGGTTCACCGGTTTTCCGGAGCCTCTTGCATAGATTTCTTGTCGAGGTGGTAGTCTCCTATCATGGTGCGGTTACAAAACGGGCGATTAATTTGACGATAAAGCAGCGAGGGTATTAAAATAGACTCGTAATGCAAATACGTATTGTCGCCGCTTATTTTGTAATTGCATAATTTAGGCTGCATAGTGGGAGCGGATCAATATCGTTATACAACAATGTATCGAAACAATTCATGAACTTTGTAGGTTTTTTTACTGGAGCACGGAAAGTAACTCTGTATTTACCTGGTGGTAAGTAGAACTATAAAATCCACGAATGATCGACCAATACTTTGTTGTTCAAGTGAATGGTCGCTCCCACTATGCAGGCTAAATAATCTGGTTACCGTCAGGTAGATACAAAGTCACATGCCGTGTTCCAATAATAAAAAACATATATAAATTGTTGACCTACTTAATTCATATATTGCTGCGAAAGTTTTTGATTTGTTTACTTCCTGATTAAGATTTCTTGTAATTACTACATATTTCCCAAGATAATAATTAATTATTAATTATAATTAACTGTTTACATGTGTCTTTAGTTGTTTATAACTAACTAGGTTATACATATATGTACCTACCTATATTTATCATTGTGATAATTATTATATTTATTAATGTCTTCTATTAAAAGAGGTTTGATAGTGGTGAAGACAAAATGATTATTCAGAGATAGTGACAAGTGGCACTCAGTGGACTTTACCTACCCTACAAGGAGAGTCTAGTGGTTAGATATTTGGTATTGTATCTGGAGGTCGTGGGTTTGATACCCACTCATCAAAAAAAAATGGTCTGGGTGTTTATAAAATATAATATGTATTAATATTAACGTGCTCTCCGAGGCACTAAAGTGGTGTTCTTAAGCAAATGTAATTTTTTTTTTTAATATTATTCAATTGGTACACACCGGGGTTTGAACCAGCCTAAGAACTTGCCCACCACATATACGTTCCTATATATATACATATTTTTATATTATTGTTACCTTAATATGCTATCGCTCCATGGCCTAATTCAAGGACACAATTTACCTACGCGTGAAGGTAACTGCCTTGATCACTGCATGCTAAAATTAAATAAACAAGAGGCTCGGATTGCCATTCTAAACACCACAATTACAGACTATCGAATGATCCTAGTAAACCTTTCAAATTTAGCTCCAAAAACAATTTGCCCAAAAACTAAAACAACCACTAACTTTGAAAACACATTAAAAAGCTTAAAAGATCAAAATTTATTAGGACTTATGAGTTGTAACAATCCAATTATTGTTTCTGAACAGCTCATAAGTAACATATCAAAATCATTAAAGGAAAATACATAGGTAATAGACATTCCGAGAAAAAACAGAACTATTAAACCATGGATCACACCTGGCATCGTGAGTTGCATCAGAAACAGAAATAATCTACAAAAAAAACTACACAAAGATTCTTATAATGAAATCCTAAAAATAACATATATTCGATATCGAAATTTTTGCAACAACCTTTTAAAAAAACTCAAAAGAAAATATGAAAAAGATCTTCTACAAAATTCTGCTAATAACCCTAAAAGCCTCTGGAAAAACATAAAATCTTTAACTAATACCAGCAAGGTAAAGAGTGATGGTGCTGCTCTCCTAGGAATAAAGTCTACCCCGATTGAGTCTGTCACTTTCGTGAATATTTTTTTTTGGCAATGTTGGTCGCACTTTACTTGCTGATGAGATATAATCTCATCAGCAAGTTAAACTAACCCTAATATTTCACAACATACACATACGCTGTCTCACCCATATTTGTTTTCTTTTGTATTATTAGATATTGATTGTATCGAAGTTCGTTCAATTTTAATGGACCTCAAAACAGATAGTGCCGCTGGAAAAGATGGTATTACCACAGGTTTTCTCAAATACGCCCACGAACTAGTAGTTCCTATTATTAGTCACTTGGCTAACCTGTGCTTTGCCAATGGCATCTTTCCTCCTTCTCTGAAACAAGCAGTCATTACACCAGTGCACCAGGGTGGAGACAGGGACGATGTCAATAACTACAGGCCTATATCTGTGTTACCCTCTATTTCCAAAATCATAGAAAAATTACTAAATAAACGTGTGATGGAGTACTTAGAAAAAATTAATATTTTATCAAATTCTCAATTTGGATTCCGTCGCGGAAAGTCCACCGAAGATGCTATATTAAAACTTACATCTCTTATTACAGACCAACTTGATAATAGACAGAAATGCATAACAGTATTTCTAGACCTGAAAAAAGCTTTTGACACCGTGTCTGTCCCCATCCTCTTGCAGAAACTGGAGAACAACGGAATCAGGAGAACTGCACTCGACTTGTTTAAGGATTATTTAAGCAACCGTACCCAATGTCTGAAAATAAATAACAACGTTAGTCCGGATTTAGAACTATCATATGGTGTTCCACAGGGCAGTGTTTTGGGACCAACGTTGTTTCTTATTTATGTAAACGACCTATGTAATTCCAATATAAGAAACTGTAAAATCTTCTCGTATGCGGATGATACAGCTCTAGTTTTTTCCGGAAACTGTTGGAGGGACGTTCATAGAGTTGCGGAGTCGGGCCTTTCGAGCATTGCTCTTTGGTTGGATCAGAACTTACTTACTTTAAATGTCAGTAAAACAAATTATATATACTTCTGTATTAAAAACTCAAAAGTAAACTATAACCCCGATCTAAGCATAAAAATTCATAAATGCCGAAATATATACTTAAGTTCACAGAACAATACTAATATTAATAATATCAATAATATTAACAATAATAATTGTAGCTGCCCTATTATTAAAGTCAGTCATACTAAATACCTAGGAATAGTTGTCGACCAAAGATGGCATATGCACACGGAACTAGTATCAAATAGGGTCGGAAAACTTATTTGGTTATTCAAAACCCTGCGATATATAGCTGCCAAACCTTTATTAGATAAAATATATATCTCATTGGCACAATCATCATTGCTTACTGTATTCCAGTATGGGGCGGGGCTGTTAAAACAAAGCTAATTGAGGCTGAGAGGGCTCAGCGCTCACTATTAAAGGTGATGTACTTCCGGCCTTATCGGTACCCTACTAGTGATTTATATTTGTACAGTGACACCTTAACAGTTAGAAAGCTGTATATATTAAATACAGTCTTACGTAAACACAAGTCACTGACATTCGACCCCAACATACAAAATAGAAGACGAAATGATCTCGCAGTTCCACAACATGTCACACTCACCACTTTCGCCAGTATTCAATACGATAAGCAATCGTCCTACCTTTACAATAAAATAAACAAACAACTTAAAATTTACCCTATGACTTTATATCAATGTAAGAGAGCGCTATTGGTTTGGCTGAAGGCTTCTAACCTATGACCAGACTGAGAATCTAATGGCCTTCATTTATTAATTTATTTATAATCTTACATATCAATAATATAAAAAAAATATAAAAATAGAATAATTAATTTATAATAAAATCTAACAAAACTAAATAATGAGAATAATAATAATAACGAAACACTCGAAAAATGTAATATTGAGTAGATACTTTATAGAAACACAATCACGTACACGCACGCCCACACAGTTTTACACACACACATACTCATACACAAACACTCACACACATACAACATAGATACATGCACACACTATAACTTTTACCTTGAAAATTTTATTTTGTATAATTGGATGGATATTTATATTTAATTATTTGTTTTTTTTTTTTTTTTGTTTTCTAGATTATATAAATGTACTATAATATTAAATAATATGCATAATAATCACTGATACAGTGAATACCTACTATGTTTGGAAGTGCGGAGCTAGCTGACACAGGTAGTGCCCTACCTAAAAGCTGACTCCAACCCATGTTCAACATTGTAATGTGATTTTTGTTACTGAAATAAAATATTTTTAATTTTTAATTTAATTCACAATTTTATTATTTCAGTATGTAGGTGACACAGGCAAAGGAGATTCGTATTTAAGCGAAATTATAAGAATTAAAATACACGGCCAAGACTCGAACAGCAAATCTCAACACGTACAAGTAATTCTTAAAAGAATTCCCACCAGTCTATCCCGACGTCTCACTTTCAGAATCGACGGGTTCTTCAAAACCGAAATTATATTTTACACACAAATTCTCCCGAAACTACTTGCCTTCCAATCCACTAAACAACTCACTGACCCATTCACTAACTTCACTAAACTATTCTATTCTTACTGTGACGGAGAAAACGATGTTGTACTTCTAGAAGATGCATCAACTCAACAGTTTGGTCCAGCTATCAGACAAAAAGGTATAGATTTAGAACATTGTAAAATAACATTAAAAACATTTGCTAAATTCCATGCTATATCTCTAGCAATGAGAGACCAAACACCTGAAGAATTTAATACAATAAGTAATTTACTAGAAGAACAATACTACCACGAAAGACTATGGGATTGGTATTCTAAATTTTGGGATTTAATAGGTAAAATAGCTATAGATGCTGTAGAAAAAGAATATCCTGATTCTGTATATTTAGATAAAGTAAAAGAATTTTGTGTGCCAGAAACTTATAATAAACTATGTGCGGCAGTTCAAGAGAGTAAAGCTAAAGGTGTTATATCGCACGGTGATTCTTGGACTAATAATTTTCTTTATAAATATATGGGAAAACAAAAACCATTGGATGCCAAAATGGTTGATTTTCAATTAGCAAGATGTGCATCTCCAGTGTTGGATATATCATTCTTTTTTTATTCTTGCACCACTAAGGAAGTAAGAGATAATAGTTATGAAGATTTACTTAAGTATTATTATACTTTGTTGGCAAAGCAAGTAGATGAGATGGGTAGTGATTCTAAGACAGTATATTCTTGGGATATGTTTATGGATGAAGTGAAGAAGTATTCTTTCTTTGGACTGGCGTTTAGTTTTGAATCTACACCGTTTATTATTTTGGATCCTGAAGATGCTATTAATATGGATATGGAGGTTTGTTGATTTTTTTTTTATTGCATTCCAGGTAATATTTTGACGTTTCTGTGACGTCAATTACGTCACAGAATAGCAAAGTTGACGTCATAGGGACGTCAATATGCTACCTGGGATGTGACAGACCTAAGTGAATCATATTACAGGGTAGATTGGACCAATGTGGGTAAACGTAAATTTAAAGGTTGCTTCTTTCTTATAAGTTTTAAATAAGAAAAAAGCTGGCTCAGTAGTCGCGAAAGCGAGGATAGTGGGTTCGGGTCCCGCCCACCACGATTTTTTTCATTGCATTTTATCTTCAAAAATTTCAATATTAGATTATCCTGATAAGGAATTTATCAGGATAATCTTATATTACGTAAAAATAAAAATAAACAGACTTCTCTGCCATCTAGTATTAGAAACTAGGACTTCTAACTTCACTCTAACAAGTAATTAGGAGCAAATGACATAGTGGGCGTCTGTGTTTAAGTGATAGCATCCAATGACACATTTCGTAATGCAACCTCGTTGGCTCAGTGGTTGGTGAGTATCTTGCCGCGAAAACGAGGATCATGGGTTCGAGTCCCATGCACCACGATTGTTTTCGTCGCATTTTATCTTAAATTTCAATGAGATTTATAAGAGGGAGTCACTCGATGGAAACCCCTTCCGTAGACTAATGCTTGGTTGCCTTTAGCGTTGTATCGTGGGTTCGATTCCCGATCATGAATGATTTAGTATAAAAGAAGATCAGGGTCTTGTTATGTTTGTATCCGTATTAATAAGAATATTAGTTTTTGACGAACTTGCAACGGTAGGTCCACTTTATATTAATGTTTTTTTCTTGGTTGTAATAGTATTAGAAAGAGGTTAATAATAATATGTAGGACAATTTACACATATTGCCTAAAATATAATATATATTATATCGTTGCTTCTGGTACACATATTAAAAGCCTAGAGCTTAGTTTGTGACTAGAGCAATATGTGTATATTGTGTGGGAATCAAACCCACGAATTCCGGATCCAGGTCGTGGGTTATATTCCCACCGGCCAAAGGCGCAACCACTAGTCTACGGAGGCGGTTGAAAACACTTAAACACCGAGAAGCAGACATATTGGCTGGAACGCCTTTAGGGGCCCTGTAGTCGACTTGACGTCCATACAATATTACAAATGGCTGTTGGTCAAATTTTTTTTTTTGTATGTTCGCAATTGTACGCAAAAATCTTTCTGTTGTGGGTAATAAATATTTTGTATAGCTTTTTTTTTCTGATTTAGAAAAAAAATAAAAATAGTGGCCCAACAGAGAAAGATTAATAAATACAATGACCGACAAAAAATTTGTTTTAATTCTATGACAAACAGTAATCGAGTATTACTGGAAATGCGAAAGCTCATTTTGTATGAGAACGCAGAGTTCGCGATTACGAATGCAGTGCCCTTAATAACATTCCAGTTGCGATCGCGTTCACCATACAAAATGAGCTTTCGCATTACCAGTACTTCTCCACTAGTTTACTTCACTCTTCGGTCACCGTACCCGATTTCCTCAGGGTTACCTCCTCCAGGTCCTTCTTTAAAACCAACTGTATACGTTTTATACGTTTATTTTATATTCTCTTCATTTCCTATAGAATATAAGATCCCTGCGAAGCTATATACACGTAAACTGTAAGGATTAATGGTAGTTTCTATTCGTTTTCTATTCAATTAATCAATCCCACGTCCATCGTGTGTCCCTCTATTGATCTCTCTTTTGACTCCTTTGTTCCTTCGATTTGTTCTATTCCCGTCACAAATGTCATAAATACTCAAATAAGAAAACTAACAATATTTATGGCCAGTAGTAGCCTTACTCTACAATAGAGAAGGTTACAGTACTGTCGGTCGTAGAATTAAAATAATATTTTTGTCAGTCCATTATCTTTCAGTTGAAAATTTTTTTTTTTAGATAAAAATTTGTGTTAATATTATAAATAATACAAAAGTATTAAGTACAACTAAAATATTTTTACGTACATTTACCAACATAAAAATAATAATTAAACTTCGACTAATACCCAAGTTGTAACACTGGAAGTACCTACGTTTGTATGGGCGTCAACGCGACTGGCGGAGCCTTAATTACCTACTTTCTTTATACAGGGTGATCAGAAATTGAACATTGCCGACGTTTGGCAACTTCCTATGATCAAAACCAAAGATGGCCGACTGCGGGAGGCCGACAACGTACTACACGCAGTACGTTATGGATATATATAGATATATTTATTTGATAATACACATACTCTTCTCATACACAAAATATACATTCACATAAACAAATGTTTTTGCTAATACACATACTCTTCTCATACACAAAATATACATTCACATAAACAAATGTTTTTGCTAATACACATACTCTTCTCATACACAAAATATACATTCACATAAACAAATATTTTTGATAATACACATACTCTTCTCATACACAAAATATACATTCACATAAACAAATGTTTTTGATAATACACATACTCTTCTCATACACAAAATATACATTCACATAAACAAATGTTTTTGATAATACACACACTCTTCTCATACACAAAATATACATTCACATAAACAAATGTTTTTGATATTACACATACTCTTCTCATACACAAAATATACATTCACATAAACAAATGTTTTTGATAATACACACACTCTTCTCATACACAAAATATACATTCACATAAACAAATGTTTTTGATAATACACACACTCTTCTCATACACAAAATAATTCCTAGGTTATTATATTGTATGTTTCTTGTGTATTTTTGCTTAGATTACTAATTGTGAAGATTGGTTATTGGTCTTTTGAATCATATTGTGTATGTTGTGTTCTAATGTATTTTTGTCGCTGTAAATTTTCTTGAATAAATAATAATAATAAAAACATTTTTAACAAAAAATGTAAACCGACTCAAAAACACTAAAAAGTATAAAATAATATAAATATATACAAGTGTTATTTAGTCCTACTGGATTCCACTTTAGAAGTTATCAATAATTGGTGTGATTTTTTAAGTTATTGGTTGTATGACCCAATAGGATTTAATGACAATTATTTTATTAAGCGGTGCGTACTTCTAAAGTGGAATCCAGTAGGACTAAATAATACTTGTAAATATTTATTATTTTTTTTTTTTTTGTGTTTTTAAATCAGAGAAGAAGCCGAATAAAGAAGTGTTGACAAAGGTAAACGAGAAAAGATCATTATTGGAAGTAATAGAAAGCAGGAGGGGAAGATGTATCTAAAATCAATAATAGAAGGATTAAAGGAAAAAGGGGAAGAGGAAGGTTGAGAAGAAGAAACAGATCAAGTAAGAGAAATTAAGTGTCACTGCGTACAGGGAGGTGAAGACGTTGGCCGAGAAGAGGCAGGAGTGGCGATTGCTCCACTGACAAGAGCTTAAATAGAAGATTAAGAAGAAGTGTTTTTGAAGTTAGTTTATATTTTTTGTTAAACAAGTTTTTATTTCGCATATTTTAGTGTGATAGGTTGACGTGATTTTAATCAAATATGGTCATATCTAAGTTTTTACTACCATACTATACTTATGCTGTTAGCCGACAAAGAGTTCTTCCGTTACTTTGACATAAAATTATATTATTTTCATTAAAACATATAATACAATTAGAATTTTATTAATTGTAACAAACATCATATAAGATTTTAATTTTTTATTATTTTTTTATTAATGAAGCTCTCAGTTTCTCTTCAGTTGGTAACGAAATTAATACATTCTTTAAAATAAAACAAGAATCCTTAAATCAGTTCAGATTTCACAGATATTTGTCACTTTGAGGTGTTCCACCATCCAGATCCTAAACCCTTAATCCAATCTTAACCAAATTTATATTAAACCAACCTGGTGATCCACGCTATAAAATAAAGTAACGCTTACATAAATCGGTTGACATTTGGCGAAGATATGGGGTAGGTAATATTAAAACGCGTCTAAAAAAAAAAAAAAAACTTCGAAATTTGCGATGTTTCAGTCTCCAGCTCCGACAGTCTTCATTAGATCTTCACAAAAATGAATAAATTTTATGGAAGCAACTAGGTGACCAACTCTTTCAATTAAAAAAAAAAAATCAAAATCGGTTAAGATTTGACAGATCTCTGTATAAGGTAACATACCCAAAAAAAAAACGCGTCGAATAAGAAACCTCCTTTTTTGGAGTCGGTTAATAAGGTTTTAAAAGATGCAATTAAAGTCTCTAAATCAGCGTGCATATATGAGAAGAGTTATGACTGTGGAAGAGGCGAAAGGAGTATGTATTATAATTTAAACTACTAGTATTAAAAATGGGCTTTATATAAATAAATTAATATTATATTATTAAATTACAATTATTAAGTATTACTTAGAATTATTTATTATTTACATAATAATATGTAGGACAATTTACACATATTGCTTTAGTCACAAACTAAGCTCTAGGCTTGTACATGATTTCATCACTTTTGTTCCCTGTGAATATGACAGGGTGAAAACATTTCACTAACAAAACTTTTTTTTAATTTATTATATACTAGGTTTGTTAAGTACAATAAATATTTGTCACAAAAATCTGTTATTTTATTTTCTATAATATTTACAGCAATCTTATGCATTACCTACAATATACAATGTATTGACCGACCCCATTCATGGACTTTGTATCAGCGGATATACCCAAAACCGAAAATATGGAACTAGTCTCTGAGGCTCTACCATGGGTTTGCGCATTGTAGCAACGTAACGTATTTGTATACGTATACCTCTTTATTTTTGGTAACAGGATTGAATAAAGCGATCCTATTGGTTATTGCTCACGTATACGTATACAAATACGTTACGTTGCTACAATGCGCAAACCCATGGTAGAGCCTCTGGTGTAGATTTGAAATGTCAATGTGTACCTATACATAGTATGAATGTACAATGTGTCGTTACCACTATGCCAGTTAAATGATTACGAAACCGACCATGAACAAAAGTCAAAATCATTTATTTCATGTAAATTTTTACAGATATTTATGAATAGTCAAAAAAAAAAAAAGTTTAACAATGAGGTATTAGAGTGCGTTTGGTTAGCAGCTATTCATTAACAAAAGAACGACAAATATTAATTGAAGTTAGACACGATGGAATGGAAATCTTAATATGAAAATTACTACCAAACCGAACACACACTACATAACCAATAGTGTAAGACTAGGTGGTTAGCTGATTCCATTGACCTGTCAATCATTATCTGCCATACAAGAGAGCCACCAAGGCGACCAACTTCACCGATCATATCCATGCCTTAAATATTTATTGTAAATAAAAGCTAAGTAACAAAAAACATGTTAAACTATATCTAAAGGTACCTATATAATATAATTTAAAAAAGTATTGTCAAATTTTGTGGGGAGTAGCTTGTAGTTAAAAGTTAGGTTATGTTAATACTAGATGGCTATATAATATTTAGCTGGCATAGTGCTAACAATTAATAGTACATTTTAAATATAAAATTTCAATAAGTATTTTTTTAAAAATCCTAACCCCACCGAGGGAACAAAAATCCTCCGGGTATAAGGGTAACATTGGGTGGAGGAGGTGTCGTGGATTTCCGGTAAAAGGGTTTCTTCCCGGATACCGTGACCAGGGCCACCTGGAGGTCCGTGCGGTTTCTCTTGAACCAGTACCCGAACTCCGTGGTCGTTTCTTCGTATATAAAGTGAAACTCTCCGTATGGCATTTGTGCTGGGGCGTCCAACTGGAAATGACAAATAAATGATACTAACATGTAACTCCGGTGGGGGGGGGGGGGGGGGAGATTGTAGTTACGACTATTCGCTATAATGTCTTTTAAATTGTTATTTTATTTGCTTTTGCACCCTATGCCTAATCTTTACTCTCTCAAAGGTTAGCTGGTAGAAAATGCCTAAGATATTCAGCTCGCCTATCTACAATTTTATTTTATAATTTTGTGCAATAAAGTATTTTAAATAAATAAATGAGAAAAGTATGAATTGTAGGTGATATCTACGGCGATTGTAATAACATCGGTAGAGAGTTCAACGCGTAAACCTATACAAGCTCTTGGCTGTACAATAAATAAAACTTGTAAATAAGTTATTACATTTAATCAAAGGCAGGACTTTGGTTGCTTTACATTTGACAACTATTTTAGAAACTCTAGAGGGGGGGGGGGGGGCAGCTGCCGACGTCCTTGGCCGAGAGGGTCATTCCAAGATTGCGAAGAATTTGTGTATTTCAAGATGGCGGCATTATTATAGCCAACCTAATACAGACTATATAACCATTGAAATAGAACTTATATTTCCATATTTATAGTTTACGCAACGGCTTGCCGTGTTTAGCGGTTGCAAACTTGAAATGGCGCTGGAGTCGACTTGACGTCCATACAAACGTACTTCCAATATTACAACTTGGCTGTTAGTCGAAGTTCAATTATTTTTATCATGTTCGTAATTATAAGCAAAAATCTTTCTGTTGTGGGTAATAAATATTTTTGTATTATAATATTTAAAAATGCATAAATATAAAATACTGAAAAAAGTAAAAACAAAAAACAGACTCCTCTGCCATCTAGTATCAAAAGCTAGGACTTTTAACTTCACTCGTATAAGAGTTATTAAAAGAAAGCTAATAGAGGGCGTCTGTGTATAAGTAGATAACAAGCAATGACAAAATTCGTGAGGGCTGACTGGAACCTGGTTGGCTCAGCGGTTGAGCGCCTTGCCGCGATAGCGAGGTTCGTGGGTTCGAGTCCCGCCACCAGGAATTTTTTCATTGCATTTTTATCTTTAAAAATTTTATATAAGATTATCCTATAAAAAGGAATTTATAAAAATGCATAAATATTTAAAAAAAAAAAAACAAAAAAAAAAAACCCAACACAGAAAGATTAATAAATACAATGACTGACAAAAATATTATTTTAATTCTGTCTAAGTAATCGAGTATTACTCGTACGAAAGCTCATTTTGTGATGCAAAGAATTTTGATTTTGACATTTCTAGTAGGTAAGGGGTGTTTAATCCCACCTCGTCGTAGCCGATGGTATGAGTCTACACCGAACAAGTGGCTAGCTCGTCGCGATGTTTTGAATAGACTCAATAAACCATCTATAAACAGTTTCACAAGTTGGTATAGTGAAACCGGGAACGACAGCTTAACGTGCTCTCCGAGGCACTATAGTGGTGTTGTCAAATGTACATATTTCTTTACATTAAAAACCCATTGGTACACACCGGGATTCGAACCAGGGACCTAAGTGTTTTTAAGTCCAAGGTATAACCAACTCGGCCACCACGTATATGTTATACTTTATATATAGATAAAAATATACTTACAAAGGCCAATTCCGTAGTAGATTTACTAGCGACCGGATCATACTCTGTAGTTGTCCAATAATCATATTTGGGGAACCACATATCTTCGTCCAGGGGTTCGAACCCAAATTCCGTCATCCAAAAAGGTCCTTTATACTCCGAAGGCTCTATAGAGAAGTCGGCATAGTGGGTGCCTTCCTCCAAACGATACTTGTTGGGGTCAATCAAGGCCATTGACCTCTCGTGACCCCAGGCCACCATCTCAAAGAGACAACCGTCTGAGTACATTATGTATACCATTATATCGAAAGTTGACCCTGGAAGTAAGAGAAGCCATTGAAATCTAATGACAGGAAGTGCTATAAGAATTGGCCTCCGTAGACTAGTGGTTGCGCCTGGCGTTGTATCCGGAGATCGTGGGTTCGATTCCCATGACAAAAAAAAAATGTGCGTTTTTTCTATACAGTTCGTCATGGTCTGGGTGTTTATAAAGTATGATATGTATTATATCGTTGCTTCTGGTACACATAGTACAAGCCTAGAGCTTAGTCTGTGACCAGAGCAATATGTGTAAATTGTCTTACATATTAAAAAAAAACTGAGAAATGGAAATCACAAATATCTTTTTCTTTTTTTTTTTAATATGTAGGGCAAATTACACATATTGCTCTGGTCACAAACTAAGCTCTAGGCTTGTACTATGTGTACCAGAAGCAACGATATAATACATATTGTATTTTATAAACACCCAGACCATGACAAACTGTACAGAAAAAACGTACTAATATTTTTTGCCATGGGTGGGAATCGAACCCACGACCTCCGGATACAACGCCAAAGGCGCAACCACTAGTCTACGGAGGCTGTCTAACTGACTCGTTTTCATGTCCGCCATTTACAGTTCTCATTACTTGAGTATTGTTTTTTTTATCCGTAATTTGAACTTGACTTTTACCCCCTTATTCATAAAAACTGTTATTGAGCGTTTTAGTTAAATAGTGTTCCGTCTCTTTCTTACTAATGAATATCATATTTGACAGAAAAGTGATAAAAGACCATTTTAACTAATGTACAATAAAGTTTTTAATATTGGTGCACGACATATGACTTTGTATCTACCTGGTGGTGAGCAGACCTACAAAGTCCATAAATGGGGTCAATCAATAATTGTTCTAAAACAATATTGATCGCTCCTCATCGGCCTTATCGTCAATTCAACTACCCATTTCGTAACCGCACCCAGAAAGGAGACTACCACCTCGACAAGAAATCGATGCAGTAGTCTCCTGAAAACCGGTGAACCCACAGACTAAAACCGAAACATGACAAGAGAAAATTGGGTAAATAATACTTATTGTTGAAAACTAATCTAACAAAACAATGTTTCCTTGGTGACAACATAGGTAACATTTAGGTGGAAGGATGGTCTCTATAACTTCGTTAGGCCGACCGACCGGTCATGTTACCACCGCCCATACAGATGCAAAAATCGTCAGTCGCCTTATTCCGAGTTTGCAACCGCTAATCACGACAAGATGTTGCGCAAACTAAAAATATGGAAATATAAGCTCTATTCCAATGGTTATATAGTATGTATTAGGTTGGCTATTATAATGCAGCCATCTTGAAATACACGAATTCTTCGGAAGTTTGAACATGTATAGAGCATTGGAATTTCAACTTTATAATTAACAGGATAGAACTTACATTTCAATACCCGTACTTTACGCAAAATGCGCGACGGTGAACGTGTCAAAACTCAGAATAAAGCCCCAGGTCACTATGGTAACAAGACCGGTAGTATTATTTACCCAATTTTTTCTTCACCAAACGATAAGCGTTTTCCCGTCGAGTAGCATAAGTTCAGTTGTTAGAGCGGTCGACCGAACTAATGAAACTATTCAGTAGTGCAATAGTCAGATTAAGAGTAGTGTCTGATGAAGCTCTTCGATGCTCATGCTTTGTCAACTGCAAAGTACTACCTCTCCCCGCATATGACGGTGAGTCGGTAACACTACCATACATTTGTATGTAAACCTTTCCCCCGACTCTTCAATAAGAGAAAGCCTCACTTTTGGGCCATAGCAGTTTTCTACCCTTGAAAAATGGCCTCAATTTATTAAACAGAAAAAGATGATAGACTTACTTTTTTAATTTTCTGTCTTGATATTTTATAGGAATTATTATAAGTAAGGAATATGAAAGATTTTTTGGCGATTATTTTTGGATTTTAGAGGTTGATATTTTCTTTCCTATACCAAACTTTAAAAAAGGAAAAACATACTTGACTAGATATCAATCATATTTATATGACAGCTCCGAAATATCATAAAAATCCTAGAATGTTTAGAGAGAGGGGTAAGATACAGAGTCACATGTCGTGCTCCAATAAAAAAAAGGTAACTTTTCTAACGTTAGGTACTACGCTACGTTAATACTATAGCAAAACCCATGGTAGAGTCATGGTTGTCTCTGGGCAACATCTGAATTGCCCTAGGGCCCTAGCGGGAAGCCACATGAAATATAGATCGCCACGTCGATAGATCGAAAGCGAAAATAAAATGTATGTGATTCGACGTTTCTCGGCGATCAGGTTCTACCCATAGACTATATTTCCTATACAATTTTATCCATCGACGCGTCGATTGGTTTGTCGATGTGGCTTTCCGGTAAGGCCCTATACAGACACGACATTTTATATAGAAAATTTGTCATTAGACGCTCCTCTTAAGTGGGCAGGAAAAGGATTCGCGAACTCGAGCGTCAAAAAACATCTAAATGTTGTTTTCAGTTATAATAAAGTTTTTTTTTGGAAAAAAAGAACATAGAGGTGTAGATTTTATTTACTCGATCCTAATTACATAATTTCTTTATAAAAAATATGTTAAGTTTTGAAACGATAACTAAAGTAATATTTTTAGAATAATAAATCAAACTTTGGGTGTCTTTTCATAAGTTAATATTAAAAATACTATCTAATTAGGATCGAGTAAGTAATATTTACACCTCTACGTTCTTTTGTAGAAATAAACTTTGATATCACTGAAAACTACATTTACAAGATTTTAGACGTTCGAGATCGCGAAACCTTTTACTGGCTTCTTAATGTATGAATACAACTTACTATCAAACTTGTAGCACGCCTTGTCGAGTCCCTTGCCGCGTCGCGAACAAAAGTGTTTTACCTTCATTTGTGACGTGGCCGTGGCATTTACCAGTTCTAGAGTCAGACACGTAAACTCTACATTCTGCACTATGGTCATCTGAAAGAGATGAATCTATGAACAAATGCCCGCAATAGGGAATATGCTAGTAACGACAATATTTTTTTAAAGTTCCTTTTATGTCTTTGAACATATTTACAGTAATTTTATTTTATATATATATATATATCTCTTCACGGGTGCCTTACGGCGCCCGAGACCGTGTAGACGGCCCCAGGGTACCCAGCGGTGGGGTTTTAATCCCACCTCGTCGTAGCTGATGGTCTACACCAAACAAGGCTAGCTCGTCGCGGTGTTTTGAATAGACTCAATAACCCATCTATAACAGTTTCACAAGTTGGTATAGTGAAACCGGGACCGACAGCTTAACATGCTCTCCGAGGCACTATAGTGGTGTTGTCAAACAAAATGTACATTTTTTTTTAATTAAAAACTCATTGGTACACACAGTTATTCGAACCAGGGACCTAAGTGTTTTTAAGTCCAAGGTCTAACCAAATCGGCCACCATGTATATGGTTTATTATTATATTATATATTTTCGTTATATAATTTTATTTTAATTAGCTAATAAAAAATTTATGGTGTTTCATTTACCTATATTTTATTTTCTTTCTATTAGAAAAAACTGGCAAAAGATCGAGAGCAGTGGAAGAAATTGGAGGAGGCGACGGGATCTTACAAACTTATGGCCTTATTCATAAAAAACTTATTGAAGCCTTGAAGAACACTTTAGTTATGGAATGTTTTGTCTCTTTTACACATATTTATTTTTGTTGCTAAATAAAAGAGACAAAACCTTCTATAACTAAAGTGTTCTTGAAGGACTCAATAAGTTTTTATGAATAAGGCCGTTAATTTTTTTTTTTTGTGTAAATATATTTTTAATGATGTTGTGTAAGGAAAAATATTTATTTATTTATAAGCCATTTAGGCTTATAAATAAATAAATATTTTATTTTCTTAGGGTATTTATATTTAGGTTTCTTTTGTAATATTTAAGTTAATTTATATTGTGAATGCAACAACTTGTATACCCACGTTGCGGCGAATAAATAATTTATTTAAGTAGAATATCTCATACTCACCGCTTTATACTTACCTACGCTTTTCATAAGTTCTTATACTTTGTAGGTATAACCGCTTTTATTTCGCATTAGCTAAATATTTAAAGAATAATGGCCTTATTCATAAAAACTTATTGAGTCCTTCAAGAACACTTTAGTTATAGAAGGTTTTGTCTCTTTTACTTAGCAACAAAAATGAATATGTGTAAAAGAGACAAAACATTCTATACAACTAAAGTGTTTTTCAAGGCTTCAATATTTTTTTATGAATGAGGTCATAAGTTTTTTTTTTTTGTAGAATCTGAAGGCATTTTAAAACTTACATTGTAGGTCGCAAATTGAAATTGGTTGTTATCAGTCTTTAAGAGAAGTCTTTCCCTGTATATCAAATTTTTCTTTTCTTCCTCATCGCAAGCTCCGAATCTCTGGTATTGTGAACCTTAAACCATTATACAAGAAGTTAAAATAATGCGGAATCTCGGGGTTTAACTTATAAATAATGCGCACTCTGGGGGTTTAACCTATAAATAATGCGCACTCTCGGGGTTTATCCTATAAATAATGCGCACTCTCGGGGTTTAACCTATAAATAATGCGCACTCTCGGGGTTTAACCTATAAATAATGCGCACTCTCGGGGTTTAACCTATAAATAATGCGCACTCTCGGGGTTTAACCAATAAATAATGCGCACTCTCGGGGTTTAACCAATAAATAATGCGCACTCTCGGGGTTTAACCTATAAATAATGCGCACTCTCGGGGTTTATCCTATAAATAATGCGCACTCTCGGGGTTTATCCTATAAATAATGCGCACTCTCGGGGTTTAACCTATAAATAATGCGCACTCTCGGATTTTAACCAATAAATAATGCGCACTCTCGGGGTTTAACCTATAAATAATGCGCACTCTCGGATTTTAACCAATAAATAATGCGCACTCTCGGATTTTAACCAATAAATAATGCGCACTCTCGGGGTTTAACATAAATAAATAAATAAAATAAATACCATCACGGTGCCGTTTTTGACTCCTGATAACCGTTTAAACGGCCTCAGGGAACCCAGCGGAGCGATTAAATGAGGACAGGCCTCGTTTCGCCGATAGTATTCGGAGGCAACACCTCCGCTGAGGGTTTAACCTAAGGCGATCAATAGCTAATGGTAGTGCAACTGGTGCAACAAGAAGATTGGATTCATTAATTCTCGTAAGGGCTGATATACCCAGGCACATATATACCGAGACACCGGGCGATGGGACCACGCACCTTGGCGAAACATACATAATTATATACCGAAACTTGGACGTATGAACCCATACGTAACATATTTATATACCGAAACTTGGGCGTATGAACCCAGGCGAAACATACTTATATACCGAAACTTGGGCGTATGAACCCAGGCGAAACATATTTATATACCGAAACTTGGGCGTATGAACCCAGGCGAAACATTTATATACCGAAACGTGGGCGCAAGCACCCAGGCGAAACATAATTATATATTCTGAAACTTGGGCGGTTGCACCCAGGCGAAACATACATAATTAAATACCGAAACTTGGGCGGATGAACCCAGGCGAAACATTTATATACTGAAACTTGGGCGTATGCACCCAGGCGAAACATTTATATACCGAAACTTGAGCGGATGCACCCAGGCGAAATATTTATATACCAAAACTTGGGCGAATTAACCCATGCGGGAACATATAATATATTTTTTTTATATATAGAAACAATTTACACATATTGCTCTGGTTACTAACTAAGCTCTAGGTTTGTACTATGCGTTCCAGAAACAACGATATAATACATTTATAAATACCTAGACAAAGCTCTGGGACAGAGGGCGATGGGACCATGCACCCAGGCGAAACATACTTATATACCGAAACTTGGGCGGATGCACCCAGGCGAAACATACATAATTATATACCGAAACTTGGCGGATGCACCCAGGCGAAACATAATTATATATTCTGAAACTTGGGCGGATGCACCCAGGCGAAACATACAAAATTATATACCGAAACTTGGGCGGATGCACCCAGGCGGAACATAATTATATATTCTGAAACTTGGGCGGATGCACCCAGGCGAAACATACAAAATTATATACCGAAACTTGGGCGGATGCACCCAGGCGGAACATAATTATATATTCTGAAACTTGGGCGGATGCACCCAGGCGGAACATAATTATATATTCTGAAACTTGGGCGGATGCACCCAGGCGAAACATACTTAATTATATACCGAAACTTGGGCGGATGCACCCAGGCGAAACATACAAAATTATATACCGAAACTTGGGCGGATGCACCCAGGCGGAACATAATTATATATTCTGAAACTTGGGCGGATGCACCCAGGCGGAACATAATTATATATTCTGAAACTTGGGCGGATGCACCCAGGCGAAACATACTTAATTATATACCGAAACTTGGGCGGATGCACCCAGGCGAAACATACAAAATTATATACCGAAACTTGGGCGGATGCACCCAGGCGGAACATAATTATATATTCTGAAACTTGGGCGGATGCACCCAGGCGAAACATACAAAATTATATACCGAAACTTGGGCGGATGCACCCAGGCGGAACATAATTATATATTCTGAAACTTGGGCGGATGCACTCAGGCGGAACATAATTATATATTCTGAAACTTGGGCGGATGCACCCAGGCGGAACATACAAAATTATATACCGAAACTTGGGCGGATGCACCCAGGCGAAACATACAAAATTATATACCGAAACTTGGGCGGATGCACCCAGGCGGAACATAATTATATATTCTGAAACTTGGGCGGATGCACCCAGGCGAAACATACTTAATTATATACCGAAACTTGGGCGGATGCACCCAGGCGAAACATACAAAATTATATACCGAAACTTGGGCGGATGCACCCAGGCGAAACATACAAAATTATATACCGAAACTTGGGCGAATTAACCCATTCGAGAACGTATATATTTTTTTTTTATATATAGAAACAATTTACACATATTGCTCTGGTTACTAACTAGGCTCTAGGATTGTACTATGCGTTCCAGAAACAACGATATAATACATTCATAAATAGCCAGACCGTGCAAACTGTACAAAAAAACGTACTAATATTTTTTTGCCATGACCCACGAACTCCGGATACAACGCCGAAGGCGCCACAACTAGTCAACGGAGGCTGTCTTAGTATAAAAAAATTATGTGACATAAAAACTTACCAGCTCTCAAAACGTAATTCTGTGAATCTAATTTAGTTACGCTTATTCTAGTGAACGCGTGGAGACTTTCTGTAATCCAAGGTTGGTAAGCCATCATGTCCATATATCTGGACGGAGCGCCACACCCTGGGCCTCTGGTACCAATACCCAGCTAGAACAATACCACAAACTAAATCATGTGTTTCTTTTAAATGGGAGGCTGATTTATATACGTGGTGGCCGAGTTATAGAAAAAAACACTTACGTCCCTGGTTCAAACCCCGGTGTGTACCAATGAGTTCTAAATCAAAAAAAAATTTAGGTACATTTGTTTAACAACACCACTATAGTGCCTCGGAGAGCACGTTAAGCTGTTGGTCCCAGTTTCACTATACCAACTTGTGAAACTGTATATAGATGGATTATTGAGCCTTACGGCGCCCGAGCCCGCCTAGACGGCCTCAGGGACTCAATCTACACCGAACAAGTGGCAACTCGTCGCAATGTTTGAATAGCCTCAATAACCCATCTAAAAATAGTTTCACAAGTTGATATAGTGAAAATGGGACCGACAGCGTAACGTGCTCTCCGTGGCAATATGTGTTGTCAAACATTAAAAAATCATTGATACACTGTGTTTGAACCGAGGACCTAAAAACTGTAGTGATTTTTAAGTTCCACACAGCAATTTTTTTCTTTAAACAATATCGTCAACCAGTAATGACAAAGCGTCGAGAACAAAACACGCGCGACAACTATCTCCTTTAAACACCACACTCCGCGTTTCCACTCGGGTTTAGACAACACTCACCAGCTGCCACCTTCCCCACACATCACGTGACACCAACATGGCGCCCGAGTCCCACACGCACACGCTCTGCTCCCGTAGCGAGGCCGCACACGCCACGTTCGCCGGACGCATGCCGGACATGTCTAGCTATAACACACATGTTGGCAATGAATAAATATTATATTTAAAATACATTTTAATGGCAACGCAATACATACTCAAAACAAAAAGTGAGTACAAAAATTAAAACTAATCATTGGGCGTTAATTAAAGTGAGAACAGAATATGGAGGCAACGAACACGTTTGACATTTCGTTTTATAGACGATTTTAGGCATAAGAGCGGTTCCATATAATATTCCTAGTTTTTTGTAAGAACATGAAACTAAGAATATTTAAGAATTGTAGGCCCCCATTTTTGGCGTCGCGTCGGTCGGACATCTTAGTATTTTTTTTTTTACTTTTAAACCACTTGGCCTTTTGAGCCGGACACATATTATACAGGATACTTGAATAAATATGTCAATAAAAACTATTGTATAAAATATCTTTCAGTTAGAGGATTGTTTTACACAAAAAATGTAAAATTGTCTCTTTTACTTGATGGGCACTAAAATAATATAACCTGGTAATAAAAGCAAATACTGGTATATTAATTCCATTGATCCCCAATGGGGAGGCTTTTGGGAAAGTGCTGTTAAAATTTTATTTAAAACTAGAAATTTAACCTAATTGTATTCTTAAATTTATTCACATATTGCCCTGGACAGAAATAAAAAATCAAGGCATAAGTAGTAAATATATTATAAACATCCAGACCAAAAGGCAAATTAGACTATACAATCGGTATAAAGGTACATTTATATCTTTAAAGTAATAGCGGAGATACACATGTCAGTAATAGCGGAGATACACATGTCAGTAATAGCGGAGATACACATGTCAGTAAATTGAAATCTAATTGTTTCATTAGCTGATATTCACTGATACAAAATATCTTTGCCGTAAGTGTGTTAAATATTTCACTTACATTAGCTCTAACGTAGAATTCGTTACACAATTCACCCGGCACATGACCCATAGCTAGCACTTCTTTTTGTAAATTATTGTAATCTGAAATCATATATATAAAACAATTACATAAATTTTATAGTATACATAATATGAATAGCTGACCCACGCAACTTCGTCTGCGTAACTTTAACCGTTTATGCAGCGCACCTAACGGTAGCTCTCAAAAGGACCAAATTTTCCCCGTTTTCCCAATATTTGCTCCGCTCCTATTATTCGTAGCGTAATGTTATATAGCCTTCCCATATAAATGGGCTATCGAACACTAAAATTTTTTTTTTTATCGGTTCAGTAGATCCAGTTTTTCAAGTATGTATTAAAGAGGTTTTTCTTAGATTAAACCTTAATAAAAATAATTCAATTAAATTTATATCTTGGCCTTCTGTCACTTTAGCGACAATATTGCCACAGACAAAATTTATGCTACACAACTCTTGTAGCTAAAAACTAGCGTGGAGTAATGTATAGCGATACTCCACGTAAACATTAATAAAACCCATAATTAAAATATCAAAATCTTCTTCTTTTACATAAATGGCCTTCTACGCTTTACGCATAATTTTGCCAATGTCAAGTTGTGGGTACATTTATAAATTATAATATTGTACGGTAAAAGTGGGATAAAAGGATGGAAAGGAATAGGTTAGAATTAGGAATGGCAACATGACCGTATGCAAACATACGGTATAGTGATGCCAGTGTCAAGTGAAGGAGGAAGAAATAATCAACAGTGAAATGGGTAGCCATTTTACTGAAGATAAAGAGATTGGTTAAGATAGCACAAACACCAAGATCACTGCGTAAATAACACTTCTCACACTTAATATTACTATACCAATAATAAGCATTACAAAATTAGTACACTTTAGCACAATAATATTCAATAAAATTAAATTTGATAACTGTAATAGACACACGCGTCTACAGTCTTCGGGCTACCCTCAAAGAATCTCAATATCAAAATCTGACGGAAAATTAAAATGATAATTTGGGTCCGATAATACTCTACAGTTTATTAAGTGGTATACGTGTTTCTAGAAACTCATCTCTTATAAAAGAAATCTTGTGAAGCTATAAGAATAGCAATTCAATTTTAAAATAATACTTTTTTCTTATTACCATGCTGTAAGATACATATAAACTATATTATATTACGCATTCATTTTTTAAAAGGTGCATATCGCACCACATTTATCCAAAAAAATAAAAGAAATTCGTTTTAAGGCTATATTATTGAAAAAAAATAGTTTTTTATTTTCGTCGGAAGCCCATTGGTTACAGTTACATTTTTCTGAAGTAAGGCTTTGTAACAATAACCGAATATGTACTAATGTAAGACTTAGTTAGCTGGTTCCATTAACTAGTAGCTATACTAAATAAGGGTAATCAAAATATATTTACCATCCTTAAACTTGACAACGAAAAAATCTGGATTGATTAGCCTTTGTGGAGGCGGACATAATGGTTTTATCCAAACTGAAATCACAACACATAAATAATTGAGACATAAGACTCAAAATCTCTGTCACAGTTTTACTATACAAGCTTGTGAAACTATTATGTTGGATAAGAGATGATGATGAAGTGGGAGTAAAACCCCCATTGCTGACCGTCTAAACGATCTCGGGCGCCGTAGGCACCCTTTATGGTACAAAATTGTATTTTTTATTAACTTTATCAAATATTAAATGGTGATTTTGGGAGGTTGTACTTTCGAGGTTGTACTTTGGCCTTATACGAGGCTCTACTGATCAAATTAAAGGTCTTTTCCCATGGAACCATGTGCCCGGGGAAAAGATCTTTAATGAATTCAATTTAGCTTCTCCATACAAATTGGTTATTTTAACATTACTAGTTTGTATGGAGAAATCCTTTTTTTGTTTATTTGTGACACATATGCCTAAATTACGCTCATCAAAGTTAGCTCCCAAGGTTCCATGGGAAAAGTTGTTCCATTTCATCAGTAGAACCACATATTAGCCCAAAGTACAATCTTGCTTACTGAGGCAATACAGTATATTTTATTTTTAAATAAAGCATATATTAACAAAAAGCCTAAAAACTAGTGTTGTTAAGTCTAAGGTCTAACCAAATCAGTCTTCACGTAAAAAACTGATTTATCTCCAGTTGCACCAAAGTTTTCCTTACAGTAGATAATTGTAACGATTAAAATTAAAAATGGCGTCGAATGTATCAGTTTTATTTTGAAAGTCTAATGAAAGCTGGTATATTTCACGTAAAAAAAATAGCAAAATATAACTGAAATAGTATAAGTAATCTAATGTCATTTATTTATAAAACATTACAAAATATAAAATAAATAAACATAGTAAAATAAAACCAAACTAAATTTAAATTATTGAAAAAAAATCACTGTATGAGGCGCCACTTGGTAACCTTACCAAGTGGCGCCTATATGTACCCACCTAATACGCTAGCAGCGTTGCCTCTTTGTATGGCAATGCTGATTTTTTGTTTTAAATAAGATCTCCACATTCCAAGAACATTAGTTTTCAGAGTTCTCGGATAAACCCGCGAGCCTGGGTTCCCAAGGTTCCAGAAATTTCGACCCCAAATGCTTCGAAATTATAATTTTGTATTAATTCCCTGTACTTCAGCCGCTTACGTGACTCAGCCATTCTCGCGGCTGAACGAGAGGCTCTACCATGGGTTTGCGCATTGTAGCAACGTAACGTTTTCGAATATGTATACGTGAGCAACAACCAATCGGATCGCTTTATTTAATCCTGTTACCAAAAATAAAGCAGCCCTTTTGGTTGTTGCTCACGTATACGTATACAAATACGTAACGTTGCTACAATGCGCAAACCCATGGTAGTGCCTCAGGGATTGTCCATGCGGCCGAAATGTATGATTGCGCATAGGTATCCACACAAGTCGCGTCCCATAATAGTGAATTTCCTTCTAATAATTGATAATTATTAATTATAGTGCACTTACTCTCCTTAACTGGGTCCTTCAGTTGCACTAGGGCTATAGTGGTATGCGTGTCCTCGTACTCCGGGTGTATGACGTAGTTCCTGACTCCTCGGCCTGGTGTGCGCCAATCATGACCCAGAAGCACTCGACAGTTTGCGCTTAAAAAATGTTAAATTGTTATAACTTCTTGTGCTTCATGCAGTTTGCTAGTATTGCTAGTATATGCTAGTATTTAGGACGCTACCCATAAAAAGGTATATACCTACAGGTGAATTTGAAAGAATGTACTTTGGGCTAATATGATGTTTTGCTGATGAAATCGAACAACTTTTCCCATGAACCCATGTGTCGCAAATGAAAAAAAATATATTGGCTTTCCAATACAATTTGGTCATTTTAACATTACTAGTTGTATGGAGAAGGCAATTTTTTTTCATTTGCGACAGATGGTTGCATTGGAAAAGTTGTTCGATTTGATCAGCAGAATTTATTAGCCCAAAGTACATCTTTTCAAAGTCACCCTGTATAGGGATCCGTCCTAATGCATAAAATCATGGTTCCAAACGGGAACAGAAAATACCCCCTACCATGCAAACTAAAAATAAAAAGTGAGAACAAACAATAAGCAATCACTGAGCGTTGATTGGTTGAACTAATAACACAATATGGCGGCAACGAACACGTTTGATTTTTGGTATTAGGGCGGTTCCAGTTGGTTATTCCATAGTTTCAGCCGCTCTCGATTCGCCATTTTTTTTATTTTTTTTTATGTGGCTTTGTATCTACTTGAAGCTCTAGCATGAGTTTTAGCTATCGTGTTAACGTAGCATTAATACGTTAGGTAAAGTTAGGTTCTACAAATAAGAAAGTATTATTTGTCCGGTTTTCAAAAAAATCTCTTTGTAGAACCCTTTATGTTAAGCAAATCTAAAATGTTTGTTCCATTGTTTCTTTTTATATTTAAATAAGTATATACAGAGGCTCTACCATGGGTTTGAGCATTAAGGTAACGTATACCTACGTATACGTGAGCAACAACCAATAGGATCGTTTTATTCAATCCTGTTACCAAAAATAAAGCGGCCCTATTGGTTGTTGCTCACGTATACGTAAACAAATACGTTACGTTGCTACAATGCGCAAACCCATCTTAGAGCCTCTGATACAGACATTTCAGAAAAGTTTAAAAAAGTGTCAAGTCTCAAAATTACAGTTATTATATAGTTTAATTAATAATATTTGACAATTATTTCATATTGTGATAGTTTTTTTAGGAACATTCGCTTAAATTTACCTTTTTTTAACCTTTTCGCGGGATTACTACTACCATTTTAGGATTAAAAGTGTCAGTGGTTTCCACCGGTATTTATAAAAACTTAACATTTAGTAAAGTCCTTGAAGAACCCTTTAGTTATATAAGGCTTTAATGAAAATTAATATCTGTAATAGGCATAACCCATTTTAACTAAGGTGTTTTCCCAGGTAGCATTTTAACGTCCCTATGACGTTAACTTAGTGTCATTCTCGAAGTAATTGACGTCATAGGGACGTCAAAATGCTACCTGGGTTCGGGGACTCAAATAAGTTTTTACAAATAAAGCCACTATAACGCGGTGCAACACAAACTAAATGTTGCTATATAAAAAAATAGTTTACCGAAAATCATGTTTGGGCATAGGAGCGATGTCGGCCGCGGCTCCTATCACAAACTCCTCCTGTATGAGAGCTACCGTGGTTATGGAGCGCTGCTCTCCTGCCTCTCCGACTGAAACCATCATCATCAGGCGCATTCTAAAATCATCTAATGTTTTATAAAGATTTAGAGCTTGAGCATAAATACGGTCATATTGTTTGTTAAAATGTTGCTCAATTGTAAAAAAAAACTCATCCGTAAACAACAATTTTCTGTGACCTCCCTTTGCGTTCCTTTGCTTCAGTAGTTGTTTCGATTTTACCACCCTATTCTTTTATTATCAGTTAAGAAATAACCAGTGCGGTTCTTATAGGCTACAAGTCCTAAGTCATCTTTTAAAATACGCGACATGGTTCTAGGTGCCATCTTCATCTCCCGAGATAAAATCTTTTGCTTTCGGACAGGATTTCTTCGAATTTTATCCCTTACTGCTTTGACCACCTTTTTAAATAGAGGAGGTCTCATTGTACCTATTAATAGCCCGGTACACAAGCATTTGACTAATACCAAGTGTATGGAGAGTTTTAAAAATTGCATTTGGCTCCATACCTACTTTGTATAATGCAATCACAGTGATTCGGTTTTCTATATAGAGAACCGAATTTCTCTATATTTTGCGATATTAAAATGGAGTGGGGTGATAACCCCACTCCATTTTAATATCGCAAAATATTGTACAATGTATTGACGCCAAAATGAGAAAACGCAATGTACAATCGTATAAAAATGACAGATTCCAAATTCAATGTATTTTTTTATTGTAACAGTATTTATGGCCAGAATATGTATATATAAAGTATACTCACAAAAGGAATAGTACAATATTCCTAGCCAAGGGTACACATTCAGTGGTACATCTCCCATGTGTACATCTGTAGTAGTGTCCACACCACACTCCAGGATATCTATCTCCACGGCCACACACCGCCGTACTGTAACTGGACAAATAACACTTCCATCACGCCTGTCTCCCTGTTAAGGGGTAGGCAGAGAGCAATTAGCGCGACTTCACAACATCTCTACATTCATCTCTTGCTTCCTCGACATCCATACATCTCTTCATACATTTTAAGTAGATCATTTATTTGATACATAGACTCGCCTTGGTCGTCCATGTAATCCACTCAGATTTTAAATTCTTAAAATTTTCGTTTTCACCATACTTGGTTATTGAACATGTTGTTAAGGGGCTTAACTACCTTCTCAAGAATGGTATCTTAATACACTTGTGCCGATGTTTTGATACCTTTTTTATAAAAATATGGCTCAGTCACTCCTTCATAGCTAACACCCACCAAACCAACACTGAAGTCGGAAAATATCCACGTTGCATTCTGTCGACTAATTGGGAAGCTTCCTTAGAGCTTTGAGCATAAACACGGTCATTTTGTTTGTTAAAATGTTGCTCAATTCTTAAATTTTTTTTTTTTCAGAAATTAGAGTTTAGATTTTCAGTATTTTTAAGTTTGACACCGTTATTCTATGGTTAACTTGTATGAAGAACTGTCAAATTTGGGTTCGATTCCCACCCATGGCAAATAAATATTAGTATCTACGTTTTTCTGTACAGTTTGTCATGGTCTGGGTGTTTATGAAATATAATATGTATTATATTGTTGCTTCTGGTACACATAGTACAAGTCTAGAGCTTAGTTTGTGACCAGAGCAATGTGTAAATTGTCCTACATATTATTATTATTATTAAAGAAAAATAAACACAATATTTGTACGCCTAAAGGCAAACTTTGAAGTTCTTAATGTATATGTTGAACACCTTATTTTCTCAAAGTTCAACAAATAAATTTATTTCATTTCATATAGTTACTAGCGATTATAGAAACAACTGTTTGTATAAACTTGTGGTTCAGCTACTGGATTCAGTTCATCTTTCACCAAATTTGTTGGTTCAGTAGTTTTGATGTGATACAGACAGACAGACAGACAGATAGAGCATAAAAAAAACAAAAAAACACTTACCGGTTATAATAAAATTCCAAAGGGTAAAAGATTTAAAAGCAAACAAAACCATAATTTCAACATCTAATATACCTATCACACAAAAATAGTATTTTGTCTTTGGCCAAATATTTGTATTGCAATTTTAAACCATTTGCAGGTCGACCATTGTACCTACTTATACTTTAATTAATTAATTATATATACAGGGTGATCTCGAAAGTTACTTGGGGCTAATATGAGGTTCTACAATTCGAACAATTTTTCCCATGGAACCTTGTGTCGCAAATGAAAATGAAATGCCTTCCCCATACAAACTAGTAATATTAAAATAATTAATTTGTATGGGGAAGCCAAAATTTTTTTTTCATTTGCTACTCATGTATCCATGGGAAAAGATGTTTGATTGATTTGATCAGTAAAGCCTCATATTAGCCCAAAGTACAACCTTCCAAATTCACCCTGTATAGTGGCCTTATTCAGTTAAAATAGGTTTTGTCTCTTTTACGCATATTCATTATTGTTGGCAAAAAAAAGAGACAAAACCTACATTAACTAAAGTGTTCTTCAAGGACTCAATAAGGTTTTTTTATGAATACCAGTGTTTATACTTTTAAAAAACGTGTAACTAAAATCAATAGTGATTTTGTATTAAATAAAATCAATAGTGATTCAATTAACAATAAAATATACAATACTAAATACCTACTTATTTATTTGTTTATCAAAAAAATATAATAATATAAACATTTTTATTTTAAGATGATATTTACAAAACTTAAAGTAAACAAAAATTATATAATAACAAAATACATAGTTTAAATACCAGACTGTCTTATTTATTATGTATATTGAAAGTTTTTGCAATAAAGTAAAGTATAATAAAAATAAAACGTGTGCCATCTATACTAATATAATAAAGAGGAAAGATTTGTATTTTTGTATGTTTGTAATGAATAAACTCAAAAACTACTGGACCGATTGCAATAATTTTTTCACCATTAGAAAGCTGCATTATTCAGAAGTAACATAGGCTATATAATATCACGCTAGGTCCTATAGTTGTGGAGCAGTAACCAAAAATGTTTTAAAAACGGGGGAAAAGTATCGTTTCTGAGGCCTTCCGTGGCGTGCGCTGAGCATATAGTTAAAGTTATACAAACCTGTGCGAAGCCGGGACGGGCCGCTAGTTTTTAATATATTTGAGGATATCATCCTCTTATTTTAATAGTAGAGAATCTATTTAAAATTATATAATATATTTTTATTTAAAATCCTTATTACCCACACACAAACATTATGAACGTCAGAATAGCAAGACCTAATGAAAATAGAAATTACATTATTATAAACATGATTTATTCATGACATGTTTTTTTTATATATTACATTTTTATATCTATATGTAATATTTATTTAGTTAGTAACTTGTAAGTATTAGCAGAGGTGTTCCACTACGCGCTTTAGGTATAAAGCTACAAGTACCCGGCCGTACCCACGGATGGGTTTTATTTTTGAGGGCTGCCGCGCACCGGCCGAGTCGCACGTTTGTATGATACTCACTAACGCGCCTCATTGCGATATTTAATATTAACTAAAATGAGGGCTAAAGCTTTTGTGCCACATTTCGATTGCTTAAATAATCCGGACCTTACGTTTTTCATACTTCCAAAGGACCTCAAAAGGTAAATAAATCCACGCCTACCACAGTTATTACTAGGCAGATACACTAAAAACATATCATAACGTGTGTCTAGTAGTATGTTTATAAGAATGCGAATTTTCATTACTCGCCACCTTTCCTATGTACTAAATGTTGTCCTTTGTTATAGTTATCTAAGTCCTCGTATTTACGTACTTTGTTAGATATTAAATTACTATAGTATATAGTTTTATTTAATAAGTATAGGTAGTAATAGTTACTACTATAAACAACTATTACTAGAAATATTAGAATACCATGAACTATTACTAGAAATATTATGCAGTTTTGATAAGTAAGACAACATACATACTTGCTCGTACATACTTATTTATTTGCCCAATTAGGTACCTACGTAGGTTGCTTAATAATAAATAACATAGTCTAAGTAAATATACCTATTTAAAGGTATTATTCGTACTTACATCATTCCACATATTTACTATTATTTCTTTTGTGCCTATACACCGAAAAGCAATATTTAGTTTCATAGACAATGTAGTGTGCCTTATGGCTTCCGTATCTCCTTAAGTTAAAATACCTATGCAGCAGACATCCTAAAATAAAATTGTTTTATGATCTACGTACTTACTACCAAGTACCTAACCTAGGTTTTGTTTAAAAGAAGACAACCCTAATATCGTCAGAAAAGTAAAGAATGACACGATAGAAAGAGAGGCAACTTTAGGTGAATATAAATGTAGGCCATTAGCGCTGTGCGATCTGAACTAAGCTTTATTGTGTCGGTGCAAGAGTCGCTATTTATTTAATTGATCTTTTGGAGTGGAGCTTCTGTACTTGTACTATTATTTCTTCTGTGGTATTAGGTAAAATTTTATTTGTCATTCACCCTTGAATACTATTTACCCTTCCCCAAAGGTTAGGTGGAAGATAATTCCTAAGGCGTTAAGCTTGTTTATTTACAATAATAAAATTAAAATATAAATTAATATCTATTAATAAATATGTCATGTTTTAAGCTACCTAATATAAAATATTTAACGAAAATGTCAGTTTAGGCAACTCTACAGATACAAAGTTCGTTGTGCAAGAGATTTATGAGAGATATTGAATGACACCTTATATTGTTTTCTAATCGGAAGAACTTTTATAGGAGATATTTTCTTAGATAGGTTAAAACAAGATGAAGATTTATTGGAAATAAGGCTGTGCCATTCTGATGTTCATAAAATATTAATAAAATCTTATTTACAAAAACTTTATTGAGCGTTTTAGTTGAAATGCTGTTTTATTTCTTTTCTGTCAGAGAATATTTTCATTGGCAAGAAAGAGTTGAAACATAGTTTTAACTAAAACGCTTAATAATGTTTTTATGAATAAAAGAATTAGAATTTTATCACAAAACCATTAGATTGACATTTATTACTAATCTTAAATAAGACTCAAGTTCAACAAAATCCACTAAACATTATAATTTATATAAAATAATCATTACACTTAAAATCACCATTAAAACCCTAAGGCCCTCGGAGCCCAGTGATCTTTCTATAAGCACTAAAATGTTCTAAATACTGGTATATAGTATCAATAGGGGAATATATCTCATTCATTCTGTTCAGGAGATACTGCGGAGGCTGTAGAGGCATGGAAGGACCAAGCAAACCCTGAAGGAACTCCCTCATCAGGCTCCAGACCGTGCTTGCATTCACACAGGGACGGTATTCTACCTGAAATATTTTTTTTTCGAGTAAGAGCATGGTAAATGGTCTGTATCTATCACATATATGACCAACTGTTCATATTTTCTATTGAAATATCTTCGCTGTTTGTCATCAAGTTTAATTTGAATCACATTTTTGCCTATAGTCTGTCTATAGTACATTATTCCCATAGAAAAATGTTAGCATCTGCGACATATATAAAATAAAAATGACAAATCAAGCTCCAGCATTCTGTTTCTTGTAACGCGAACGTTAGATTGTCAAAATAACAAATTCCGCTATTAGCATGCTCGCCTCTAATCAGAGCAGTTGTTAACCTTCTCTGATTGGACGAGAGAGCGCTAATAACGGAAATAGTTATTTTGTCAAACTAACGCTCACGTTATAAGAAACAGAATGTGGCCACTGGAGCTTGATTTGTCATTTTTTTATTTGAAAAAAAGTCGTTAACAAACATTTGATATAAAGTCGAACAAATATTTTGATCTCACAAACGAAATTACTAGAAACGGATTTAAAACTCAACTTTATGCAGTAGAAGTTGGTGCAAGAGGAATTCCAGCAAAGTCTTTGCACCGTCTATTGAAGGATCTTGGCCTTCCGAGAACAGCCGTCGGAACTTTTATAGACCGTGGTTTCAGGATGGCGCTAACAGAGTCATATAGTATTTGGTTGAGTAGAGAGGGTAGTGAACACAGTGCAGGTGAGAGTTCAAAAGGCCTTTAAACCTACTTCGCGGTCTCAAGTCCGGGAACGCTGCAGTTCATTCCCCTGCCTTTCAATCACGCGATGGACCCGGCACCCGCACGGTGAATCCATGGTTTGCTAAGAACATTGTCTCTCTCAGCAAAGTTTTCTCAAAGTATTAGCAAATAAAATTACGTAATTTAATGGTAGATACTAGAAAGAATAGTCTATTATGTGTATAGTAAAATAAGTTTATTGGGAATAATGATCCATTATATATGTAGTGGCCGAGTTGGTTAGACCTTGGACTTAAAAACACTAAGGTCCCTGGTTCGAATCCCGGTGTATACCAATGAGTTTTTAATTAAAAAAAATATGTACATTTGTTTGACAACACCACTATAGTGCCTCGGAGAGCACATTAAGCTGTCGGTCCCGGTTTCACTAAACCAAATTGTGAAACTGTTTATAGATGGTTATTGAGTCTATTCAAAACATCGCGACGAGCTAGCCACTTGATCGGTGTAGACTCATATTATCGGCTACGACGAGGTGGGATTAAAACCCCTCCGCTGGGTACCCTGGGGCCGTCTAGGCGGTCTCGGGCGATATATATATATATGAACCATTAGGGTAGATTATAGGATACAAATTGATTTTGCGTTAGAACCATTTCTAACCATATATTTTTATTTATATAGATTTTTTTTATTATTTGCAATCCTAGACATAGTTTTTTTTTTGTAATAAAAAAAGCAAACATACTTCAATTAAAATTCCTTTAAAAGTTTGATTCATAGTGACAGAACCCAATTTGACGCAAAAATCTCCGAGTTCAAACCTTGGGCCCTTGCTTTCTATCTTGGTCTGCTTCTTAGAAGTGTAGTGCTGAGACAGCTTCATCATTAGTAAATCAAATAACCCATCGGCTATGACATGAATATTTTTTGTTCCACTCTCCAGTATTGAGAAGACAGATGCTGGTTGTTCAGAGTTGTGTAAAATGTGAACTGTTTTTGTTGTTCCTGGAATTTAATTTATTTATGCTTAAAGGGGTTTCATCTTTTTGTTGTATCAGCACAAAAAATAATGTTTTTTATTATTGCTGGGTTTTGGAATTCTCTCCATTCATCCTGATACTGATGCTTTCCGTTGAGCAAATTTGAACTTAAATATGACTTAAATAAGACAATTTGATTAACCTATCAGGTCCATTAAAATGGAGCCAGGGAGAAGTGAATTACAACTTAAAATCATACCCCTCAACTCTAGAGCAGTACTCATTAAAAAACAGCATTTTTAAAATATTAAATCAGAAAAATCATGTTTAATATTATAAATACCTAATACTAAAGTAAGAAACATTTTTGCTTACAATTACCAATATATAAATAATAATTGAGCTAAGACCAACAGCCAAGTTGTAACATTAGAAGTATCTTTGTATAGGCATCATCTTCCTTAATATATTCTTTATTCTTTCTTTGGTCAAAGCCACAAGACTCGGTCATGTCAAAAATTAAATATCGTAAGTAAAGCATTAGGCGAAAAATAGTTAACTACTAATATAATCCTGGCATAAGACTTACCCATCTGAGGATGAGACAAGTAGCTCTCACAGTCCACCAGGAACTGGCCTTGTTGAGTGGCTCCGAGCGCCAGGATCCTCTTGGACAGCAGCTCTACTATATATGTACCATTCTTATTGTCAGGCACTGGGTAGGGCTGTAACCTATAAATATATACATACATACATACTCATGGACTTACTCTACTCAACTCCTGGCTGGATGAAGCTTCACAGTGTGACCTGTTTGTGGATGGAGTAAAGGGTCTGATGAAAGAATGAAAGAGAATGCTAGAAGGATGAATGAATAAATAACATTTGAAGTACTTATGTCAGCATAACTTAAATTGTGTTTTATATACTTTGTTCATATGTATTTTTTTGGTAATGTGTACTGTCAGTTACAATATTGTTTTTTTTATAATAACTAAATGGTACTTTGAGCTAATATAGAGAGACATTGTTTAAGTCTTAGTCAATCATGAATTATCCGTGTGGGTGCTGGGTCCATTGCATGTTAGGGAAGCAGGGGAGTGATCTGCAGTGTTCCCGGGCTTGAGACTGCGAAGCAGTGTTAAAGGCATTTTATTTATTTTTTTTTTTTTTTTCATTTGCGAAACACAATTTTATGGGAAAACTTGTTTGACTAGATCAGTAGCAGGGACCGGAAAGCCAATTCCCCGGCTTAAGTATTTAATTGGTGTACTCTTACGACGAATTACCCCGTGAATTTGCTTACCTAATTCAACTGCTATGAATATTGAAATGCAAACCCCTAATGTTTAATAGGTTAGCCTGTAAGACTTACTCTTAAACAGTCAGCAAAACTATGGTGCAATTCTTTTAGAACTTTGGAAGAGCGAGGGAGAAAAAAAATAAGTTGATGGTTATTGCAGTTCATTAACATTGAACATTTCGCTGACAAAAAAATATATTTAAGCTAAAATGACTCTTATTATATTATACAATAATATCAAAATCGTTTTAAACCCTTAAAATCATGAAGGGGTTTCCCATTCAAGTTAACTTATTGTTCAAGTGGCAAGGCAAGCCTGTTAAACCCATCTAAATACAACCAGTTCAACAAGGCAATACCACAGTATTGATATAGAAACATCATCACAAGGAACTTAATAATATCATCAAGGTGTGGATAGACCATTGGTTTAGCAACCCCCCCCCCCCCCCCCCTAAATGTTTGAAATTAAAATTATTAATTAAATTTTGAGCCGAGGAGTTGAATATTATTATAGATTTTTTTTCACAGGATTAATTTCATGCACTTTTTGTTGTTTTATTTTCTTGAACCCCCTCCCGATACTAAAACCTGGCTACGCCCCTGTCCCCGAGGAACGTGTCATTGCAAAATATGGATTACTTACACAGTGACTCCCATGATTTATGTATAAAATCCTTACTAATTTAAGGTTATTTTTGTTTAAAATATTATTCTATTGAAACACTTTTACGTTCAATTCCTTAATTAAAACACTTTTAACTGAAACACTTTTGCGTTAATTACATAATTTATTTATAATATATTAATTTTAATTATTTAATGAAACAGTTTATTTAAAAATACTGCTCCAATTAACTTTCAAAAACCCGGCAAAAATTACTGAAAATGAAAAATTAGCCAAATTAGCATCAAAACAAAACCACAGATTATCACAGACTAAAAAGAATAAATATATCTCTTTTTTTTATAAGGGAGGCGCTTTCTGTGGTTAAAACGAGAATCGATACTTTTATTTCGATACCTAGGCTGGGCTGCACCAAAATAAACTCTGTAAATGTTATGATTAAAGTTAAATATAGTGTCGAATGTACCACACTCAGATGTACCACAGCTTTATTTTGAAAGTCGATTTACAGCTGATATATTCGATGCCTTTTTTAACTTTAATCGTCAATGGGCTTTCGAGAAAATAAAAAAAAAGCTATTTTTACTTTTGTTTTCGTAAATATAGGCTAAAGTAAGCTTGAGCAAGCTTAAAGATTCCTCTCCGGGCTTTGATGGTATCCCGTATTCATTTATCTGTAAATCTAGTGTATGCTTCCAAAATACCCTTTTACAAATCATAAATAAAACATTTGTTAATGGTATCCCTGCTGAAACCCAATAAAGACCCCTCCCTCCCCTCTTCTTACAGACCTATTGCTCTTTCTCCCGTATTTTGTAAAATCCTGGAACATCTTGTGAAGAACCGCCTGGAGTGGATAGTGGAGAGTAGAGGCATTCTCCCTAATTACCAGTTTGGGTTCCGTAAAGGTAAGGGCACAATGGATAGCCTAGGAGTGTTATCCACAGATATTAGAGTAGTATTCTCAAAAAAATAATCAGTAGTAGGGGTTTTTCTTGATATAAGTTCTGCATATGATAGTGTCCTTCTTCCTCTGCTCAGGCAGAAAAAGCTTAAGCTGAGCATCCCAGTGAGGATTGTACAGGTCATATCAAACTTGCTATCTCCCCGTACCATAAATATCAGATACCAAGGTTACCATCTACCTTCTCAAACAAACGAGGGGCCTGCCCCAGGGATCCGTTCTAAGCCCGCTCCTCTACAATATATATACTTCTGATCTTGACTTATCTGTTACATCTTTCTGCAATATTCTCCAATATGCAGATGATCTGGCTCTCTATGTATCAGTGGCTAGCATTCTAGATTCTCAGGCTCCCTTGAATAGTGCTCTTTACTATCTAAACAATTGGCTTAAATCCCATGGACTAACACTATCCCCTTCTATAAGCGCTGTTGTTGTTTTCTCTAGGAAATATAAAATCCCTTCCTTGAATATTAAAATCAATGAATGCCCCATCTCCCAAATTCAATCATTTAAATTTCTTGGCATTGTATTGGATTCGAGAATGACGGGTATTCCCCACTTTGATTACATTTCAGATAAGTGTGAGAGATCGATTAACCTACTTAGATGCTTATCAGGAGCATGTTGGGGCTCTCACACATACTGCCAGAAACTTCTGTATAATGCTGTCATTAGAAGTAATCTAGACTATGCTTCATTTGTTCTCACACCCTGCAATCAATCTGCACTAAATAAAATAAACAAAATTCAATATAAAAGTTTGCGTGTTATTCTTGGTGCCATGAAGTCATCTCTTATTTTGGCCTTGCAATCCGAATGTGCTGAGCCTCCTTTGTCTGTCAGAAGACAGTATCTCTCGGATCGTTTTTTATATAAAATAGCTTGTAACGCCTCTCACCCTTTAATGGGTAAATTGGAATTATTATATAGCCTCTCAAAATCTTCTTACTGGAAAAATAGGGATGTGCCATGCTTATTGGCCAGCTATATAAAGTTGCGTAAGTTTGATACCCCTTTATATACCTCTCAATGTTTCCCCTCCTTTGCCTTTCCATACGATTCTTCACCCTACATCCCAAAAGTTGTACATTTTGATATTGATAAGGACCCCCCTTAGTAGATAGAATTTTCAATAGAGAAGTTAAGAAACACTGGTCAGATAGATTACCAATTTTTTGTGATGCTTCAAAATACGGTTCTGATACCTATCTTGGTTCAGCAGTTTGGATACCAAAATATTCTATTATTTTAAACTTTAGAAGTCCTCCTCTGTCTTCACAGTGGAATCCCTTGCTATTTATGAAGCTGTATCTTACATATACTCCCATAAAATTAAAAAATCAATTATATTTTCTTCTCTGATTCTCAAAGCTGTTTAAAAGCTTTATCAGACTATTCCTCAAATAGTAATCCTCACCCTATTACTTTCAAAATTAGACACTTACTCCTCCAGTGTAACAACTCTGGCCTTGATGTCATTCTGGCTTAGATCCCTAGCCATTGTGGCATTGAGGAAAATGAAACTGTAGATAAATTGGCTAAGGAAGCTTCATTTCCTGGTTTGATGGTTGATTATGCCCTATATACTCAGGACTTAAACCCTTTTGCTAAATCTGACCTGGCTTGTTGCTGGGAGGAAATCTATACTAATATAATAAAGAGGAAAGATTTGTATTTTTGTATTTTTGTGTTTTTGTGTTTTTGTATGTTTGTAATGAATAAACTCAAAAACTACTGGACCGATTGCAATAATTTTTTCACCATTAGAAAGCTGCATTATTCAGAAGTAACATAGGCTATATAATATCACGCTAGGTCCTATAGGTGTGGAGCAGTAACCAAAAATGTTTTAAAAACGGGGGAAAAGTATCGTTTCTGAGGCCTTCCGTGGCGTGCGCTGAGCATATAGTTAAAGTTATACAAACCTGTGCGAAGCCGGGACGGGCCGCTAGTCTGGAATAAAGATAAGGAAAAGGCTAAACATTACAGAACTATTCAACCTCATATCAGTTTGAAACCTTGGTTCTTTACTTACAAAACATTTAATAAACAAATTACATCCACTATTTGCCGACTTAGGCTGGGGCATAATAGTTCCCCTATACATCTTAATAAAATTAAGGTCCGTGATAGTGCATTGTGTGATTGCGGCTGCGAGCTGGGAACCCTGGAACATATATTCTTCAGATGTCCAAATCAGTCAACCTCATTATATGACACTCTTCCCTGTGATGTCCCCCGACCTACCAACTTAAACACTTTACTCACTTTGTCCAGCTTCTCTGGACTCTGTGCTTTAGCAAAATATATTGAAAAATTCAAATTAAAACTGTAACTAATATGTACAGTAGTTTTGTATATTAAGATATTTTAGGGCCCCCTGTAGCATTCAGAGATGCCAACCATACAATCATTAAAATTATTCTAATGTTTACCCTACTATTTCTTATGAATAAGAGAGGTATAACAGCATCATTGGTTCCTAAAAAAGTTTGGTTGGTATCTCTGAGTGTATATGTATTTATTTTGTATATTTATATTATTGTATCATGTATTTATAATTCTATATAACTGGGTATAAATTTATGTTTTAAATCCTTTATATACTAAATTGCTGAATGTTTCTTTTTCAGATAGTGTGCTGTCCTGTGTCTCCTTACTTTTGGCCCTTGTGATGTCTTAACTAATTTTAAATACTGCATTCCCCCTCCTAAACCGTACCTTGAGTAATATCTTTGCATTTTATTCTCCCCTATTTGATTAACAATGTTATTCTAAACTTAAAGACTAATAAGTTAAAGTCTCTATAATTATTTTTCTCCTCCTTAAGTGCCTTTTTCACGACTAGACACTGGCAAAATTCGCGAAAAGCGAGAGGCCATATAAATAAGAAATTGATTGATAGGCTAAAGTAAGAAACTAATTTCGTTTTTATCAATTTAAAAAAAAAAAAATCTTAAGATATTCAAGTTTGAAAATTATATGCTATGAAATCCATACCCACGATGTACAGAAATAAAATAAGGTGAGCCGTGAGATAGATAGATAAATATCTCTAGTTTACGATAGTAATGGTCGCATTATTATGGGTACTGTATAGTCTAGTTGAAAAATAAAAATCTTATTTATACTATTATATTTTTTAGCTTCGTTCATATAATCTATTAATTATTGTTTTTATTCATTTTACAACATACTGAAGCGCCATTTTAACGAAATCCAATCCAAAAGCACTATAGTAATCGATAAGAACATTTAACTCAAAGAACGCACAAATTGCAACGACAAGTTTAGTGACGAAGTAAGGACTGAGTTTGCAGTAAATATATTATGATGTTCCACGAATTTTTTGTAAGCAGAGAAATTAAAACAATCATGTAAAATCGGTGCGCGAGCGTAACAACGTTCAAAAAACCTGTTTTTACCTGGCTAATGTGGAGATAGACAGCATCATATACTTACTGCAAACCCTGTAGTAGGTAGGTACTAGTAGAATTTCATAATAACAATAATTACTTAACAAAAATATAGATTTTTCATTAATCGGTTATATTTTACACCCACGGTTTTAAAAATATTTACAGCAAATGAAAAGTTGGCTACAACTTAACGATTAGCATCTAGTTTGGTTATTGTACAGAGTGATTCACTGACCAGACGTTTGTCGCACACTGTGGCTCTAGGATTGATTGAATGTTAGCAGTCGTTAGAGCTCGTTTCATTATGTCGTTGAGAAGAAAATATCTGGGAATACGACCTGCGCTTTTTAAACGGCAAACATGGCGGCCCTTTCTGTCAACTAACGTGCCACAAATGTAATTAAGAGAAAAACAAATGCTACTACCTAAACGAAGAGAACTGATATTTTTAAAATGTGATTATCTACAAGAATACCCAAATGAGAAGAAGGAAGAACGTGGAGCCAAAGACTGGATTCAGGGATAGACGAGGCTCATGAGAGCTTGGTCTACAATATTAGCTGCGTTTAAAAGTATATTATAAATTTGGAAAACAATAGGAGTAGGTATCCCATAACTTTTGGCAATCTCCTGGAAGTGGGTAATCAGAATGAGGGAATCGAGTTTACCAAAAAGTAGTGCCATAAAGAATTTTTAAATTAAAAGACTCGATATTAATATCGAGATTAAATCTAATGGATCACTGCCAAAAAAATGTTTTCCACAAACATAAATCTTATTTTCTATTGGTAAAATTATTTTCTTAATCTTTTATAAACCATTCATACGCCCGTATTTATTTTATCACAAACAATTGAAACCGCATTTATTACGTCACGCGCACCGAGTTGGACCAATGAAAATTCGCCAAATATTAGAGGTGGGTCGTTACGTGATTTCATTGTAACGTAACGGCTACGTTTCTTTTTGTTAATCACCCGTTATGTAACTATTTATAGTTATTATTAATAAATCTAATTTAAACAAAAAAAAAAAAAAAAAAAAAAAAACGAAGCATAGTGCCTCGAAAATAATTTTAATTTTATGTACCTACTTTACTCTTAAATAAATATCTAAACAATCATTGTTTTAAATTATTTTCTTACTTACCCCGTGTACCAATATTTTTTTAATATAAAAACTTATTCACTATAACAGCAGTCAGAAAACTTATCTACATTGTACAATTATTTCTTTAACAAATTTTCTTTATTTAAAATTTTCTATCTATTTTAATTTTTTAATAGCGACATGATTCTATTCTATCTAAATAACTTAATAACCACAGAACGCCAGTTCCATCCCCGCTTCTGCACTTCATTTTTTTAATTTCATATTTTTATTATGATTTTTACATGTGTTTTTATTTTAATCAATTTTTATCTTTAACATTCAATAGACAGCTAAAGTTTTATTGACCACAAAATACTTATATTCTGCATTATTTAATTTATTAGCGCCATCTCTCTGTAGTAGTTGTTATAAATTGGTTTACTTAGTTCATTATATCACCGCTTTGCGCTATGTCGCTGCTCGCCGACATTCCACAACTTGTGATTTAAACGGACGGAACAAATGTACCTATCTATATGGATATCACTTTGAAACGCTTGTAACGGTTGTAACTTGTAACGATGGAAACTCTTGTAACGTGGTGGTTATTGTTACTTCACGTGATTGTGATATTTAGTGATTTTTGTTATAGTAGTTTTTTCGTGATTGGTTGCACATTCGTTCTAAGGTTTTTTGACGTTGTGTTTTTTTTTGAGTTATTGTTGCTATCCTCGTTTTAGTTTCTTTTTCTTGTATCGGTTTTTAAAATATCGTTGTTGCACTCCGACGAGGTGGTTAATGATGTTCACGCTATTGCTGTGATTGGTTGCGGTACGTTCCGTGACGCATTCTTTCTAGGTTTTTTCTAGTTGTATTTAAAAATTATCTTGTTTTAGTTTTTATTTTGTTTTTTTTTGATAAAAGTATTAAATTTTTGTTTTGATAATAAGTCTTATATCCACATGGCTTATATTTTGATTTTGGACTCATAGTGATGGTATTGGTGTAATCTGACGATATGTCATGTCAAAACGTTTTTTTATTATAACTTATTAACCCCTGGCCCTAGACTTAAAGTGTTTGTACTTAAACGATAGGTATCGATGATATCTAGCCAATGAAAGTAATTTCAGCTTTGTTAAAGGATTTTCGACCTTATTGACAATTGCATTTTATTGGTAGAATTCGATGGTATGCCATCTAATAAGTCGAATGAAATTTAAAAAAAAGGTACTCGATCAATGTCATTAAGGTCGAAAATGTTTTTTCAATTTATCTCGTCAACCGTCGGTCGTAAGCCTATCGTGTTTGTACTCTAATAAAAGGAAATAATGAGATCTAACCCTTTTAATACTCAAAAATCAATATTATGTTTTTTTTCTTAATTACGTTTTTTTAATTAAATAGTTATTACAAATATAATAACCGTTATTAGTTATTTAAGAAATATCGACTTTACTGTAACTATCTACGTTACGTAACGCTCACCTCTACCAAATATCGTAATCAAATTGACAAGTGTGCCGTCCGGGCCCCTACTATTTATGGATTATTTATTTACCTCATCGCTTATTTTAATTAAAATTAATTAGGTATAATAGTGACGGAGGAATAGTATAGTTTGTTTTAGAATTGTGATTATTGCTAAGCAGTTTTATCCTGTGTTTAATTTAGTTTTTACATTTGTATGTGGTGTTTAGATAAATAAAATTGTAAGATTCGTTAATTTAAGAGCTACAAAAAGCTTGTTGTTCATCCTAACTAATTTGATGTATAGAAAATGATACCCGATAACGTAACTCTGGTCGTAAAGGCCCCAAATCAACAATTTGGTGATCAAAACATCGAATGCCTTTCGTCGTGGACCGTCAAAGAATTAAAGGGTCACCTTTCGGAGGTGTACCCCAGTAAGCCAGTAAGTAAATTGCCCTTTAAATTGAATTATAGTACGATAGTAAGCAGCTCTTATTTTTGAGCCTTTTGTGGTCAACTTTGGTAGACCCAAATTATTTTGTGTTTTAATTGCCATGATAATACTGTGCAATAGATTACAATAGATCTCCTGAATCTTTATCCACAATCAATGACTAAGTATACATTTAATAAATTTATATTAATTACCTACTTTAAAATTCAACATCAGCGAAATGATGCTGTTTAAACAGTTCCGGGAAGTCAAATAGGCTTCCATGATAGTATACTTTCAAAGTTCGGGGTTGTGCACTATATCATAGCAGTTTCAGCCTATAGACCAGACATACTGGTGTACTCTCGGTGCTTGAAGAAAGTAATACTTATAGAACTCACCGTTCCGTGGGAAACAAACATACCTAAGGACCACAACATCAAGTCGGAACAAATATTTTGATCTCACAAACGAAATTACTAGAAACGGATTTAAAACTCAACTTTATGCAGTGGAAGTTGGTGCAAGAGGAATTCCAGCAAAGTCTTTGCACCGTCTATTGAAGGATCTTGGCCTTCCAAGAACAGCCGTCGGAACTTTTATGGAGCGTGTTTCCAGGATGGCGCTTACAGGATCATATAATATTTGGTTGAGTAGAGAGGGTAGTGAACACAGTGCAGGTGAGAGTTCAAAAGGCCTTTAAACCTACTTCGCGATCTCAAGTCCGGGAACGCTGAAGTTCATTTCCCTGCCTTTCAACCACGCGATGGACCCGGCACCCGCACGGTGAATCCATGGTTTGCTAAGAACATTGTCTCTCTCTATATTATGCTTATTTCATAATGGTTGAGTAGAAGGGGTAGTGAACACAGTGTAGGTGAGAGTTAAAAATCCTTTAAACCTATTTGCGGTCCCCAATCCGGGAACGCTGAAGTTCATTCCCCTGCCTTCCAATCACAAAATGGACCCGGCACCCGCACGGAGAATCCAGGGATAGCTAAGTACATTGTCTTCTTATGATGGGAAGGGTTCATATTGAAATGAAAAAAATGTTTATGTCATCAACCCTGCTTTGTTTAATATGTTAAGTCCGGGAACACAGCAGTCCCCTCCCCTGCCTCCCAACCATGAGATGGACCCGGCACCCACATGGAGAATCCATGAATAGCTAACAATATTACCTCTAATATTTTTCTGTGGTGTCTCAGAGGGCATTTCAAGCTGTGAGCTCCAATTTCACTAACATCTTTTGGTGGAACTATACAAATAATGTTTTAAAATGTTTAAATAATTCACATAACTTACCCCTTTGTGGTTCTTGAAAATAGATGTAGTTAAGGACATCTCTTGGACACACCTAATGCAATGGATTTAGGTAAAAATAACAGTTTTTCTCATAATTAACAAACAAAATGGTTGTACATTTTCAACTATTGGTGCTTAGAAAAATATTACTAGTAGAGCTGACCATTCTGTGAAAAACATTTTAAAAAGGATCTTTAAATCCAAACTTAAAAATAACAGTTTTTCTCATAATTAACAAACAAAATGGTTGTACATTTTCAACTATTGGTGCTTAGAAAAATATTACTAGTAGAGCTGACCATTCTGTGAAAAACATTTTTAAAAGGATCTTTAAATCCAAACTTCAGGTTGGAGGAAGGCCTCTATAACATCGCTAGGCCGACCGAAATGTCACTACCCTGCCCATATAGATGCTAAAACGGTCAAGTAAATTAGTCCTGTTTCGGTTTTAGCCTGTAGGTTCACTGGTTTACCGGAGACTACTGCATCAATTTCTTATTGAGGTGGTAGTCCCCTCTCATGGTGCGGTTACGAAACAGGCAATTGATTTGATGATGAAGCAGCAAAGATATTAAATTAGACTAGTTTGGAAATACATCTGTGTTCATTTTGTAACCTCATAATTTAGCCGGCATAGTGGGAGCTATTAATATTGTTAAATAATAATGTATTGATTGACCCCATTCATGGATTGTTTACCATCAGTCAGATACAAAGTCACATGCAGTGCTCCAATAAAGAATAACAAATAATTTGATCTCACAAATGTAAATTTTATGTAATACCAAGGCAAGCTATAGAGAAATATCATATTAATATCATTAGCCATGAGTGGGAATCAAACCCAAAATCTTTAGATAAACTCCAAACATTATTTTAGTTAAGTATTTTTTGTATACAGATAATTTAATACAATACTTATCAATAGTGTAACAACTGCTACTTTGTTTTGATGTATCATGAATAACTTACTCATTTAACTTTATAATACTTACATATTAGTTCTTATGCATAATGATAAAGAGTTTAGTTTTGCTTATCACAAATATTCGTAATGAGGATAACACTTATCTTTAGTAGGTACAATGTTAATAGAATGATAACATACATAATAATAATAATGTAGGTACCTATTATTTATATAAGGCTGGTTTGCATAACTTATAGGCTTATAACTAAATAAGTGCAACTCAGCCTGTATGTATGTTAATGCAAACAATAATAAATATATTTACGTCCATTGCACTAAAAGATCTGCTGTACAAAGGCAAGCTTACCTTTACCTTAGACATTACTTTATTAGACTTAGGTATATTCATAGGTTCCTTACAGCACACTTGACCACCTAGCCTAGAGGTCCTTAAGTTATCCAGTGAAAGGGTTTGTTTGGGTTTTCTGAGTCTATTAGGTAAATAAGTTTGTACAGTTTTGGTATAGACTTAACATGCTCTGTGAGTACTAGTGATATTGTTAAAGAAAAAGTGTTTTAAGTCTACATTCTCGGAAACCACATAATTAAAAATGTGTTATAAGTTTGACCTTGTTGTCTGCCTGTAGCTCCTAAATGGGCCAATTTTCATAGATAAACTTATATGTATATACTTTTGTAACCTACATTCCGATAAATACATGATTTATTTACTTATTTATAAAATTTAGTCATACTACGCACAGTATTCACTCAAGTAAGTATGTCTAGTCTCCTCGCCAAATGCAGGGGTCAAAACTGACCAGTTAAATCAAACAAGGTCAGTTTTTTTTACACTGGTCAGAAAAAGTTTGTTTTTTTAGGAAAATGGTCAGCTACTTTCGTAATTTACGTTTATAATATAATCCATAAAGACGTGAAAAACATTATAAATACTGCTGAAACAATACTTAAGAACACGCCAGTTGCAAACACAACATCTGCTCTCCTAGCACAACTCAAAGACTTTTTATGTTCAATTACCAACATAAAAATAATAATTGAACTACAACAGCCAAGTCTAATATTATATGTACAAGTGTTTGCATCAACCGACAGGCGAAACCTCAAAGACAGCACTAGCATAAAAGTTCTTGTAGTGAGTATAATATGTACTTACATACATATATAATAATAATATGTAGGACAATTTTACACATACTGCTCTGGTCACAAACTAAGCTCTAGGCTTGTACTATATGTCAAGTACCAGAAACAATGATATGATACTTATTATATTTTATAAACACCCAGACCATGACAAACTGTACAGAAAAATGTACTTATATATATTTTGCCATGGGTGGGAATCGAACCTCATATATATGATCTATATGGTCAGTTAAAGTCAGTTTTTTAAAGATCTGAGTCAGCAAAATCAGTTTTTTTGGCCTATAATTTTGTTTTGACCCCTACAAATGGTGAATCACTTAAGCGAGTGAGTGAGTGGGAAGCGATTATGGGAGTACATGTTGCCCACAATTCTTAACAAGATACCAAGTGAGTAAGTTTAATGTACAATATAACTCAAAATAAACAAAAAAATATCAAACAAATTAAAAAAAAATATTACTTGAATATGTATCCAGATTAAAAAAAAAAACAAAAAAAATTAAAAAAATACAAAACAAAAGATTAAAGTAGGTACCAACCTAAGCAAATAATTATCAAAATATACCTAGACCTTAGAAATGTATTTTTTCTAAGACCTGGACAACATGTACTCCAATAGTTGCAGTGCATGCTGTTTGAGAAATTGTTAAAAATCAAATGTAAAATAATCTTAAAATGTACCTAATTTACCATATGCGACTCAGATGCGCTCACATAAACCGCTCAGGTTTTTGAGCGTAAAGAACATATCTGTTAATTGATGTGAATAAATAAATAAAAAAAAATAAAAAAAATACAGATCTATGGCAGAATCGGCTGAAACTAGGATCTGCCTACCCCCCAAGGGTACTGTCATGAAGCTGACTAAACAAATGTATTATAAAACTAATTATACCCATTATTTACTTAGCTGGAATTGCTATTAACTAGTACTAAGTTATTGCAAACCATGCTTTATTTTTTAAGCTTCAAGTTATGTTTTTCCTTAATTATTAACATTTACTTAGACTCAATAAATTGTTTTATTATGTTTGAGGTAGATATATAGGTATCTCTGTTTATTATTTATTAATAACTACTTGAGGTAAGTTCACAATATAAATAATTTATGCTCAAATAATTTATTTTATTGGTTCTACCTATTTATGGATTTTGTAGTTTTGGGATCAGTGTGTGGGTTTAAATATTTTTTAGAGGCTATTGCTTTCTTGACGTTTTGTCAAAAAAAAACTGTTTGTATGGAATATTTTGAAAACTACAGAACTACTGGTACATTTGTAAAGAAATGGACTGCTGGTGCAATTTGTTTTAGAGTCTAATGTGATCTTATCTGGATTTTTTAGGTGGGTAGGTCTCTATACTTCATTAGGCAGACCGACCAAATTCATTGCATATAGACACTAATGCAAAAACCGCCAAGTGACCTAGTCATGTTTTAGTTTTAATCTGTGGATTCACCAATATTATTAATATTTATCAGGCAGGCACTTAAAACAACTTATCTGCCTGCATCTTGTTATTCTTAGGTGTTACGTTTTTTTAGCTGGTGTGGTTTAAAGTTGCCCAAACGATTTTTAAATTGATTGGTGTCTCAGCTAAGACAACTTCTTTTGGTGGTTTATTCCAAGCATCCACAACCTTCGAGGCTCATGCTTATTCAACTGCAAAGTATATATTACCTCTCCCCGCGCATGACGGTGAGTCGGTATCGCTACCATACACATATGTAAACCTTCCCCCGACCCTCAATATGAGAAAGAGCACCTACAATTTAGGCAACAACCGACTTTCGGTAAAAAATATTTTCTAACCCTAACGTTTTATTGGATTTGAAAAAAAAGGGCTCATTTTTCACTTGTGAAACTGTTTATAGATGGCTTATTGAGTCTATTCAAACATCGCGACGAGCTAGCCACTTGTTCGGTGTAGACTCATACCATCGGCTACGACGAGCTACACCCGTGATGATATGTATGCATGTATTTTATTAAAGAGAAAATAAACAATGACGGTACACGTATTCCTTTTTTTTATTTACTGTCTTGATTGGCGCCATTCGTGAATTTTATAGGTCTGCTCACCAATCGTGTAGGTTCAAGTCACATGCCATGCTCCACTAGTAAAAAAATTTCACATTATCTCAGAAAGTAGGTCTAGGTATTTGACAATATACAAATAACTTTTTGAGAACTACAGGTGGGTGACTACGTACAACGCTAAGCTAAACTTTAATCGATATGATGCAATTCTGATGCAACGTTGACATTGTACCTATATTGACAGACAACCACGTCTTGTGGTTAAAGTTTAGGTTAACAATGTGCGGCGTAATAGGCCTGGCACGATGGTCCGACTATCTAATTTTGTTACATTTTCTCAGAAAGTAGGTTTATGCATTTGAGTAAATAGGTAGGTAACTATAAATATATGTAGCACAATTATTTTTAATTAACATTTTGATAAGAAAAACTTTGTTTTACCATTAATTGTTAGCTTTCACAGTAGTGTTGAGTTTAACAAAATAAAATTAAAAAATTATAATTCAGTGTTTTTCAGGTAAAAGGAAGGTCTATAACTTCGTTAGGCAACCATTAAGATGTAAAAATCAAGTCAAGTGACCTAGTCATGTTTCGGTTTTAATCTGTGGGTTCACCGGTTTTCAGGAGACTACTGCATCGAAAGAAATCGAGGTAGTAGTCTCCTTTCTGAGTGCGCTTACAGTATGGTTGAATTGACAATAAGACAGCGTTATTAAAACACACTCGTTATGCAATTCGTCTCAGTTGCCGCCCATTACCTAATCGTATCATTTAGCCGGCATAGTGGAAGCGATCAATGTTATTTAACAAGAATATTGATGGACTTTGTAGCTCCACACCAGCAGGGTTATTACGCGTCTTAAGTTCGCTATCACGCCAATCGTTATGACGTCATTCTGACGTAGAACGAGCTTGGCTTCTTAACAATGGCTCCAAGAAATCTTAGAAAATTACGTCATAACGATTGGCGTGCGAGCAAACTTAAGACGCGTAATCACCCTGCTGGTAGATACAAAGTCGCATGCCGTGCTCTAATGAAAATAAAACAATGCTTGTTTAGTAACTGCGCCCTCACATTGTTTTTAAAACAATAAATATCTAAACACAAAGAGACACAATGACCTTAGCTATCCATGGATTCTTGTGCGGCGGCTGCCGGGTCCATCACAAGGTAGAGCCAGGGGAGCGAACTGCAGTGTTCCCTGACTTGAGATCGCGAAGCATAGTTCAAGACCTTTTTGAAATATCAACTCTCCCCTTCTCTATGTTCAGTACCCTCTACCAAATATTATATATACAATCCTGTCAGCCATATCTTTGAAACACATTCCATAAAAGTCCATCAATCTTTTTCAGAGAACCGAAGAACAAAAAATTATATACTCCGGTCGACTTCTAGAAGACAACATAATCCTCAAAGATGTCCTCCGCACATATGACAGCCAAATATCTCACACTATGCATCTAGTATGTGCTCCTAACCGGCTAAAAATGCCTGAAACCCCAAAACCCGAAGACACCAGCGAAGGCCTGAGAAGACGTTTAGTCAATATAGAAGCTACTCCAGCAGTTGAAGCTCCTAGACCAGAGATGAGACAGAATGATCAGAATCATAATGTGGAGATCCAGAATTACTTGACTAGTGTGATGAATAACTTTGGCCGGGTGCCTCCGTATCCTGCCACAATGATGGCTGATGCTTCCTTGGGAGGAGCTAACCCTGCCATGGGGGCTGAACAGTTCCTGCACTATCAACAGCATTATATGCAGTATATGAGACAATATGCCCAGTGAGTTTTTTATATTTTTTATTAAGAGCACTGCATTCATTGTCCATACAAAATGAGCTTTCTCTCTTCCAGTATTACTCAACTAATGTTTTTCGCAGAAAATAATATTTTTATTGATATTAGAAAAAAAACTTTTTAAATATCATTATAATACAAAAACAATTATTACCAACAGAAATATTTTTGCGTACGATTACCAACATAAAAATAATAATCGAACTTTGACTAACAGCCAAGTTGTAATATTGGAAGTACATTTGTATGGGATCAACCCCATTCATGGACTTTGCTATGCTTGAATAAAAATATTTTTGTCGAACAAGAATTTTTGAATAATATAATAAATTATCAGAAAAAAATTCGCCAGTATGCATTTGTTAAAGAGGGTCCAGAACTTCATTCCTTTTAAGGCTAAGCTTATGTTGGTCAGTTCTCTGCTTCTTCCTATTATTGACTATGCTGACAACTGCTACTCCGATATCACAGAAGAGCTACTGAATAAACTCGATCGTCTGCTTAACCTATCCATTCGCTTTGTTTTTGGCTTACGTAAATACGACCAATGTCTCCAGTTTCAGAATTCAATTAAAGTGGTTTAATATCAGATTTCGCAGAACTGTTCATCTTCTGAACTCTCTCTATGGTATCCTCAATAATCCCCTTGCTCCTTCTTATTTAAAGCAACGTTTTCAATTCCTGGGTGACTCGCACAACTATTCACTGCGTTCTTCAATTAACAATCAGCGTAAAATCCCGTCTCATACTTCTACAAGATATTCAGATTCTTACACTGTATCCGCAGCTCGCCAGTGGAATAAGTTGCCTTTAGTCATCAGACGAGCGCCATCGTTAAATATTTTTAAACAACTCTTGATCGCGCACTTCCTAAATAAACAGAACATCAGCTGATCAACAGCGTGTATCTCGATACCTTTTGTGTGGTGTTTTAATATCTATTTTCCACTTTATTTGTGTATAGTATACCAATATGTATGTATATATATATATATATGGAAATATATATATATATATACATCTCGCTATACATTTGGCGCCCGACATGCTTTAAATTTGCATTTAATCTGGCATCCACCGATATTTGACGTCCGTATACGGACGTCAAATAGCCTAAGACCGGAAACGTGCCCCCACACCTCAGTCCTGCCCCCTGTCAAAAATAAGGTGGAAGCAAAATTTACTCGGTTTTAACTGATTTTGGGTATCAAAAGTTCGGCGAAGTACCGCCAGAGGCGCTGCTCTGTGTATATCATCCGCAAAGTATATTGCAATTTAATTCTGGCATCTAATGGCTTCCGGCCGATGGCCTTGTATTGTCCGTCATTTCGTGCAGACGTATTCGTAGCGTTCGGACGTCCATAACGTATTGAATTTACAACGAGTGCTCGAAGCCAACGAATACTGAATCTCGTTTTGAAGAAAGGTAAGTAACTCTATAATTTATGTATTACCTTGCCTGAAAATTTATATCATTGGGTTACATTTCATATTTTATCAAATAGGTACTTGTAAATCAACCATAATAGTTGAAATTACACCTACTTATAAGACGATCTTATAATTTTATAAAAAATATTTATTTTGTCGTGACTAGTGGATGTAGTGAATAGAAAGGGGTGAGTTATGAATTATGATACTTATTATGATATTTATAAGATGGCGACCTATAAATATCAGCGAACATAATAGCGAACATTAGACACACATTATATTAATACACATTACAGTGGAAACCCTAAACACCACAGTTATCACACCAAACAATAAATTTTGCATCCCAGTCTTACCTACTTAATAAAAAAATAACCAGTCGTACTGCTGAGTGCTCGTCGCATCTAGTCGGTCTTCGGTCTTTTACGAGCTCGGGCACCCGAGTGCTCGAGCTCATAAAAGACCGAAGTAAAGATCACACCATTACATCTTACATCGCACTCTCACTCGTTGGACAAATAACTAGTCTCACTACTCGCCGTGTCTCTGCCCGCGGTCAACTATCTTGGCCACTGCTCGGGTTGTCGTGGGGTATCTCGCTCGCGCTCGCGTGATTACGGCTAGATTTTATTTTCTTCTCTCTCTACCAACAACTCTGTGTATGAACATTCTAATCTCAAAAAGTAATTCCATCGATTTTAATTTAGTAATTTATCAATAATAGTTAGGGTGATTATATATATTTTTTTTGTATAATTAATATAAATTTTATTTTTGTTTGCCGGCCAAGCAAATTGGATAAAACAACTGCGTATATTTTTTATTGTGGAATGTATGAAATAAGAATAAATTTGTCTGGGGGTAGGCAGGGGTGGTGTTGGAGTTTGAAACCCCTCCCCGAAAAAAAAAATTGGTGTCGATATGATTCTTTAGATATAATAGGTGATATTGACGATGATTTTATTTTTATACTAAATCATGACTTCGCCCGTGGCCTGTTTAATTTTATTATGAAATAATATGCCAAACAAACATTTGGTGGGATTTTAAGCCAAATTAATAACTTAATCGAACGCTTGCATAGATAGGTTACCTGGGTAGAATCATTATTTCTTTACTTGCATTCGTAAGTAGTAATACGATTTAATGGCTTAGCCTATGTCGCATCAAAATGAACACTGTTAATGTAATGATTAAATTAAAAAATGGCGACGAATGTACCAATTTTATTGTTCAGTTCGAATGACAGCTGGTACATTCGACGCCATTTTTGATTTTAATCGTTACATTACTTAACAGACACTTGGATGCAACCGGCCCTTAGGGTGAGTTGTATGACCGCAGTTTGACGACCACATATCGTCTATCAGAGACATTACTGGAACATCTCCGAAAATTCATGTTTTGAGTTAAGTATGGGGTTTGCCTTAGAATTCCACAAACTATCTGGGTCACTAACGGAACAAGTCAAATTCATTCAACTTTTTTTTAAAATCTATAAAAACCGCTACAGAACTTAAACTATTCCGGAATATGTCTAGTTCATTAACAAGCCATTTCGAAATGTTCCAGTATGGCTTTGTGTTTTTAAATTTAAATAACGTATTTTCGTAGTTGTCCCGGGCACATGGACGCGCGGCGCGGGTGTAACTGTCACTACGCTCAGTCAGTCAGTTGTCGTCGTGCGCGATCGCTGTGATTTAGTTATTGTGTTTAGGATGAGTAAACGTTGTTACAGATCAGATAAGATATTAAAATTACTTCACCCGTCAGAACAATGTATAGGTAAGTGTTATTTATGTATTTGCATTTTAATAAAAAAAAATGTTAACTTGTTGTTTAATCATTATTATAAATAATAATGATATTACATCACGTCTGATCTCCGGAGGGGTAGGCAAAGACGATTGATATTGTAAAAGAAGTTATAATTGTGACTAAAATGTTATTTTTCAGCTGACGTACAGATGTTAGAGAAGGGATCACAATCCATATGCGATGCTTCTATTGATGCATTCCTGGACCAGACTGAACCTACTCGTAATGCAGGTACCTATATTTCTTAGTCTAGGTATTTTTAAGTTGTAAGCCTATTTAAGTTGTTTGTCTATATTAACTTATTTTGCTCTTGCTAATTACTATTAATTGCCTTTTTTTCTAGATAATGGGTCTGTAATCCCAATATTAGAATCAGGTCCAATCAATTGCACTAATCTCAATGTCTCAGCTGATGTACAAATGTTAGAGGAGGAATCACGATCTATTTTCGAAGCTTCTATTGATGCATACCAGGACCAGAGTGAACCAAATGCAGGTACCTATCTTTTTATTATCCCGTTTGGTTACTGATACTAATAACTTTTACTTAAGTACTAAAGATAATTGTTGAAGTTGCATTTAGTATAGAGTACATTTGTATATGTTTATATTTTCAAGGTGCTGATATTTCACAAGCAGATCAAGATAACATACAGCCGGAATTAGATATAGAAAATAACATTAACGTGATTAATATAGTACAACAGACTGCACAAAATTGTAATGTTATTAGAGAATTAAATCATACGTCGAAAAAGCGGAAGAGGGCACCTGAAACCTGGATTAAAAATACAAAGAAACGCTTGAGAAATACCGGCAAAGCTTATGAGACAGTTACAGGAAAAACAGTACCATGTAAAGCACTTAAACAACCATGTGGAGATAAATGTAGATTGAAATGTACTCAGAAAATTGATGACAATACAAGATTGGATATTTTTAATAATTTCTGGAACATGGGTTCACTATCAAGACAGCGGGATTACGTTTACAATTGCGCACAAGTTGTTAAGCCAAAGTACTCGCTACATACCGAAAATAGTAAAAGATCTTTAAACATAGCTTACCATTTCACTGCGGATTCAAAGAAAGTTAGAGTATGTAAACGATTCTATACAGCAACGCTAGATATCGGTCATTCATTTTTGTCAACTGTAATGAGAAAAGCGGACTCTACAGGGATTGTTCAAGAGGATCTTCGGGGAAAACAAAAACATAAAGGAAGGTGTCTTGATGATAATTTAAAGTATGGAGTTCGGGAGCATATAAACTCATATCCCAGAAAAGAATCCCATTATTGTCGGGCATCTACAAGTAAAACTTATTTAGATGGAGATTTAAATCTATGTATGTTGTACAGACAGTACAAGCAATGGTGTGCTCAAAACAACAAGCCTATTGCGAAACAAGGAACGTATGAGCATATTTTCCGTACAGAATTTAATATCGCGTTTCACAAGCCCAAAAAAGACCAATGCTCTCTATGCTTGTCTTACAAAAATGCTGTTGATGATGAAAAGTTAAAACTAGAAGATGCTTATTTGACTCATTTAATAGAAAAAGATTTATGTAGGCAGGAAAAACTAGCAGACATTGACAGTTGCAAAAATGATGATAACAAAATAATTTGTTGTTTCGACATGCAAGCCATTTTACAAACACCAAATGGAAATGATTCCGTTTTTTTATAAAAGGCGATTAAATGTTTACAACTGCACTGTATACGAAATTTTAAATAAAACTGGCCATTGCTATTTATGGAACGAATCTTTGGGGGAAAAAGGTTGTAACGAGGTTGGAACGTGTATCCTAAAATTTTTACAAGAAATGTGCGTTGGAAAAAATGTAATTTTTTACACAGATAACTGTACAGCCCAAAATAAAAATAAATATTTAATGAGCATGTATCATTACAGTTTACACGTCCTTGGAGTAAGATCAATTACTCACAAATATTTAATAGTGGGGCATACGCAAAATGAGGGAGACAGCGTACACTCCACTATAGAACGAGAGAAAGCAAGAATTCTCAAAAATGGTTCCATTTTTGTCCCAACACAGTGGAGATCAGTAATCCAATGCGCTAAAAAGAAGGGCAATCCATACCAAGTGTACGAACTGGATTACACTGAATTTATTGATTTAAAAAATCTAGTGACACAGTTTGGAAAAAACTTTACAATTAATACCGATGGTGAGCGTGTGGTCTGGAACAACATTAAAAAGATTTTCATGCAGTCCACCAGCCCACATTGCATATTTTATCATGACACGTATCAGGAATACGGTACAATGAAAGTTATTAACGTGCGCCAAAAAATGAGAGGCGCGGGTGTGTCTACGGAATTACAACTACGAAAAAAATTCCAATTACGCCCTAAAATATCTAGTGCAAAGAAAAAGGATTTGCTTGCGTTATGCGATGGCAATGTAATTCCGAGTATATACAGGAGTTTCTATTCTAGTTTGGAAGCTGCGGATTATGTTGTTGATTGTGAGGAGGAAACTAACTGATTCTGTAGCTCATATTTTTATTTAAACTTTAAGTTCATTAAATTTTTCACACATAGAAACTTGTTTTTATTGTAACTTTTGATGTTTTTTTTCCTTATTAAGTAAAGCAGCCCAGTTCCATAATAGAATATTTCGAAATTTTTGACATTATAATGACAAACTTTTCTATTTTTCTAATTCAATATCAGAACATTACGAAATATTCCATTAATATTTACATTTAAAATAATCTTTCTGGTTCATTAATGGAACATTTCATAAAATAGCAAATAACTGAAAAACTACAAATCATATTTTAAAATAAACCAAATTGACGTATACTAAAATAATTATATATCTTATTTATCAACTAATATAAATAAATTTGTTTTCCATATTTTTATTATAAACCTTAATTGTTGAGTAAAATCTTTGACCTTAATTATTTTTAAAACAACACATTTCGAAATGTTCCAGTACTGTCTCTGATAGACGATATCTAAACTAATATTAAAAAGGAAAAATATTTGATTTTTTAATGTTTTAGTGTGGCTGTATGAATATAAAAAATACCTACCTATCCGATTTAAATAACTGAAATACTAATTAATTGGCTTCACACAGTTGTGCTGTGTGAAGCCAATGATTTATTAATTTGGTAAATATTTACAATATGACATCAGAATATTTATTGTTTATTCGACTTCATTCTAAAAGATGTATCAATAGGTATAATAAAGTCAAAATAATTACTTAATAAATCTTCCGACTTCATTCTAAAAGATGTATCAATAGGTATAATAAAGTCAAAATAATTACTTAATAAAACTTCCGACTTCATTATAAAAGATGTATCAATATGTATAATAAAGTCAAAATAATTACTTAATAAATCTTCCGACTTCATTCTAAATAATGTATCAATAGGTAAAATAAAAGCAAAATAATTACTTAATAAATATTCCGACTTCATTCTAAAAGATGTATTATAGGTACAATAAAGTCAAAATAATTACTTAATAAATCTTCCGACTTCATTCTAAAAGATGTATCAATAGGTATAATAAAGTCAAAATAATTACTTAATAAATCTTCCGATGTCATAAAGTAAAATTATACCAATAATTTAAGCAGTAAGTAAATTTCAGTTCTAGTGCAGTGATCATCGCAGGAACTTGCCTTCTTAATTAAAACTAATAAACTGTTTTAGAATAAAATAAAATGATAGTATGTATGTATGATGCTTAAAGGTAATTAATTGTAAACAGTATGTTAGTTCTAATTAAGAAGGCAAGTTAGTTGGTTTTATGAATATTTTTGTGGACTAAAATTTATTTACCGCTTATATTAACTATTATTCTGTATTTTAACATTTTATTTGTTTAGTTCTTTATTCAGCGTCTATACGTTCAACATGACCGAACCACCATGACATACCTCTTTCAATATTTGATACAACATCAACAACCGTTCTACTTCTTTCTCTCAATACACACCTTTTATTGCATGTTTCACATCCATACTTAAGTCTTGGGAGAAGAAAACTATTTTGCACAATTTTCCTGGCTGTTAGGGAAATAATGCTATTGCGCATAATATAATTTAATGGACCATTTACCAATGGACCATTTACCTTATTTCTCGCATTCACTATCTCCATCCATACATCTCTATCTTACTGTGTCTTGTGCAATACTTCTCAGATATAAAAACTCATTTGTTCAACATTCATTCCACATAAATTTTACTTTCACTTGCATTCTCGCATATTTCAAATACCATTAATTTAGCCTTCTGTATATTTATTTGTAATCCTTTCTTCCTACATATTTCATTCATTACCGACAAAGTTTCTTGCAGTGTTCTTGATGAATTCTCCAATAAAATAGCATCACCAGCAAAACACTTAATAATAATGTTATTCAATTTCCTACCATCTCTTTAATTTTTAATTCTTTTAAAACAACTATCTAAATATTAAATTCTTGATTTCCAAGCCACATATAATTTTAGGTTCATTCATCGGAAGAGCTTCCATACCGTTTTTAGTTCATAAAATAATTACTACAACAACTTCTTACATCCAATAAAGTTACATACATCATGCTGAAAGGTAGGCAGAGATAGTTAAAACGCCATTTTCTACGGCTCTGACAAGATACTATCAATTCCTCCACTTTCATAAACCTGGCCGTGATTGGGGTTTTAACAAATTACAATTTGCCTATGCTGATTCATCTGAATCATAAAAAGATAGAATAAAGATAGGTAGTATCTTCTACCTATTTTGTTCTTTATATTTCCTGAGTCAAAGAATCCCTAGTATTATAAGCGTTTTTGTCTTTGATTTTTAATTCTGAACATTATTTTTTATTATTGAACAATTTTAATTGTATTTACGTTTCATACGTAACTTTTTTTATAACAAGAAGTCTTTATTTTTTAAGCGTTTTTTATTGTGATACTTTTTAAAGTATTTTTTTGTTTAATTATACTGGATAGTTTTTTATTTTACTTTTTATTGTTGAATATTTTTTTTATATAATGTACCTAATTAGATATTGGAGTTCCTTATTTTCATTAATGATATTGTGCAGGTGATACCCAAGGAATGTCTCGTCCTTCTTTTTGCCGATGATGTGAAGCTGGCAACATCCGTACAAACTCAGCAGGATTGTGAGCGGTTCCAGCAGTGTATACATCAGATACACCAATGGAATATCGAGAACTGTCTTGATCTGAACATAGAAAAATGTTCAATTATGACTTTTTCTCGATCCCAAAGTCGTATCGGTTACCCTTATATGCCTGAGAAAGCCCAGCTTACGCGCATTTTTTTTTTTGGATACGGTCCGAGATCTCGGAGTTCTGTTCAGCAGTGATCTAACATTCCACACTCATATAATCAAAATGTGTGCAAGAGCTAGAAATAACTTAGGATGGGTAATGAGGCAAACACGAGACTTTTCTGATCCTGGAACCTTGGTAGTGTTGTACATCTCAAATGACTGGAGCATATTGGAGTTCAACTCCATTTTATGGAATCCGAGGGTAGGTACATACACCCTTATGGTAGAAAAGGTGCAGAAAATGTTCTTAAGATGTTTGTATAATAAGACTTATGGGTATTATCCATTTATGTATCCTACTTTGTTTCTATTGGGTATGCTCAACTTTGATTCGTTAGCAGTTCGTCGTAATAAGGCTTTAGTGTTATATATTTTAGATATATTAAGGGGAAAAAGTTACATACCTACTATATTACAACAATTATCTGTTTGTACCAGATAGGTACTGTGCGCGCGCGGCCATACACTGTTTGCTGAGGTAAGGGCTCGCACCATCATTGGTGCGAGCCCATCTGTTACAAAAGTGCACCAATTCCCCGCGCAATCAGTTTTCTGAATAAAATCGTACAGAACTGTAAGGAGTTTGATATATTTGCTTCATCTGAGACTGAGACGAAAAGAGTTGTCCTGAGGTACTTGGAGCCATTATAATTTAAAGAATTGTATTAGTTAGATAATTTTGTAATGTACAATTTTTCTATTAAATAAATAAATAAATTTATAAAGTGTCCTAGTATTGTGTGACTGTTTTGCATTATATTAAATTTATTTTAATAAATGATTATTTTTTCTTTATTTTTATTACTCACCTTATGGAAGCTTATATGCAATATAAACTATTATCAAAATTTTACCAACTCCCACACTTGTCGTCGAATTACTGACTAAACAATAGACTGATGTTTGCATTAACTATTATTTCTTCTGTGGCATTACTCGTATGTCAGTAGCTCGACTTACCAGGGGGTAAATTACGAACTATGATCGTCTCCGGCAACAAGATTTTAGTAAAATTAAACTTCTTGTCGCCGAAGACGATCATAGCTTGTAATTTACCCCCATATGGAAATATCAGTTTTATTCCCTTGAATATAGAGTTTAAATTCCAATACTCACACATAATCAAATATGAAGAATTTGTTTATTCAAGATGGCGGCATTATTAAAGCCAACCAAATAAAACTATAGGTCTATCGGAATAGAACTGATATTTTTATATTTTATGCGTCTAGCTAGACGCCCAAACACAAAATATACCTGCTATAATATTCAGTGAATTCAAATTGTATTCAAACTAAATGGAGCTCTAATGTGAATGTGTTTAAAATATTTGGCGAATAAACAATATACATGGGACCTCGCTTAAACTGATTTTATGATAGACGCCACTAAAATGTAAAAATATATTCAAATATACATGTAATATACGAGGAAGCCAAAATGACCATGAAATGAAATGGGGTTTAAAAGGCTTAAAAATTGTATGTATGTTAGATAAAAATGTATATAATAAAAAACACAATATTGCGAAATAATATTAATACCACTGAATTAGTACTCTAAATATACGCCAATATTCATTAACAAAATCAAAATAAATCCACTAGAAATGGTGGACGTCATAATAATGGAGTTGGAAAGGACGCCAAAAATGTATCGGGATGTATATATATATATATATATATATATATATATATATATATATATATATATATATATATATATATATATATATATATATATATATATATAGATCCTGATATAGTTGTTGCGTCCAGGACAGGAAAACGACTTATAGCGTCCATCACTTCTACTGGTTAAATCGCCAATGTTACAGCGAATACTTACTTCTATATATCACGTCTAAATCAAAATCAACAAAGATTTTTAATATGATCATAACTGTGAATATTCAAACTTTTTCAAATTTCATACATCCTAGTGTCCTTATTGCGCCACGTACATTTTCACGTCCGGAGTATATTTTTTGTATATTTTTGACTACATTAGTAGACTTCTTGCGCAATTATAAACTTAGGTTATTGTTGTGTCCTTAATATATACCTTATCTCAAAACTACATTCTGATATTAATTTGACATCCTAGGAGAGAAATATTCCAGTGGAAAAAAACAACAATTAATGCCTACCATAGTTTACGTAGTTAATTAATATTATTAACCCTCGGATCTGCGCCTATCCCCAGTTTCTAGAACGTTGATCAAATCATTCGATAATTAAAATTACGTTACACAAGGCATGATTGGTGAAAAAAAAAAATACTGTGTCACTGAGGATTCAAGAAACCCTTACGAAAAATATCTTTTTACCTATATTTATATACATAAACTTTTTATCATCAATTTTCAATTATAAAAACCAGGTGACTTTTAATGGTCTTACTTTGGGCTAATATGATGTTCGCCTGATCAAAAGGAACAACTTTCCCCAAGAAACCATATGTCGGAAATGAGAAAATTTTTTGGCTTCCCCATACGAATTGGCTATTTTAATACTACCAATTTGTATGGAGAAGCAAATATTTTTTGTCATTTTAGAGATATGGTTTCTTGTGGAAAGTTGTTCCTCTTTATCAGGCGAACATCATATTAGCCCAAAGTAAGACCATTCTTAGTCATCTTGTATATCCCAAATGCGGAATAAATAAATAAAAAATATTTAAATTTATTAAACATACTTTTTCTTTTTATTTACCTACACAACTCTTTATTTACCTATTACAAAAGGGCGGACTTAATTAACAGATTAATTTTTACCTACTGTAGCCTTACTGTATTTTTACTGTCACTACGATCAATTACGAACTATTAGATATCATCACCAATAGAGCGCTTTATTTTTGTAAATAGTAAAAATAAATCTGTCCCATTGGTGGAATTCTAACTGTACACCATCCCCATTTTTATAAACATTACAAAACAACCTGACCTATTGGTGGGATCCTAACTGTAGAAAATCTCACCAGCGATCCTTAACATTTAGGATCCTACCAATAGGACAGATTTATTTCTACTGTGGTTAAGAAGACTGGTTTATTTGAGTTCGGAATCTACTACGGAATGCGCATTGAAGGCAAGGTAAGTAACGAACAGTAGATCTCTTTTCTGTATCAGAGACAATGTTCTTAGCTATCCATGGATTCTCCGTGCGGGTACCGGGTTCATCGCGTGGTTGGTAGGCAGGGGAATGAACTCCAATGTTCCCGGACTTGAGACCGCGAAGTAGGGTTGAAGGCCTTTTTAACTCTCGCCTGCACTGTGTTTACTACCCTCTCCTCTCAACCAAATACTTTACGATTCTGTTAGCGACATCTTGGAAACACGTTCCATAAAAGCTTCGACGGCCGTCCTTGGAAACCGTTTCTAGTAATTTCATTTGGGAGATCAAAAATTGGTTAGACTTGATGGTGTGGTCCTTAGGAATGTTTGTTTTCCACGGAACGGTTCTACAAGTATTACTTTCTTTAAGCAGCGAGAGTATACCAGTATGTCTGAACTATAGGCTAAAACTGCTAGTCCGTCTGGAATTTTGTAATGTATTATGAAAGTAGGTATCCATGAATATTTTCCAGTCTGATGCTCTGTCCTTGAGCTGTCCCTCCTTTACAAAAGTAGTTAGTCTTTCATACTGAGACTTACAGCTTGGCGAATAATTTTTTGAACTTTATCAATACAAAAAAAAAACAACATAAATATATATTTTTTTAATATTTATTACAAAAAATAATGACACAATTCAATAATTCAAAACCTAAGTTTGTGGGAAATGCAATTACAATTTGCTCTAAATATTACATAACTAAAAATATTATTTTCCAATTTATTTTTCAAAAAGTGACTTTGGAAGACAGCTTAGCGAATAATTTTATTAATACAAAAAGAAACCACGTAAATATATTTAAAAATAAAATATTACAAAAATTAATGTCACAATTCAATGACTTAAAACCTAAGTTTGCGGGAAATGCAATTGCAATTTGCTCTAAATATTACTTAAAAAAATATAGTAGAAAAACCGAAAAAAAATGTGAAACAATTTTATACTTTGAGCTAACTTACAATAAGTATGTTAATATGATAAAAAATATAAGTTATAATTATTTAGAGTATAAATTAAATTACAGTAGATAAAATTCCTTAAAAGCTACTCTGCGGTCATTTGGCTTAAAGATCTTTCAAACCGATTGCTATTGAATGAAGCAAAATACTTTACAGTTTAAATATAGTAAAAAAATCTCATTCCACTTTCCACTATTATAATTCCACAAATAAATAAACACTTGAAATGTCAAAACAAAATAATTATTAAATTCTTAATATAAATGTCAATATATTAGGAAATATACGTTTACGTTTCTTAAAAGCCAGTCACTTCTAAATATCTTGTATTATTAAATATATTTCTAAGCTTTGAGGTAATCTCATAATGAGAGATCTAGATACCTATACGTGGTGGCCGAGTTTGTTAGACCTTATACGTAAAAACACTACAGTTTTTAGGTTCCCGGTGTGTACCAATGACTTTTTAATTTAAAAGTTATGTATATTGGTTTAACAACACCACTAATTGCCTCGGAGAGCACGTTAAGCTGTCGGTCCAAGTTTCACTATACCAACTTATGAATTTATTTATAGACGAGGAGCTGACCACTTGACCATCGGTTACAAGGCGGGAACAAAACCTCACCGCAAGGTACCCTGACGCCGTCTAGGCGGTCTCGGGCGCCGTAGGCACCCGTGATGATACATAGATTGGTGGTTTGCCCCCTCTTGAAATAAGTATCGTTATTATTAATTAATAAAGTACCGTTCGTTAGGTAGTAATACTTTTTATATACTATAGATACCTACCTACGCGCACTCTATGGATTTAATTATTTATTTAGTTAATTTGTTTCCATTAAAGTGGCAACTAACCTTCCCTTTCACCGTTTTATCACACTCGTAGCATAACACGTGTGTACTTTGCATACAAGCTTGTAAATTAAATATAAAGTGTAGCAGTTTTCTAATATGTACAAGTTGATTAATAATAATAAAATAGGTACCAGAAAAGAAATAGGTAAGTACTTACTTTTATTTAATGCCAAATTAAGTATCTGTCGACTTCTTATATTTCTTTCCATCATGTAGGTAAGTCTTAATCTATACTTCTATACTTAATATTATAAAGCTGAAGAGTTTGTTTGTTTGTTTGTTTGTTTGAACGCGCTAATCTCAGGAACTACTGATTCGAATTGAAAAAATATTTTCGTGTTGGATAATCCATTTATCGAGAAAGGCTATAGGCTATATAACATCACGCTACGACTAATAGGAGCGGAGTAACAAAGAAAAATGTTGCAAAAACGGGGAAAAATTATTCCTTTTAAGAGCGTACGCTGCGTAAACGGTTAAATTTAAACGCGCAGACAAAGTTGCGCGGGTCAGCTAGTTCTTGATAAACTTCAAAACCGTATAAAGCGCACTTATGCGTCCGTGCGGTCGCGATTTCAACGAGAAGTAATTATAAGAAAACAATATTTTAAAATTATTAAGCAACACTAAGCGGCAACGTCGCATGCTCAGTGTACTCTTCGCAAAATGAAGAACGGCAACCCCGCACAAAATCGTCGTGGATGTAAGATTATCGGTGAAATGGGAAACAATATACATTGAAATAATATACAAAACTGCAGCGCCACGCGTGGCGAATCGACGCATTAAATTATACTAATCCAGACGATCTAGAGGTAATATTACTTCCACGCTATTTTTTTACTATAGGCACGAAGTACCTATAGGCATCGATTGGTACTGATTTCAAGTGGAAATAATCTTGCGTCCGATATGCGGACGCAAGATGTCAGTGGACGCAATATTACTATAGAGATTTTTGGCGCAGGACGTAAGAACTCTACCAGTTTATAAATATATATATATATATATATATATATATATATATATATATATATACATCTCGCTATACATTTGGCGTCCGACATGCTTTAAATTTGCATTTAATCTGGCATCCACCGATATTTGACGTCCGTATACGGACGAAAATGGAAATATATATATATATATATATATATATATATATATATATTATTTTTTTATGTAGATATTATATATAAATGTTTATGTATAGTATGTATTATTTATTATGTATATATTGTATAATATATATGTTATTGTATTACTATGTCCTAATTTATATAAGTTTATTAAAATTTAATTAAGCACCCGACTTCGAACACAATCTTAAAGGTTAGCTGGTAGATAATGCCTAAGGCATTAAGTTCGCCTTTGTACATAACTTTTGTTTACTGTGCAATAAAGTGTTTAAATAAAATAATTTAGGTTAGAACAAATCTACATGCACATACATATCATCACGGGTGCCTTACGGCGCCCGAGACCGCCTAGACGGCCCCAGGGTACCCAGCGGAGGAGTTTTAATCCCACCTCGTCGTAGCCGATGGTATGAGTCTACCCCGAACAAGTGGCTAGCTCGTTGCGATGTTTTGAATATACTCAATAACCCATCTATAAACAGTTTCACAAATTGGTATAGTGAAACTGGGACCGACAGCTTAAAGTGCTCTCCGAGGCACTATAGTGGTGTTGTCAAACAAATGTACATATTTTTTTTAATTAAAAACTTTGTACACACCGGGATTCGAACAAATCTCTCAGAACAAAATGTGGGTTAGTGGGAATAAGTTGTCAGTTTGAACTTCCTATTATAAACGGACCTTTAAATTAACTTCACTTAATATTGAATAGTAAACGTGGTCACTTTATGGCTTTCACAGCTGTCTCTATATTTAAGGAGTGGGTTGATTAGTTTATGTATTCCAGGTGGTATGCCAGTCAAGGGGTTCCACCAGCTCAACCAGTGAATGTACCTAACGACAATCCTCCAGAGGTAAGGGTTTTTTGTCTCTTTATATGTATACTAGCTGACACGCGCAATTTCGTCTGCGTAAATTTAAGCGTTTACGCAGCGCACGCAACGGAAGCTCTCAAAAGTATTACAATTTCACGTTTTGGCAACAGTTTTCATTGGTCAGCTCCTATTGGTTGTAGCGTGTTTATTCATGTTATATAGCCTCTATAGCCTTCGATAAATGGGCTACCCAACACGTTCAACTTAATAGCGTTCAACCAAACAAACTCTTTATATAAATTACATATAATGTCATTTTTGGTTCAAAAATGTCGAACATTAAACGAAATAAATTATAAATATATAAATATTGAACGAAAAATGACATTTAATGTTATTTTTCGTTCAAATATATCGAATCGAGATGAATGTCGAAAGCGCCGCAATTGTCCACAAGGTGGGCAATTCTCGCGCTTTCGACATTCATCTCGATTCGAGATTTTTAAACGAAAAATGACCATTTTTCGTTCAAAAATATCGAACATTAAACGAAATAAATAATAAATATTAATTAATAAATAATAAATATACAAATATTGAACGAAAAATGACATATTTAGTCATTTTTCGTTTAAAAATCTCGAATCGAGATGAATGTCGAGAGCGCGGGAATTGCCCACCAGGTTCGAATCCCGGTGTGTACAACACCACTATAGTGACTCGGAGAGCACGTTAAGCTGTCGGTCCCGGTTTCACTATACCAACTTGTGAAACTGTTTATAGATGGGTTGTTGAGTCTATTCAAAAATCGCGACGAGCTAGCCACTTGTTTGATGTAGACTCGGCTACGACGAGGTGAGATTAAACCTCCGCTGGGTACCCTAGGGCCGTCTAGGCTGTCTCGGGCGCCGTATGGCACCCGTGATGACATGTATGTATGTACAGTAAATAAAAGTGTACCTTATCATTATAGCATTAGACTTCACTTTCCAAACAGTAATATTGTTAGCAGGTTCCCCCTCCAGTGGCCCCTCCCCGCGACGAGGAGGCGCGTGATTGGTTGGATTGGATCTACGCCGGAAGTCGCGCCGCCATCTTGTTTTCTCTCGTGTACTTCTACTCGAGTCCCTTCCGGTTCCTTTTGGTCATGATACTATGTGGGATGGCTTATTTGTAAGTATTTTTTTTATATGACGTACTATAGTTATTATTATTATCAAATATATTAATAAAATATTTTAACCAACAAATATACCTAAATAATAAATTATTTACTTTTAATATGTGAAAGTTTTAAAGGTTTTGTTAAAAACTAATTTTTTTTTAATTAAAAAAAATGTAGTTTATAAAATTTTTTAATTAATAATTAATAAAAAATTTTAATTATTAAAAAAAAAATCTAGAATATTATATTTATTTTTTAGGCACCAAGTAGGATTCTTCCGCGATTTAGGAATTAACAATAACCGTCTTCGTAATCGAGGACTAGAAGCCCAACCAGCTGATGTTCCCCCAAACCCACCAGCCAATGCAGAAGGAAACCCACCAGACAATGTAGAACCAAATCCCCAGTTAGAACAAAATCCTCCAGCCAACGCAGAACCGAATCCCCAGGGAGGACAAAATCCTCCAGCCAACATAGAACCAAATCCCCAGGTAGGCCAGAATTTACAGGCCAACGTAGAACCAAATGCAAGAACTCCAGATGTAAATAATGAAGAATCACGAACGGCTTTAGCAGTTGGGTGGTCCTTGCTTATTTCGTTTTTTACTTCTTTAATACCAGAAACACAATAATTTATATTATATTTTAAAAAATATATAAACTTAAATCATAAACTAAAAAAAAAAATCACACGAGTAATAATTTGGTTGGTATAATAATCTTTTCTGGCAATTTTTTACCATTGACCAAAAAATAGTACAAAAATATAAGTATATTTTTGTACCAATAATTTCACCGCTGTAAAATAATGATAAATAATGCTAATATAATGGACTGCCTTAAGAATAATTAGGATTTTCATCAAATTGAACCTTAATTCAAAGGCATAGGTGTATGTATACTACCTTTCTACTGTGAAGAAAAAACTGCCATTAGATATTTGTCAGAATTTTTAAATAAATTTATAAACTGGTTTAGGATATAATATTTTTTTCATTTGGAGGTTATTTTTTTTTGTTTTTTGAGTAGATATACTCCATTTTTAAGAACACAATCATATGGATCTATGATCAATGGTTAACAAGGACATAATTGGTATAAAAATGATCATGTCATGACATGCCAACAATCATGTGCCATTAAGAAATTTTGATTATAGTTTATTTTGATCAACATTTTGAAATCTGGTGTTATATTCTAAACTGTTATTATATTAAATTATATTACATTGGTAACATATAGCAAAAAAAAATTGTTTAGGACTAGCTACCTTTATTTGTATAAATATCGATCCCAGTTTCACTATAATAGCTTGTGAAACTGTTTATAGGTGGGTTATTGAGTCTATCTAAACATCGCGACGAGCTAGCCACTTGTTCGGTGTAGACCCATACTATCGGCTACGACGAGGTGGGATTAAAAACCCATCCGCTGGGTATCCCGAGGCCGTCTAGGCGGACTTGGGCACCTTAAGGCACCCGTGATGATATTTATTTATTTTATTTTGATAGTCTGGCTAGTAAAATAAATAATAAACCGCCATATTGCGGATATCATTGGAACTAATGTGTCGTATGCAACACTATAGGGGTGAAACATTATAGAGAGCTTGGTAACATAAAGGTGAAGTGTGGTGGGGCGGATTGTGTAAAATTTTATTGAATTATAGTATAAATTATATTATTTATATATTTATTGTACAAAACAAGTATAATGGCCTTCATTCCTTCCTTAGTGAGAAACTAAACAGAAAGTGGGTGCAATAAATAAGTTACAATATTAATACATTATATTGTAATTTATTTATTAGTATATACATAACTATATATGTACATACTAATACTTGCATAAATAAAGTTTGAATATTTATACATTTGTATGTACCCCTTGTATTTGTCGCCTCCTATTTCTTAACCGCATCATTTAGCCGCCATAATAGGAACTATCAATGTTGTTTCACAACAAATAAATGGACCCCATTTATGGTCTTATCATCAGGTAGATACAAAGTAACATGTGTGTTGTGCAAAACAATAAAAATATATGTATATATATATATATATATATATATATATATATATATATAATATTTACTGGCCAGGTTATTTATTGATAATAATAACTTTGTAATAATTATGTATTCATTTTTATTTTAGGAGATCTCTTTTAAAGAAAAAAAAAATGATATGTTGATTTTTGTTTTTTTCTATATTATTAAATATATTTATATTAGTAATCAAATATGATATGTAAACAAACCAGTTATAAAAAAAAGTAATTAATATACTCTTTTAAATGTATATAACTAACTAAAGGTATATTTAGGAATTTAAAATGGCGGTAGAAACTACTTTTGACTTGTAAATATTTTAAACATATTTATTGATTGAAATGAAAATAAAAAATATTTTATATATTTATCATAAAAACTATATTGATTTAGAATATAACTTATAAGATAATGTGTTGGCCGCCATATTATATTTAAATAAAAAATTGCCCAATATAATTTATTGTACTGATGCAATACCAAAAAAATATTTTAGTAATTTTATTATTAGCTCTAAATTATTTAATTTCTCCTAAAAATAATTTATAATTATTTGTTATAAATTCTACCTTTTAAAAATAACTAATAGGCCTGTAGGATTATTATTTTTTGTTAATATTTAATTCATTCTTTAGTTTCCGTTTATAATTTAACAAAAAAATCGTATTTAAGTTGTGCCAAGCACATACTGTATAGTTCCGTATTTATATTAAAATTTATTCATCAGGGCAACTGATATTATTAGCAATATATACAGTTGTCTATTTGAATACGCTATTAATTTTATACCCGGGGCCGAAGGTTCGATACCCACTTTAAGTAAAAGCTTTTTCTATACAGTTGTCTTGGTGTTTATATAAAATATGTAGTTGTTTCTGGTACACATAGTACAAGCCTAGAGCTTAGTTTGTGACCAGAGCAATATGTGTATAATGCTCTACATATTAGGTATTGTTATTAGTTTTTGTTTTAATATATATTTAACTCAGTTACTCATGTAGTGTAAGTTTGTGATTTTCTTTGCATTTCCATTGGTGTTTAATTTAAATTAGTTCTCTGTATTTTAATTTCTTTTCATTTTTAATTAACAATTATTACGCTATTTAGTGTAGACGTTTTTTTATCCACAGAAATAAATCCACATAGAACAGCAACTCGTGCCATGTTTTAAGTTAGCCACGCCCACAAGATGGCGGCACTATTTAAGGGGCTGTTCCAAAATAATTGTAATAATTACCCGTGCGATTTCTCTGGAATAAGAAAGAGATAATAAAATAAATCTGTTTTGGAACTATACTGTGTACCCTTCTTGAAACTATAGTTTGTTTATTTAACTAAATAATTATTATCATTTATCTTTTATTTGTAAAATATAAATAAAATAAACCAATTCTCATCGTAATTAATAAATAGTCGCTAGCAGCGCCCTCTAGATTTTGTTTTGAGTTTACATCCTCATTAGTGGGATGATACTAATGAAACTCAAAACAAAATAATACACTTACCTCTAATCATTCTATTTAGATTAATTTCTGTGGATTTTTGTTAATATTTTATGTTAAACCAATGTATAATTAAAGAATTAATACTTATTATTAATTTAGATAATAATGTTTATATTATATTGTATGATACCAAAAATCTATTATACTATTGCTATTTTTTAAAAAGGTCAAAATTTCCAGTTTGTAGAATATATTATTTTTGTTTTGTGTTGTCCCTTTATGTATGTATTTAAATGTAAATATAAATATGTTTTACTAATAAATTCTTATTAAAAGTGGAGTACATCGCAGGATGAACATAATGGCAAGTTTAATAATGGTTGAAAAAGCACTATTTTTAAATCTTCTTTTTATTCGTAAATAAACCATTAAAATTATAACTATCCTCAGTTTTTAAAACAATAATAAAATTAACTTATTATTAAAATTAGTTGACAAAACATGATTCGTGAAAAATTTATGTGACGTGACTTTACACCAATCATGTTATTTGTAATCCTAGATAATTGTAATTGTTAATCCTAGATTAATTTAGGGCCGATTCGACCAAAAGAGGGCATAACTTATACTGGGGATAGTAATAAAATTCCATATAAATATTTATTAGTAGATTAAATTATTAATACTCAGAATAATTATTTGTATATCAATTGGGACGTGCCCGTTTCTGCGAGTAGTACTACACAGACTGTAGTCATCTCAATTTTGTGAGGAGTCTGTTGCCAGACATTACCCGGTTTCCTCACACACCGGTTTCCCGTGTAGATATGGACCTCCATATGTTTGTATATACGTGGTGGCCGAGTTGGTTAGACCTTGGACTTAAAAACACTTAGGTCCCTGGTTCGAATCCCGGTGTGTACCAATGAGTTTTTAATTTAAAAATTTATGTACATTTGTTTGACAACACCACTATAGTGCCTCGGAGAGCACGTTAAGCTGTCGGTCCCGGTTTCACTATACCAACTTGTGAAACTGTTTATAGATGGGTTATTGAGTCTATTCAAAACATCGCGACGAGCTAGCCACTTGTTCGGTGTAGACTCATACCATCGGCTACGACGAGGTGGGATTAAAACCCCTCCGCTGGGTACCCTGGGGCCGTCTAGGCGGTCTCGGTCGCCGTAAGGCACCCGTGATGATATATATATATATATATATATATATATAATTATTTGTATATGATTTGACATTACTAATCTCGGTATAAGTTATACCCACTTTTGGTCGAATAGGCTCTTAATGAAAGTTTTAGAAACTAGGGGGTTATTGTCTTGCATGGCATGTTTGTGTCATTATCAATTCAAGATAAGAATATCCTAAAAAGGAATTAGTAAAAAAAACATAAAAAAATCTGCCATCTACTATTTAAGGCCCTAATTCTGGCGCTTTCCACTTACGTGTCGGTTCGATAGCTTTATTCGAGTGAGCTATCAGTTTTACTACAGTCGTTAGTAACTATAGATAGGAATCAACCAATACAAGAGATTTGTTTGCAAAATAAAGCGATCCTATTGGTTAATCCCTATCTATAGGTAATAGCGACTATAGTAGAAACTGTTTGTAAAAACTTGTAGTAGAGCTACAGATCTCAATAGAGAACTGGATGTTTCATTCGAGTACGTCGAGTTGACATGCATGTCTAAATCGACAAACCGATCGACGCGTCGATTGATAAAATAGTATAGGCAAAATTGTCTATGGGTAGAATTCAATCGAAGAGAAACGTCATATTTCATACATTTTATTTTCGGTCATTGCGTCGATCAGGGGCCTGACCAAAGAACACGATCGCCAATCGAATCTCCGCATCGACCGATAAAAATGTATAGGAATTTTACTCTATGGGTAGTGTCTGATCGACGAGAAACGTCAAATCCCATGCATTTGGCTTTCGATGGGTATTTCGATTCGATTATCGATTGGCTCTTTGGTAAGGCCCCAGTAGAGCTCAGAGTGAACTAAGCCTCCTATTTTCTTGCCGTCACACATTAACATTAAACAAATGTGATAAAGAACATTTGGAACAAAGATTAAACTAATGTATTAGAAAAACATTTCTCATTGAGAAACCAATCAAAAGACAAACGTATGGGTAATGACGTTTCTCGTCGATCGGACTCTATCCATAGACTAAAATTCCTATATTCCCATTTTTTTTGATATTATTGATATTTCGATCGGGATTCTCAGTAGGGTCTTGAATAGAGCTACTTGTGTTTTGAAGGTGTTGGTAGTGTGTTTGTGGTAGGGATAAACACTTTAAAGTTTATGTAAAATAATTATTGTTTGGGACATAGAAGTAATTCTTCGCTTTAAATGAAACTATTATTTTAATATTGAGGAATTGTACATGTTATTAAAAATTTAATATGGCGGAATTTTGTATATTTAACTATTTTCTAATAGTTTTAGTATTTTTGATTGTAAAATACAGATTGAAATAAGAATTTTTAATTTGTATTAGTGAACTCTAGATAACTCGTATTAGAGGTGCCGAGGGAAAGTATAGATGAGCACAAGATAACAAGTTACATTAATTATACTTTAGAAATTTAACTATCAGTCTATCGTCTTAGAATCGTATTTTAAAGATGGCGAAATTTCGTCAGGCAAACTAATACAAACTGTATAACCATTGCCATAGACTTGATATTCCCATAATTTTTAAAATCTTTCGCCAAATACGAACATCTTATAAAGACCCCTAGGGGCCCTAAAGAAAATGCAAGTGAGCTGACATGTCGCGTCGCCTTAGTCAGAAACGTATGGATTTTGACAGTTATCAGTCAAATCAATACTGATTTGACTGAAGGCACACGTCTTCTCGTCTGCATTTCCTCTAGGGCCCCTTGGAAGGTTATTTTTTTGGAGCACGGCATGTGACTACGTATCTACCTGGTGATAACCCGGCCTACAAAATACACTAACGGTATCAATCAATACTATGTTTTTTTTTTAACATTGATTGCTCCTGCTATGCCGGATAAATGATGCGGTTACAAAATGAGCGGCCACAAAGGCGAATTTGCATTACGAGTCTATCTAAATAGCCTCGCTGCGTTATTGTTAAACCCTTTTCGTAGTCACTCTTAAAGGCGATTCCACCTCGACAAGAAATCAATGTAGTTATATCCTGAAAACCAGAGAAACCGCAGACTAAAACCGAAGCATGACACTTGACGGTTTTGTCTATGGACTATTTTAATCTGTATTTTACAATCTGTGTGTATAAACATGCTTTGTTTAATAGTTAAGGCATGTATCATAGCTTACTGTGATAAGGGTGTGTTATATTAGTTAGAATATATTTCACTTTATTTACGTTTGATTTTAAATAAAACAGTAAAAAGGTTTACGACTTGTTTTATTTGTTTAATAACTTATTCCCTCACCTTGAGTCGTTGATTAAAGTTAACGACTAGTGCCCTGTTTATCAAAACTTACAAGTCTACACGTTCACAAGTTACATTTTACGAGGAACCTTTTACAAGTTCGTGTAAATTACGTTTACCAAAAAATATTTACAGGGTATGTAAAATTTAACACTTGTAGATTCTACTTGTGAGATCTAAAATCAAAAATAGTAGGTAGTGACAAAATATTCCCGCGCTTTGGCTGAAGGACTTGTTTCCAAGCCATAATAAATAAAAAATCCTGCCTTTTATTAAAAAATTAAAGAATAGAGTATTGGCGGCAAGGTATTGCGTTTAATAAATATATATATATATATATAAATACCATCACGGGTGCCTATTTGGCTCCCGAGAACCGTTTAAACGGCCTCAGGGTACCCAGCGGAGGGATTAACCCGTCCTCATTTCGCCGATGGTATTCGGAGGCAAGCCATAATTCAAATCATATTTCCAAGCCATAAAAAATCCTGCCTTTTATAAAAAAAATTGAAGAATAGCGTATTGACGGCAAGGTATTGCGTTTAATATCGAAAAATATCTAGAAACAATAATAAAATAATGATTTTACAACTATAGACATTATTCCTTCAGAGGGTCCGCAGAGTCGTTCATTCTCAAATTGCTCATATATATGATTGTCTATTCAAAACATCGCGACGAGCTAGCCACTTGTTCGGTGTAGACTCATACCATAGGCTACGACGAGGTGGGATTAAAAACCCTCCGCTGGGTACTCTGGGGCCGTCTAGGCGGTCTCGGGCGCCGTAAGGCAACCGTGATGATATGTATGTATTACTGTAAAAAAATCATATTTCTTGGCTATTTTTAACGTTTAAACGATTTTTAATGGAAACTGATTAGTGGTAATCAGGATGGTACATATTAAATTTTATTAACTCTAAACTAGAACTAGGCTTGTTCCTAGGATAAGCCTAGCTTATAATGTGTGATACTGTATGACTTATATTTTAAAATATATTTATTAAGTAAAATGTTATGATTTCCAAGTGGCCCTTAATTTAAGATAGATTAAAAAATATACATTCAATATATTTTTTTGTATTTATTATGAAGTAATTAGTAAAAATTTAAGTATGTATTAAGTAACTTAATTTTCCACAATTTAAATTTCACTCATTTCAATATCATCCATATTAACTTCAGTATTTTCAATATTTTTATTTTCTTGATTTAGCACTGCATCAAAAACTTTATCATTGTTTAATTCTCTTTCTTTAACAATATCAAGTGAATTTGTTTTATTATTGATATTTTCTTCTAAATCATTATTTGTATGAACATCAACTACTATAGACTGTTTACAAACTTCCATTTCTTCTCCTTCTGAATCACTTGATATTACATTAGGTTTTCTATGTTTATTTAACTTATTAGTTATTGTTTCATCATTATTATCATTAGAATCATCATTATCAGATGATATAAGTTTATTAATTCTAGCTGAATAATCAATTTTACGATGGTTTTTATCTATACCATCATTTGAATCATCAGACGATGGAAAATTTATACTTGTATTTTTTTTATTGTTATAATTATCTTCCATGTTTTCATTATTAGAATTAATTTTAACAGTTTCGTTATGAGCATTTTTATTTCTTATCTTTTCAAGAATTTCTTCAACATCAGCATTTGCGTTGTCTTCGTTATCTTTATTTATATTATTATGACATTTTGTTGGAGATTCTTTATCATTACTTTCTACTTCGTTTGGTTCTTCATAATTATTCTGTATTGTATTATTAATGTCATTATTTGCCTTAAGTTTGGCTAAACGTCTTTCTTCTGCTAGTTTTCTGTTCCTAATCATTCGTTCCCTTTGATCATCACTTATTGAGGGAGATGAAGCAGCTTTGGGCATTGTCAGGGAACTATTGGGTCTAAAATAAATAAATAAACTCAATTTTAATGAAAAGTTAGGTTACACTTTGTAGTGTAACTAAACCATTAAATTGTTTTAAAACCCGATTTTTACTATATTTTTTGATTAAAATAATGAAACACGTAATTTTTCTTTTAGTGTTTTCCATACAACATTTTGAAGATATGACTTAGGCTGAGTTGCATTAAAATAAAATCTCTGTAAATGTAACGATTAAAGTTAAAAATGGCGTCGAATGTACCAGTTTTATTTTGAAAGTCGAATGACCACTGGTACATTCGACGCCACTTTTAACTTTAGCCATTACAATTACAGTATATAGTTTATTTTGGTGCAACGCTAAAATGGGCTTCAGAGAAAAATAAAAAAGAGTATTTTTGATTTCGAAAATATGGGCTAAAATAAGAAACTCAAAATCGTTTTTATCAATTAAAAAAAATTGATATGATTGAAAGTTCATATATCAATGTCACAAGCAAGCGTTTCTATTGGTTACCGCGAAGTGAAATGAAATTTTGGGTCCGATAACACTCTACAGTTTATACGTGTTTATGTGTATAGGTATACGTGTTTCTATAAACTTATCTTCTATACAAGAAATCTTGTGAAGCTTTATTATTGTCATTGGAATAGCAATAACATTTAAAAATAATACTTTATTATTATGGTAATAATGTAGTTACATAAACAATATATGATATTATATTACGCATTCATTAATAAAGGTGCAAATCGCACCACATTTATCCAATAGTTTGTTTTCAACATCTTTTAGTCTATTACAGTGTGTACGTAGTACTCTATTTAATTTATGATAGCGTGCTTGTGACGTCAGGCAGATTTTTTTATTATTACCATGCTGTAAGTCACATAAACAATATATGATATTATATTACGCTCATTAATAAAGGTGCAAATCGCACCACATTTATCCAATAGTTTGTTTTCAACATCTTTTAGTCTATTACAGCGTGTACGTAGTACTCTATTTAATTTATGATAGCGTGCTTGTGACGTCAGGCAGATTTTTTTATTATTACCATGCTGTAAGTCACATAAACAATATATGATATTATATTACGCTCATTAATAAAGGTGCAAATAGCACCACATTTATCCAATAGTTTGTTTTCAACATCTTTTAGTCTATTACAGCGTGTACGTAGTACTCTATTTAATTTATGATAGCGTGCTTGTGACGTCAGGCAGATTTTTTTATTATTACCATGCTGTAAGTCACATAAACAATATATGATATTATATTACGCTCATTAATAAAGGTGTTAATCGCACCACATTTATCCAATAGTTTGTTTTCAACATCTTTTAGTCTATTACAGCGTGTACGTAGTACTCTATTAAATTTATGATAGCGTGCTTGTGACGTCAGGCAGATTTTTTTATTATTACCATGCTGTAAGTCACATAAACAATATATGATATTATATTACGCTCATTAATAAAGGTGCAAATCGCACCACATTTATCCAATAGTTTGTTTTCAACATCTTTTAGTCTATTACAGCGTGTACGTAGTACTCTATTTAATTTATGATAGCGTGCTTGTGACGTCAGGCAGATTTTTTTATTATTACCATGCTGTAAGTCACATAAACAATATATGATATTATATTACGCACATTATTAAAGGTGCAAATCGCACCACATTTATCCAATAGTTTGTTTTCAACATCTTTTAGTCTATTACAGCGTGTACGTAGTACTCTATTTAATTTATGATAGCGTGCTTGTGACGTCAGGCAGATTTTTTTATTATTACCATGCTGTAAGTCACATAAACAATATATGATATTATATTACGCTCATTAATAAAGGTGCAAATCGCACCACATTTATCCAATAGTTTGTTTTCAACATCTTTTAGTCTATTACAGCGTGTACGTAGAACTCTATTTAATTTATTATAGCGTGCTTGTGACGTCAGGCAGATTTTTTTAGATTTTACATTTCATATATTAATATCTCAAAAACCAGTTAATTATTTATAAATGTTTATTTTAAAAATAAACGAAATTAGTTTCTTATTATAGGCTATATTTTCGAAATAAAAAGTAAAAATATATTTTTTTTATTTTCGCCGGAAGCCCACTTTTTGTAAAAAATAAAAACAAGTAATAATAAACCCATTTAAGTAACAAACAAGGGTTTTTAAGTTAACTAAATACCTAAAAAAAATGTTGTCAGTGGAGAATAAACACCATAGAAATAATATGGTATACCTGGGTGTATAAGGAGTTTGGTGCGGAGTGGCTCTAGCCTTCTCTATCTGCTGCTGAAGCAGAACATCGAACTCATCCTGTGGAGGCTGTTCATCCTCAGAGCTGTTGTCTTCCTGTTGGACTATAGGCTCGTCTGTTGTCAGTTGGTTTGAACGTATTTTGTGAAGATGTACCTTTTTAGTAAAAAAAAAAAATGGAGTTAAGATAATGATTGACAGGTTAATGGAGGCCAGAAAGGCGGTTACAATACCTAGCCCACGCTTAGCTCGGAACCTGCTTAATCTCAACAGAGGTAACCTTCGTATGGTGGTGGGTATACTTACCGGACACTTTCCATTAAACAGGCACCTTACAATTTTAGGTATCACCAACAGCCCTCTATGTAGAGGTTGCATGGAGGCTGATGAAACACCCACCCATGTGCTGCTTCATTGCACCCGGGTGGCTTTACAACGGGCGAAAATCCTTGCCTCTGAGCTTGAGGCCTGTGGCAGACCCGGACTTCTTGTCACCTTCTGGAAGGAGCTGGGCTGGCTAGAATAGTCAGCCGACTCACGCAAAAAGGCCTAATCTCTTGGCTAATTGCGGAAAACGAGCCCGCCATGAACATGACAGGTTAATGTAACCAGTTAATCACCTAGTCTTACATTAGTTACTGATAGTTATGTGGTGTGTGTTCAGTTGAGTTACTTGGGAGTTTGATTTCAATAGGTATCAGATTTAAAGCTAATTTAAAGACACTGCATTTGCAATCATGAAGAATACATCTACATTCTCTATATGAAATGAGCTTTCGCACTTCCAGTATTAGTCAACTACCATTTGTCACAGAATCAAAATTATATTTTTGTTGGTCATTATATTCATTAATCTTTCTGTGTTGGGTTTTTGTTAATCAGTAACATAACTTTTTTATATGTATATATTACAAAAATATTTATTACCCAAAACCTTATTATCCATATTGAACTTTATACAGTTTTATTTAACTCTCCTAAATATCTGTAAATGTTTACATGAAATAAATATTTTGATTCTGTCATGATGACTCTGTATCTTGCAATTTCCTCCCTTCCATGATGAATAGCATTAAATACATTCTATAGTATAAATAATATCATTATAAAAAGCGGCCCAGCCTAGTGGTTAAGTCACTGGGCGAAGTGAGGATGGGTTTATCCCTTTGCTACCCTAAGGCCTTTTAAATGATTCTCAGAAGCTCTCATGTGTGTTATCTAAAAAAACTGGAACACATTCTGTGGAGAATCCTCTCAAAAACTTAAAATACAATATACCTTACCATAACAGGTCTTTTCTTGCCGAGTACTTCTATTTTTTTCAAACAGTCATGAAATGCAAATTTAGGATACAGTCTGTAGGCCCAGTGCTCCAACCTTTTTAGGACAAGGTCTAAGTCATCTTTCTCGTGACCTTTGCCTGAAATAAATTTATTAAAAAGGATTGTGACATTACTTATATATTATATAACTTAGGCTTAAGACATTGTCTCTGTGTCAGAAAGCTAAAGTATGTTAAGTTTTTGATCCCAGTTTCACTATACCAACTTCTAAAACTGTTTATATGAGTTGATGAGATAAATGTGGGGTTTTTATCACAGCCTTTTACTTGAAAATATTTTATAATTGTCATGATTAATAACAAATTCTGCTGTTTGTCAAGTTTTATAAAATATTAGGCTAAAAGTGGGCCTTTATGTGCTGTATAGTGGTGTTATCAAACAAATGTATTGTAAAGAGTGTCCAGCTGGAATTTTTCAACTTTTAAATTTCATATAAAAAAACTACATAGATTTTATTTATTTTTAATAAAACAAAATGTACAACATTAATGCGGATTTCATTTCTTAAACACTATATCATTTAAATGATGACCGTTTTTTTGTACACACTCCTGTAGTCGGACCCTGACATTTGCAATTACGCGACGGCTTGCGTGGATTTCTAATGATTTCATGTCGAACTTCAGACACATGTTCGGGCGTTGCTGCTGATGTTGATGGTCCTGAAGAAGTTCTGTTGAGCGTTGTCCCTTCTTGCCTAAATCTTTTATCCTACCCAAAACCAGATAAGTTGCGTGCTCAGCCCATCACTTAAACGCCAAATATTAAAATGAGTACAAAACGTTCGACGCGCGCGAACCAACGATTCACCATTCTTTAGATATTGCTCAACCGCGAACGAGCGGTGCGCTCCCGTCCAGTGACTCATGACTACTAACAAATCCGCAAGAACCGCGCTTTCAATGGTACAAACCCCACTATTAATTCGATAATTGCCCTTTAAAGTTGAAAAATTCCCGCTGGACACCCTTTACATATACTTTAAAATTTATTCATATATATTTGAATGTGCCTTTCCTTTAACCTATAATCTGAGGTTCTTTGAGTGATTTAAAAGGTTGTTTTTTTTAATTTGTCGCATGGTTCTATGGTTGTTTGATTTGATCAGTAGAACCTCATATTAGCGTTATTAGCTCATATTGTACTTTGTAAAAAATATTAAATAAATATATATATTTAATACAAGTTCTTAATGAGACACCTTTATATACAGACCTTTAAATCTAAAGTTCTTGAAGTGTTGAGGAATATCCTGTATACCCCTTGGCCCGGTGAGTCGGGCCGGGTTTAGAGTGAACCTTGGATTCTTTGTCACTCTCTTAGGCTTGGTAGGATCAACACGGGTTTTTTCTTCTTCTGTAATATAAATAATTTTGGGGTTATATTTATGTGATTTATTTTATTAAAAATTATACAATAAGAAACTATGCATTGAAGTATAACAGAAGCAATGCTAATACATATTATATTGATTGCCTCCGTAGACTATTGGCTTTGTATCCAGAGGTAGTGGGTTCGATTCCCACCCATAGCAATAAAATATTAGTTGGTTTTTCTGTACAGTTTGTCATGGTCTGTGTGTTTATAAAATATAATAAGTATTATATTGTTGTTTCTGATACACATAGTACAAGCCTAGAGCTTAGATTGTGATCAGGGCAATATGTGTATATCCTTCATATTATTGTTTATTATTTTCATTAATTTTAGACAGGAAATGCAGAATTTGTATGCTAAATATTCCTTAACAAGCTGAATTGAAAAGCTGACCAAACAGTGCAGTTAAAAGTCAGCAAATAAAATAAAAGAATCATTATTGATTTTGAAGAAGATAGTTGGGGATGATATTAATGAATTAATGTTATTAATAATAACTAGCTGTAGCCTGTGCCCCATGGTTTCACTTGCATTAAATTTATAAGGTTCCGTTGCAAAACATAAGTGTATGCTTAGATTGTAATTTTTTTTTTAATGATTTTGTATATCACATATTAAGAATATTAAATTGATTGTCAACATAATTATAAATGTAGACAACTATATTTTGCATGCTATAAATGGCAGAATATGTAGATCATTGTTTAAAATTTACCATATTGTAACACTATATCCTTGCAAATAAACACACTTCATTTCATGAAAGAGCTTTTGCACTTGTTGTTTTTTTAATTGATATCTTTTGAATGGAATGTCTGATTTTAATAATTCAAAAAGTAATCCATAGGTACTGAAATAACCTCAAATACAAAGTTATTTATTTAGATAAGGATTGATACTACTAAAATGTACTAATAAAATGGTCTAGTTACTACTGGCATTTCTATTAACTTTTCATAAAGTTGTGATAATGGCATAACTGTAATAGTTGGACATATTATTATGGTAATGTGAATTTTTTTGCAGATATTATATTCTATAAATCTGTTGTACATTATTTTGTTCTAACATCAACAGTTTTCACAGCGTACGCAATGTAAAGAAAGTTATAGATATTTTTTTACTTGGGTTACATTTTTGAAGTTTTCGTATGGATCTCTAATATTTTTGAAAATAAAACATAGCCAATGTTGCTCAGTGATAATCTAGCATTCAATTAGTGAAAGATTATTTAAATTGATCCAGTGGTTTTTGAGGGTATTCGTTACAAACAAAAATACAAATCTTTTACAATACAATATTGGTATTGATAAGGTAAAATGTTAGGCGATGTTCTTAACAAAAAATGTCAATTTATGCAATTAGAACTATCAACGTTAGGTACGTTCTAAGGATTTATTAAATATTCATTTTCCTCTGCCACCAAAGTCATAAGCTCACTTCCAATTTATAGATGTGCAATGACAAACACCCGTGTCACTAGGTAGTCCCTGCCTATCCTGCAATTAGACCTCGCGTGAAGATAGACAAATAAAAGTGGGTAAATTGTTACCTGCTTCATCTTCTTTTGGGCTATCGTTATCGGAGTCATCACGTTGAATGTTTTCAAATTCATCACCTCCTTCAATGATTCGTTCTAAGCTTTGAGCCTCCTCAGTCTCATCTCGTAAAAATATGTCTTCTAACAACGACATTGAAATGAAGAGCTGAGAGAAGGAGCTGAAATATAAACTAACTGCGAAATTTGCGAATAAAAACTCCCGCTCAAACCAAAATAAACTTTTGGTTTTGAACTTTTGACGTAAGAAATAATGTTGCTATATTTAAAATATGTTAATATTATATTATATTTTATTTTAATATTACATATTTGACTTTTATTAGCCGAATTTTAACCGTAGATTTTTTATTTTTTTTATTGGTTTATGACTAGGTTTATGAACAAAAGTTTATATATACTAAAAATTTAATCATGGCCCTTGATTGACGTTTTTTTTCGAATATCTCGTATATTTTTTTTATTAGCAACATTTTATCTGAAAGCTATCAGCTCTAGTGTTGAGAAATTAATTATATAATCATTTTTAATTTTTTCATCAATTAATTTAAAAAATAGCGCTGAAGTAGCAATGTAGTTCCGTACTCTAGTGCGCAAACACACAAAGTAATTTATTTAAGGTAGTTAGATTTCAGAAGGAAATTTATTATTATCTTATTAATATTCAGATATTATTATTTATTTTAACATAGCACTGAATTAGGGTCAATGAAAAATTTCATTTCAATGAAATTAAAAATATGTGAAAGATATGAAAAATTTCAAAACTCCTTGAAAAATTTCAAATCGAGTGAAAAATATTTTTGTTCTAATAAACTCCAAATTTTAATGATTTGTATTAAAACTTTCATTATTTTGTACTAAGTAAATATGTTTTATATTATGAAAATTCATTATTTAAATTATAATTGAATTTTATTGTGTAAAATTATATAGAAAAAAAGTTACCGATTCTTGCTTTTTGCAGATACCTTGCTTCCGCTAAAAATTAAATAGATATAATATTATCAATGATGCATAATAATACTTAAACTACTTCGGAAATATGGTGATACTTGCGCAGGTTAAAGACAAAACGTCTACATATTACAAACGTATTAAGTAAATCTTGAGTAAACATCAGCCTTAGCACGGCCAATTGTCAAAACGATGTGGCGTGACTTTTTGCTAGCTGACGGATGATGACGATGGGGAAAAATTCCCACTTAATGAAAAAGAGAGGAAAAATTTCTACCCTATAAATAAAGTAGGGAAAAATTAGCAACTTTTGAAAAAGTGGAAATAGTGGGGAAAATTATAACTTTATGAAACTATGGGAGAAAAATCTCACTTTTTAAAAAGTGGGAAAGAGTCCCATAGTAGTCAAATTGAATATTTCAACTGTTTTAAGTGGGAAAAAATCCATTTTTTTTTTAATAATAGGAAAAAGTCTTATTTGACGACTAATTGATTTTTAGTGGGAAAAAAATCCCATTTTATAAAAAAATGGGGAAATTTTTTTTTCCCACTTTTTAAAATGTGGGAATTTTCAATTTCTGTCATGTAGAAATACTTTTTCAAAATTCCCACGTTATAGCATACTTTCTCTTATAGTATTTTCCAACCTTTACATTGACTACTTTTTACAATTCCCACGTTCCCAAAATTCCCTCTTTATCATATATGCATATTTTCACGTAATTCCCTTTTTTTCTACTAGACACTTATTTTAAAAGATTAAGCAATGTCGCGGGCACCGAGATATACATATTTATTACACCCAATACCTCAAGCAAGACAAAACTCATGACAAGACATGAGTCTTGTCTTGAAGTGGCCGTGCTGCAACTTTAGGATAAGACTGATGTGAAAAATTGTCAAAGGACACACTCTCATGTCCTGTCTTAGATGTGGCCGACACTGGGAGCGCTTCAGCGAATGCATACTGGAGAAAATGCGTTTACTGATATCAGCGACGTGGACATAATACTAGAGATATGGCTCCCAATTCAATCTGCCCAGCATGTGTTTAGAACCAATGATCATGACCTGAGTCTTGCAGGGGTTGACTAGAATACCGAGACTTTGCGAACGTACCCGCATAGCCTCCAAATCGCTATTCACGTTTGTAATCGCGGCATTTACGTCGCTCATTTCAAAGTAACAGTTGCTAGTCATCGTCATACAGATGGTAGAAACTGAAGTTTATTACTTGAACCATGGCATTTATGAAAACCGAAAAGAAGATAACACCCCACCCTGCGGGTCTATGCAAGTGACCCAAGGAGCACCAATCCGAAAAGACGTTGTCTACCCGTATGAGCTACCTGCGTTCTCGAAGATAGGAATCGAACCACTGTGCCGCAGTTGGAGAAATATTTAGTGAACGAAGATAACCAATAAGAATATCATGATGTACACAGTTAATTGGCGTTGCTATAGTCTAAAAGAACAAACAGTGTTAGTTTTTTCTCATCCATAGCATTTGTTTATAATATCTATAGCAGAGTTGGTGGTATGAGACAATCGAAAGCCAGACTGCCGCAGGTTCATCAAATATTTTTTGTTTAGAAAATCAGTGAATTGCCTTTGGACAACGTGTTCAACTTTAGATTATGTCTAATCTGAACCATTCGGACTTAAGAACAGGAGGAAGAGAGAGCGACTGTGTACGACTGGAGTATAGGTACCGTGCCGTGAGGCGTGCGTGCAGTGACTTTATCCAGCAATGTAGTCTGCATTCGAATTGACGATTCTGATTCAGATTAGGCTATATTTACATACTTCTTGTATCTAAATCAGAGTCCTAACTAAATAACACATTCCAACTCTATTATGTTTAGAATTTCGCGGTTAGGATTAAGAACATTTAGAGATTTATTTATCATTAAAAATAAATAAACACAATAAATCAGTACCTACCTACTAAGTAATTTTAAGTGTAATAGTAATCAAACACTCGAGTTTAGTATATGAAAGACAAGACAATAATTAAGTATATTGTATAAACACACTTTTTTTAAAACATTTTCACCAGAATAAGTCCTTTTTATGTTCCGCGTTGATTTTTTTTTTTAGTATAATTTTAGAAATATCCAAAATTATATAATTTTGTTAATTCGATACATTGTAAAACAATTTAACTTTTAATAAATCAGACTATTGTATTATTAAGAATAGTGTACACATACATATATACACATTTTTATAAGAAAAATATTTTTCACATCAATCGTGAAATTTTCAACACCAAATGAAATTTTTCCGAAAAATTTCAATGCTTGAAAAATTTCATGAAATTTACCCATCCCTACACTGAATATAAGTCCATCGACAATATTTCATATAGAAAATGTAATGCTCTTAAATAAAAAAAAATGATTTAAAACTCAACTTTATACAGTGAAGTCGGTGCAAGAGGAATTCCAGCAAAGTCTATTAAAGGATCATGGCTTTCCAAGATCAACTGTCGGAACTTTTATGGAATATGTTTCCAAGTTAACTCTGACAGGGTCATAAATTATGGCAAAATACTATATTTAATTTGGTTGGGTAGAGAGGGTAGTGAACATAGTGAAGGGCAGAGTTGAATTTGGAAAAGGCCTTTAACCTTGCTTTGCGGTCTCAAATCCAGAAACACTACAGTTCACTCTCCTGCCTCCCGGCACCCGCACGAAGAATCCGTAGAAGATAGTTCATATCTTCTACGGATCCTTCGTGTGCTGGTGCCGGGCTCAATACATTGTTTTTCTCAGTATTTATTAAAGTTTACTAAATACTTTATTACATATTATGTACTAATACAAGAAAAATATAATAATTACATAATTCCTAAACTTTAATCATCTACCTCAAATATGTAGTTCTTCTTCTCAGATTCTTGGCCAACACCTTGACCTACCTTTACGAAATAACACTTATTCTAAATCTTCGCTGACTCCTCTTTTTCTTTTAATATTTGTTTGTGTTGCATTTTTAAATAAGTGTAATTTTGTATAAAGTGTACAAACATCTTCCCTACCTTTTTTCTGTTATTTCCAATAATGCTCTTTTCTCGTTCACCATTATCAAGAATTCTTTATTCACCTCCATTCGTCTTCTTCTCTAAATATGTAGTAGATAAGTCAGAGAATAATTTATTTCTAAAATCAAATTTTCCCCCCTATGTATCCTTGGACGAATATTTTTAACTGTTACGAAAAAAACTAAAAAAATGAATCCTGTTAATGAGTTCGGTCCTCTGTCTATATGTGCGCACGATCTCGAGAAATACCTGGTCGAATTTAATGAAATTTTGGAATTATTATAGATCTCATATTCATAACCCTCATATATCCTAAATGAAATAAACTAAAATTTATTTTTAGGCCCAGGTAAAAAAGCGTCTAGGTCTAATATAAATAAAGAAAGTGCGATAAATTGGTAGCATGGCCTATTGAAAGATATAAAGTTATAACTTTCGAGACTGTTATTATTGTATATTTTTCTATTAGGTATTATTAGTTATAATAAAAATTACCATTGCCTTTTTATCATTGTAGTGAAATGTAAAAGGTTTTTATGGTATATAATATAACCCTTATCTTCCAAGTTTGTAGGTAAATTTTTATTTTGTATTAAAATTTAAACAGTACTACTTGTACTATTATTTATTCTGTGTCAGTACTTAGATAATCAGTTGTAAATAGGCATAGAAGAATATTGCCGCCATTCAGTAACATTTAAAATACGGTTTTTTCTTTTGGTTAAGTTAAAAAAAAGAAAATCAACGGAAAAATGGGTACCGACCGCTATTTTACGGAATATTATGGATATATATAGGTATATAAATTAACTTATTACGTTGAAGATCACTACGAATGCTTATTCTACAAAAACGGTAATATTTTTGTTATAACTATATTTATTTTTAAACTTAAATATGAAAAATATATCATAAACACGCGCTTAGTCATTGGACTACCTTGAAAGAGTCATCCACCTCTACATAATAGTTATCGAAGTTGTTTACCGTGATTTCAGATAAAAAAAAGTTGGGTATATACATTGTGAAGAATCGATAAATAATTGATGTTGGTAATCATTGTAAATTGTAAAGGTAGGTAAGGAACAACACTAGCTAGTCACGTGATCAGCTTGCGTTTTGAGAGCGCGTTTAGCAGGTATGGAAAATTGCTAATTTTATAGAAAATCCCTTTGTTTTTGTACTCTAATTACATAAAAAGGTGAATAAATGGTGAAATTACGCGAATGTGCTTTAGTTTATGTATAGTTCGGTTATTTACATGAGTGTATCACGTAATTGTTGTGTTGGCTGTCATTTTGAACCGAAGAAAGCTGCTCAAGAATGGCGTCCTTCCACATGTGCCGCTATGAATTTATTTCTTTTAGTAAAAGGAAAACCTTGTTCTATACTTTGTGACGATTTCGGTAAAGTAATAATGCAATAAGAACGTCAGATAATGCGTTTGAAAAAGTTGTGAAAACCGCAGATTTGGCCACACCGCCCCGCGCCACTATTTTGCAATGAATCATTGTCTTGCATTCAGCAAAGTATTGAAAAAAATAATCCTTATTTCGACATCTTTTATTGGCATTGAAACTCCTAATAACGTCATACATATTTTGCAAATATTTTTTAGTTTTTTCCTATGAGGTTAATAAGATTGTTGTTTATAAGATTTTTTTTATCTAAGTTTTCTATATATTTTGATTAGTATGTAATATCTAAAGACCAAGATAAGAATGTTGCGTGAAGTAACAATCTATTTGTTTATATTGTATTATCTCTTTTACTACTTTGTATATGTTTACAATTTTTCCTTTGTCTCAAATTCAGATTTTTTTAAATATTGAGAATTAAATTTGACCTGTCATTATTATTGATCCTAAATTTGTTCGTTATATGGCTATGTAATGGATATAGAAGTTGAAACATATCTCTTTATTTTAAACTAATATTTAGTAACATTTCCTTAATTAGTTCCAGTATAATCTGTGAATGATATTTATTTGTCAATTATATTCTATATTGTAGCCTAGGTTTAGTTAATTAATAATTAAGAGGAATGATTGTCTGCCGGTCAACACATTAAAACTTTTTTTGTGCTTGTGGTCTCAAATTCTCAAAGCTTCTTTTAGATTTATTTCATCATCAGCTGATAACCACCCACTGCTAGTCTTAGGGCCTTCCCAAAGGACCAACAAATTCCAGGCCTGTGTAATTTGCATTCAAGAATTTGCCACCAGCTTTATTTTCTAATAATATTTGTTTAATTGTAAATTTATTTGCCATATATATATATGTATATTACTAGGTTTTGCTCACATATTCTCACTCATTAATAAATCTATAAATTCTAGTTTTTTCTTGTTTTGCTTTTAAATGTTGAGTAGAAATCAGGCCTGAATGAACTTGATTGGTAAAAAATGCAGAAACATAATAAATTTCTTACTAAATGTATATTATATTTATTGAATTTTAAACTAAATAAAATTTTTAAATACATTAGTAAGTATTGTAACTATACAAACAACATAATGGTCCCCGTGATGCACTAATGAGACTATTATATAATTAACTCTATTTGATACATTTTAATAAATGAATGAAAATACAAACTATATAGTAGTTAATATACTGAAAAGTATAGTTGTAGGAATGATAGATAACAAATGTCCATCCCTCATTTACTACCTTAAGGGATGATTACTGTTGTAAAAATCCTCTTGAAAATAAGCTTATGCACAGTATTTCTCCCCTACTGTTTGTTGCAGATTTTTTTTTTTTTAGTCATTGTATTCATATTTTTTCTTTTTTATTTATTTTTTAATCAGATAAATTTAATTTTGTTCTTAAACAGTTACCTATGAAAGTCCCCACTATTCCAATATCCTCACTCCTTTATCATCAATCCATTTCTGTAACTACAATCTAAAAGGAGACTGAAAAATCAATGTAGTAGTCTCCTAATAGAAAACATGACTAGGTCACTTAAGGGTTTTTGTATCTGCATGGTTGGTGGCAATGAGACCAGTTGGCCTAGCAAAGTTATAAAGATCTCCCGCCCATCTAACTATAATCCCCTAACTTACTATTTGGGTAGGTCTGGTACTAACTCTAACTCCCTTATAAAAATTTATGTACATTTGTTTAACAACACCACTATAGTGCCTCGGAGAGTTAATTGATTGGTCCCAGTTTCACTATACCAACTTGTGAAACAGTTTATAGATGGGATTAAAGAAACTTCTCTGCCGGGTACCCCGAGGCGTCTAGGCGGTGTCGGGCGATATGAGGCACCTGTGATGATATAGATATGTCTCATAAATTTCAACATGGCTTAATTTTACTGTTTTGACTTTTTAACCAATAACATTCAAGAAATCCAAAGCTATAATTTAAATGCTAGTTTTGTCATTTATAAATTTTTAGCATAAACACCGCAAATGTACACTTTTGAATATTTTAATAAAACAGTTTTACATAATTAGCATCAATATAAAAAATGTCTGAGAACACATAGTCCACTCTTCTGCTTGTCAACCACAAGATGGAAACCGTGAGTAGTAACAGTTATTAATCAAAACTATATATTATAGGTATTTAGGTGGGAGGGAGGTCTCTATAACTTCATCAGGCCGACTGACCTGACTCATACCACCGCCCATACAGATGCAAAAACAGTCAAGTGACCTGCATCAATTTCTTCTTGAGGTGGTCTCCTTTTAGGGTACAGTTACGGAATGGGTAGTATAAATCAGCGAGTATATTTATACTCGTAATGAAATTTGTCATTTGAATACTCTAAGGGCATCTAGGCTTTCAACCCCGATTTTATATTCAGACATTACAGTAAAATGAATATAAATCTGATAGGAGCAGTCCTATCAAATATTAAAGTTTTCCAACATTGATCAAATAAATAAGCTTGTGCCTGTGGCTTTTTAGAGATTTTAGAGAAAGTTTACATACCCAAGTTATATATAGTTACATCTTTATCTCAGTCTTCTAAGGTCATATAAAGCGATAAAGCATCTTGTACTAACTACCTGTCTTCAATTTACCTCCCTACAAAAGTTAGTTAAATTAAATTGTTTCACCAGTATTGGTTTCAAAATTGTGTTGCTTTATACAAATAAATAGTAAATTGGTTTAGTAGTTTAGAGGTTTAACTCCAAACAAATGTAACTTTTCTTACTGAAAATCTTTATTTACTTAATCAAAAGGATTAGTACTTAAACATTTACCTATTATAGTGGGACCATTGTCTAAGTACACACATATTACTCTGGTCACAAATTACAACTTTAATATAAAAAAACATATATAGGTATATACATATAATATATCATCACGGCTGGCTTACGGCCTAGTATTAACTACTAATATTTGTTGCCCATGGGTGGGAATCAACCTATAGATACAACGCCATAGGCGCAGCCACTAGTCTACTGAGGCGGTATAGATACAAGGTGTAATATTTTCCATATATTGTTTTTGCCTATCCGAGAGTTAAGTTTCTCTTGAAGTTCCATTTCATTGAATACATCCAATGAATTGGAACTTCAAGGGAAACTTAATACTGTCCTGTGCTTGTGCTATTTTGAATCAAAAATTACTTATGTTATAATGTTTATTTATTTTAATTATTATAATATTACGAATGTTTTCATTGATGAACCAGCGACAATATTAAAGTACAGACTAATATTTAAATTTTGTCTTTGTTGTTGCGTATTTTGTAACCGCATCATATAGCCGGTAAAGTAGAACGGGAGGGGTACGGGAAGGGCGTTTGATTTCACAATAAAGCTGTTTAAATTGACTCCTAATGCAAATTTTACCTTACTGTTGCTTTCCATCAGGCAAGATTGAAGTAAAACGCAGACTTTTAATAATAATATAAAATCATAACAAAAAAAAGTCTGCTTAAGTTTAAAAAGACACATGCTGTGCTTAAAAAAAAACATGTTTTAGTAATTGAATGTGTTTTTGTTTCAGTTGCTTGTAAATAAGCCTGTAAATATAGCAGATAAAGATGAGTTTGGGTGGTCGCGCCACCAAGGGTGGTACCAGCAAGGGGGGGAGCAAACAGACCCAGGAGAAGGCGAAGACAGCCGACAAGCCACAGCCTAAAGAGAAGGTGAAACCACAGGTAAATATAGCAGATAAAGATGAGTTTGGGTGGTCCAGCAATGGTGGTACCAGCAAGGAGGGAAGCAAACAGACCCAGAAGTAGGTCAAGAATTACAAGCCACAGCCTAAATTGAAGAAACATTAAGTTTCGGGATAACTTGCACTGGTTGTAAAATGTATGTATAAACCGTCGCGGATGTACCATCTCGTACTAAACATTAACACCCGTGATAATGTTTAGTACGCGAACTTAAGTATTCTTCAAGGTCTCGATAAGTTTTTATGAATAAGGAAATTTGTCAATTCTATCTACTGCGGTATGCTCTACCAATTTCCGTGTTCGCTTCCATAACCCGGAGAGTTTAAAGAAAGTGTTTGTATAGGCATCTTAAGCCGACATAATGATAGCAACCAACGACGCACCTGTATACATCCGCTGGATGCTATCATCCCTGGACATTCCATACTACTTAACATCATCAGTTTCTGGTACACATAGTGTAAGCTAAGAGTTTAGATTCTGACCAGGCAATGTGTGTGTAATCCTTTATACTCGTACCTATGAGTCAAGGAGAGAGACAATGTTCTTAGGTATCCATGGATTCTCCGTGCGGGTTTTGGACCTATCGCGTGATTGGGAGGCAGGGGAGAGCTCTACCTAATATTCTGACCCATTTACGGTGTCAGCTGCTCGTCAATGGAACTTGATCCCCCTGAACATCAGACAGTCTCCGTCTCTCGCCATTTTCAAGAAATTACTCATTTCTCATCATAATTTAGGTTAGGTTTAAACATATATTTATGTATTCATTTTTGCTATATTATTTATGTAGTTTAATCTTTGCGGTATATGTATTTTGTTTTCTCTTTTCACTAATCTGTGCACCCTATATTACAATTTTCACTCTCAGGAGATAATGCCTTACATTATACAAACCTTTTTGTGCAATAAAGAATTTTTAATAAAATTATTATGTAATTGTTTCAGGCTACAACAGAACAAATTCGTTTGGCACAAATGATGGATCGTAAGAGTGCAGATCCTTCAGAAGTACGAAAAATGGTAAATATTTTTGACCTATTTTTCTTACGCTACCAGGGAGAGTGAGTGAAATATCTATACTCCATTGAATGCTATCTGGTCTGGAGACCCGAGACACAGGCTTTATGCCTAATTCAGCCTCTAGTCTCACAAATTTTGTTTCAAATGATGTTGTGAATTATCAATATGCTTTTGTGAGAAATAAAAAATGAATTATTAATGGATTTATGATAAAAGAAGTAAAAAAGGAACTTTTGAGACAAATTATTGCTAACGACTGCCTCTTGGAAAAAATCCTAATTAGGTTCCTTATCTCTAATTTTGGAATAAGTATATATTATATAATACAATTTAAGTTATTGTATTGTTGTTAAAATAATCAAATTTTCCATATCTATCACATCACAATGCTCTATTTATAAACATATATTAAAAACCAGTTTTATTTACCAAAAAAATAATAAAATACAAGAAAATAACAAAATAATCTTATTACCTGCTAACTTATAAATAGCACAAATTTCCAAATAATAATCTTTTTCTATTTTCGTCGAAGCTTTTTCCAATTAAGGGCCCTGTAGTCGACTTGACGCCCATACAAAACGTGCTTCCAATATTACAACTTGGCTGTTATTTGAAGGTGAATTTTTTTTTTTATGTTCGTAATTGTACCCAAAAAGCTATCTGTTGTGGATATTTTTTTTTGTATTGTAATATTAAAAAAAAAAAAAATGAGCCAACACAAAAAGTTTATAAAATACAATGACCGACAAAAATATTATTTTAATTCTGCGACAAACAGTAATCGAGTATTATTGGAAGTGCGAAAGCTAATCTTGTATGGAGAAAGCGGAGTTCCCGACTACGAATGCAGTGCCCTTAAGAGCTCTCTCTTCTCATATAAAAAGGAATTCTTACTTAAGTAAACAATACATTTACTTTCTCAGAAAATAATTTCAATACCTAAATGTTATTTAACTATTTTTGATCTAAAGAGTTTGAGAAAATAATGATGATTTTTGTTGATCCGAGAATTTATTTATATCTGTGTACTCAACCAAATACTATAGTGGGAGGTCCTTACATTATGCGAATAAACCCAGCCTTTTGGTATAGGTGTTCTTTGGGTTGATTAAAGAAGATTTAAATAAGACTAAAAAAAAATAAGGATAATATAAAACATTACTCTGATCACAAACTAAGCTCTAGGCTTGTACTATGTGTACCAAAAATAATGGTACTGATACATATTAAATTTTATAAACACCCCGACCATAATAAACAGCACAAAAAAACGTATATCGTTTTGCTATGGTTGGGAATCGAACCTACGAATTCGGGATCCCTAAAGGCACAACCGGTAGTCTATGGAGGTGGTATATTATATAAATAAAACTTGTGGTGAATTTTTCAAGTCAGCCAAGAAGGCCAAATTCTAAACTACAAGGAATAGAAAAAATCCACCCACCGAACGAATTTAGGGGAATTAATTCCCTAGGTATAACTTTCGAATTTCTCTCAACTGAGTTGCCATGATTAAAGTCGGGTTGCAACCTGTCAAATTTATTTTGAAAATGGGAGAAATTTTCAAAAGTTCATTTCGATCGAGATTTTCTGGTAAGGAGCCAAGGGGCCTGAGCTTGAGGGCCCCGGGGCACTGCCCTGCCTAGCCCCTACGTACCTACGCCTCTGACTACACATAGTACAAGTCTCATGGTAGAGTTTAGTTTGTGACAAGGGTAATATGTATACATGGTTACTTTGGGCCAATATGACGCTCTAATGATCAAATCAAACAACTTTTCCCATGGAACTATATGAAAAGAAATGATACAAGATAGAGAAAAATTGGCTTCTCCATACAAATTAGTGATGTTAAAATGACCAGCCGTTCAATTATGAAAGAATAACATTTTGGCAGATCGCTATTGTGATCAATTGCAATTGGAGCTGTCGTAGTCTTTATTGCATTGGACAACAATACAATTACAATCTTCCCCTGTCACTACGAACAAAAATTACTACAACTTATTTTAAAACTCATCTACCTCTTTTCTACTCAATAATCAAAACTGTTAACATTTTATTTTTTTACTGTATGAAAATTTATTTATTTATGTATGTCTATGTATTATTATTGTTGTAAGTTTATGTATTCTATTAAATGTTATAGTACCAGTATCTATTGTTATACCTATTACCAAATAATTTATTTATATATCCTTGTATCTTATATTATATGTTGCATTAATTAGCACTCTGCCTGTTATTGGTCAATCTCCCAAAGGTTAGCTGGTAGATAATGCCTAAGGCATTAAGCTCGCCTATGTACAATAGTGTTGAGCTTTTGTGCAATAAAGAATTTTTCATTTATTGGAAATAAGAGTGATGGCAACTCAAATTATCAACGCATTGACAGACAGCTGTCGCTTTCACTGTTTTATAATTAGGCCCCTGTAGATCTGCAAAGCCTTATTTTAGCCCAAAGTACAACCTCCAAAATCATTTTGTATTATTACATATATTAATATGATTAGTTTAAAAGATATTAAACAAATAAACATTGCATGGCTTTTATAAATTTCCATATATTATAGAGTTATTGTTTTTATTTTCAAACTTAGAGTTTACAGGTGGTACAACTATGAAGACCAGAATTTAAGTTTTTTTTTTAAACAGCTGGGTTTTATATTTTAATATGTTTTTGTGTTAACATCTGTTGTTTATAAATATTTTCAGCAACTTAGATTGATTTAACTAAAAAATCAATTATTAGTGTGACATTTTTAATTATATAATCACTGAACTTTAAACAAATAATAACAAAATGATTTTAGTTAATTATTTAGCAATGAATACGAAAATTAAAGTTAAAATTGGCAAAATGACTTTTCAAACGGGCAGAGGTATAATAATTATGTGATCTCGATGCAAGTTTCCGCGAGAGTGCCCACTACTGTCAGCCACATTAGTTTTTCGCCAATAATATATTTTACCAGAAAATCTATTGTTCTCGTAATTTAAGATATATATTAGACGTGGGCGCCGTCTGTGAAAATGGAGTTTTCAAGTAAAACTTGATTTAATCTACTTAGAGTATCTCAAATGTAAAAAGTAACGTCTTCGCTTTCTTTTTTCACAGCATTCAGACATGGGGCTCTAGAGAAAAATCAGGCGAGGCGACGTGTCGTGTCGCCTTTAATCAAAATTGTATAGACTTTGGCAGGTGACAGCGTACCTCACGCCTACTGTCACTGTCACAATACATACGTTTTGACTGAGGCGACGCGACATGTCGCCTCGCCTGCTTTTTCTCTAGAGCCCATGCTAAACAATAAACTTGATCAGAATTAATAATTTTCCTTTTGTTGCCATCAGCGACGATCAAGTTTCCGAAATACTTCCAACTAAAACTACTTCGAGTTTTAGCGTTATAAAATGTAGTAACAGAGAGTTTGCTCACTTTGGTTTTTGATAGCTCAGTCATTTCTACCAGTAGTTGGTATTACGAAAAAACGATCACACACAACACATATTCACAATACGCACGCCGCGCGGCAAATGGCGACACCCATACCTAGTGTATAATAGATAATTGACTACTGTAACACGTCATTTTTAGGTACAACAACTAATGGAAATGACGTGTAAGTCAGAGGAAGAGGTTTGCTGCGCCCTACACGACACTGACAACGACATGTCGGCCGCTTGCTATCTCTTGTTGGACGACTCACAACACAAACAGGTATGTATGTGTTATTTAGTCGGCATAGTGGGAGCGATCAATGCTGGTAAGGACACTGCATTCGCGGGTGCGAAGTTCTCTTTACAAAATGAGTTTCTGTATTTCTTCACTACTGATGGTAGCAGAATTAAAATATTATTGGCGGTAATTGTATTTTAATTATAATAATACCTAATACAAAAATATTAATAAAAAGGCAAAGATTTTTACGTACGTATTGTAAGCACGTATATGCGTTAACACGAATGCAGAGCCCTTAAAGAATAATGTGTTGACTTTGTAGTGTGTTGTTGTAGATCTATTTGTGGACTTTGTAGGCATGCTTACCATCAGGTAGATATAAAGTTACATGTCGTGCTGTGCTACAATAAAATAAAACATAAAAAACCTACTTAACAGATCAAGCTATAAAGAAAATAAAGTCGACTGAAGGTCGTAGTCGGTTTGAAATGACGTCGAGAGTTTTCACACTTGTGGTTTTTTTATGTTAAACTAGGTTTTGTTGACCTGGCTTTAAGCAGCATTTACTTTAAAAATAATAATATGCAGGATATTACTCTGGTCACAAACTAAGCTCTAGGCTTGTACTATGTGTACCAGAAACCACCATATAATATTTTATAAACATCCAAACTGTTCAGAAAAACGTATATGTAATGTACAATTTTTTTTTTAGCCATGGGTGGGAATCGAACCCACGAGTGAGAACGCCCAAGGCGCAATCACTAGTCTACGGAGGTGCGGCGATTATATCTATATTTATAAATCGTTTCTTTATTGACGCGGCTTATAAGCAATGTTGGGTCAAAATTTAAAAAAAATCTATTTATTCTTAGGAATTTATGAAGAGTCAAAAACAAATATATTTTTAGTATAAGGTCCAAGTGTTCGCTTGGTTTGGTTGTCATTCTTTCCACACATACAATGGTCTAGCATTGAGCCTTAAATTAAGATCATCTGTAGGCCTATTACGCGCACAATGTTAAGCTAAACTTTAACCAAAATGAGATAGTTGTCTGTAAATTTTCAATATCTGCTATGGGGTGTTCTACTCGTGCTCTTCAGCAGGATGAGGGTAAATTATCATATGCTATGATTATAAGCTAGTAAATAAGCATGTCTCCTGATGGTCAGGTACGTAGGTGGAACGCCAGAGTTTTTTACTTGCTGGTGCCTTTTTCTCCGGGGTGTCTCTGGGGGACCAACATGCGGTCAGTGTTGTATAGTGGATATTTGGGGCGTAGATATAGTCTGTTAGGTTGGTCGGCTCGGTGGCACCTTTGCATGGCAGATAATGATGGACAGGTCAATGGAACCAGCTAACCACCTAGTCTTACACTGGTTGGTTATGTGGTGTGTTCGGTTTGGTTTCTATTTATTTTATGCATGCAAGAGCCTAACCAAGTGCACACTTAGACCTTATACAAATTTTTTTTTTTTTGACTATGTATAAATACTTGTAAAGGTTCACATGAAATAAATATTTTTGACCTTGACTTTGACACCAGGTTTGCATTATGTCATAACAGCATCATAACGATTAAAGTTTAGTTTAGCCTTGTTATTGTTGTTGCAAATGATAAATCAACTCGAGATTTTTTGTTATTACAGAGTGAATGGCAGACTAATGAAAAGAAGAAAAAGAAGCCTCCAGTACCCGGAAACAATGGGGATATAGAACCTTCCCGAGAACCCAGGTCTAGGAGCGGTCCCAGGCCCCGTAAGTACTTATACTGTCTACATAGGATACTAGATATTATTATTTAATTACTATCTGGTACCCGCAACTTAGTGTGCTTGCTAAGCTAATTTTAAAACAAACAAAACAAAAAAAAAATAATGCAGTTGCCAAAAAGTATACTTTAAACAAAAAAATATCTCTAACAGTAAGTTTAAATTCAAAAATATTTTAATGTAGTTTTATGTCATTTTAAAATACCGTAAAGTATAAAGCAAAACTTAACCCCTTTATACTTTTCACACACTTTTCTATCTGGTGTATTTAACAAAAATTGTTGAGAGACTTAAAATACAAACACCTTGTTTATCTGAACTTCTTGTAGGTATATCGAAGTATAATATACCTTATTTTACCTCCCAGACAAAAAACATTCAGATGCATAGATAGGCGAGCAGCGCATTACTGTATAATTTGTTGGTTAATAGCCACTTGTCCAGTTTATTCTTAAAAGTGTTTACAGTAGAGGAGTTGACCATGTCCCTTGGCAGTCTGTTCCACACATTCACCACTCTATTGCTTATAAAGTTATATCCAACATTATTGCTGCTAAGAGTGCTTGTCAGTTTCATGCTATGGTCTGTTGAAACGAAACATTTCAGCCAAGAGGGGACAGTCATATTTGCCTGTGAGGATTTTATTTATTTAGGTTGTCATTTTGGTTTTAGTCTGTGGGTTTTCAGGAGCCTACTGCAATGATTTTTTGTTGAGGTGATAGTCTCCTTTCGTGTATTTAAACATATGAACAGAAATTCTTGTATCAAACAAATTGGCTTGGTCAAGACAAGTACAGACAGATGTATGAAACAATATATTCAATAAAATCTTGTTATTGGCAGGAATATACTGTATGTTTGCATAAGGTTACACTGCCATGCCTTTTTCTACCCTAATCATTTCCATCCTATTATCCTTTTTTTACTAATAATAGCTAAACAATACATTATAAACCTGCCATTGGCAAAAGTTCACAAAATGCGAAGAAGCCATTAATGAAATGAATAGCACGGCAGTCGTCCAACGATAAATAAGCTTCCACGATAATCTAATAGTAGGCACGGTAAAAATTTCGTTTGGCTGCACATGTTATAGTCCCCCCTCTAGTGGAAATAGTTAGAACTACTGTAGCGTTCTATGATCGACGATACAGTGACGACAGTAGTTGAACCAACGCGGTGTCATATAGCTCTGGTGGAGCGAAAAGTTAGTATACAGTGCAATGTAATTTTTTTATGCTACAGGGCGTGGAGAAACGGATGGCGGTAGAGGCCGAGGGGGGCGTGGCAGAGGCGGTCGGGGAGGCAGAGGCCGACGGAGTGTCAGAGGCGACCTCCATGTGTCTTCTGATCTCGGTGAGTTGTAGTTGTATACCAAGAGAGGGCGGTAGAGGCGGGCGGGGAGGCAGAGGCCGACGGAGTGTCAGAGGGGACCTCCATGTGTCTTCTGATCTCGGTGAGTTGTAGTTGTATACCAAGAGAGGGCGGTAGAGGCGGGCGGGGAGGCAGAGGCCGACGGAGTGTCAGAGGGGACCTCCATGTGTCTTCTGATCTCGGTGAGTTGTAGTTGTATACCAAGAGAGGGCGGTAGAGGCGGGCGGGGAGGCAGAGGCCGACGGAGTGTCAGAGGGGACCTCCATGTGTCTTCTGATATCGGTGAGTTGTAGTTGTATACCAAGAGAGGGCGGTAGAGGCGGGCGGGGAGGCAGAGGCCGACGGAGTGTCAGAGGGGACCTTCATGTGCCTTCTGATCTCGGTGAGTTGTAGTTGTATACCAAGAGAGGGCGGTCGGGGAGGCAGAGGCCGACGGTGTATCCAAGGGGACCACCATGTGTCTTCTGATCTCGGTGAGTTGTAGTTGTGTACCAACAGAAGGCGGTAGAGGCGGTCGGGGAGGCAGAGGCCGACGGAGTGTCAGAGGGGACCTCCATGTGTCTTCTGATCTCGGTGAGTTGTAGTTGTGTACCAACAGAAGGCGGTAGAGGCGTTCGGGGAGGCAGAGGCCGACGGAGTGTCAGAGGGGACCACCATGTGTCTTCTGGGGCCTTATTCCGAGTTTGCAACCGCTAATCACGACAAGTCGTTGCGCAAACTAAACATATGGAAATATAAGCTCTATTCCAATGGTTATATAGTATGTATTAGGTTGGCTATTATAATGCCGCCATCTTGAAATACACGAATTCTTCGCAAGTTTGAATATGTATGGAGCATTGCAATTTCAACTTTATAATTAACAGAATAGAACTTACATTTCAATACCCGTACTTTACGCAAAATGCGCGACGGTGAACGTGTCAAAACTCCGGAATAAAGCCTCTGATGTCGGTGAGTTGTAGTTGTGGACTAACAGATGGCGGTAGGGTATATACAATTTGAACTGTTGTTGATAGATTTACTTCTATTGTATAAAATCCTTAGTGCCTGAATATGATTTACAAAATGGCTGTTATTTTCAGGTCACCAATCAGGCGACCCGTTCCCAGCCACAGAAGACTGGGAGAATGAGGAATGGTCGGGCTCTCTGTCTGACAGTAAGGTGAGATGCTATAGTATATTGTATTATTGTTGTTTTGTCTGTGAATTCTTTGTAATAAAAGGTTGCAAACAATGTTTGGGTTATATAAATAATAATAAAATATTTTTTACCATTATTTATATTTCAATGTGGGTTAATCCCTCCGCTGGGTACCCTAAGGCCGTTTAAACAGTTCTCAGGACCTGTATATTGCCCTCAACGTCAAAAAACATGTAAATGTTGTTTTCAGTGATAAAAAGTACCCCTCCACTGGGTACCCTGGGGCTGTTTAGGCGGTCTCGGGCGCCGTAAGGCACCCGTGACGATATGTATGTAAACTTTAATTGTATTTTCAAAAGTTAATAGATTTTTTATAAAGAAAGTATCTAATAAGCATCGAGTAATATTTACTCACCTACGTGCTTTTAACTTTAATATCACTGAAAACATCATTTAGACGTTTTTAGAAGTACGAGTTAGCGAATCCATTTCGTGGTTTCTTAAGTATGAAAAGTGTAGCATTAAACAAGGTGAACACGGACTCAATGAATCCCACAACTTTGCTAAAATGGCGGTACCCCTAAAATAAACACACTTCTGTTTAAGGGTTTATAAATAGATGTGTAATAACATGATAGTAGTTTTTGCAATGTTCGTGTTTATTGTGTGGTTTTGTGTGTACTGTTGCAGGTGTTTACACCCACGGTCAAACCACAAATACTACCTGATGATTCTCCACAGTCGCTCAATACTGCTGTAAGTTACTATTTATTATTTTATTTTACAGGCAACACTGTAATATATATTAACATTTAAAAACAGTTTTCTATCCTTTAGTTAGGCAATGGGTTTCCGTTTTTATTTCGAAAATATAGCCTAAAATAAGAAACTTAATTTGGTGTTTATCAATAAAACCGGTATTGGATATCAACTGGATACATAAATACCCTTAATCCCATATGTATCCTGTTAAAGGGTAGGCAGAGAGTAGTCTACTTTTTATATTTATTTTGTACTAGCTGAACCGTGCAACATCGTCTGCGTGCGTGCGCTGCTTAAACGGTTAAACTTTAAAAGCTCTCAAAAGGAAATAAAAATCCCCGTTTTTCAATGATGCTCCCCTCGTATTGTCGTGCCGTGATGTTTTATATAGGCTACCCAAAATTAAATAATTTTTAAAATCGGTTCAGTAGATCCAGTGATTACCCCCTACAACCTCACAAACTCACTCTTCATAATATTAGTATAGATAGGTATAGATTTCGTTCATGATCTAAATGTTGGCCAACTTTTCCATACAAAATGTGCAATTAATTACGTACTTTAATATCCAAATCATTTAGTATAATCTGGCTTCTTCAGTTATAATTCCGATAAGGCCCTGTAGGCCTTTTACGATATCAACTCTTCCTTTCACTGTGTTCACTACCCTCTCTTCCCAACCAAATACTATATTATCATGTTAGCGCCATCTTGGAAACAGTTTCCAAAATGGCGCCAGAAGACTGCCGATCTTGGGAAACCAAGATCTGCAGTTTTCCTTTAAAAGACGATGCAAAGACTGCTGGAATTGTACCAGCTAGCACCAAATTTCACTACCTAAAGTAGTGTTTTAAAACAGTTTTTATTATTTTCATTCATAATCATATTTAATTCCTTATATATCCTTTGGATTTGTGGGGCTGTTTTTTTCACCGGCCCAGGCTCAGTAAATGTAATCAGGTAATTGGATTGTTCTTTAACTAGTAAATTAAGGACAAAATACTAGAAAACACTTAAGCAAGAACACTTAAGCATCTTGTGAAATGGGAATCAGCTTTCTAAAGCCTTAATTTTAAATCATCTTGTGTGATCAGAATTAAATTACCTGTCCTTAGTGTACTATGGTAAAGTACAAAGGGGCTTAGCATGTACATTCATTCATAAATATATTATAATTATACAGGGTGAATTTGAAAAGTTGTACTATGGACTCTTTTTTTTTGGTTGTATAAGGCTCTTCTGATCCAATCGAACAACTTTTCCCATGGAACCATTTATTTATTTAAAATTACTTAAATAAAATTTTACAAAGTGAACTTAATGCTTTAGGTATTTTCTACCAGGTAACCTTTGAGAGAGTAAAAGATTATATATGGGGTGCAGAAGCAAATAAAATAATAACAATTTAAGGACATAATAATATAGCGAATAGTACTTATATAAATCATACAATATAATACATATATTATATATTAATATTACCATACCGAAACAGAAGATGCTAAAGGAAAAATAGGTACTTATTAAGATAATCAGTAGTGAGTAGACGTTTAAATACACCGATGGAACCAAGTGTCGCAATTTAAAAAAATTTTGGCTTTCCATACAAATTGGTCATTTTATATTACTAGTTTGTATGGAGAACATGGGAAATGTTAGATTTGATCAGCAGAACCTCATATTGGCCCAAAGAACAACCTTTCAAAGTCAGCCTGTATGTATATAACAGCATCAACAGTCTCGTATATATATTTATTAAGGCTGTCTATGCTACTTGTTAAGGTTCCTCCAGTCGACAGTGCTGCCATACAAACATACTTCTCATGTTATTACTCCAATAATAGTTAAAATAATTAAAAAGATACACTTTATGAATTATTGTTTTAATATCTTTCTGTTTAACACCATATATTTTTCAAATCATTGTATTCTAAATGATATAATATAATTCAGGGTGCGGTTACGAAACGAGTGGTTGATTTGACAAAGGCAGCGAGGATATTAAAATAGATTCGTTATGCAAATTCGTTTTCGTCGCTGCCCCTCTCGTAATCGCATCATTTAGCCGGCATAGTGGGAGCGATCAATATTGTTAAACAACAATGTATTGATCGACCCATTAATGCACTTTATAGGTCTGCTCACCACCAGGTAGATACAAGGTCTAATGTCGTCGTATACAATAAAAAACGATATCTTCCCTAGGCCGATTGATCGATTTCGATAAAATTTGACAATTACAATTACAAAAAAAAGATATATGGAAAAATATATAGTGTTTAACAGAACTATAATATTTACAGTAATTAAGGGCATTCCAGACAATTTTATCGCTTTTCAATGTTTTAAGAGATTTATAAGTAAATAAAAAAGTGATTTATACCTTCCGTTACACACCCTCGTTCAAAATTTTTATATTCCAATTATTACTAAGATTAAAAAAATAACAAATATTGCTTAAAAATAACAAAAATATTAAGATGTTGCAGCTACCTTATTATAGTATATTTATACTAAAGCATTCGTTATTTAACTTACACCGATAGAGAGAGATATATATAACCTTTGTCGTTTTAATATAATGTGTATAAGCGATCGGAATCAGTTATATGGCTCTAGGGAAAGCCTCAAGTTTTTTTTTTTTTATTTATTTTAACATAGCACTGGATACAAGTCCATCGGCCGCATTCATTATATAATAATTAACAGTACATTAAATTATTTCCAAAAAAATATGAAATTCTATTAATTAAAAATAATTTATTTTTTTATAATGGTCCTATAGTTTTAATAATATAATCATATAAAGTATTAAAACAGTCAACATTACAAAGCAATTGTTTTAACTCAATAGGGCGGGTATTATCTAATTTGTCATTATAAGACGTTCCTCTTAAAGTTAAATTTTCTTTACTTTTTTTTTTAATATTCATTAGTAATTGGACTAGTAATTAATTCATAATGTTGAGTGATAATTCTATATTTAACTATAGTGTTTTGAGGTATAATGTGTGGAAATTAATGTCTGATTTATAAAAGAATAAAATTTGTGCTATTTAATGATTTGTATACTTTATGTTTTTGTTTGTGCTTTTTGTGTACTGATATTTAATAATAGTGTATTGATTGACATAAATTTGTAATATTTGCACGCCTAAACGGACAGGATTTAATACTAATAATAAAATTATTTATTGACACACAGAATACACATAAATACATTTTAAAATAAAAAAGTACATGAAAGAGATTAAAATTATGTACCTAATTAATTATATATACATTTACAAATTACTGTTGATCCCTGGCTCCTGTGCTAGGTTACCCTGTGTTACAGGAACCAGTTATAACCGCTCCATGCTTATGTTGGTATAATATTTACCAAATACAAATAAAAAAAATATACAGTTCAGCATTAGTAAGAATACACAAATACCTAAATCAAATTTGCTGTATAACACCCTACCATAATTGTAACCAAGTTTTAGCAAATAAAGATTTATGAATAATACGAGAAGTACGTTTGCATGGCAGCACTGTCGACAGGAGATTAAGGTCCAAAGAGATTGATGGGTGCGGTGTTGTATTGCAGGAGGATTGGGATGCGATCCCGGAGACCAACAACGGAGACCTCATCCCGTCCTATACGTACCACAACACCAACCATGTGCCGCAGACGCAGCGACGAGAGGTAAGTTACTTAAGGTCACTGCATTTGTAATCGCGAACTACGCGTTCTCCATACAAAATTAGGTTCCACACTTCCAATAATAATTGATTACTGTTTGTCGCTGAATTTAAATAATATTTTTGTCGGTCATTGTGTTTATTATTAATATTTCTGTGTAAAAAAACAAAAAGATTTTTGCGTACAATTACGATCATAAAAAAATAATTGAACTTCGACCAACAGCCAAGTTGTAATATTGGAAGTTCGTTTGTATGGGTGTCAAGTCAACTCCAGCGCCCTTCTAGATCTCCGATTATGAGAATACTAACAAATATATAAAAAACATGTAATAATACAAGATATGTATTATATGGTGGTTTCTGGTACACATAGTACAAGCCTAGAGCTTAGTTTGTGAGTAAAGAAATATGTGTGTAGGACAATTTGTCCTACATTACATTTTATTATTATTATAAGATCTATTTCAAAGAGCGATCAATATTGTTAAACAACAATATATTGATTAACACCATTCATGGGTTTTGTAGGTCTGCTGACCATCAGGTAGATACAAAGTCACATACAGTGCTCCAGTAAAAATAATCATATATATACAGGGTGAATTTTTCAAGTGTGTCTTCAAGGCCAAAACCTAAAGTACAAGGAATAGCTAAATTCCAGGATTTGGCCTTGAAGGCACACTTGAAAAATTCACCCTATATACAGGGTGAATTTGAATGGATGTACTTTGGCCTAATATGATGTTCTACTGATCAAATCGAACAACTTTTTCCATGGAACCATGTGTCGCAAATGAAAAAAAAAATTGGTTTTCCCATACAAATTGGTCATTTTAACATTACTAGTTTGTATGGAGAAGGCATTTTTTTTTTTCATTTGTGACACATGGTTCCATGGGAAAAGTTGTTCGATTTGATCAGCAGAACCTCATATTAGCCCAAAGTACACCCTTTCAAGTCACCATGTATAGGAGCACAGCATGTGGACCTTCTTAGGCTTATGCTTACCATTAGGTAGATACAAAATAGCATGCAGTATTCCAGTAAAAGAAATGTATATAGATCCAAAAATAAATACCTATGCATATTAATTTTTGTTACTAAAATAAAGAGAAAACATATTTTAACTAAAGTCTTCTTCAAGGACTCAATAAGTTTTTATGAAAAAAGCCATAAGACGAAGCTGTAGTCACCTAAGAACGGGGAACCCATAGACTGATACCAAAATATGTTTATTTCAGCCACAAGAAAGAAGTCCAGTGTCGGGCCTAACCAATCTCACTCCCAAAGAACAGACCAGTCCATTAGACTCCTATGTAACCTCTCACCAACATCAGGTATATAATGCTACAACACACAGAGCAATACTAGATCACTTTGTTCGTTTGTCTGTCTAGACTGATATCTATTATGAAATTTGATTATTAAGGACACTGCATTCGCAATCGCTTTGGCGCCAGTATTTCTCGACTACTGTTTGTCGCAGATTTTTTTTTAAATCAAAAAATACTTTTAAAATAGATTTTTATGTGTAACTACCAACATAAAACTGATTTTCAAACTTCTAACTAACAGCCAGTTGCGATAGTACACTTCCATTATTGAAAGTGCGTTTCTATGGCGTCAAGACGACTGCCGATCCCTTAAGAAAATGGCTATAATAATCTCTAGAAAATGAGATATTAGGTTCGGTAGTATTTTTCATATTAAGATTTCCATTCCTCTGCGCGTTTAATTTCTAAATACGATATCAAGCTAATAATAGAACATTACTACTGCTGCGGTCTATAATGACTACTTTGCTGGTCGCGCTGATGATGGCCGACAGCGCAGCTCCAGGCCGACACAGCGCGGTCAGCGTGCAGCACTTGATGGACGAGCTGTGATATCCTTTACAGCGAGGACAGCATGGGCTGCAATGATAGCGAAGCGTAGCTAGGCTAGCTCGAGGCAATCATAGCGTGACCACCGAAGCAGTCATAGTGGGCCAAGGCTTGTATAGTGCTTTACTCAAAAATGCAAGTACCTAATCTAAATAAAACCAGCAAGTAATATAAATAAAATCTTTTTGTACCTATCTCTATAAATACAAACAGCTGTGTTTTAAATAAAATCTTTTTGCAATTGATTTTTTAAAACGTTGAAACGTCAAAATAGAGGCTGGCAATGTTTTGCCAGTAAAACCTTTACATTGCAGCCAGACTAACGAATTCTGACAAAATAAAACAGTGTGGACACTTTTTGGAAAACCGGGAAAATTCTAGGAACTTTCGAAGTCTGGAAAAGGCAGGGAAAATAATTAAAGTAGACAACTATTTTCCCGAAATATAATAAATTTAGATTTTTCAATATTTTTTCTGTTTGAAGCCCATTAACGTCAGGGAAAATACCCTGAAACACCTGTTAGTTACAGGTGTTTCAGGGTTATTTGTTAAGAACATGTAAATTATAAGTGTTTTCAGAGATTTTATCGAACTATATTTATTTTATTGGTATAGAGAAATATTGTTTTATTAATATTCTATTAATATAATAGGAAAACAGCAACACACTCGAGTCGTATGTATCTTCGCACCAGCACCAGGTAAATAATGTAAGGCAAAACTTTTTATTTATTTTTGTTTCGTTATTAACCACTTGCTACATCCTAACCATCTTCTAACCAAAAATTTCATCATTTTAACCATTGCTTAAAAATCATAAATTAAAAAAATATTGGTTGAATTAATTTGACAAGTAAAAGTTAAATCTTGACTGGCATAACTGAAGTTTTGTGAACATTTCAACATATACTTGTTCATAAATTTAAATTTCATGTAAAGTAAACATCCAGTAAAGTTAAATGATTGGTAAGTAAAATTAAATTCTTGACCAGTATAAACAATGTCTTGACAGGTAAAAACATAGTCTTGACCAGTAAAAACATAGTCAATTGTTTAAGGTTTTAATTTTTGAATTGCCTTTTAATTTATTTTCATTTATCACATAAGATATTATTCATTTTAATAAAGTAACACTGGTATTTGTAGAAATTTATTGAACCCTTAAAGAACACTTTAGTAATTAATGTTAATAGTAAATGTGTTTTGTCTCTTTTTAATAACAAACATAAATTTACAACACATTTTAACTGAAGTGTTTTTCCAGGTCTATAAGTTTTTATGATTAAAGCTAAAATGTACTAATGACATGCCTTAAATCTTGTCTAGCTTCCTTTTCTTTTTTGTGGGTCTTCATTATAATTATATGTTAACAGTTTTTTTATTTTATTATTTGTTTTGTGTCAATTTTATTTAATAAGTTAAATAAACGAAAACAAAATTAAACACCAATTTTGAGTGTAGCCTGTCGGGCAAATATTGTAAAATATAGACAAGCTACCGGACGTAAAAAATGTTTTTAAAGATAAATTGTTTTATAAAAAATATAGAAAAAATCAAATTTTAATAAAGGATATAGAAGAAACTTAGTAACACAGCATATTTATTTATCTATTTATTTTATTTTCAGCCAATGGGGATGTCAGGCAGTCTCAGCGCGGCGCAGTCGCAGTACCTGTCTCAACTAACTCAACAGACTCAGAGGCACGACAACAGTCAGTATACCGACCATCTTCATACATACACTCACATCATTACTCAGTCACTTATTGTTCTGACTGACATAGGCACGACAACAGTCAGTATACCGACCATCTTCATACATACACTCACATCATTACTCAGTCACTTATTGTTCTGACTGACTGACATAGGCAGGACAACAGTCAGTATACCGACCATCTTCATACATACACTCACATCATTACTTAGTCACTTATTGTTCTGACTGACTGACATAGGCACGACAACAGTCAGTATACCGACCATCTTCATACATACACTCACATCATTACTCAGTCACTTATTGTTCTGACTGACTGACATAGGCACGACAACAGTCAGTATACCGACCATCTTCATACATACACTCACATCATTACTCAGTCACTTATTGTTCTGACTGACTGACATATGCACGACAACAGTCAGTATACCGACCATCTTCATATATACACTCACATCATTACTCAGTCACTTATTGTTCTGACTGACTGACATAGGCACGACAACAGTCAGTATACCGACCATCTTCATACATACACTCACATCATTACTCAGTCACTTATTGTTCTGACTGACTGACATAGGCACGACAACAGTCAGTATACCGACCATCTTCATATATACACTAACATCATTACTCAGCCACTTATTGTTCTGACTGACTGACATAGGCACGACAATAGTCAGTATACCGACCATCTTCATATATACACTCACATCATTACTCAGCCACTTATTGTTCTGACTGACTGACATAGGCACGACAACAGTCAGTATACCGACCATCTTCATACATACACTCACATCATTACTCAGTCACTTATTGTTCTGACTGACTGACATAGGCACGACAACAGTCAGTATACCGACCATCTTCATATATACACTCACATCATTACTCAGTCACTTATTGTTCTGACTGACTGACATAGGTTTCATTCAACTTCCGGCTAGCGTCAAGTAAACAGTGCAGTGGGTGAACTCGTACAAATTAATTGCTAAAATAAGAATACTTACAAGACCTAAATTAGACGGCACGTTTTATGTTATTGAAAAAGCATATTGTATCAGCACGTAAGTGATAAAAACATCATATTTAACATACAGCAAACCTAGTGAAGCTAAATATAAACACATAACTATAGCTAAAACAAGAATAAAAACATTACAAAAACAAACGTATTAAATAACAACTTCTGTACAAATCGAACACAGATTATTATTGTACAAACTGACATTTTGTTTTTATAAATAGAGAGGCATTGCGAGCATAGACAAGAAAGTAAGAGTGTTCCGATAGTGTTCTACGGTCAAAATCAAGTTAAAACTAGCTGTTTATTTTTATTTACTTTTTATTATTTTTGCCAAATGTCTAAATCACCGATGAAGAAAACAAATCTGAAACCTGTTGACAAACTGACTCATGCACATTCTGATTCAGATTTGCATGATCAACCGGCGACTATAACCACTAGAAGTCAACGGTCCCGGGCAACAGGCATAGTCGATAGCAATGTAGATTTTAAAAAATTTAGAGAGGAAATGACTCAAATGATTTCCAAAATTATAGACACACAAAATGCTAAGCTAGAATCAATTAAACTGCAAATTACTGACAGAATCGATTTCTTCGGCTCACAAATACAGGATTACCAATGTAAGATTGAAAAATTGGAGAATGAGAATAAAAATAAGGCCAAAGAGTTGCAAATTATGGGTGACAGGATAGACGAGCTCGAACGGAATAATAAAAAAACAAGTATTGAGATCCGCAACCTACCTAGGAACCAAAGGGAGTCACGAGAGGATTTATATAATATAATTCACAAAATTAGCAACACATTAAGCGTGAGCTCTGAGGATGGCATAATTCGTGATGCGTATCGTCTGCCCATGAAAGTCGATAAGTCTAACCCGACTATAGTGATAGAGTTTGTTAACACTCTTTCTAAGGATAAGTTCATGGATGCAGCAAAGAGACATAATAAAAAGAATCCCTCAAACAAATTACATTCTGCAATGCTGGGACTAGAAGGACCGGCAACCCCATTTTATATTTCGGAACATCTCACAGCCAAAGCGAGGAGACTTCATTTTCTTGCGAGAGACCTAGCTCGATCCGAAGATTATAAGTTCTGCTGGACTGCTCACGGAAAGGTATATTTAAGGAAGCGAGAAGGAGCACCATATATACTTTTGAAAAGTGAAATCCAACTTGCTACACTTACGAAAGTGAATAAAATATGACTGCAGAGTAAGACTAAACACTTAGAGAATGTATTTTGTTCACTTACATACACCATTTTTTTTTTGTTAATATTATTTTTAAGTTACATACACAATATACACAACATACACATAAATATTCATTCGTGTACTTTTTTACACTATACATAATGTTATCCTTGAAGGTCTTGTATTATAATTACCACTTTATATATTACAGTTTTGCTTTAAATATTATTCACACTATACTTACTAACAATCCACCTAAAATTGCGTTCTTTTCACTTATTATCTATGATCAAATCATAACACGACATCACTCATATATACATAATTACATAGAATCTAGTCTTTCTCGAGAATTCTGGTATTTTTCTGCTTTAAAGGCGTTGATATGAACGAGGTAGTCAATGAAATTGACAATATAGCTATAGCCGAATCTGCCCTGAGTGATGTCAAAGATTGTAAGTCTTTTCTACCTAAGAATACAAATTCTCTAAAAGTAATAAATCAAAATATTAGGAGTATTGGTAGGAATATGCCTGAATTCTTTGTTCTTTTACACCAACTTGAAATTGATTTTGATATAATGGTTCTCACTGAATGCTGGTTGTCATGTAACCCACTAATTCCCGTAATAAATGGGTATGAAATGTTTTGCACTGCTAACAATATTTTACAGAATGATGGGATTGTAGTTTATATCAAGACAGATCTTCGCGCAATTGTTTCTGAGCCCACGTTTCGGGAAGGTAATTGCCTGTCAATAGATACTAAGGACGGTTTTTCCTTGATCGCAATATATAGATCTCCCTCTTTCAGAAACCTTGATATTTTTTTTCAATCTCTAGATCATGTCCTTAGTAATCTTAAATCAGCAACTGATGCTGCTATCGTGGGAGATATTAACATAAATATAAACCCGATCAACACCAATGACAACAACTCAACAAACTATTTGAGTTTGATTGCTTTTTATGGTCTTCTCCCAGCGCATACCCTAAACACCAGGGATGAGGCGTGCCTCGATCATGTCATTCTAAGAACCAAAAAGCCGGCTACGACTGTTATTGCACGTTCTTCGGTTACGGATCATCAGGCTGTCCTACTTTTTCTCAATATTAAACCAAAAAGAGACTACTCATCATTTAGAAATCATGTTACAATTAATACTGAGAGCCTCAAACGGGATATTGATGAAATAGATTTTAAGCCACTATTTGATTCCACTGATCCTAACTTTGTTGCGGACTATCTGGTATCTTCTTTGAAAAATGCCTTAAAGGCAAATTCTGTTACCCGCGTACTGTCGAATCGGAAAAGAATTTTAAAACCCTGGATTACCCCAGGACTATTAAGATGTATTAGAAACAAAGATAAGTTGCACTTTAAATCTAAACAAAATCCGGATAACCTTATCTTTAAATCAACATACATAAGGTACAGAAACTTCTGTAACATTTTGTTAAAAACTAAGAAGAGAGTACGAAAGCCACCAACTAAAAGAATCGGGTAATAATAGTAAGAGGCTGTGGAAGGCTATAAAAACTATCACACACACTAATAAATTAAAGAACTCTGCCACGGAACTATTAAAAATTGATAGCACGACAAAAGAATCTGTTAATACAATTAATGACTTCTTTGCTAATGTTGGCAAGAATCTGGCAATGAAGGTGGCTAACGGAAAGAATTCCCAATATGGTGGTGGTATGGTTAATGCAACTGCAAGTTCTTTCGTTTTGCTTGGGACTGACGAAGCTGAAATTGAAAGGTTAATAATGGGTTTGCGAAATGATTGTGCTGTGGGTTATGATAATATATCTAATAAAATTATTAAAGAGTCAAAACATATACTTATCCCTCCGCTTACATATCTATGTAATATGTGTGTTGATAGGGGAGTGTTTCCTAAATGTCTTAAGCTGTCATTAATACATCCCATTCACAAGGGTGGGGACAAAGGCTGTGTCAATAACTATAGGCCGATATCTATTTTGCCTGCTTTCTCCAAGATTCTAGAACGAGTAATCAATCGAAGGCTTATTGATTATCTGGAAAAGCAACAACTCTTGGCTACTACTCAATTTGGTTTCCGTTCTAATAAATCAACCAATGACGCTGTGCATGAGCTAACGGATAGTATAGTCGATAACATAAATAGAGGCAAAAAAACGTTATCAATATTTTTAGATCTAGCTAAGGCCTTTGACACTGTCTCAATCCCCATCCTTCTGAACAAACTGCACACATTGGGTATTCGGGGCTCCCAGCTTGAGTTGTTCAGGGTTTATTTGAGTGACAGATACCAGTGTTGCACGGTAGGTGGTTCTATTAGTGAGCCCCGGCCTGTTACTTATGGGGTCCCTCAAGGCAGCATTTTAGGTCCAACATTATTTCTCATTTATATTAATGATCTTTGTCTACTCGTACCTCCCAATGGAAAAATTATTTCATATGCTGATGACACGGCTCTGCTTTTCTCTGGTGATACCTGGGAGGATGCCTATCATGCTGCCCAAAGTGGTATGAATATGGTTACACAATGGTTGAGGGAAAATATGCTGACCCTTAACACGGAAAAAACTAAATATTTGACCTTCTCCATTGGCAAATCCTTAAAACCACCTTTGGAGTTTTCTATTACAGCCCACACATGCCCCGATCCCTATTGTAATGAGTGTTCTTGTATACCTCTGGAAAGACCAAGTGTTGTTAGGTACTTGGGAATTATCCTCGACTGTCATCTAAACTTTAAGCAACATATCAGCACCCTGGCTTCACGTATAAGAAAATTAATATACATCTTAAAAAATTTAAGACATGTTGCTGAAGCTAAAGTTATGAAATTGGTATATTATGCTCTTATGTAAGTCCCTTATTACATATTGTGTGACGGTTTGGGGTGGTGCTCCAAAGAGTATTATGATGCCTTTAGAAATTGCGCAAAGAGCTGTGCTTAAGGTTAGCACTTTCAGACCTTTTCGTTTTCCAACTTTTCAACTATATCAGTCATGTGGTGTGCTTACCGTACGCCAGCTCTTTGTACTTCATACAATTCTAAAAAAGCATTCCCATCTTAATTTTAATAACCGACTTGCTGAGAATAAGAGACGACATGACATTGTATGCGAATCCTTTGTCTGTAGTAGCAAATTTTCACACAGGTTTTACTGTTTTCTTGGTGGATACATTTATAATAACTTAAATAAAATTCTATCATTTTACTCATGCACTAAATTTAAGTTAAATAAGATCGTGACCAAGTGGTTTCTGACACAGACATATTATGATACTGAGCAATTATTGCATGTTATTTCCTAAGGAATCATTGTGTACTCAGTTATTGTTCTGTTTAGTCACAGCCTTAATAATAACATTCATAAAATTTGTATATGCATATTTTTATCACACACACACACACACACACACAAACACCACAAAACATACACACACATAACACATATACACACCCTCTCTTCTAATGTAATTTAGTTTATATTCAAATTGTTATTGTGTCACTGACATTTAGAGAGGACAATCAGAGTCAGTTATTATAATGTTTTTTTTTTTTTTCTTAGTTCTTAATTCTTTTTTATTAGTGTCACCTGGAAGGAAACTAATACCTGTCATACAGGTTATCCTAGTACGGGTATCAGGACAACCTAAAAGCATTGTGAAACATAATTTTTTTTTGATGCAATAAAGATTTTTATTATTATTATTATTATTATAGGCACGACAACAGTCAGTATACCGACCATCTTCATACATACACTCACATCATTACTCAGTCACTTATTGTTCTGACTGACTGACATAGGCACGACAATAGTCAGTATACCGACCATCTTCATATATACACTCACATCATTACTCAGTCACTTATTGTTCTGACTGACTGACATAGGCACGACAACAGTCAGTATACCGACCATCTTCATATATACACTCACATCATTACTCAGTCACTTATTGTTCTGACTGACTGACATAGGCACGACAACAGTCAGTATACCGACCATCTTCATACATACACTCACATCATTACTCAGTCACTTATTGTTCTGACTGACTGACATAGGCACGACAACAGTCAGTATACCGACCATCTTCATATATACACTCACATCATTACTCAGTCACTTATTGTTCTGACTGACTGACATAGGCACGACAATAGTCAGTATACCGACCATCTTCATATATACACTCACATCATTACTCAGTCACTTATTGTTCTGACTGACTGACATAGGCACGACAACAGTCAGTATACCGACCATCTTCATATATACACTCACATCATTACTCAGTCACTTATTGTTCTGACTGACTGACATAGGCACGACAACAGTCAGTATACCGACCATCTTCATATATACACTCACATCATTACTCAGTCACTTATTGTTCTGACTGACTGACATAGGCACGACAATAGTCAGTATACCGACCATCTTCATATATACACTCACATCATTACTCAGCCACTTATTGTTCTGACTGACTGACATAGGCACGACAACAGTCAGTATACCGACCATCTTCATACATACACTCACATCATTACTCAGTCACTTATTGTTCTGACTGACTGACATAGGCACGACAACAGTCAGTATACCGACCATCTTCATATATACACTCACATCATTACTCAGCTACTTATTGTTCTGACTGACTGACATAGGCACGACAACAGTCAGTATACCGACCATCTTCATACATACACTCACATCATTACTCAGTCACTTATTGTTCTGACTGACTGACATAGGCACGACAACAGTCAGTATACCGACCATCTTCATATATACACTCACATCATTACTCAGTCACTTATTGTTCTGACTGACTGACATAGGCACGACAATAGTCAGTATACCGACCATCTTCATATATACACTCACATCATTACTCAGTCACTTATTGTTCTGACTGACTGACATAGGCACGACAACAGTCAGTATACCGACCATCTTCATACATACACTCACATCATTACTCAGTCACTTATTGTTCTGACTGACTGACATAGGCACGACAACAGTCAGTATACCGACCATCTTCATATATACACTCACATCATTACTCAGCCACTTATTGTTCTGACTGACTGACATAGGCACGACAACAGTCAGTATACCGACCATCTTCATACATACACTCACATCATTACTCAGTCACTTATTGTTCTGACTGACTGACATAGGCACGACAACAGTCAGTATACCGACCATCTTCATATATACACTCACATCATTACTCAGTCACTTATTGTTCTGACTGACTGACATAGGCACAATAGTCAGTATACCGACCATCTTCATATATACACTCACATCATTACTCAGTCACTTATTGTTCTGACTGACTGACATAGGCACGACAACAGTCAGTATACCGACCATCTTCATATATACACTAACATCATTACTCAGCCACTTATTGTTCCGACTGACTGACATAGGCACGACAATAGTCAGTATACCGACCATCTTCATATATACACTCACATCATTACTCAGCCACTTATTGTTCTGACTGACTGACATAGGCACGACAACAGTCAGTATACCGACCATCTTCATACATACACTCACATCATTACTCAGTCACTTATTGTTCTGACTGACTGACATAGGCACGACAACAGTCAGTATACCGACCATCTTCATATATACACTCACATCATTACTCAGTCACTTATTGTTCTGACTGACTGACATAGGCACGACAATAGTCAGTATACCGACCATCTTCATATATACACTCACATCATTACTCAGTCACTTATTGTTCTGACTGACTGACATAGGCACGACAACAGTCAGTATACCGACCATCTTCATACATACACTCACATCATTACTCAGTCACTTATTGTTCTGACTGACTGACATAGGCACGACAACAGTCAGTATACCGACCATCTTCATATATACACTCACATCATTACTCAGCCACTTATTGTTCTGACTGACTGACATAGGCACGACAACAGTCAGTATACCGACCATCTTCATACATACACTCACATCATTACTCAGTCACTTATTGTTCTGACTGACTGACATAGGCACGACAACAGTCAGTATACCGACTATCTTCATATATACACTCACATCATTACTCAGCCACTTATTGTTCTGGCTGACTGACACAGGCACGACAACAGTCAGTATACCGACCATCTTCATACATACACTCACATCATTACTCAGTCACTTATTGTTCTGACTGACTGACATAGGCACGACAACAGTCAGTATACCGACCATCTTCATATATACACTCACATCATTACTCAGTCACTTATTGTTCTGACTGACTGACATAGGCACGACAATAGTCAGTATACCGACCATCTTCATATATACACTCACATCATTACTCAGTCACTTATTGTTCTGACTGACTGACATAGGCACGACAACAGTCAGTATACCGACCATCTTCATACATACACTCACATCATTACTCAGTCACTTATTGTTCTGACTGACTGACATAGGCACGACAACAGTCAGTATACCGACCATCTTCATATATACACTCACATCATTACTCAGTCACTTATTGTTCTGACTGACTGACATAGGCACGACAACAGTCAGTATACCGACCATCTTCATACATACACTCACATCATTACTCAGTCACTTATTGTTTTGACTGACTGACATAGGCACGACAACAGTCAGTATACCGACCATCTTCATACATACACTCACATCATTACTCAGTCACTTATTGTTCTGACTGACTGACATAGGCACGACAACAGTCAGTATACCGACCATCTTCATATATACACTCACATCATTACTCAGTCACTTATTGTTCTGACTGACTGACATAGGCACGACAACAGTCAGAATACCGACCATCTTCATACATACACTCACATCATTACTCAGTCACTTATTGTTCTGACTGACTGACATAGGCACGACAACAGTCAGTATACCGACCATCTTCATATATACACTCACATCATTACTCAGTCACTTATTGTTCTGACTGACTGACATAGGCACGACAACAGTCAGAATACTGACCATCTTCATACATACACTCACATCATTACTCAGTCACTTATTGTTCTGACTGACTGACATAGGCACGACAACAGTCAGTATACCGACCATCTTCATACATACACTCACATCATTACTCAGTCACTTATTGTTCTGACTGACTGACATAGGCACGACATCAGTCAGTATACCGACCATCTTCATACATACACTCACATCATTACTCAGTCACTTATTATTCTGTTCCCTAAGTATATTTCCCTTAGGCTTTTTTTAGCTCGCCTATGTATAATTTTGTATGATATAGAATTTTATATAAAGATGTTAAGTTATTTTATGTATGTACCAGATTGCTAGATATATACAATATAGGTACATGAAATTTAGGCATGTACTCTCTACTCCGCTAGGCTGACCGATCGGTTTCATTACCACCGCCCATACAGTTGCAAAAACCGCAGTGATCAAGCCATGTTTCGGTTTTAGTCTGTGGGTTTACCGGTTTTCAAGAGACTATTGCATCGATTTCTTGTCGAGGTGGTAGTCTCCATTCAGGTTGCGTAACGAAACGGGCTATTGACAATAAAGCAGCGCGAGGCTATTAAAGTAGACTCGTAATACAAATTCGTTTTTGTCGCCGACCATTTCGTAACCGCATCATTTAGCCGGCTTAGTGGGAGCGATCAGTGCTGTTAAACAACAATGTATTGATCAATGTAGATACAAACTAGCATACCGTGGTCTTGTAAAAAAAAGTTGGTACCAATTTTTCTTGCCTCATGCTTTAGTTAGTTTAATATAAATATTTTTTTTTAGGTGTATATAGCAGTAATTACGGAGTATACGGCAGTCCAGACATGAGCACACAGAGGAAGCAACGGGCGCGGGTGCCGCCTCCCTCCAAGGTAGGGCTTAAGCTCCGGAATTTCGGTTTTAATAAAATTCCGGAATTGAAAAATGGTCCGAATTTCAAGCCCTTCTCCAAGTTAAGTCTATCAGTCATTATTGACTGTTCGACCGCTGATCAGTCGAGGAATGTCGCGCGGTCATTATACTTGCGCCTGTTAACGAAAAAAAAGGTCCTTGCGCATAGTAATTCGTTGCCTTTACTACTCGCGAGTAGTGTGCAGGTGTTCATTGTAAATATAAATTACCTGCCGTATCGAAGTGTGAGCTAGATTCATGAAGGCCTAAAATTACTTTCCAAACTTAAAAACACAAGATGGCCGCCAGCCATACAAATCTAAAACAAAAAATATTATAAACAATTTTTGAGTAGTATGTAGTTGAAGTGAGAATATGGCGGCAACGAACTTGTTTGACATTTCTTTTTATAGGCCATTTTAGGCTTCCATATATTCAAAATAAATTATTTTTAGTTTCATTGTTAGATTGCACTTAAATGTATCATGGCGATAATTTGTATTTCATTTAATGTCTTTAAAGAGTGGATCTTCTGCGTAGTGCTATGTGTTATATGTATATTGTTTGCGTGTACATAAAAGTAATATATAGTAATAATTTCAGATCCCAATGTCAGCGGTAGAAATGCCAGCGGGGGCAGAGAGCACGTTCCTAGACGTTACGTTTGGCGAGCCCGAACCTGCTCATCCTGTTGTCACTCCTGTAAGTTATTTTATTGGTTCTGTATCTATCTACCTGGTGGTAGCAGAGCTAAATGAAGAATGGGGACAACCAATTGAATGTTGTTTATATAATAATAAGTAGAACATTGCAAATATTGTCTGGTCACAAACTAAGCTCTAGGCTTGTACTATGTGTACCAGAAACAACGATACTAATACATATTATATTTTATAAATAGCTTAGTTTGTGACCAAAAGCATTTTTTTTTCTTGGAGCACGGCATGTGACTTTGTATCTACAAGATGATAAGCAGACCTATAAAGTTCATGAATTTATTATTTGTAATTATTTGAATTTACCGTATAATTTGGACTCACATTCAATCAAAAAATACTAATGTTTGTAACTTTTTTATTTTTTTATTGCAGTGTTAAAAAATATCTAATTGTAATTTAGAAATATCAATTATTAGCCTAATGTTTTGTAATTTATTTTTGTTTGAAATAATAAAGTAAACAACTGTAGATCTCCTATTTGAAATTTAAAAAATGGACTAAATTCCGGAGGGAATTAAAGTTGATATTTGAACAATAAACAATGGGGTCGATCACAACCACTATGCCAAATGGTTTGGTTACCAAATGGGCGGCGACAAAGACGTATTTGCATTACGAGTCTGTTAATCTCTTCTCTGCTTTATGGTCTAATCAAAGGAGACTACCACCCTCGCCAAGAAATCTATAAAGTGGTTGGAAAAAACCCACAGACTAAAACCGAAACATGGCTAGGTCACTTAACGGTTTTTGCAACTAAAATGATAAAAAAAATATTTATATATTGTTTGGATTGGTATTCTCCTGTAAATAAGGTGTTATATTGGAGAAGTAAATAAACGTGATCGCTAGCCCCCCTGAGTTTCTCGGCGTGATGATACCCAATGCTGTATGGTTGCAGGTGTCGGTCCCCCCGCTGCCGGAGCCCCCGGTGGTGGCGCCTGCGCTGGACACAGCCACAGAACCCACCGTCTACTCTAACTCCCCCAGCATGGTCAGTAATTAAATAAAAACTATACTTTGTTGGCCTCATATATCTACCAGGTCTCATATAATAATAATATGTAGCATAATTTACACATATTGCTCTGGTCACAAACTACGCTCTAGGTTTGTACTATGTGTATCAGATGCAACGATATAAATCATTATATTTTATAAACACCCAGACCATGACAAACTACAGAAAAACGTAATAATATTTTTTTGCTATGGGTGGGAATCGAACCCACGACCTCCTCGTATACAACGCCAAAGGCGCAACCACTAGTCTACGGAGGCTGCCAAGTCTATATATCTACATATCTACCAAGTATCATATATCTACCACCAAGTCTTATTTATCTACAAAGTACATATTATTATTTAAAGTTTTCAAAGATCTATTAAATCATATATGTGGTGGCCGAGTAGAATATACCTGAGTCTAAATTGCACCAAAGTGTCCGTAAAAGTAATTGTAACTATTAAAGTAAAAAAATGGCACCAGCTGTGATTCGACTTTCAAAAAAACCAATTGGTACATTCGACGTCATTTTTAACTCTAATCGTTACATATACAGAGAGTTTATTTTGGTGCAACCTAGCCTTAGACTTAAAAACACAATGGTTTTTAGGTCAGCGGTTCAAACCCCGGAGTGTATCGATATTTTTTAATTATAAAAGTTATATACCCTAAGTACAAATTTAAATATGTATGTATATTATGTTTATCAACACAACTGGCCCCGGAGATCACCTTAAGCTGTCGGTCCCAGTTTCACTATACTAACTTGTGAAACTTTATAGATGAGTTGTTAAGTCTATACAAACCATGGAGATATAGGAGGAAGGCCTTGGGCCTTAAATCGTCTTTCCAGCCGTGAGAACAGGAGATATACAAATTAAAAAGAATGTGTGAAAAAAAAATATTATAAGTAATCACTAAGCATTGAGTGGTTGAAGTAAGAACAGAATATGGCGGCAACGAACACGATTGACATTTTGTTTTATAGGACAGTTAAGGCATTACGGCAGTTAGATATATACTGACCACTTTTTTGTATTCTACATTCGGCTTCGACGAGGTTGGATTTATTTTTGTTGTTATACAACGCTTTTGGTAGTTAACATTAATTATTGTTAATGCAGCAACAGTTAACGAGCGAGCAGTTAACAGTGACGCCGACAGTAGAGCCCATCCCCCCGCCCGCGGCTTCGCTCGCCGCGCCGGACCTACCGCCCGCCACCACAGTCTGTAAGTATTTGCCTATCTAACGGGTGTCAGTAATTGTTGTATTTTTATAATATATCTTTTGCATTGTCTTTTGAATAACTTGACCTTCCAAGATTCATCCACTGAAACTTTTTGGCACGCGTTTTCAAGATACCGCTATATTTCAATATGGCGCTCACGTGTTTCCAAGAATGCGCTTACGGGTTTTCAAGATGGCGATCACGGGTATCCAAGAATACGCTCACGGGTTTCCAAGATGGCGTTCATGGTTACCTAGATGGCGCTCACTGGTTTCCCAAGATGGCGCTCACTGGTTTCCCAAGATGGCGCTCACTGGTTTCCCAAGATAGCGCTCGGGTGTTTCCTGTGAGATTCATGATCTTATAGTATTTGGGTAGAGAGGGTGAACACAGTGAAAAGTAGCGTTGATCTTATAAAAGCCCTTGTAACACTGCTTTGTGGTCTCAAGTCCGGGAAGTGGCAGGTAACTGTTCTGCACCAGCATGGAGAATACGTGGATTGCAAACAATATTCTCTCTTTCTACTCTGCGACCGTACTTATATAAGTATTATTATAATTGCACGCTAGCTAGAACAGGCCAGAATGTACACTTCTGCGCTCGTGTATATAACGTGCTATATTATATTGATGTAAATGTTGTGTCGCCTATTAAATTAATTTAAATGGTAGATATTTATTTCAATACATTTGTATCTTAAATTTACAGTGAAGTTAAATTTTCCCCCATGTCTCGGCTGGGCTAGCCCGGTACTTGGATCCAATAAAGCATGATTGTAATTGATTCTATCTTATATTTGAATATATTCCCTGATGAATGATTCCCCGTTAAAGAAAATAAAGTGCACTGATAAGCAACCCGATAGTTTTGCTTATTTTTATTCTGACAATATTTTCCATAATTGGTTTTATTTTACTAACCCCCGTATTCTAAGACGTTTCCACTCTTCACTCAAGGAGCGTCTGTCTCAACTTGCTTTTTATAGTTGACATTTGGTGGAAAGAGACAGACGTTCCTTGAGTGTAAAGTGGAGTTAAGGATACGTCTTAGAATACGGGGGTATAACATCATTGTATTATTGTTGATTTTATATATTATGTAGGTACATTTGTTATTCAACATTTTTGTTATTCAGATTTCTAAAATTTTTTTATCTTTTTTAAACCTATTTCAATGTTTTTCTATTGTTTCAGCATTAGAAAATCAATTATCAGCAACAATGAAGCAGTTGTCGGTGGGAGTAGCAGAGAGCACGACGCCGCACTACTCGCGACACAAACAGCCCACCTATGCGCCGCACCACCCCCCTGTATATACCCCCAACGTGTATGCGCCGGTGAGTCATATGCTACGCCCGGGTAGCGAGAGGAGAAGCACTACCTACACTACTCGCAACACAAACAAACCAACACCTCCTGTGTATACCCCCAACGTATATGCAAAAATACTCAAAATTTTTTTTTTTTTAATATTAATTATTTCGAAAACCAAACTAAATTATTTTATAAACATGTTTCACAAGCTATATAGAAAATAAAAAATAATGTTTACAGCAAAGTGAAAAGTAGTTGAGAAAAAAAGGTTCAGAACCCTTCACGGTTTTTAATCCTATTAATTTAATTAACTTGTAAAAGTGAGAAAATTAACATTAAATATATTTTATGATTGATTCCAGCAAGTGAACTCAACAAATTCGTCGCTGTCGGCGGTACCGTCGGCCATGAACGCGTCCTACCCACCCGTCACGCTGTCCCAGTACCAACAGCCCGCCATCAACTATCAGGTACGTGTACAGAAATAATAGGGAGGTGCCCTAAGGCCTAAAATCGCCTTTCCGAACGTAACAACACAAGATGGCCGCCCGCCATGCAAAACCTTCACTATACTCTTCTTATTTTAATTAATGGCAATTTCGTTATTAATCAATATTTTTGGCAGTGTCAAATAGTCTATACTATTATAAATAATTACTACTAGAGAGAGATAATGTTGTAAGCTATCCTCCATTACGTGGTTGGAAGGCAGGGGAATGATCTGCAGTGTTCCCAGACTTGAGACAGCGAAGTAGGTTTAAAGGCCTTTAAATCCACCTTGTACTGTGTTCATAATACTATATGATCCTGTAGCGCCATCTTGGAAACTCGTTTCATAAAAGGTTCAATAATATAGTATAATTGTACGTTGAGAGTTTATAAGTAGATGGCAACACGGATTGTATACAAGTATATGATTCATCTGCCAGTGTCAAATTGGGACAAACACATGCTACAATAATAGGATGGCGGCCATTATTGCAATATAAAACAGAGTTTAAAGATAACACGAATAGTCTGGTTTTAATGTTTATATTAAGTTTTTCACTCTTATGTTTCTCTGGAGAGAATATTTCACGAAATCACCCAACACTTTCGAACAACAAACTAACATGGACACAGAAATACAAATAAAATAACATAAACACAACCTTTCCCTACGGGGTCTCGCCAAAGATCACTGTACATTTTCCAAGGGTTTATTTTACGTTTGCGTATCCTTAAAATGTAATGAAATGTTAATGCCTAAATTGGATAAAAATTATAATTTAACGGAAATGCATTGTTGTATTGACTTAGTTCTTTGGTTAAGTTGTAACGATAAGCCAAGAGTAAAATAAACCCTTGAAAAGAGTATAGTATCATTATCTCTAGTACACATAGTAGGAGCCTAGAGCTTAGTTTGTAACCAGAGCAATATGTGTGTAAGTCCTTCACATTATTGAAGGACTTACACACAAATAAGCACGGCATGTGACTTGGTATTTATCTGGTGGTAAGCAGAACTAAAAAATCCATAAATGGGGTCGGTCAGTGCTTTGTGTTTAACAATATTTATCAATCTCACTATGCCGGCTAAATGATGCGGTTACTAAGACGTATTTACATTACGAGACTATTTTAATACCCTCTCTGCTTTATCGTCCAATCGTCCGTTTCGTAACCGTACCATGAAAGGAGACTACTACCTTGAATTGATGCAGTAGTCTCCAGAAAACCGGAGAACCCACAGACTAAAACCGATACATGATTAGGACACTTGACGGTTTTTCTTCTAGGCATCTTTATGGGCGGGATGGTAACGAGTCCGGTCGGTCGGCCTAGCAGAGTTTTTCATTGAAGGTAAATAAACCTGTATGTTTCAGCAAACGTCGTCATCAGCGTCAGTGTATGGCGGCAGTGCGCTGTACACCGCGGCTCCCTACAACACCTACCAACACCATCAGCAACACCACTCCAGCGCTGCCACCAAGGAACCTTCACAGGTACATGCATAATGCACCATACAACCTTGTAAAAACTACATATTTATCCCCCCCTAAAAAATTTTTTTGAGTGTTTTATTTTAAATTAGGTTTCTTTCTTACAACTGAAAACCATGTTTGCAGAAAAGAGAAATAAAACTATTTTAAAATACGAATCCACGAAGTGTTTAAACAGCCTCAGAGGGATTAAACTGTCCTTATTTCGCTGATGGTATTTTGAGGCAACACCTAACAATTGACGAGCTTGTTGTGGTATTTATCATGATAAATATATAGCCTCGTTGTATAAAGCGGTCACCCATCCCCGGTCCGGCCTTGTTGTCATATGCTTAACCTTGTTATCAGTTGCGCAGTGACTTAACTAACCATTTTATCAAAAAGGTTACATCGAGTTTTTATGAATAAGATGTCTTTATTCTGTTTGTCACTCTTTGGCTGACCACACTCACATTTTTTGCCTAAAAGATGAGTGACTACAGAGCAATAACTTTTTTAATAAGGTTTTGATCTTTCTATATATTTTATTTGTTTGACAGTTCTTTACATACTAACATTAGTCCCCCCCTGGTCCGCTATTGCCTAGAAGGCCTCAGGGTAGTGGGATTTTTTGTCCCATTGATGTTATATATATATATATATATGCGTCCGTTTTATATATTTAAACAATTTACACATATTGCTCTGGTCACAAATTAAAGCTCTATGCTTGTACTACGTGTACGAGAAACAATACATACTATATAATTCATTTAGCTTAGTTTCTGACCAGAGCAATATGTGTAAAATATCCTACATTTTATTATTATTTTATTAATTTTGTTGCCAATATATTTTTTTCCGCGGCATTGTGACATGTTTAATTTAGTATGATAAATAGGTCATCAGATGTTTATAAACAGAACGCCAGTATGTTATGAGTGGAGGCCACATGTGTTCTGATGGGTCTATAAATAAACAGTACGCTATAGTATGTGACGGCTAATTTGGTGATTCCGCACATCGGTAGCGTGGCCGAGCGGTCTAAGGCGCTGGTTTAAGGCACCAGTCTCTTCGGAGGCGTGGGTTCGAATCCCACCGCTGCCAAGAAGTTTTTTTTTGTTTTTTTTTTTCAGGTAAATTTATTTTAATTAATCATGTTACAATAATATTTACTATTTTATTGTTTTTAATTTAAAAATCTTCGCATAATGCATAGTGGTGTGTATGAATGAGGAGAGTTATGGCTGTTAATCTTTAAATATTATCTATAACATCTGTTTATAAAAAACTTATTTCGTTCTGTCAAGCAAGAGTTGCAAGATTTTTCGAGCTTTAGTGCAGTTTTTCCCAATTTTTCTTGAATGTTGCATTCTAAATGGATGATATGTTCGTGATAATATCAGTTTAAAAGAATTATTTCCATGAAAATAAAAAAAAAATAAAGAAAGTTTTTTTTGTTTGTTTTCTACTTTATGCATACATGGGTCATTCAATGCTTAAGAAAAGCAAATTAGCAATTAAATTAAATCTCCGATTATGGAAATACCTAGAATCAAAAAATATATTAAAAAAGGTTTTAATAATACAAAATTATAAAAGGGACAAGTTTTTTGAAAAACGTAGTACAATGATGGAAAGTAAAAATTGCATCCATTTTTTATCAGTGTTTCATATGTTGTTTTCCTATTATCAGCTTTAATATGGAGCAAATTATTAAGCAATTTTTTAAATAAGTTATATATATGTAGTAGGTATAACATCTACTACATAGCGACCATCATGGGTGCCTTTTTGACTCCTGAGAACCGTTTAAACAGCCTCAGGTACCCAGCGGAGGGATTAACATGTCCTCATTTAATTACTCGAGAAGTCTTAGTCGAAATATTCTAAATATTTTGCAAGTTATGGCAATAAACCTACCTTTTTTGAGAACTCCGAGCATATCTTACTGTCCGGAAATAAAAGATGTCTGTTACAATGCGAGTAATTGTAACAGACATCTTTTATTTCCCTGTTTTATTTGCCTTTATACCCCCTCTTAACTACTTGAGCTGCCCGTGTTTATACCATGTCGTATTTATATATATATATATATCATCACGGGTGCCTTACGGCGCCCGAGACCGCCTAGACGGCCCCAGGGTACTCAGCGGAGGGGTTTTAATCCCACCTCGTTGTAGCCGATGGTATGAGTCTACACCGAACAAGTGGCTAGCTCGTCGCGATGTTTTTGGATAGACTCAATAACCCATCTATAAACAGTTTCACAAGTTGGTATAGTGAAACCGGGACCGACAGCTTAACGTGCTCTCCGAGGCACTATAGTGGTGTTGTTAAACAAATGTACATAAATTTTTAAATTAAAAACTCATTGGTACACACCGGGATTCGAACCAGGGACCTAAGCGTTTTTAAGTCCAAGGTCTAACCAACTAGGCCACCACGTAGTATTTATACTAATTATTATAAATTTGTTTCAGTACGACACGACTGTATCGTCCACAAACAATAGTTTAACAAACACATCTTCAACACACACCACCACGGCTAAGGTCACCACTACTACAGGTTAGTGCAACTGTCCTCTTCATACCGCCTTTAATTAAACAATAAAATTACGGATTGCATTTCAAAACAAGATCATATAATTTATAATTACAATATATGTCAGCAACATATTTGAATTTAGAAAATGCTAAGGCACTAAGTTCGCCTATGTACAATTTTATTTTGTAATTTTGCGTAATATAGTATTTTAAATTAAGCCAAAAGTATATTTTTACTGATTATATTCAATATTGTTCTAAAAATTCATCAACATATTAACCACTGCGACACAAGCATGCCTAGTGCAGAGTCCGAAACACCATCAGATATTCAGCCTATATCCACCTTTAAAATCAGTTATATGTATATTGTTCACTTATTGTAAATAGGCGAAATTAATTGATGAATAAGTATTTTCTTTTTCTATCTATATAGTAGCCCTTGTGTGAGTTTTTTTAACATTTACTTTCGCGTTAACTTTACTAACATTTTGAACAATAACATGTTCATGTGATTGGTCAAAATGTTTTTTTAGTTCTTAAAATTTCCGCTTGGAGCGCTGAATTATTTCCCATACAATTTTTAGTTAAAACAACTCAAAGTAATAGTTAGAAAACTCACACTAGGGGTACAGAGTTAGTTCTAGTTGGCAGGCCAAGATCCTTCTCTTTATTGTAATGTTCGTAAAGCTTTTACTATTTGTGATGCAGTATCGAGTGCGGTAACTGCGTCGTCGGTATCCTCAGTCAGCGGTACATATGTTCCCCAACCGGCTCAGTACTACGGATACGACGAGCAAATGATGCGCGGGTCACTACCACACCACATGGTGAGTACTATGCTACTTTACATACACTGTTGTAAATGAAATGAAATAATGAAATGAAATGAAATCTTTATTCACAGAATATGGTTATAAATTAAGTACATGGTGTTAAAGTGTCTTTTTGTCCGCATATTCGACCATCATCGGCATGTGAATTTTTTTTAAATCTCAATCCGTCCTACATATTAATTAATATTAATTAGTATAAATATTTTTATTTTATTACATTTAGTTTACAATATCATTATTATTAAAATTATTATATAATATGTAATTGTACCTTCCAGAACGGTATTTATGGATTTACTACCTTCTAAAACGGTATTTTGACCGCCTCCGTAGACTAATGGTTGCGCCTTTGGCGTTGTAACCGGGGGTTGTGGCTTCGATTCCCACCCATGGAAAAAATATTAGTGTGTTTATCTGTACAGTTTCCCATGTTCTGGGTGTATATAAAATATAATATGTATTATATCGTTGTTTCTGTTACACAAAAAGCTTAGTTTGTGACCAGAGCAATATACGTAAATTGTCCTACATATTACAAGTAATTCTGGAAGGTAATTTTAGAGTTTGATTTTCAACATAACAGAGTAGACCCACAGGACAGAGTAGAACAGTACTGTGTCCTGTGGGTCTTTACGAGTTATATCACAAATTGATTTAACATTTGACACAATGAAAATTAAAACATAAGTTAATTTAAAACATCTATAATTTAAGTGTAAATTAAATAAAAACATATAGGTGTTAACTTGTAGATAAAGAACATTTTAACTTTATAAATAAATAAAATACCATCACGGGTACTTATTTGGCTCCCGAGAACCATTTAAACGACCTCAGGGTACCCAGCAGAGGGATTAACCCGTCCTCATTTCGCCGATGGTGTTTGGAGGCAACGCTTAACAAGTGGCGAGCTTGTTGTGGTGTTTATGATGAAATAGCCTCGTTGTATAAAGTGGTCACCCATCCCAGGACGGCCTTGTTGTTATCTACTACTACTAGGCTGGGGCCACTTTCGCTATAAATTAAGTGTAAATTAAATAAAAACATATAACTCTTAGATAAAGAACAAGCAATTTAACTTTATATGAGAATGTTTCCAGGGCGGGTACTATGAGGTGGGGTACGGGCGCGACGGGTTCGGGCTGTCGGGCGAGCGGTTCGCGCGGACGGAGAACGCGTCGCCGCAGCAGGTGGCCGTGCCCGCCGGCTACGCCTACTTCTACCAGCCGCCGCCCAACACCTACCAGTACGGCGTCTATCCGGTCAGTATACACATGTACATACATACACATAAACCAATACATACATACATACACACACAAACATAAATAACACTTCGATGCGCACACACACAATCATAAATACATAGATACACAAATGTAATAAAACATTTTCCATTCGTTTTGAAGCTCATTAAGGTCAGGGAAAATCTAAAAAAAGGAACTGGAAAATCTGTAAAAGTCAGGGAAATTCGTATCCGAAAAAAGTGGCCTCCTGTTGTAATAATATAAATTTACACACCCATTCATACAGTTTTGTTTCCAAACATGCATGCAACGCTAGTCAATGTCAATACTTACTCCAGTAATTCTTACCTCTATCTACCAAACGTTAAGTCAAGATAGAATGAAAGAGACAGAAGTTACATGTATAGCATTATTATTATTGGAGCACGGTATGTGATTGTGCGCCTACCTGATGGTAAGCAGGTAGACGCAAAGTACTACGTGTGGGACGATCAGTATACTGTTGATTAACGGCATAGGTCGCTCCTAGTATGCCACCTACATATCTTTTTATTTGTCATACGTATAACCTTATTTTTACAACAAAAGAATACACAAAAAACTGTTTTTAAACTTATTAATACGTGTAAAGCCGCGTGCAAAAGCTAGTGGCTCATAATAACGTACAGTATATAACTTTCAGCAATACGGTAGCGGCGGCGGCGTCGGGAACGTGTCGGCGGGCAGCGGGGGCAAGGTCAGCTCCTACCAGCAAGCCGCGCCCTATGAGGCGCAGGACAACTACAAGTCGGGTACGCTATACATACACACACACGTATATACATACATATATACATACATACATACACACGTATATACATACATACACACGTATATACATACATACATACCTGGACAGGGTTGCCACTTTCTGAAAAACCGGAAAAGTCTGGGAAGTCAAATTTATTAATTCTTTATTCAAGTTATCTGTTGAATAACTTTATTTGGCAATTGAAAAATCGTCCCTAAATGAATTGGATGTTAACGTCATAACAAAGTTAAAACTTGACTCATTTTTTTTGGAAATATGTCAAATTTTAACTTTTATATGCAATTGATATTCAAACCATTTAGTAGAATAACGGCGCCGAAGACCACTTCTGTTTCTTATAACGTAAATGTTAGATTGTCTTAATAACGATCCTTCTCTGTTTGGTTATTTTAACAATCTTAATTTCCACGTTATAAGAAACGGGATGTGGCCGCTGGTTATTTGTATGGTTAGAGATATTTTAAAAGTTATAACTGTTTCATATACATAATGATGATGTTTGTATTGCAGGCCCATACACGGCGAACACCAACAAGACTGCGGCGGCGCCTGCCGCGGACATCACCAACGCTATGTATGCCAAGGCGCATGTGGCCTTAAACAAAGTCAATGTGAGTAATCATACTTTATATATTATTACTTATCACAGTGTCATGCGGTCCTTATAAGCCAAAAAGCCACAAATACCCTAGAATATAAATAATCTAGTGACTATATTATTTTTAAGCATTTAAAAAATATGTTTTATATATTTACAAATAATAATTAGACACTAGATTATTTATACCCTAGATCAGCCTTTCCCAAACAATGAGTCGCGACCCGGTTCCGGGCCACGAAAATAAAAATACCGGGTCGCGGTGTCTCATAGTTTTTGATGAACATAGTATATGTAGGACACGCATTATTTATTACCAACAAATAAGTAATTAAAAATAAAATTACAGAATAGGTACTTAAATTATATCGAAGTCAGGCATTAGCAAATGGTTATTTATTTACTTTTGCAAATGGTTAAGTACTAATTATTTTTACTTTGCTGCTAACTTGATATTTTTAGTTAATATCAAAAATCATTCAATCATTAGTACCAATTTTTTTTTGGTTTAATTTTTATATGATCACATTTTTCTATAATAAATACCTACAAATGTTTAAATAATTATGAAAACCACCTGGTATACAAATATATTTTATTTTACCTTTGTACATACCACATTAGGTACCTACTGAACTTTTTAGGTTGTCAGTGGGTCATGAAGTAGGAGACATAAAATAACCGGGTCACAGGAAATGAAGTTTGGGAAACGCTGCCTTAGATTTTAGGGTTGCATGGCTTTTTGCCTTATATGGACCTGCAAGCTACAGCTTTTCAGGTAGTTTTGTATGGCACGTTTGTATTTTTTAAAAGACGCTGATAAGGCCAAGCTCATATAGAAGTAAGAAATTAAAAGGTTTTGTTAGAAGTAATATGGAAATAATTGTTTTTCTTTTAATAATTCCTACTGACCAATCTCGTTAGCAACGCCCATACAGATGCAAAAACCGCCAAGTGACCTAGTCATGTTCCGGTTTTAGTCTGTGGGTTAATTGTTTTTCAGGAGATTACTGCATCGATTTCATGTCGAGGTGGTAGTCTCTTTTCAGAGTGCGGTTACGAAATGGGTGGTTGAATTTACGATAAGGCAGCGATTATATTAAAATGTAATGCAATTCGTCTTTGACGCCGCCCATTTCGCCATGGTCACCACCAGGTAGATGGCACATGCCGTGCTCCAATAAAAAAAAAGTAAAAATGATAAGACACTTACTAATCCTATCTGTAATGTGCTCATATAATTGTTTTTAATGGTTGTTTTTTTTACTGGACAATCAAATAAATACTGCCCGAGACCAGCTAGAGCCAGCGGTGGGGGTTTATTCCCATTTAATTTTCGTATACGATTGTATTTTGAGCTACAGCGAACAACTGGCCAACTCGTCAAGGTTTTTATAGGAGCACAGCATGTGACATTGTAACCACCTAGTCTTACACTAGGTGGTTATGTGGTGTGTGTTCGGTTTGGTTTCTATTTATGTTTATGTATGTGTGGGAGGAATGACGGCCTAACCAAGCGCACACCACACTAGACCTTATACTAATTATAGTTTTTTTTGACTGCATAAATACCTGTAAAGGTTTACATGAAATAAATATTTTTACTTTGACTATCTACCTGATGTTAAGCAGACCTACAAAGTCCATGAATGGGGTTGATCACTTAATTGTTGTTTAACAATATTGATCGCTGTCGCTATGTTGGCTAAACGATGCGGTTACAAATTGGGCGGAAACAAAAACGAATTTGGATTACGAGGCTATTTTAATAATATTATGCTCGCTGCTTTATCATAAAATTAACCGCCCGTTTCGTAACCGCACTCTGAAAGGAGACCATCACAAGAAAACGACACAGTAGTCCTAAAAACGAAATCTATAATCAGTTTCACAAATTGGTATATTGAAACAAACACCGAAAGCTTAACGCGTTCTCCAAAACACTATGGTGGTGTTTTGTTCAAACAAATGTACATGTTTTAATTAAATACTCATTGGTACATACCAGAGTTTGAACTCAGAACTTAAAAAGTAGTGTTTTTAAGCCTAAGGTCAATACAGCCACCATATATTTTATATTATCTTAGACTTCTCCGTAGACTAGTGGTTGCGCCTTTGGCGTTGTATCCGGATGTCGTGGGTTCGAATCCACCCATAGCAAAAAAATATTAGTACGTTTTTCTGTACAGTTTGTCATGGTCTGGGTGTTTATAAAATATAATATGTATTATAACGTTATTCCTGATACATATAGTACAAGCCTACAGCTTTGTTTGTGACCAGAGTAATATGTGTGAATTACATATAGGTACATATTCTTATAATTATCTTAAAAAAAATTTTACAGTATAAATGATTTATAACAGTTTATTGTTAACATTTGCATATAAAGCAAACACCGTTGCAGAGTTACGACAAGGCGGCGTTCCACAGCGGCACCCCGCCGCCCTTCAGCGCCGGACACGTCTACATACCTTCCCACCATCCACTGCACCACACGCAGCACCAGGTAGTACACACCTCTATACATACACACTCCTATACACCAACCTATGCACACGCTTACACCAACTCATATACACACTCCTATACATACATATACACACACCTACACAAACGTATATATAATAATAACTAATAATTTAGACAAAATATTATACTTTATGTTGTTACCGTGATAATAATTTATTTGTTTATAAAAATAATAAATTATGATACGTTTCTTTGTTATATACTTTGTGACTAGATGATTGTGCTTTGGGCTAATATGAGGCTCTACTCATCAAATGCAACAACTTTCCCCATGGAACCATGTGTCGCAAATAAAAAATATATACTAACTAGTAAAGTTATTATATTAACATTATATAACTAGTAGTTAAAATAACCTATTTGTATGGAGACGCCACATTTTTTTCTTCATTTTCGACACACGGTTTTATGGGATAAGTTGTTTGTTAGATTTGATGAGTAAAGCCTCAGGAACCCAAAGTCACCATGTATATTTATTGAGTACCATTCAGGGTTAATTATTGACTATCCAACAAAAGAATTTTCTAAATAATTTTATACTATTAGTCTAGATTTAACGTAAAAAAACGTTGACTGGTTTGTAATGTTGCTATGAGATTCTAATTGTGTTTTAGCTGTAACACCATTTATCCATAATTATTTTTGTAGGAAATTCTCAAAATAGTGCACTTTTTTCCTAATTCATTATTTTTGTAAGTAATTTTTGAACTGATGCATTTTCTTATTGATATTTTTGTCTAAATTGTTAGTTTGAAAAAGCACAAGACACATTACCATGTTTTTTTACAACACCTATATTAATTAAATTATTTCTATAAGTTATTATTAATTAATTATTATTAAAATTTCAACAAAATAATATTCAAATAATGTTGTGGAAATACTTTAATTATTTGTTTATGCATCTATTTGTTTATTATATTATTATATATTTAGTATGTTTCTGCAGCATTATTATTTTTATTAAAAAATAATTTAAGTTAGTTATGAAAAAAATGCTAAATTTATTTACATAAGAATAAATAACATTTTAAAACCATTTCTTGTAAAAAAGTTTTTTTTTTAATTAGTGTTTTTTTTAAATAACTACTTTTAGTTATTGTACAATTTATTATAAAAATAAGTATATTTAGTTTTATTTATAAGAGGTAACAGAGTTTAGTTAATTTAACTAATTATTTTATAAATTATATTTTGCTAGTAATATCTAAAATATAGATATTGTGATTTGATTTCCTAAAAAGACACAAACTGAAATATTACCAAGTAAATGGACGGTTTTTGCATTGTTTGAGACGGTGGTGTTTTGAACTATATTTGTTGTCTAACAATTTTATAGATACCCGGAAATGGTATGACGCAACTCGAATATGTTGATCACAGGTTAGTTATAACTAGTGGCGCGACAATACGCTGGTCTGCCGATGCAATAAGAATACAGTTTTTTTTGGGGAAAAATATTCCGCACAACAACGCAAAAATGTTAATAGAGAAAATAATATAATTTATTTTTCAATTTTAACTTTACGTTTAATTAGTATATAAAATTAATTAATTATATACCACTACAAAGTGAGATTAAAAAAATAAACAATTAACCATCACTGAATCAATTTTTTTTTCAAAAACAAATTACATTCAAATTCTTGGAATAAAATGATTAATTATTGGTGTAGATATATCGGTTGCACCACTAGTTATAACTATAGAAAAATTCAATAAAAAAAAGGTCGGGGGGGGGGGGGGGGGGTAGCCCGTAGGAAAAGGTTGTGTTTATGTTTTTTTTTGTATCCGTGTTAGTTTATTTTTCGACATAAGTGTAAAAAACTTAATATAAACATTAAAACCTTTCGTATTGTCGCTAAACTCCTCTTCAAGTTGCAATAATGGCCGCTATCCCATTATTGTAGCATGTGTTTAAGGAATTATAATTTGAAGACTTGGCTGTATGGCTCACGCCCTTGCCTTCCCTATAAGGATAAATAAAATAAAAAAGGTATAATAATATTAGCTAAGCTCTGTTATTGCCTCGTGTGGTGGGTGCATGATACGTCTGAGTTGCGAGTGACGTGCGTTTCTTTGTAGATGGATATGCGGTTGAGCAATAGTCACTCGAGGCGGGTGAGTCTTGTCACGTTATATATATACCCCCATATATGTATATGTATACAGGGTGTCCACCGCCCTGTATACAACGCTTTACAAGACAAGACTATTTTGTTAGGGCGAAAAAATATTATCTGTTCCGTACGACTAAGTCCGTCGCTATATCAGACAATTCAAGTATAAAAAATAAGATTTTTTATTTCATAAATTTAATCGAAAATAATACACGGCCCGAAATTATTTTCGAAGCTCTCAATAGGAATTAATTATCCCAGTTTCCCCAACATTTTTCATTGATGCTCCGCTCTTATTGGTCGTAGCGTGATGTTAAATAACCTATAGCCATCCTAGATAAATGGGGTATCCAACACTGTCCAAAAACGTAACCCTATTGATGGATTTCTTATAGTCTAAACTGTACAGTAAGTGAGAGATGTACAACAAAAAATCATGGTACTGGGGTGCGATTTTTGAATGACAACAGATGACTAAAAAACACTGAAATTTCAAAAAAGTCATCGGTTTCTAAAGTTTGTTTAATTTTGTTCGGTTAATCTCATCGGGTGACTAAAATATCATACCTATGATATCAATACGAGTGCCTGCTACCACTCGTGAATAACGTCACCGATGACAGATAAAAATCATTACAGATATGTATGTTAAGTTCCGTTCCACCATTGAGTTTTTATGATTTAGCATAGACATGTCAATAACTATGAGAAATAAGAATAACATATTGAACGACAAACAATATTTCCTTGTGTAACGAAACGCAAGTAACTCTTGTGAATGAGAAATTATTTGTAAGTTGGCACCGCACATATAACTTTTAAATATAGGGCTTTTGATATCGTGATTTCCTAGTTATCAGTGATATTTTTCCCACTGGCTGGTGATAAATTCATCACTGACATTCAAAAATCGAACCCCTGCTACTGATGTTTGTCATATACTGAAAGTTCTTAATAATGGAACAGCTGTTTTATTTTTTTTCGCTCTGACCCATACCCATACAAAAAAAATAAAATAAATATTCATGATAAGAACACCCTGTAAAGCGCTGTATATAGGGTGTTTATTACACACCAACATGAGTTGTTAGAACGGCGGAGTGAATTGTAGCATGTAGCATGCGCCTGGTTTTGCATGCAGATCATGTTATATTGACTATAACACTATATTAAAAAAAAACATCAGGTGGTTAGAATAAAAAATCCTCGATAGTACAACCTCTTGTATCAGAAAAATATTAAAGTTTATGGTTACTCTATTTGCTGAGACTTCTTGCTTGGAGACAGTCTTTTGGGGCATAGCATTTTATGTTATTCAATCAAATTAAGTTGAAATGTTTAAGAATTGACACATTAATTTCTGTATTGAGGGGCCCTTTATATGCCTGCCGCGGTTATGTCGAAAAAAAAAATAGAGCTTAGATTCTGCGCATGCGCTCGAAAGTTCAAGTATGCAAAAATGGTGTAACAAGTATATTTAAACTTTACTTGACAAACCACTATTGCTTAGTTTTGTTTATTAAAGGCTATTCAGCTTTCTATGCTTTATTTATATTTTAATGAAAAAAATAAAATTAAGGAGATATAGTACTATGACATGCGTTTAGTTCACTCCGCCGTTCTCCTCGGTACCTTTATTGTTGCTCTTACTTATAAAATATTTGGTAACATTAATAATATAACAGGTTAAAAAGAAAAAAATGCATACTTAATTAAAGGTTTTTTTAAGTAAGGCAGCAATAATTTAATGTATGTGTAGCTTGTTTGGTGTACGTGTGTGTTTGTATGTTGATTTTTCCGGTTTGTGTGTATTGATGTGTCTTGGCTGAGTTGCGCCAAAATAACTTTTCTGTAATTTTGACGAACGAAAGTTACAAATGGTGCCAATGACCTTTTTCGAATAATTAATACAAGCTGCCCAAAAGCAGAGGCCCAAAAATAATGTGTTCATTTTAGAATTTTGTTTAAAAAGTACTCAGTTGCAGTGACAATTTAATAATGTTCAGAAGCCTTTAAATATACAGCAGCCGTAACCAAACGCCACCCGCCATATTGTGGCGATATATTGAAACTATTTTATAACTTTTTATTAGTAACTATTAACTATATGAACCCACTATTGAATAATTAAAAAGGCACATTAATATATGCTAACCGATAAAATATATATAATTATGGTACCCGCCTTTGCATGCCTATATATCTTATAATATTTTACCTATATGTATTTGCAATATATTTTAGTTTGTATTGGGTTGCTTTTTATTATAAATATCATGCTTATGTTATGTTATGCTTAATTTAAGTGTGTATAAATTATGTACATTACAGTTATTTTTTATATATGATTGATGTGTAATAATATATATATTAGTATCTAATTATTATATGATGTGAACATTGCAGAGAGTATTTTCGATATATAAATATATTTAATATAAAATATAAATGTAATACATAATTTAGTTGGTTATGGAAAAAAACTCTTAATTTTTTTAACTTCAGTCTTGTTTTTCACATAAACATTAAAAGGAATAAATTATAAATATACAGCTGGATTTCCTATGGCAATTTTTTTTTTCACTTTGTGTAAATAAACAAAATAATGTTGCCATATTTAATAGTATACTAGTTGTTTGATACATAATGTTACTTACGGATAAGAGCTTTCTATTGGTGAAAGAATTATAAAAATATGTTCAGTAATTTTATCCAGAACAAACAAATAATTTTGACCGCCTTCGTAGACTAGTGGTTGCGCCTATGGCGTTGTATTCGGAGGCCGTGGGTTCGATTCCCACCCATGGGCAAAAAAAAAAATAGTATGTTTTTCTGTACAGTTTATCATGGTCTGGGTGTTTATAAAATATAATATGTATTATATCATTGTTTCTGGTACACATAGTACAAGCCTAGAGCTTAGTTTGTGACCAGAGCAATATGAGTAAATTGTCCTACATATTATTATTATTAATTAAATATAGATTGATTCCTAATTTAGTATTATGACAGTTACAGACTTATTTATACTTTATTCCTTGTACTTTTCTTTGGCTTAACTTAACTACATAATATTTGTTTGTTTTGTTTAATAAATATGTTTGAGTTGTGTCCAGCTGTATGTATAATGATTGTTGTAACAGGAGAGCGGCCCGAGCTCCCGGGGAAGCAATAAGCCGGCGCCCAGCAAGCAGTACAACGCTCAGTCCTATTGGTCCAACTAGCTCTATGCAGGTACGTCTACTACAACACCCTGCTTACCGTCAGGTGGATATACCACTTATATAACCAAAAATATAAGCACAAATGGCAAAAAAAAACAGTCTGTCTTTGACCTCAATCTTGCCTGGATAGTAAGTAATGATGAGGTTGTAAACTCTGTAAAGAAGACTACCATCTCGATAAGAACTGGTAAACCCACAGACTAAACAATGACAAGTATCATCTGGGTTTTAAATGTTTTGGCTACAATTTTTTTTAAACAATATTTTATGATATAATTGTAGCTTATTGTAAACTTATTATAAACATAATATATATATATATATATGATGCCCGAATCTGCCTAAAGGTACCCAGTGGTGGGGTTACATCATGAAACTATATATATGTACATGATACCACGCTAAGTCCTAAAATCGCCTATTACAAAACGAGATGTCAAACGAGAGAACAGAGGTTCTACCATGGTTTTGCGCATTGTAGCTTGACGTAACGTATTTGTATACGTATACGTGAGCAACAACCAACAGGATCGCTTTATTTAATTCCTGTTACCAAAAATAAAACCGCCCTATTGTTGGTTTTTGCTCACGTATACGTATACAAATACGTTACGTCAAGCTACAATGCGCAAACTTATGGTAGAGCCTTTGTAGATGGCCGCCATACAAATTAAAATATATATATAACCAATTATTGAGCGTTGATTGGTTGAATTGAGAACAGAATATGGCGGCAACGAACTCCCAACGGTGGTGTTGTTCTCATTTGTTTTTTATATTGTTTCTGTTCTCATGTTTAGAAAGAAGATTATAGGCCCTTGAAGGCTCCCTATATATCTCTATGGGTTATATTTCCACCTCATGGGAGATGGTATTCGTTGGATAAGGTAGTCATTGATGATTACCTACTTATTTATACTAATAGTATACTGTGTAGTTATGTACATTGGTACAGTAACAAATATTCTGCCATAGGGTGTTCTAGGCATGCTGATCAGTGGGGTGCATTTTGAGTATGCTACTATATATATATATTATATATATGCTATATAGCATAAGTCAATCAATAGCTGTGCCCCTCTTTTAGTTTGTGTGAAGCACTAGAGTTTTTTACTTGCTGGTTTTCTTTTTCTCCGGGGGGTCTCTGAGGTGATCGATTTTACAGTTAGTGTTTATGCCCTTAAAAATACCGGTCCTTATACCTTTACATATATGTGATTGGCTACTTACCTTTTATTTACAATAAATATTTAAGGCATGGATATGATCGGTGAAGTTGGTCGCCTTGGTGGCTCTCTTGTATGGCAGATAATGATTAACAGGTCAATGGAATAAGCTAACCACCTAGTCTTACACTAGTTGGTTATGTAATGTGTGTTCGGTTTGGTAGTAATTTTCATATTAAGATTTCCATTCTATTGTGTTTAAGTCCAATTAATATTTGTCGTTCTTTTGTTAATGAATAGCTGCCTAACCAAACGCACTCTAAGACCTCATTGTTAAATCTTTTTTTTTTTTGACTATTCATAAATATCTGTAAAGATTTACATCAAATAAATGATTTTGACTTTTGCGGTGTTTGGATAGACTCAATAACCTGTCTATAAACAAGTATGGAAAGGAAGTGCTCTAAGAACCTCTGTAAAGTTGTTAAAACTCAAATATACTCTATATATAGCGCATTTAAACAGATCCTGAAACTAAAAATAATATATGGAACCGCCCTAATGCCTAAATCGCATATAAAACGTAAAGTCAAACATGTTCGTTGTCGCCATATTCAGTCCTCACTTTAACCAATCAACGCTCAATGATTGCTTGTAATAATTTTTGTTTTAAGTTTGTATGGCAGCGGCCATCTTGTGTTCTCGCGTTTGGAAAGGGGATTTTAGGCCTTAGGGCGGGTCTCTATATCTCAATGAAATTACTTTACTCTATTTATTTAAATTTTTTTCTCAATTCTTGAGTATTGATTGGTTATAATATGACCGCCTAGTGACCGACTAATGATTGCGCCTTTGGCGTAGTATCTGGAGGTCGTGGGTTCGATTCCCACTCATTGCAAAAAAAAAACGGTTTTCAGTACAGGTTGTCATGGTCTGGGTGTTTATAAAATATAATATGTATTATATCGTTGTTTCTGGTATACAGAGTGACCAGGGGCCCGACCAAAGAACACGATCGCCAATTGAATCTCCGCATCGATCGATAAAAATGTATAGGAATTTTAGTCTATGGGTAGAGCCTGATCGACGAGAAACGTCAAATTACATACATTTGGCTTTCGATGGGTATTTCGATTCGATTATCGATTGGCTCGTTGGTAAGGCCCCCTAGTAATATGTGTAAATTGTCCGACATATTGTTTTTTTTTTGTTCTCGGTGGCCATCTTGTTTAAATGTTTGTAGTTAGGTTTTATATGAGTGTTGGTTGTTGCAGGCACAGATCCACATGTACATAGGCACGGTCCGCGCGTCGACGGTATCGCGACAGTGATACTAACATACGAAGATATTTGTACCTATTTTTTAATATAACGATAATGTGTAAAATAAAATTTCGATAAATTAAAATAAAAAAATCTAATAAAATAATTATGTTAATTATACATTTATTTCGCGTCGTTTGCGCTCAAACCGTACGAAGCATGAATTTAGGTACGAGAAAAAAAAATCTTAGATTTTTTACTTTTAGAAGGGATGAGATTAGTGAGTCTGTTTTCATGTGTATTTTTTTATCGATTATTATATATTTTATATATATCTATATGTTTAGAGTTAGATTTCGTGGGGTTTGAGCGCGGTTCGTATGTTTCCACAATAGGTTTAAATTAATGTAGTGTAAAATTATTGATAATGTGTATTTGTAAAGCGCAGACTGTTAGTTGACAGGACTTTGTATTTATCGTGTAATGGTATTTGCGGCACTTGTGAGCATCGTGAGAGGGAATACAATACTGGAAACTATGCTTTGTTTTATTGCTAAATACCCTCTAGATCTTTTATACTGATGTAACTTAAGGCTGAGTAGGTACCCCTATTTAGAAAATTTTAATTTAGTTGGGACCCAAATTTTTTTTAACTTTAAAGTTGAACTTCTTAAAAATTTTATTGTACTTTGACAGCTCATTACTAAATGTTTTAGTAATTATTTTGGTCTAAAATTGCATTCATTAGACAATAAAAAAATCAATAAATGTATTAACTAAAAACATGTAAAAAAAAAGAATAGGGGTCATTTTATTTTCCCCTGAAAATAAAATGACCTATAATTTTTTTTTGCCTAATTTTCATAATACTGAATTAGTATTTTATATATATCTACCTACTCGGTCCTTAACTTTGGCACCCTGTATACATAGTAACTTTGAATGGTTGTATTTTGGGCTAATGAGGCTCTACTGATAAAATCGAATAACTTTTCCCATGGAACCATGTGTCGCAAATGAAAAAAAATGTGGCTTCCCCGTACAAATACTGATCAATATGAACACTTTTCACATGAAACCAATGTGAAAAGTTTTTCGATTTGATCAGTAGAGCCTCGTATTATTAGCCCAAAGTACATCCTTTCAAAGTCACCATGTATAATATGAATAAGCTTATGCTTTGATTATACATGGTGCCTTTGGAAGATTGTACTTTTTACTAATATCCAACAACTTTTCCCATGGAACCATGTGTCGCCAGAGAAGGTATGTACTTACTAAAAACTATTGTTACCATTTATAACATTAATAATACAAACTATTGGCTAAAATAATTAAAGGGGTGACCAAAAACAATCAAGGATTTTTAAAAAGTACCCAAAGCACACTAACTGCGTTTCCGTATTGGATACTTTTTGTCCTAAAAATTTAGGATCCCCTGTCACTCCTCTAAAGCTTTTAAACAAAGAAATAACAAAAGTTTTTGCTTTCTCAGACCAAGGACCCATCGTCTCAACTATAAAAGGAACTAAAATAAATATTTGTGAATATTTTTAGATTTTTTTTGTTACTATTATTTTTTAGTTTTAATTCTATAATAATTTTAATATTTATAAAAGTTGGGTAATAAAATATATTTATGAATTTCCTTTTCAGTATCCTGAAAAATTAAATAAATTATTATATTGACATTTTTAAAGATATAAATGCATTGAATAAAATCCTGGTTGTATCCTCGAACCTTGTTTTCCGACAAGGCACTCAACCACTGAGCCAACCAGGTTCCAGTCACCCCTCACGAAATTTGTCATTGTTTTTAAACAGACTTCAAAAAAAAATCGTATCCTATCATTATATATTGACAGCCTTCGTAGACTAGTGGTTGCGCATTTGGCATTGCATTCGGTGGTCGTGGGTTCGATTCCCACCCATGGCAAAAAAAAATAGTATGTTTTTTCTGTAGTTTGTCATGGTCCAGGTTTATAAAATATAATATGTATTATATTGTTGCTTCTGGTACACATAGTACAAGCCTAGAGCTTAGTTTGTGACCAGAGCAATATGTGTAAATGGTCCTATATATTATGATCATCCAATTGAGGGTGTAAAAAAACCAACAAAAATAGTTCAAAATAACGTTTTTTATTCAAAATAATATAAAATATAGTTAATAAAGATATTTTGTTCTCAGAACCAGGCACATTAAGTAGGAATCAATATATTTTATTAAAATAAATTAGTTATTATATCACAGATGTAAAGCTGCAGCGTCATCTACTATCCAATATAAGGACCCTTGAGGCTTCACTCTACTGGCAGGTAAATCTTCTTTGTCTTTCAGAATCCTCTGTAACAAAATATCATATCATCTCCGAGTAAACAGACTCAGGGTACTTACAGTGGGGTACACTTGTGATGCAAAATTGGAGTCCTGTAAGCCTACCACAAGTTTTTGCAAACAATTTTTACTATAGTCGCTAGTAACTATAGATAGGAATCAACCAATATGAAATGTTTATTTGAAAAATAGATCCTATCGGTTGATCCATATGATTACTAGCGACTATAGTAGAAACTGTTTGCAAAAACCTGTGGTAGAGCTACAGGTCAAAAGCTAAGCTCAGACTTATCTTTGTTAAGCAGGATCAACAATACTAATACATATTATATTTTATAAACACCCAAACCATAATAAACAACTGAAAAACCTACTAATATTGTTTTGCCATGAGTGGGTATCAAACCTTGGACTTCTGGTTATATACATACCTTAACCATATCAGCTTTCCCAGCTCCACTGATAGCAAAAATACAATTCCTTGCAGCATTAATGATGGGAAATGTTAGAGTGACCCTCTCTGCAGGAGGCTTGGGAGAGTCCAGGATAGAAGCTACCTTCACACCCTTCTCGTCTGATAAGGGGTGACCAGGGAATAAAGAACAAGTGTGGCCGTCTGGTCCCATGCCTAGGAGAAGCAAGTCAAAGGTGTAGGAGTCTGATCCAAATGCTTGAGTTAGCTTTTGGTTATAGTCTGTTGCTGCTTCTTCAGCTAGAACAAATGGACACAGATGCAAAAACTGTCATATGACCTAGTTATGTTATAATTCCTTGGTAAGGTAGTAGTCTCCTTTCAGGGTGCAGTTAGTTTGATGATAAAGCAGCATGTGGCCATTAAAGTACTCTTATTGCAAATTCAGCTTTGGTGCTGCCTATTTTGTAACCTCATAAATTAGCCATCATAGTGGGTGCCCCCACTATAATGGCTAATTTATATATTATATCAATGCTGTTAAGCAACAATGTATTGATCAACCCTATTCATGGATTTTGTAGGCCTGCTTACCATCTAGTAGATACAAAATACATACCATTCAGGCTGGTTGGACCATCTAACAGAGTTCTCACATATTTGGTTAATAACAGATTGTATGTGGCACAATGATATTATAAAAAACTAAAGCAGATATGTCATAAGCGCGTGCGTCGTGAAGACTCAAATACAGCCCAATTGGGCCGTCTTGTAATAAATCTGCTTCAAGCACCGTAGCGAGCATGCCACACTATAGATACCGGTCCTTACCAAAATTAATCAAAATGCCATCATGTGTGTTTCGGAAGTGTACCAATTATGACTCCAAAGTAAACAAAATATAAGGTATCTCATACCACATGTGAGTATGCAAAGATATTTAAATTCTTTAGTATAATTCAATTAATAACTGAAGCAAAGATGCCATACTACTATACATACTTTCTTTCGTTTCACTTTTATAATCTCTCTTACACAATTTTATAATATAATATAGCTATACGGCGCCGCTAGTTCGGAACATTATTTTCTATTATTTTGTAAGTGTTATACTATATCTATACTTAAAATATCATTGATATGGTGGCATTCAAAAGGTTTCATCATTTTGAAGCAAAACTTTTATCAAGTAAAGTAAAAAAGGGGAGAGCTTTTCGACCACACCTGATCACCATATTTTATATATATTTAAATACAATCTATGTTAGGTAGAATCCATCCAGCCTGAATGACATCAAAATACTACATGGCCACTATGTTATATTCTATATATAAGATATAGATGTATGATAATACGAACATATTTAAGAATAGATTAGACAATAGTAGACGCACTTGAATGCTGCTTGTCTATACTTTAATAATAATATATATATAAGTTAACTAAACTATATAATTATAGTATATCTTTATCTGCAGCCATATTCTGTTTCTTTTAATAGATTTTTAATATAATGAAATCATTTAAGTACAATTGTCAATTCACAGAATGCTAAAAACTGTCAACACAAGGGAATAAAGTGCACTCCTTTTTTGTTATTGTTGTTGCTTCTTATTCTTAAAAAATTACATTAAACAGTCTAATGTATTTTTTTAAGAATTTCATTATTTTGACAAGCTGGCCACATTCTCTTATAAATGGAAGCGTTCTATTATAAGAAATATAATGTGGCTAAAAACTAATCAACTATGACTGTTGAAGTTTATTTTTCTATACCTGAAACTCCTTGCTTAATTGTCAAAAACTGTTGTTCCTTCAGATCACATTTGGGCAGCAGTAACTTCTTATAGGTCCCGAATGTGGAGTCCTCACTATCCTCGGGCACCACTCTCTCGTCACAAAATGCTAACACCCATCTGGACCAGTCCGTGGTCACTGATGGAAGACTCTCACAGAGATATTTTACTACTGACCCTCCTGGAATCATACAAAAAGGGTTCAATTTGGTATGTGGATTGTGTACATAATAATATGTAGGACAATTTACACATATTGCTCTGTTCACATACTAAGCTCTAGGCCTGTACTATGTGTACCAGAAACAACGATATAATTCTTATTATATTTTATAAACACCCAGGCCATGACATCTACTGGTTGGGAATTGAAACCTAGTCATATATAAGTGGTGGTTAAAACACTATAGTTTTCAGGTCCCAAGTCAAACCCCGGAGTGTACCAATGAGTTTTTAATTTAAAAAAAATATGTACATTTGTACACCACTATAATAATAGTGCCTTGGAGAACATGTTAAGCTGTCAATCCCAGTTTTACTATACCAACTTGAACTGTTTATAGATTGAGTCTATGCAAACATTGCAAGCTAATCACTTGTTCGGTGTAAATTCATACTATCGGCTAAATCAAGGTGGGACTAAAACCACTCCGCTGTTTCCTTAAGGCTGTCTAGGCAATCTTGGGAACCTGTGATTATAAATATATATATGATCATAATTAATATAATAAATAAATAGTTTGCATAGAAATATATATTATCAAATACCTACGGTTGATAGTTTATAGAACTTAAATTACAAATAACTTGCCTTTTTATAAACAATAATATATAGACCTACAAAGTCTATGAATGGGGCCAAACAATATAGTGTTACTTATTCAACAATATTGAGCAATAAATACCTATTTTATTTGAAGGACTTACCGGACAACCCGATATAAAATTTTCCACGATTTTGTATGGCATCGTTAGATATTTTTTCTATGTAAGAAGATAGTTTATCAATAATTGCTTGTTCATTGTTAACGTTAATAATCATTTTATACACAGTATAATTATTTTATACGATAAATTAATATTTACTTCGTAGTTTATTAAAAAAATGACCGGCAAAACTTGATGATCTTTCGTTTCTTTCAATAATGGCTTTTGCGCATTACATATGTTTTTGCCAATGTCTAGTGGATTGGATGGGCAGTGGCGGAAAACAAGCAGCTTCCACCCTTAGCACACAGGTTCTTAATTAAAATAAATATACAGCGGCATAAGAGCGGAAGAAGGAGGAGGAGGTCCTGGCCTGGAGGATGCTAAGCTAATCTATACAAAGCTGATAAATCACATGCAATGCAACTCACCAAGTTACTCCATTCGAACCTCCTGCGATAGACTATACCACGTAGCTTGTTGGGCACTGTAAAGCGTTCATAAGCACTATAAAGCGGATATCTTTCGTGTATAAAGCGGCGAAAAGTGGATGCGGATACACGCGGTGAGACGCGTGCTCTGTGTTAGTAGTGTGAGTTTTATTTAACATTTACTTTCGCGTTAACTATACTGCTGCGTTAACATTTTGACCAATCACACGCTCGCATTTTTAGTTTTCATAATTTCCGCTTGGAGCGCTGAACTATTTCCCATACAAATTTTAGTTTACTCAAACGCAAAGTAATAGTTAGAAAACTCACACTAGGGGTGCTGAGCGGTTTTGTAGCGGATCGACTTGTCTCGAGCAGCAGTGAGCGACTCTCTCAGTTCCGGACATACGGTCCTTGTCTTGGGAACAGTATTGCGTTCGGAACGGTTTCGTTCCTCAGCGAATGCATTGACAATCAGTCTGCATAGTTATGGCGCCAACAGGTAGTTTTAAGTGAAAATATTATTGTTTATGTAGGATAATAGTACGGAGAGTAAATGGGAAAGGGCTTGGAGAAAATAAGGAATGACAACATATCCGTATGCTAATATTATGATACTTCCGTCAATGTCGAGCAGAAGAAAATGAAACACTAACTGTAAAATGTTGGTACCGCCAATGGGATCTTTTGAGATAGGTAACAAAAACACCGAGTTCACTGCGTTAATGGTTATGCATGCTTATGCTACAAATTTAGTACACTTTTGCACAATAATATCCTATAAACTTTAATATGAAAAATATGAGGAAAAATATAACACACACACACGTATACAGTGTTCGGGAAGTATAAATATTATTATGTTAAAGTGGCTTAGGCTGAAATTGCCGGTATAAAAATGAGAAGCTGACTGGCTGCCATACAAATGAAAATAAAAAATGAACACAAAAATTTTTATAATAAAGGAGAACAAAATATGGCTAAAACGACAGGTTTGAAATATCGTTGGGCTGTCGTTGTGTTCCAAAAAGGATTTAAACATTATATAGGTACTAATATAATGTTTATGTGGTTTTAATGAAACGGAGCCGCCATAATGCCTAAAATTCCCTTTCCAAATGTGAGAACAGAAGATGGCTACCGTCATACAAACTCAAAACAAAATGTGAGAATAAAAAATATTTAAGCAATCCTCAGTGATTGATTGGTTGAGGGGAGAACACTATATTGCGACAATGAACACGTTTGACATCATATATAATTCTTAGTTTCATTTATGGGCTCTACAAGTAAAATATTGGGGCCTATTTGAGGAGCAGTTAATAACTGCCGTAGGTTTGCTTGCACCTACCGCACTAGAAAATATGAAATAAAACATAATAAATTATTATTTAAAATTACATTCTAATATATACTTCTTAAATATAATTTATATGTACACAAACTACATGTACCTACTAACGTAGGAAGTATAAATATTATTATGTTAAAGTGTACTACCACTGGTAGTACACTTTTTAGTAACACTGTATACGTGTGTATGTGTTATATTTTTCCTCATATTTATCATATTAAAGTTTATAGGATATTATTGTGCAAAAGTGTAGTTGGTAGTCTACCAACTACACAATGATCTTGTAAATAAAAATAAGTAATAAGTAAAAAAAATGGGATAATAAAAATAACCTATGATTATAATAAATATAATGAGCATAGTAGATACGTTTCATCCTAAAACAGATCGTTGATACAAATAAACATTACTAAAAAATAATGTATATACTTGGAGATAAATAATTCATGTATAATCAATATCTATAAAACATTTATGGTTCATTAGATCTTATAAAATAATAATTAAAGGAGTGACCAAAAGCAATCAAGGTCTTCTTGAAAAAGTACCCACAAGCTGCGTTTCCGCGTTGGATAGCTATGGATACTTTTTATGCTCAAAGAAATCCTGATTTTGCATCCCCGGTCACTCCTCTTAAGTCTTTTACCTAAAGAAATAACAATTTTTTTGCATGCTTTGACCAAGGACCCATCGTCTTAACTATAAAAGGAACAAAGTTAAATGAATTGATTAGTTGTGAATATTTTATATGTTTTTTCCTTGCATAGGCCTCAGCTGCAAAATCTGCGGTTTTTGTTGATGCAGAAAAATATGATACATACATATCTTCACGGGTGCCTCACGGCGCCCGAGACCGCCTAGACGGCCACAGGGTACCCAGCGGAGGGGTTTTTAATCCCACCTCGTCGTAGACGATGAGTCTACACCAAACAAGTGGCTAGCTCGTCGCGATGTTTTGAAAAGACTCAATAACCAATCTATAAACAGTTTCACAAGTTGGTATAGGAAACTGGGACCGACAGCTTAACGTGCTCTCCGAGGCACTATAGTGGTGTTGTCAAACAAATGTACATATATTTTTTAATTAAAAACTCATTGGTACACACCGGGATTCGAACCAGGAGTGTTTGTAACTCCAAGGTCTAACCAACTCGGCCACCACGTATATATGATGAGAAAAATATGCAGCATCCTACAGTAAACACTTTCCGACTTGCCAAGGAAAAAGGTTCAAGCTATTGGCTCCCTTTCCATCATCGCGGCAAAGGCCGGAAGATTCAAGACAACAGCATCTCGGAGGGAATTATTATCTAGGAAAAAAATAATGAGTAAAGTTATTTTCTTAATTGAATAAATGAATATAATATTATATAGCTTATATTAAGAAAAAGTCTAAATAAAAAATAATTTGGAATAAAAAAATAAACTAATTAGAGAAAAAAGATTTGTCAGAAGTGGGATTCGAACCCACGCCCACAGAAGTGGACTGCGACCTGAACGCAGCGCCTTAGACCGCTCGGCCATCCTGACTTGTGAGAATATGTTGAAATTATCGATTACGTTTAATAGCCATTTATTAATTATTTTTTAAATATTATTTTATTATTAAAATCAATTTATTTATATGAAAATAATAAAATTCCTATTAAAATATTGTACGAAAAGTGTAATATTGTGATACAATTTACTACTACTCTATAACAGATGGCGCCACTATTTAATACCGCTCCTCGAATCTAGATGGCGCCCCATTTAAACATTATTGATAAAAAATAATTTTGTATTCATTCACTATAGATAAAGTGAAAGTGAAAATTGGACGCACAATGTATGACCGCGACCGTAGGTTGTTGACCGTCAAACCGATAAGTGACGTAACCACCTTATACTGACAGGACCACATTATTTTATAATGAATTAGTTAATATTTTATCGTCCAATCTAGCTGCATAATCTACCTACGTCTACCTACATACATACAAAGCTACAAAAGTTGACAATAATAATTTTTTTGGACGTAGGTACCTACCTAATTTGACACGTATAATGGTAATAATTACCTTTATCCTAAGGGCTCTTAGTTACCTATCTACCATTAACTTTACTTTTAACCTTGGACGTAAAAGAAGGATTGTATAAATTTGACCATTATAGGTGTACCAAAATCTCATGGCATAGAAAAAATATAAAATTCGAGAGTTTTTAACTATACCAACTAAGCCTCACATATTAAAATAAGAGATTCCTCATCTTCTGCTAAGATTTATTGATTTCCAATTTATTCTTTATTTTAATTAAAAAGTCGGTAAAGTCACTTAGATCTCATGCCAGAAATAACTCTATTGCCATGAGATTTTGCCAAAACTTAGTTTTATTATTATTTGGTACCTATCTCTTATTTTAGGTATTGTTCTATCTGTGGCATCGTAGTATTAAAATGAGTGGACCGAGTTCCAAAGCGGTTTTTTTGCATTTTTTTTTTAATTTTTGTAGATTGTGATTTTGCCTTATTTAGAATTGGCATTATTTCGCAAGTCTCCTTTCAGATGTATAATCTTTTGTTATCTTCAAAACTGTATTTTAAGTCTTCAATTCTTTGTTTTTTTATTTATGTTTTCGTTCTTAGTCATCTTTAGAACTGAAATTACGTACATTTGGTATTTCTTATGTTTCCGTATTTGAGATTGTAGTTCTTTGTCATTTATAAAACATTAAATACTAGTAGTTTTTAGCGTTATATCCGGTCGTGGCTTCGATTCCCACCCATAGCAAAAAATATTAGTAGGTATGTTTGTCTGAACAGTTTATCATGGTTTGGGTGTTGATTAAAGTATAATAATATTAGTCTCTGGTACAAATAGTACACGCCTAGAGCTTACTTATATAGTTTGTGACAAAACTAAAAGACCTTATTCTTAAAAACTTATTGACGAACACTTTAGTTTTATTTATTTATTTTAAATTCTTTATTGCACAAAATTGTATATAGGCGAGCTTAATGCCTTAGGCATTTTCTACCAGCTAACCTTTGAGAGAGTGAAATATGCTTAGAGTGCGGAACTTTCGATAGAAGGATATACATATAATGATGCATAACAAAACTTAAACTACTTAAATACTGTATATAATGTCACAAAAATTGTTACGTAAAAACGCGTAACAATTTTTGTTGCTAATAAAAAGGGACAAAACCTTCCGTAACTAAAGTGTTCTTCAAGGACTCAATAAGTTTTTATGAATACCGGTAAATGTGTCTCCTTTGAGGTTTTTTTCCTTCGCCATCTTTAAAACTGTATTTGGCATATTTTGAGGATTTTGTCTTAAAATAATCTCCAAAATTAGGTAAGGTATATTAATGCTATTTTATGTCATTATAATATACCTAACTTTATTTCATAGAACATTTATTTCTATCTGGTGTATTTGGCTTATGGTGGAAGTAAATTTTTTTTTGTATATACGCAAAAATCATTGTGTTGTGGGTAATATTTATTCGTATTATAATATTAAAAAGGTATTTTTTTCCGATTTCGTAAAAGAAAATAATATTGACCCAACATAAACATATTATTTTAATTCTGCGACAAACAGTAATCGAGTATTATTGGATGTGCAAAAGCTAATTTTGTATGGAGAACGCGGAGCTCGCGATTACGAATGCAGTGCCCATTCGTAATCGCGAGACTCTTAAAAAATAAACACCTGTATATCAGTGCTCCTTTATTGGTATATTAAAATAATATAACCTAGCAGTCTTATTTTACTCTAAAATTAAACACAAGATTATATTAGATATAAAGAACATTCTTTTCAAACTCTATAAAGCTGGAATTAATATTGAGCTGGCTTGGGTTCCAAGCCACTGTGACATTATTGGTAATGAAACAGTAGACACATTTGCCAAACTGGCTGCCACTACAAGTAATAATCAGTATAACATAATTTATTTTAACGACTTTTTAACTGTAACCAAACTGGACCTTAAAACTAACTGGCAAAACAATTTTAATGAAACCTCCGCCAAAAAGGGTCTATACTATTCTTCCATCCAACCTATAATCCCTCCACGTCCCTGGTTTTTCCCAAATAGTAGGTTTAAGCAAATTTTGATGGTCTCGGGGGGAGATATAGAGGAGCCTGGAGTCGCCACTTCCCTTTATAATGTATTATCTATGGCCGCCACTGACTTAAACCATTGAACAACAACAAAAAAAGTAACCATGGCAACAGAGTTTTTTTTTTGTAATTTATTTATCGGCTCTGGATGCAAGTCCTTTTGAGTGTCATGAATAAAAATATAATCAAAGTCAAAGTCAAAGTCAAAAATATTTATTTCATGTAAACCTTTACAGGTATTTATGCATAGTCAAAAAAAAAAAAAACTATATTTAGTATAAGGTCTAAGTGTGCGCTTGGTTAGGCTTTTGCATACATAAGATAATTAGAAACCAAACCGAACACACACCACATAACCAACCAGTGTAAGACTAGGTGGTTAGGGTAATAATGTTGCTGCATTATTAAATAAAATAAATCTTTATGTCTCAAACAGTATGTATGTATAGATACCTAGCATAAATCATACCACCTTCATTGTGTAGGTATGTTCGTACGATCACGTAGTATAAGGTAGGTCCTGTGGAAGATGATATCGCTAAGGTCGTAACCTCGATCGATGTGGTTGGTGCCAAATGGTTTTAAAAACAAACGACCTTTAATTATATTGCGGAGAAATAATATATTATTATTTTGTACCAACACCTTTATAGCAACTATATCTGAACCGCCTGTAGATTCTTTGATATATAACACCCTATACTTTGTCAAACCACCTAATTATGAAACTCTATCGTGATTATTCGTGATCGATTGCAATTGGATCTGTCGTAGCCTTTATTGCAATGGAAATAAGAGCAATGACAACTCAAATTATTAATGCATTGACAGACCGCTGTCGCTTTCGCTGTTTTTTAATAGGCCCCACGACTATTTAACAATGAGGATTATCTCCCGAAAACAGACAGACATACAAACAGCTTCAATTTCGTATTTATAATATTAGTATGGATATAATTATTTCGTAGCCACACCTACATATATCTGAACCACCTCTAGATTATTAGAAATATAAAACCCTATACTGGCTATATTTAATAAACCCTCATGTTTACCCCTGCAAACACACAGACATACAGGCTTTTGCATTTATAATATTACTATTAACACTTTTGTATTTATAATATTACTCCTTTGTATTTATAATATTACCTACTATTAACACTTTTGCATTTATAATATTACTATTAACTCTTTTGTATTTATAATATTACTATTAACACTTTTGTATTTATAATATTACTATGCAAATGATTATTTTTCATAATAACACAATAGCAACTATATTCTATACCACTTGTACATTATTTGATATATTTTGCTTTGACCAGATTTCACGGCTATTGAAAAAGCCCCTGATTTCACTTTTCGCAAACAGACAGACAGACTAACTCATTTAATTTTTAAGTATGAATAAAAGACAGAATATATATATATATTTTATTGGAGCACGGCATATGATTTTGTATCTACCTGGTGGTGAGCAAACTTACAAAATCCATGAATGGGGTCGATAAATAATTGTTCTTAAACAACTTTGATTGCTTCCACTATGCCGAATAAACTAAATGATGCGATTACGAAATGGGCGGCGACAGACGAAAACATAATAATTAATCCATAACATAGAATTACATAACGTTTTAAGATTCCGAAATAAATAATGTCTGCAATATTGATTAGTAGTATTAAAGGTTCGTGAACCGCGTTAGACCGTGAACCTACGTGTAACATAACATCACAAACATATGTTATGCTTATCTGACCTTTTTTGTACAAATCACGAGTTTGACCATTCAACTCCTTTTGGTCGCGCCTTGAAGATGTCAGTCTGTCCCAATGTTAATTTATTATTGCTTTTATCTGTTTTAAATATTAATGTGGGACCTACCTACTTCCTGTTCAATATTTTATTTATTTATTTACAATAGGTAGGTATACAAGCGGGCATCAACAAAAGCTATATAATCCAATTTTATTTTTTACATAGACCATGATTTACGCTATTTGCACAGATTTATATACAATAATAATTATACAACAAATTAACTGCTTATCCTAATATAAAAAAAAAAGATTAAATATCTAATTTATATTAAAAAAAAAACGACGAAAAATATATATATATTTATAAATATAAAAAGAAATTAAAATTGCTGACATTAATTATATTATTAGCATTATCATTAATACATAGGTACTCGGTATCATTGTGGAATTGATTTTACACATATACTCAAATTCGTTACATAATATATTAAAAATAACGCCATAATTTTTTTATTGTTCCGTTTTGACAAAAAATAAAAATGGTCACATTATCTATACACATGTTTTGCAATATAAATATGCACCAGACTAGATAATCAGTCTAGCCTTATTTTCGCCTAAAGCTACGGGTGGCCCATATTATGCTAAGCGTATAGATGTTAAATCTAAAGATTATGTGTCCTATATGCAAAACATCGACCAGCTGATATATGAAGTGTTGCGTGTGCACACAACTGGTAGCCGAGATTATGTAAGGCCGTGTGTACATCTAAATCAAGACTGTCTTAAGACACAAAATATACAGTTTTATATCTACACCAGATGCAGGCGTCATAGTCTTCTTGTGACTCCATCCTCACGGACTAACGTGTATCGACACTCATCACTGCCTCGTGGATTTGCTCTACTCAACTCCTGGCTGGATGAAGCTCCACAGTGTTATCTATTTGTGGATGCAGTGGAATATCTGATGAAAGAATGTAAGAGAATGCTAGAAGGATGAATGTATAAATAATATAATAATAAATAATGTAGATATAATATGTACTTATCTCATTATAACTATCATAACATTTATTGTGTTACATAATAATATATTTTGTTCATACATGTAATGTTTTAGTAATGTGTACTGTCAGTTACAATATTGTGTTTAAAAATAAATAAATTTCCAAGCGCGCCATATACCTAAAAAAATTATTTCTTAGTACAATGTGTTATCGTGATTACTATGATGTCGTACCGTATGGACGCTTTAGTAAAATAAAATGTCAAGATGTTAGTAGAAATAAGGTTTTTTGTCACGATTTTATAGGTATGATACCCGATGGCAACCCTAACCCTGAGGCCGTCTAGGCGGTCTTAGGCTTTCATATTGACAAAAAATAATACTTAGACAGTCTTGATTAGTGTGCGCACGCTCTAATATTGTAATGTGTGAATATTGTATGTATTTGTATGAAGTAACGATAGCAAAATAATTTATTTTGCAGGTTTTTTAAGGATAGCTTATAATACTTTTGCTCTCTTTTTTTTTTATTTATGTTGTCTCTCTAAACTCAATTTAAGGCCCAAGGGCGCCTCCCTATTCATGCCTTGTCAGGATTCCGGACTTGGACAATGTTAGGATTTTTTGGTCCCTGTTCCCACTTGTACTATTATTTCTTCTATGGGACTGTCAGGATTTCTGTAACAATCAACTAGGTACATTTGTAGTAAATATTAATCAACACATTAAAACACAACTAAAATAGATACTAGGTCAGAGTCAGACCTACCTAGAAAATGTATTTTTAACTACAATATCAAAACACATCATGTTGATCGCTCCCACTATGCCATTTATAAAAAACAAAATAGCCTTCTCCATACAAACTAGTAATATTAAAATGACAAATTTGTATGAGGATACCTGTGGAGGAAACCATTTTTTTTTTTCTTTTGCGACATATGATTTTGTGAAAAAAGTTGTTTAGATTTGATCAGTAGAGCCTTATATTAGCCCAAAGTACAACCTTTGAAATTCACCCTGTATAAAACTAGTATGGAACTATGGATTTTTTTTGCTATCGGTACAAACTGCATATGAGGTTCGTGTTCACATTACAAGGAGAACGGCCGCACCCATCGACCTGTCTACCTACCTACTAGGTAACGGTAACTACATCTCACACTAAAATCTATTTTTTTTACAAAAGGTTTAAGGTTCAATAGTTTTCAGTGATGCGAGAGCAAACTAACAGACTGACATAGGTAGAAACGATTTCTAAAAACGTTAGTACTAACAGATTTTTTTATATTATACAGGGTGAATTTGAAAGGATGTACTTTGGGCTAATATGGGGTTCTGCTGATCAAATCGAACAACTTTTTCCATGGAACCATGTGTCGCAAATGAAAAAAAATTTTGGCTTACCCATACAAATTGGTCATTTTAACAATACTAGTTTGTATGGAGAAGGCAAAATTTTTTGTCATTTGCGGCACATGGTTCCATGGGAAAAGTTGTTCGTATTAATCAGTAGAACCTCATATTAGCCCAAAGTACATCCTTTCAAAGTCACCATGTATGTATACTTTTTTATACGTGGTGGCCGAGTTGGTTAGACCTTGTACTTAAAAACACTTAGGTCCCTGGTGCCAGATCCCGATGTGTACCAATGAGTTTTTAATTAAAAAAAATATTTATCTACATTTGTTTGACAACACCACTTTAGTGCCTTGGAGAGCACGTTAAGCTGACGGTCCCGGTTTCACTATACCAACTTGTAAATCTGTTTATAGATGGGTTTATAGATTGAGTCTATTCAAAACATCGCGACGAGCTAGCCACTTATTCGATGTAGAATCTTACCATTAGTGTGTTTTTATTAAAAAAATATGTATATGTACATTTTGTTTGGTAACACCACTATAGTGCCTCAGAGAGCACGTAAGGCTGTCAGTCCCAGTTTCACTACGTGAAACTGTTTATAAATGGATTATTGAGTCTAAACAAAGATTGTGACGATGTAGACTCGTGGGATTAAAACCCCTCCGCTGGGTATCCTGGGGCAGACTAGGCGGACTCGGGCGCCGTTACGGCAACAAAAATGACCACTTACCTTTAGTTTACCGTTTGAAGTTACTTTCCACCATTTGATCCTTATAAGCGACACTATGAGTTGGTGCAATAATACAGGTGACTTTTTTTTTCAAAATCAATCGGTTCGATTCCCAGCTAGAGATTTAAAAGAAAATCGAATGCTGCAGTTTACACCGGTATTCTTAAAAACTTATTGAGTCCTTGAAGAACACTTTAGTTATTGAAGGTTTTGTCTCTTTTTATTAGCAACAAAAATAATTATCGTAAAAGAGACAAAACCTTCTATAACTAAAGTGTTCTTCAAGGCCTCAATAAGTTTTTATGGATAAGGCGATTAGTTTTTATCAACATCGGCCCGAGACTTCTTTGAGCATTTTTCGCTATTCCTTTGTTCAGGATTTGGCCTTAACGGTCCACTTAAAAAAATCACCATGTATACATATAATAAATGACTAATTAACAAGATATAAATAGACATAATTTAGCAAGGATAAAATATTTTATTACAATAAATTCAAGCGAGGATGACTGGCCGGTAGCCAACAGTGTCACGGGCACTGCAACAAAACTATTTACTTGTAACAAACAGACAAACAAACATACTGTATCCATTAGGCAAGAATTAGGGCAATCGTACATTCCCAATGTCATGGACGTAGAAATATGAGCATCAAGATTGAGAGGCCACATTTTCTATGATAAGAAATTGCTAATAATTCTTTTGCCGTTAGCAAAAATCGTGTTTAAGTTTGTAAAAAATCATCCCTCCTCGTCGTGCCGATGGTATGAGTCTACACCGAACAAGTGGCTAGCTCGTCGCGATGTTTTGAATAGACTCAATAACCCATCTATAAACAGTTTCACAAGTTGGTATAGTGAAACCGGGACCGACAGCTTAACGTGCTCTCCGAGGCACTATATAGTGGTGTTGTCAAACAAATGTACATATTTTTTTTAATTAAAAACTCATTGGTACACACCGGGATTCGAACCAGGGACCTAAGTGTTTTTAAGTCCAAGGTCTAACCAACTAGGCCACCACGCATTTAAATTTCTTCAAATTAATATTAGTTATAAATTTAGAAAATATGTTTAGTTTGTAAAAAAATATACTCTCGAACCACGCAAATATTACTTCAATAGGAAATATTTGAAAAAGAAAAATCTCATGTATTTTTTTTATTTTTTACTATTACAAACTTGAGTTTTTTTTACAAACATAAGCTCGATCATTACTAACTACTGGCATAAGTATTATTAACAAATTCGTATTATCAAAAAGTAGCCCCTCAGTCCTGATGCTCATATAGAAACCACGTAAAAACTCGAGATTATCATGTCATGTAATTTTTTTTTTGGTTCCATTCTTCCATCCAGCAAAAGGCACTAGCCATGACTGTATTTTTATTTATTTCAATTCTTTATAGAGTTTTTGTTTTTTCTCTCCACAATTTATTTTTCTAAATATATTGTATTCTTATAACATGTTTTAGGTCCGGTTCACACCACGGCGTATACCAATGAGCGTTTAATAAAAAATATAAAAAATGGTTTGCCAACATAGTGCCTCGGAGGGCAAGATAATCGCGGTCCGAATTTCACTGTACAAACTTGTGAAACTGTTTTTAGATGGGTTATTGAGTCTACCGCGAAAGCGGCCCCAGCCTAGTGGTTAAGTCTGCGCAACTGATAACAAGGTTAAGCAGATGACAACAAGTCCGGACCTGGGATGGGTGACCCCTTTATACAATGAGGCTATACCATCATAGACACCGCAACAAGCTCGTCCCTTGTTAGGTGTTGCCTTCGAATACCATCGGCGAAATGAGGACGGGTTAATCCTTTCGCGCGCTGGATATCCTGAGGCCTTTCAAACGATAGCTAAAAAGGCACTATTTATTTATATATTATCAAATTTTCTCAGGCATACCATTTATTGCTATATGCATTGTAGTGTAGTGGATAAGGCATTCTATGAGTGACATACCTTTAAAATATAACAATACTTGGCAGCTGTTTATTTACGTTTTAGAAAAAGAAATGTAGGACAATTTACACATATTGCTATGGTACAAACTAAGTTCTAGGCTTGTACTATGTGTACCAGAAGCAATGATATAATATTGTTATTTTATTTTTAATTAAGTAAACATGAACAAAACACTGAAATAAACTTAAATAACAATAATAATATATTAATAAATTACCCTAAAGAAACATTATTAAAAAATTAAAAATAAAACTTAAAATAATTACCTATTTAAAATACATATCTTACATTATAAACACCCAGACCATGACAAACTGTACAGAAAAAACGCACTAATATTTTTTTTGCTATGGGTGGGACCCACCCATGGCAAAAAAAATATTAGTGCGTATCGAACCCACGACCTGCAGATACAACGGCCAAAGGCTCAACCACTAGAGCATGGGAAGGAAGTACTCAGTAGGTGCACCTATAGCGCTATTTCTTTCTTGATTTAGGTACCTCTTTAATAATTCTTGATATTGACCTACATCCCTTTACAGAAATATATTCATTGTCAAAGCAAGACACAGAAACTTACACATTGACACTCGTTTTCCAAATATGACATAGGTATCAGTATTTATGGCGCGTTCTTTGATTTGACATTGAACCATGCATGAAATTATGGTACATGCAATCAAATAAATATAGTTACATTTTTTTTATGGAAGCACAGCATGTGACTCTGTAACTGAGAATGACTTGAGCAGTCTTGTCTTAAAATTAATTTGGTTACTAAGGCTATTTATAGATATAAATAAGTTTGTCCTGACCTGACTGACTGACTTACTAATCATTACCCAACTGACAGCTACAGATGCTAGAAATTTTAAAGTTGGACAGTAGTTTTCTTTAAAATTGTATAATTGGGGCCCAGTAAGAAGAATAAGAAAGAGAGGGATTTTTTTTTCAGGAAGCTTCTGTTAGACATAGAGGTAACGATAGAAACTATAGACTGCAAAATAAATTCCTATATATGTCATTATATAACAGTATTATATATGTTGGAATGGAAAGACAATATAGCCTAACCAAAAGGAAAAATACATAACCAAAAGTCGATCTTCGAGTTAAGAGGGTGAAATGGGGTGAAATTTTATGGATGGAAAATAGTTTTTTTACAATTTTAAGCAAAACCAGATCTTATTCCTTTTATGGACCATTCTTCCACAACATATTTTTTAAATTAGACTAATAAATAATTAAACTAATAATAAACTCTTATTGAGTCCTTGAAGAACACTTTAGTTAAAATAGATTTTGTCTATTTTATTCATTTTGTTCAAGGTCTCAATTATTGATATTCATAAAAACTTATTGAGTCCTTGAAGAAAACACTTGAGTTATAGAAGGTTTTGTATATTTTGTTAGCAACAAAAATGGATATGCGTACTAAAGACAAAACCTTCTATAAATAAAGTGTTCTTGAAGGACTCAATAAGTTTTTATTAATAAGGCCAATAATATTTTGTGGCATATACAATATTGTCTGGGTATCTAATTATAACATATACCAGCCTTTCCCAAACAATCGGTCGCGCCTCGCCACCTGGTACCGGGCCAAGAAAATAAAACCGGGATTCAAACCAGGGACCTAAGTACTAAATACCTATGCCTAAATAAATATGAAAACCAGATGGTATACAAATGTGTTTTATTGTACCTTTGTTCATACCAGAATAGGTACCTACTGAACTTTTTAGGTTATCAGTGGGTTATGAAGTAGGAGACATAAAATAACCGGGTCGCAGGAAAAGCGGTTTGGGAAATAGGTCTTATACTATTATAAAATTGCAAAATGTTTTAGGAAATACTAAAACTAGTATTAGGGCTGGTCTACATACATGTCACCGACTGGATATCAATCGGCTCATAGACAACTGTACAGACAGCATAACTGGTCATGTAATGGAAAACCAGTGACACATATAGTTAGGTAATTTATATACAAGGTTAATTTGAAAGGTTGTACTTTGGGCTAAGGCTCTACTGATCATATATCACAAATGGAAACAAAAATGACAAAAAAAAGAGACAAAACCTACTTTAACAAGTATTAAGTATTCTACAAGGGCTCAATAAGTTTTCATAAATACCGGTCTTTCAAATCACTAACATTTCTATGGTCCTAGGAAGTGTATATTAAAATATTTATATCAAATGGTCGTTAGAATAATTAAAAAAAAGGGTCGTGTACTTATAAACACTTGTATACTGAAACTGCGACCGACAGCTTAACGTGTTTTTCGAATCACTATAGTGGTGTTGTCAAACAAATGTAGGCACATAAAGCTTTTAAATTAAAAACTCATTGGTACACACCGGGGTTTACACCGGGGACCTAATAACTGTAGTGTTTTTATCTATATCACTTTGTGTCTACCTGATGGTAAGGGCCTTAAATGGGATCCATCAATACAATGCTGTTTAACAGCATTTGTCGCTCTGACTATGCCGGCTAAATGGTGCGATTACGAAATGGGCGGTGACAAAGACTAATTGCGTTACTACGGTGACAAAGACTAATTGCGTTACATAGTAAACTTCAATATCCCCTTGAAAGAAAACTAGACAAGTTAAAGTCAAAATTTTTTTTAAATCCTTTACAGGCATTTATGAAAGTAAAAAAATATATATAAGCTCCAAGTGTGCGCTTGGGTAGGTCGCCATTTCCCCCACAGACAAATGTTTAATATATAATAAAAAATAAACAGATAGTAAACTATTAATCTATTGTCCTTGCAAACTTACAATCTATTGTCAGAACAACCAAACAAAATACACGCTACATAACCAACTAGTTTGAGACTAGGTGGTTAGCTGGTTCCATTGACCTGACAATCGTTGACTGCCCTGAACAATCAAACAAAATACACGCTACATAACCAACTAGTTTGAGACTAGGTGGTTAGCTGGTTCCATTGACCTGTCAATCGTTGACTGCCCTGCAAAAGGCCACCAAGGCGACCAACGCAACATACTATATTTACGCCCCAAATATATATTATAAGTAATCAAAATATAGGTATAAGTAGATAGGTGGAAACTATCTTTTAGGGCGCAAACACTAATCGCAAGTCTATCGCCCCAGAGACACTCTGGAGTAAAAGGTACCAGCATGTAAAAAACTCTGGCGTTCCACATGTATCATTAGAGGAGCATGGTTATTGGCACCTGTGCTTATAACATATGGTAATATACTCTTGCCCTACTGAAAAGCATGCGAAGAACATCCAATGGCAGTTATATTATCTAACAATATGGAAAGAAGTACAGAATTACAGAACACAAGATTTCTTCGATACCAGCGTTGGGCCACCAGCAGACGACTTTTCGGGACCGATTATTATATGATACCACTACAATAAAAGATGCGTGCCCAACGGAGATCTAAGGCCCCCACAGAAGCACTACTATCTAGACAAAAAAACGATCTAGCTGGTTTCTGAAAACCGGTAAAACCACAAACTAAAACTGAAACAACGGTTTTTTGTATCTGTATGGGGGGTTGTAACGAAACTGGTTACGCCTTTGGTCGTGGGTTCGATTCCCACTCACGAAAAACAATATTAGTACGTTTAAACAATAATATGTATTATTATCGTTGTTTCTATTGCACATAGTACAAGCTTAGAGTTTAGTTTGTGACATAGCAATGTGTATAAAATGTAAAAGAAAACATAATACGTTTTATTGTAATTGGCTATAATAATTAGTTTTGTTTGTTGACCGTACATACGTTGAGTATGTGTGTCGACATAACCAGGTGCAGTGCGTATGAGTCCGCAAATGAGTAACCTTTTTCAACTACCTACACTGTACAGTACACATTTTTATCACTCCTTACTAGTCCTTACCTCTAAAGTACTCCAATATGGGACTTGCGCAGGGTTTCCATATTAACTCCTGACATTTTCTAGTAAAAAGTCCTGACATTTTTACTAAAGCACCCAAACGGTGCGATATTTCAATTGTGTTGATTTTTTTTTATGGAGCACGGTATGTGTCTTTACACCTGATGTTAAGCAGACTTACAAAGTCCATTAATGGGGTCGATCAATACATTGTTGTTTAACAATATTGATCGCTCTCACTATGCCGGCTATGTGATGCGGTAACAAAATTTGCGGCAATATGTACGTATTTGCATTACGAGCCTATTTGGATATCATCGCTGCTTTATCATCAAATCAATCGCCCGTTTTGTAACCGTAGCATGAAAGAGATTACCACTTCGACAAGTAATCGACAATGTGGCGAAAGCGAAATTTGTGTTCCCCGTACAGAATGAGCTTTCGTTCTTCCAATATTTTTCCATAAATTTTTTGTCGGTCATCTATCAGTTTCGATTTTTTATTATTATTATTAATACAAAAGTATTTATTACAACTGTAAGAATTTTACGTAAAATTACCAACATAAAAATAAACTACGACTAAAAGCCAAGTTGTATTATTAGAAGTAGATACGTTCGTGGCGTCAACTCGACTGGCGGAACCTTAACAAACGAAGTCGCTGGCAAAAGGCTCGTCATACTTATGATAGGTACCTACATGTGTGTGCTTTATAGAGTGTGTTCACGAAAGCAATAAGCCAATCTGGGTCAAGTGCGTCTACTTCGGAACACATGTGTAAGCCTGTGTCCACATGGGTACTTCTATGAATAAATTAAAATCGATTTTAAAAGGTCGGTAGCGGAATGATAAATTGTTTTTTTAGTACCTAATTTAGTTATTATTAGATTTATTTTAGGATTACTTTATTTTTCTATTAATTTATTTACATTGTAATGGTTTTATTCATAAAAACTTATTGAGTGCTTGAAGAACACTAAAATTTGTTTTGTTTCTTTTTTAACCAGAAAAATAAAGTTAACGAGACTAAACACATTTTAACTAAAGTGTTATTCAAGGATGCTTTGATCTTTTTCTAGTCACGAGTTCACAATTACTTAATATATTTTTTTTGCGCTAGGGGTTGTTATATATATTCTTAAATTATAATTAATTTCAGGACAATAAACGTACGTCACTGGTACCAGCGATCGGCGGATTGCCATCGCTGTCGCCACTTCTTCCACTGCGTAAAGTTTTCGCTGGCATAAGAAAAGAGGATGTGTTTGTGTGGACGAGGCCTTAGTATCCGGATAAGAGATCGGACACACTTGACACTCAGAGGTCACGCCTTATATGACGAGAGTGAAGAATTTACCCCCATAATGTTAAGGCGGTGTCTGTTCAACAATTAATTGTGCATAAAATATTTTAATACCCGCCTCAATAATTATTTTTTAGCGATCTGTCGTAGCCTTTATTGCAATGGAAATAAGAGCAATGACAACTCAAATTATTAATGCATTGACAGACCGCTGTCGCTTTCGCTGTTTTTTAATAGGCCCCACGACTATTTAACAATGAGGATTATCTCCCGAAAACAGACAGACATACAAACAGCTTCAATTTCGTATTTATAATATTAGTATGGATATAATTATTTCGTAGCCACACCTACATATATCTGAACCACCTCTAGATTATTAGAAATATAAAACCCTATACTGGCTATATTTAATAAACCCTCATGTTTACCCCTGCAAACACACAGACATACAGGCTTTTGCATTTATAATATTACTATTAACACTTTTGTATTTATAATATTACTCCTTTGTATTTATAATATTACCTACTATTAACACTTTTGCATTTATAATATTACTATTAACTCTTTTGTATTTATAATATTACTATTAACACTTTTGTATTTATAATATTACTATGCAAATGATTATTTTTCATAATAACACAATAGCAACTATATTCTATACCACTTGTACATTATTTGATATATTTTGCTTTGACCAGATTTCACGGCTATTGAAAAAGCCCCTGATTTCACTTTTCGCAAACAGACAGACAGACTAACTCATTTAATTTTTAAGTATGAATAAAAGACAGAATATATATATATATTTTATTGGAGCACGGCATATGATTTTGTATCTACCTGGTGGTGAGCAAACTTACAAAATCCATGAATGGGGTCGATAAATAATTGTTCTTAAACAACTTTGATTGCTTCCACTATGCCGAATAAACTAAATGATGCGATTACGAAATGGGCGGCGACAGACGAAAACATAATAATTAATCCATAACATAGAATTACATAACGTTTTAAGATTCCGAAATAAATAATGTCTGCAATATTGATTAGTAGTATTAAAGGTTCGTGAACCGCGTTAGACCGTGAACCTACGTGTAACATAACATCACAAACATATGTTATGCTTATCTGACCTTTTTTGTACAAATCACGAGTTTGACCATTCAACTCCTTTTGGTCGCGCCTTGAAGATGTCAGTCTGTCCCAATGTTAATTTATTATTGCTTTTATCTGTTTTAAATATTAATGTGGGACCTACCTACTTCCTGTTCAATATTTTATTTATTTATTTACAATAGGTAGGTATACAAGCGGGCATCAACAAAAGCTATATAATCCAATTTTATTTTTTACATAGACCATGATTTACGCTATTTGCACAGATTTATATACAATAATAATTATACAACAAATTAACTGCTTATCCTAATATAAAAAAAAAAGATTAAATATCTAATTTATATTAAAAAAAAAACGACGAAAAATATATATATATTTATAAATATAAAAAGAAATTAAAATTGCTGACATTAATTATATTATTAGCATTATCATTAATACATAGGTACTCGGTATCATTGTGGAATTGATTTTACACATATACTCAAATTCGTTACATAATATATTAAAAATAACGCCATAATTTTTTTATTGTTCCGTTTTGACAAAAAATAAAAATGGTCACATTATCTATACACATGTTTTGCAATATAAATATGCACCAGACTAGATAATCAGTCTAGCCTTATTTTCGCCTAAAGCTACGGGTGGCCCATATTATGCTAAGCGTATAGATGTTAAATCTAAAGATTATGTGTCCTATATGCAAAACATCGACCAGCTGATATATGAAGTGTTGCGTGTGCACACAACTGGTAGCCGAGATTATGTAAGGCCGTGTGTACATCTAAATCAAGACTGTCTTAAGACACAAAATATACAGTTTTATATCTACACCAGATGCAGGCGTCATAGTCTTCTTGTGACTCCATCCTCACGGACTAACGTGTATCGACACTCATCACTGCCTCGTGGATTTGCTCTACTCAACTCCTGGCTGGATGAAGCTCCACAGTGTTATCTATTTGTGGATGCAGTGGAATATCTGATGAAAGAATGTAAGAGAATGCTAGAAGGATGAATGTATAAATAATATAATAATAAATAATGTAGATATAATATGTACTTATCTCATTATAACTATCATAACATTTATTGTGTTACATAATAATATATTTTGTTCATACATGTAATGTTTTAGTAATGTGTACTGTCAGTTACAATATTGTGTTTAAAAATAAATAAATTTCCAAGCGCGCCATATACCTAAAAAAATTATTTCTTAGTACAATGTGTTATCGTGATTACTATGATGTCGTACCGTATGGACGCTTTAGTAAAATAAAATGTCAAGATGTTAGTAGAAATAAGGTTTTTTGTCACGATTTTATAGGTATGATACCCGATGGCAACCCTAACCCTGAGGCCGTCTAGGCGGTCTTAGGCTTTCATATTGACAAAAAATAATACTTAGACAGTCTTGATTAGTGTGCGCACGCTCTAATATTGTAATGTGTGAATATTGTATGTATTTGTATGAAGTAACGATAGCAAAATAATTTATTTTGCAGGTTTTTTAAGGATAGCTTATAATACTTTTGCTCTCTTTTTTTTTTATTTATGTTGTCTCTCTAAACTCAATTTAAGGCCCAAGGGCGCCTCCCTATTCATGCCTTGTCAGGATTCCGGACTTGGACAATGTTAGGATTTTTTGGTCCCTGTTCCCACTTGTACTATTATTTCTTCTATGGGACTGTCAGGATTTCTGTAACAATCAACTAGGTACATTTGTAGTAAATATTAATCAACACATTAAAACACAACTAAAATAGATACTAGGTCAGAGTCAGACCTACCTAGAAAATGTATTTTTAACTACAATATCAAAACACATCATGTTGATCGCTCCCACTATGCCATTTATAAAAAACAAAATAGCCTTCTCCATACAAACTAGTAATATTAAAATGACAAATTTGTATGAGGATACCTGTGGAGGAAACCATTTTTTTTTTTCTTTTGCGACATATGATTTTGTGAAAAAAGTTGTTTAGATTTGATCAGTAGAGCCTTATATTAGCCCAAAGTACAACCTTTGAAATTCACCCTGTATAAAACTAGTATGGAACTATGGATTTTTTTTGCTATCGGTACAAACTGCATATGAGGTTCGTGTTCACATTATAAGGAGAACGGCCGCACCCATCGACCTGTCTACCTACCTACTAGGTAACGGTAACTACATCTCACACTAAAATCTATTTTTTTTACAAAAGGTTTAAGGTTCAATAGTTTTCAGTGATGCGAGAGCAAACTAACAGACTGACATAGGTAGAAACGATTTCTAAAAACGTTAGTACTAACAGATTTTTTTATATTATACAGGGTGAATTTGAAAGGATGTACTTTGGGCTAATATGGGGTTCTGCTGATCAAATCGAACAACTTTTTCCATGGAACCATGTGTCGCAAATGAAAAAAAATTTTGGCTTACCCATACAAATTGGTCATTTTAACAATACTAGTTTGTATGGAGAAGGCAAAATTTTTTGTCATTTGCGGCACATGGTCCATGGGAAAAGTTGTTCGTATTAATCAGTAGAACCTCATATTAGCCCAAAGTACATCCTTTCAAAGTCACCATGTATGTATACTTTTTTATACGTGGTGGCCGAGTTGGTTAGACCTTGTACTTAAAAACACTTAGGTCCCTGGTGCCAGATCCCGATGTGTACCAATGAGTTTTTAATTAAAAAAAATATTTATCTACATTTGTTTGACAACACCACTTTAGTGCCTTGGAGAGCACGTTAAGCTGACGGTCCCGGTTTCACTATACCAACTTGTAAATCTGTTTATAGATGGGTTTATAGATTGAGTCTATTCAAAACATCGCGACGAGCTAGCCACTTATTCGATGTAGAATCTTACCATTAGTGTGTTTTTATTAAAAAAATATGTATATGTACATTTTGTTTGGTAACACCACTATAGTGCCTCAGAGAGCACGTAAGGCTGTCAGTCCCAGTTTCACTACGTGAAACTGTTTATAAATGGATTATTGAGTCTAAACAAAGATTGTGACGATGTAGACTCGTGGGATTAAAACCCCTCCGCTGGGTATCCTGGGGCAGACTAGGCGGACTCGGGCGCCGTTACGGCAACAAAAATGACCACTTACCTTTAGTTTACCGTTTGAAGTTACTTTCCACCATTTGATCCTTATAAGCGACACTATGAGTTGGTGCAATAATACAGGTGACTTTTTTTTTCAAAATCAATCGGTTCGATTCCCAGCTAGAGATTTAAAAGAAAATCGAATGCTGCAGTTTACACCGGTATTCTTAAAAACTTATTGAGTCCTTGAAGAACACTTTAGTTATTGAAGGTTTTGTCTCTTTTTATTAGCAACAAAAATAATTATCGTAAAAGAGACAAAACCTTCTATAACTAAAGTGTTCTTCAAGGCCTCAATAAGTTTTTATGGATAAGGCGATTAGTTTTTATCAACATCGGCCCGAGACTTCTTTGAGCATTTTTCGCTATTCCTTTGTTCAGGATTTGGCCTTAACGGTCCACTTAAAAAAATCACCATGTATACATATAATAAATGACTAATTAACAAGATATAAATAGACATAATTTAGCAAGGATAAAATATTTTATTACAATAAATTCAAGCGAGGATGACTGGCCGGTAGCCAACAGTGTCACGGGCACTGCAACAAAACTATTTACTTGTAACAAACAGACAAACAAACATACTGTATCCATTAGGCAAGAATTAGGGCAATCGTACATTCCCAATGTCATGGACGTAGAAATATGAGCATCAAGATTGAGAGGCCACATTTTCTATGATAAGAAATTGCTAATAATTCTTTTGCCGTTAGCAAAAATCGTGTTTAAGTTTGTAAAAAATCATCCCTCCTCGTCGTGCCGATGGTATGAGTCTACACCGAACAAGTGGCTAGCTCGTCGCGATGTTTTGAATAGACTCAATAACCCATCTATAAACAGTTTCACAAGTTGGTATAGTGAAACCGGGACCGACAGCTTAACGTGCTCTCCGAGGCACTATATAGTGGTGTTGTCAAACAAATGTACATATTTTTTTTAATTAAAAACTCATTGGTACACACCGGGATTCGAACCAGGGACCTAAGTGTTTTTAAGTCCAAGGTCTAACCAACTAGGCCACCACGCATTTAAATTTCTTCAAATTAATATTAGTTATAAATTTAGAAAATATGTTTAGTTTGTAAAAAAATATACTCTCGAACCACGCAAATATTACTTCAATAGGAAATATTTGAAAAAGAAAAATCTCATGTATTTTTTTTATTTTTTACTATTACAAACTTGAGTTTTTTTTACAAACATAAGCTCGATCATTACTAACTACTGGCATAAGTATTATTAACAAATTCGTATTATCAAAAAGTAGCCCCTCAGTCCTGATGCTCATATAGAAACCACGTAAAAACTCGAGATTATCATGTCATGTAATTTTTTTTTTGGTTCCATTCTTCCATCCAGCAAAAGGCACTAGCCATGACTGTATTTTTATTTATTTCAATTCTTTATAGAGTTTTTGTTTTTTCTCTCCACAATTTATTTTTCTAAATATATTGTATTCTTATAACATGTTTTAGGTCCGGTTCACACCACGGCGTATACCAATGAGCGTTTAATAAAAAATATAAAAAATGGTTTGCCAACATAGTGCCTCGGAGGGCAAGATAATCGCGGTCCGAATTTCACTGTACAAACTTGTGAAACTGTTTTTAGATGGGTTATTGAGTCTACCGCGAAAGCGGCCCCAGCCTAGTGGTTAAGTCTGCGCAACTGATAACAAGGTTAAGCAGATGACAACAAGTCCGGACCTGGGATGGGTGACCCCTTTATACAATGAGGCTATACCATCATAGACACCGCAACAAGCTCGTCCCTTGTTAGGTGTTGCCTTCGAATACCATCGGCGAAATGAGGACGGGTTAATCCTTTCGCGCGCTGGATATCCTGAGGCCTTTCAAACGATAGCTAAAAAGGCACTATTTATTTATATATTATCAAATTTTCTCAGGCATACCATTTATTGCTATATGCATTGTAGTGTAGTGGATAAGGCATTCTATGAGTGACATACCTTTAAAATATAACAATACTTGGCAGCTGTTTATTTACGTTTTAGAAAAAGAAATGTAGGACAATTTACACATATTGCTATGGTACAAACTAAGTTCTAGGCTTGTACTATGTGTACCAGAAGCAATGATATAATATTGTTATTTTATTTTTAATTAAGTAAACATGAACAAAACACTGAAATAAACTTAAATAACAATAATAATATATTAATAAATTACCCTAAAGAAACATTATTAAAAAATTAAAAATAAAACTTAAAATAATTACCTATTTAAAATACATATCTTACATTATAAACACCCAGACCATGACAAACTGTACAGAAAAAACGCACTAATATTTTTTTTGCTATGGGTGGGACCCACCCATGGCAAAAAAAATATTAGTGCGTATCGAACCCACGACCTGCAGATACAACGGCCAAAGGCTCAACCACTAGAGCATGGGAAGGAAGTACTCAGTAGGTGCACCTATAGCGCTATTTCTTTCTTGATTTAGGTACCTCTTTAATAATTCTTGATATTGACCTACATCCCTTTACAGAAATATATTCATTGTCAAAGCAAGACACAGAAACTTACACATTGACACTCGTTTTCCAAATATGACATAGGTATCAGTATTTATGGCGCGTTCTTTGATTTGACATTGAACCATGCATGAAATTATGGTACATGCAATCAAATAAATATAGTTACATTTTTTTTATGGAAGCACAGCATGTGACTCTGTAACTGAGAATGACTTGAGCAGTCTTGTCTTAAAATTAATTTGGTTACTAAGGCTATTTATAGATATAAATAAGTTTGTCCTGACCTGACTGACTGACTTACTAATCATTACCCAACTGACAGCTACAGATGCTAGAAATTTTAAAGTTGGACAGTAGTTTTCTTTAAAATTGTATAATTGGGGCCCAGTAAGAAGAATAAGAAAGAGAGGGATTTTTTTTTCAGGAAGCTTCTGTTAGACATAGAGGTAACGATAGAAACTATAGACTGCAAAATAAATTCCTATATATGTCATTATATAACAGTATTATATATGTTGGAATGGAAAGACAATATAGCCTAACCAAAAGGAAAAATACATAACCAAAAGTCGATCTTCGAGTTAAGAGGGTGAAATGGGGTGAAATTTTATGGATGGAAAATAGTTTTTTTACAATTTTAAGCAAAACCAGATCTTATTCCTTTTATGGACCATTCTTCCACAACATATTTTTTAAATTAGACTAATAAATAATTAAACTAATAATAAACTCTTATTGAGTCCTTGAAGAACACTTTAGTTAAAATAGATTTTGTCTATTTTATTCATTTTGTTCAAGGTCTCAATTATTGATATTCATAAAAACTTATTGAGTCCTTGAAGAAAACACTTGAGTTATAGAAGGTTTTGTATATTTTGTTAGCAACAAAAATGGATATGCGTACTAAAGACAAAACCTTCTATAAATAAAGTGTTCTTGAAGGACTCAATAAGTTTTTATTAATAAGGCCAATAATATTTTGTGGCATATACAATATTGTCTGGGTATCTAATTATAACATATACCAGCCTTTCCCAAACAATCGGTCGCGCCTCGCCACCTGGTACCGGGCCAAGAAAATAAAACCGGGATTCAAACCAGGGACCTAAGTACTAAATACCTATGCCTAAATAAATATGAAAACCAGATGGTATACAAATGTGTTTTATTGTACCTTTGTTCATACCAGAATAGGTACCTACTGAACTTTTTAGGTTATCAGTGGGTTATGAAGTAGGAGACATAAAATAACCGGGTCGCAGGAAAAGCGGTTTGGGAAATAGGTCTTATACTATTATAAAATTGCAAAATGTTTTAGGAAATACTAAAACTAGTATTAGGGCTGGTCTACATACATGTCACCGACTGGATATCAATCGGCTCATAGACAACTGTACAGACAGCATAACTGGTCATGTAATGGAAAACCAGTGACACATATAGTTAGGTAATTTATATACAAGGTTAATTTGAAAGGTTGTACTTTGGGCTAAGGCTCTACTGATCATATATCACAAATGGAAACAAAAATGACAAAAAAAAGAGACAAAACCTACTTTAACAAGTATTAAGTATTCTACAAGGGCTCAATAAGTTTTCATAAATACCGGTCTTTCAAATCACTAACATTTCTATGGTCCTAGGAAGTGTATATTAAAATATTTATATCAAATGGTCGTTAGAATAATTAAAAAAAAGGGTCGTGTACTTATAAACACTTGTATACTGAAACTGCGACCGACAGCTTAACGTGTTTTTCGAATCACTATAGTGGTGTTGTCAAACAAATGTAGGCACATAAAGCTTTTAAATTAAAAACTCATTGGTACACACCGGGGTTTACACCGGGGACCTAATAACTGTAGTGTTTTTATCTATATCACTTTGTGTCTACCTGATGGTAAGGGCCTTAAATGGGATCCATCAATACAATGCTGTTTAACAGCATTTGTCGCTCTGACTATGCCGGCTAAATGGTGCGATTACGAAATGGGCGGTGACAAAGACTAATTGCGTTACTACGGTGACAAAGACTAATTGCGTTACATAGTAAACTTCAATATCCCCTTGAAAGAAAACTAGACAAGTTAAAGTCAAAATTTTTTTTAAATCCTTTACAGGCATTTATGAAAGTAAAAAAATATATATAAGCTCCAAGTGTGCGCTTGGGTAGGTCGCCATTTCCCCCACAGACAAATGTTTAATATATAATAAAAAATAAACAGATAGTAAACTATTAATCTATTGTCCTTGCAAACTTACAATCTATTGTCAGAACAACCAAACAAAATACACGCTACATAACCAACTAGTTTGAGACTAGGTGGTTAGCTGGTTCCATTGACCTGACAATCGTTGACTGCCCTGAACAATCAAACAAAATACACGCTACATAACCAACTAGTTTGAGACTAGGTGGTTAGCTGGTTCCATTGACCTGTCAATCGTTGACTGCCCTGCAAAAGGCCACCAAGGCGACCAACGCAACATACTATATTTACGCCCCAAATATATATTATAAGTAATCAAAATATAGGTATAAGTAGATAGGTGGAAACTATCTTTTAGGGCGCAAACACTAATCGCAAGTCTATCGCCCCAGAGACACTCTGGAGTAAAAGGTACCAGCATGTAAAAAACTCTGGCGTTCCACATGTATCATTAGAGGAGCATGGTTATTGGCACCTGTGCTTATAACATATGGTAATATACTCTTGCCCTACTGAAAAGCATGCGAAGAACATCCAATGGCAGTTATATTATCTAACAATATGGAAAGAAGTACAGAATTACAGAACACAAGATTTCTTCGATACCAGCGTTGGGCCACCAGCAGACGACTTTTCGGGACCGATTATTATATGATACCACTACAATAAAAGATGCGTGCCCAACGGAGATCTAAGGCCCCCACAGAAGCACTACTATCTAGACAAAAAAACGATCTAGCTGGTTTCTGAAAACCGGTAAAACCACAAACTAAAACTGAAACAACGGTTTTTTGTATCTGTATGGGGGGTTGTAACGAAACTGGTTACGCCTTTGGTCGTGGGTTCGATTCCCACTCACGAAAAACAATATTAGTACGTTTAAACAATAATATGTATTATTATCGTTGTTTCTATTGCACATAGTACAAGCTTAGAGTTTAGTTTGTGACATAGCAATGTGTATAAAATGTAAAAGAAAACATAATACGTTTTATTGTAATTGGCTATAATAATTAGTTTTGTTTGTTGACCGTACATACGTTGAGTATGTGTGTCGACATAACCAGGTGCAGTGCGTATGAGTCCGCAAATGAGTAACCTTTTTCAACTACCTACACTGTACAGTACACATTTTTATCACTCCTTACTAGTCCTTACCTCTAAAGTACTCCAATATGGGACTTGCGCAGGGTTTCCATATTAACTCCTGACATTTTCTAGTAAAAAGTCCTGACATTTTTACTAAAGCACCCAAACGGTGCGATATTTCAATTGTGTTGATTTTTTTTTATGGAGCACGGTATGTGTCTTTACACCTGATGTTAAGCAGACTTACAAAGTCCATTAATGGGGTCGATCAATACATTGTTGTTTAACAATATTGATCGCTCTCACTATGCCGGCTATGTGATGCGGTAACAAAATTTGCGGCAATATGTACGTATTTGCATTACGAGCCTATTTGGATATCATCGCTGCTTTATCATCAAATCAATCGCCCGTTTTGTAACCGTAGCATGAAAGAGATTACCACTTCGACAAGTAATCGACAATGTGGCGAAAGCGAAATTTGTGTTCCCCGTACAGAATGAGCTTTCGTTCTTCCAATATTTTTCCATAAATTTTTTGTCGGTCATCTATCAGTTTCGATTTTTTATTATTATTATTAATACAAAAGTATTTATTACAACTGTAAGAATTTTACGTAAAATTACCAACATAAAAATAAACTACGACTAAAAGCCAAGTTGTATTATTAGAAGTAGATACGTTCGTGGCGTCAACTCGACTGGCGGAACCTTAACAAACGAAGTCGCTGGCAAAAGGCTCGTCATACTTATGATAGGTACCTACATGTGTGTGCTTTATAGAGTGTGTTCACGAAAGCAATAAGCCAATCTGGGTCAAGTGCGTCTACTTCGGAACACATGTGTAAGCCTGTGTCCACATGGGTACTTCTATGAATAAATTAAAATCGATTTTAAAAGGTCGGTAGCGGAATGATAAATTGTTTTTTTAGTACCTAATTTAGTTATTATTAGATTTATTTTAGGATTACTTTATTTTTCTATTAATTTATTTACATTGTAATGGTTTTATTCATAAAAACTTATTGAGTGCTTGAAGAACACTAAAATTTGTTTTGTTTCTTTTTTAACCAGAAAAATAAAGTTAACGAGACTAAACACATTTTAACTAAAGTGTTATTCAAGGATGCTTTGATCTTTTTCTAGTCACGAGTTCACAATTACTTAATATATTTTTTTTGCGCTAGGGGTTGTTATATATATTCTTAAATTATAATTAATTTCAGGACAATAAACGTACGTCACTGGTACCAGCGATCGGCGGATTGCCATCGCTGTCGCCACTTCTTCCACTGCGTAAAGTTTTCGCTGGCATAAGAAAAGAGGATGTGTTTGTGTGGACGAGGCCTTAGTATCCGGATAAGAGATCGGACACACTTGACACTCAGAGGTCACGCCTTATATGACGAGAGTGAAGAATTTACCCCCATAATGTTAAGGCGGTGTCTGTTCAACAATTAATTGTGCATAAAATATTTTAATACCCGCCTCAATAATTATTTTTTAGGTGGTCTATAACTTCATTAGGCCGACCGACATAGCGAGGAATATTAAAATATACTCGTAATATAATTTGTCGTCACCCATTTCATAAACGCATCATTTAGCCGGTATAGTGGGTGGGAGCGATCAATTTTGTATAAGAACAATTAATTATCGACCTTATTCATGACCCTTGTAGGTCTGCTACCACCAGGTAGATAATAAAAAGAAACGATTTAAAAATGGCATGCTTTCTCGTTAATATTATATTTCCGTCTATACTCACACATCACGGTAAGGTTCTCAAAAAAGCACGTCTAAGCATAACCTACGCTATCTTAACGCGTCCCAAATATTGAATACGTTTTCGATTTTATTGGTTAATATTTTAATAATTACCGTTGAGTTTTGTTAAGTATGGTTGTTAACTGTTTATAAATAATAATAAAATAGTAAAAATGATGCTCAAGAATATTTTAGTATATCGTCGTTGAATACTGATTATTTGCAAGAAAAAGCTGCCAGCCCTCTGGTCACCTAAAAATACATACGATACATCTGTTGTTAATCTTACTGTATTTTCGGCATTTAAACTAGACAATTGCAGGTGTGATGATGCTAAAGTTTCTACGCATGTTTCATTTCATACTAAAGATTGTCATTCAAGGAATTATTAAGGATATACCGTCAGGCTGCTTGCCATCGTCTCGATTTAGACCACAAGACTCAAGTATCGATGATTGTGAGATTGATGTAAGCGACCTATAGATTATATGAATCGTTGATGGAACTATGGCTGATAGTAATAAGCGTCCGGCCCTTTTAGAGCACGAAAGCCTATGGTGGTCAGCCACCCTAGCCAAGAGCATGGCCGATTTTTACGCTCGAACGTCGCAGAAGCGTGAAAGAGAGGTAGATAACAAATTTATTATCCTATTAGTGTATCTATATTGTTGTCTCGTTTTGGTTATTTCTACAACGATAAAAACGAAAGTGACGTCATCATCAAATGTCATTTTCATACAAAAGTTTCGTTAGCGTTATTTACGACTGCGCTCTTGGCTAGGGGGGCTGGTTAGAGACGTTCTCTGCCGCGCAGATAACGACGTGGTTCGCAGACTTTTCAACCTAATCGGGGACAATTCTTATGCGAACTGTACCATTGTCCAATACCGTGGCTTTTTTAACAAAATACAAATATTTCGTGCACAAAAAAGTAAAGTTTTGGTGTATGAGATCACCTTAATAATTAAGCAAATAAAGTGCACGATCCGTATGGTCTGGCCATCGTCGCCCGCGGCGTTACCATCTTGTGTACGTACTGCATACACTTACCTATGTAAACATAAATAACTACTAACTTAATTGCTCAGTTATACTATGTAAATGGTATATAAACATATACCTAAGCCTTTATTCGTCCGACGTTCAAGATACTTGTGATAACCGGTGTGAAGTTACCGGCCGAAATGTTACCGGCCGTTATAACCCGACCAATTTGAGGAGTTTTATAAAATGTGAAGTTACCGGCCGAAATCTAGCGGCCGTTATAACCCGACCAATTTGAGGAGTTTTATAAATTGTGAAGTTACCGGCCGGAACTAGCGGCTGTTATAACCCGACCAAATTGAGTAATTTAATAAAATACGTAAATAATGTTACCGGCCAATATAAACCGACCTTGGCAATTATGGACTACCTATTTTTTTATACGGTCGCGGATATATGAGCTACATTACATAACATAAAAAGTGAAACGATTTTCGGATTTTTATATTCATTATATTTTATACATTACTCAACATACTGAACAAAACATAAGATTTTCAGAATTTTATTCCCGAGTTCCTAGGTCATTGTAGTAGAACCCACTATACCTGCCGTTTTCAGGCAATTATGGAGTACCTACAATTTTTTTTATCAAAGTACTGTAGTGGGTAAAGAACAAAACATTTCGGCCGGTAACTTCACATTTTATTTATAATATTATTTATAAATAAAATGTGAAGTTACCGGCCGAAATGTTTTGTTCAGTGTGTTTTATAATGTAAAATATATTATTCCCGAGTTCCTAGGACATTGTAGTAAAACCCACTATACCTGCCGTCTTAAGGCAATTAAGGAGTACCAACTCATTAATTTTTATCAGAGTACTGACGTGGGTATAGAAACTACATTACATAACTTACTGAACAAAACATAAGATTTTTAGAATTTCATTTCAGAGTTCCTAGGTCATTGTAGTAGGACCCACTATACCTGTCGAATTAAGGCAATTATGGAGTACCTACTCATTTTTTTTTATCAGAGTAATGACGTGGTTATAGAAACTACATTACATAACATACTGAACAAAACATAAGATTTTCAGAATTTTATTCCCGAGTTCCTAGGTCATTGTAGTAGAACCCACTATACCTGCCGTCTTCAGGCAATTAAGGAGTACCTACTCATTTTTTTTTATCAGAGTACTGACGTGGGTATAGAAACTACATTACATAACATACTGAAAAAAACATAAGATTTTTAGAATTTCATTTCAGAGTTCCTAGGTCATTGTAGTAGAACCCACTATACCTGCCGTATTAAGGCAATTATGGAGTACCTACTCATTTTTTTTTATAAGATTTTTAGAATTTTATTTCCGAGTTCCTAGGTCATTGTAGTAGAACCCACTTTACCTGCCGTCTTCAGGCAATTAAGGAGTACCTACTCATTTTTTTTTATCAAAGTACTGACGTGGGTATAGAAACTACATTACATAACATACTGAACAAAACATAAGATTTTTAGAATTTTATTTCAGAGTTCCTAGGTCATTGTAGTAGAACCCACTATACCTGCCGTATTAAGGCAATTATGGAGTACCTACTCATTTTTTTTTATCAGAGTACTGACGTGGGTATAGAAACTACATTACATAACATACTGAACAAAACATAAGATTTTCAGAATTTAATTCCCGAGTTCCTAGGTCATTGTAGTAGAACCCACTATACCTGCCGTCTTCAGGCAATTAAGGAGTACCTACTCATTTTTTTTTTATCAGAGTACTGACGTGGGTATAGAAACTACATTACATAACATAGTGAACAAAACATAAGATTTTTAGAATTTTATTTCCGAGTTCCTAGGTCATTGTAGTAGAACCCACTATACCTGCCGTATTAGGGCAATTATGGAGTACCTACTCATTTTTTTTTATCAGAGTACTGACGTGGGTATAGAAACTACATTACATAACATACTGAACAAAACATAAGATTTTTAGAATTTTATTTCCGAGTTCCTAGGTCATTGTAGTAGAACCCACTATACCTGTCGAATTAAGGCAATTATGGAGTACCTACTCATTTTTTAATATCAGAGTACTGACGTGGGTATAGAAACTACATTACATAACATACTGAACAAAACATAAGATTTTCAGAATTTTATTTCCGAGTTCCTAGGTCATTGTAGTAGAACCCACTATACCTGCCGTCTTCAGGCAATTAAGGAGTACATACTCTTTTTTTTTTATCAGAGTACTGACGTGGGTATAGAAACTACATTACATAACATACTGAACAAAATATAAGATTTTTAGAATTTCATTTCAGAGTTCCTAGGTCATTGTAGTAGAACCCACTATACCTGCCGTATTAAGGCAATTATGGAGTACCTACTCATTTTTTTTTATCAGAGTACTGACGTGGGTATAGACACTACATTACATAACATACTGAACAAAACATAAGATTTTTAGAATTTTATTTCCGAGTTCCTAGGTCATTGTAGTAGAACCCACTATACCTGCCGTATTAAGGCAATTATAGAGTACCTACTCATTTTTTTTTATCAAAGTACTGTCGTGGGTATAGAAGTTATATTATAAATAAAATGTGAAGTTACCGGCCGAAATGTTTTGTTCAGTATGTTTTATAATGCAAAACATATTATTTCCGAGTTCCTAGGACATTGTAGTAAAACCCACTATACCTGCCGTCTTAAGGCTATTATGGAGTACCTACTTATTTTTTTTTATCAGAGTACTGACATGGGTATAAAAGCTACATTACATAACATACTGAACAAAACATAAGATTTTCAGAATTTTATTCCCGAGTTCCTAGGTCATTGTAGTAGAACCGACTATACCTGCCGTCTTCAGGCAATTAAGGAGTACCTACTCATTTTTTTTTATCAGAGTACTGACGTGGGTATAGAAACTACATTACATAACATACTGAATAAAACATAAGATTTTCAGAATTTTATTCCCGAGTTCCTAGGTCATTGTAGTAGAACCCACTATACCTGCCGTATTAAGGCAATTATGGAGTACCTACTCATTTTTTTTTATCAGATTACTGACGTGGGTATAGAAACTACATTACATAACTTACTGAACAAAACATAAGATTTTTAGAATTTTATTTCCGAGTTCCTAGGTCATTGTAGTAGGACCCACTATACCTGTCGAATTAAGGCAATTATGGAGTACCTACTCATTTTTTTTTATCAGAGTACTGACGTGGGTATAGAAACTACATTACATAACATACTGAACAAAACATAAGATTTTCAGAATTTTATTCCCGAGTTCCTAGGTCATTGTAGTAGAACCCACTATACCTGTCGAATTAAGGCAATTATGGAGTACCTACTCATTTTTTTTTATCAGAGTACTGACGTGGGTATAGAAACTACATTACATAACATACTGAACAAAACATAAGATTTTTAGAATTTTATTTCCGAGTTCCTAGGTCATTGTAGTAGGACCCACTATACCTGTCGAATTAAGGCAATTATGGAGTACCTACTCATTTTTTTTTATCAGAGTACTGACGTGGGTATAGAAACTACATTACATAACATACTGAACAAAACATAAGATTTTCAGAATTTTATTCCCGAGTTCCTAGGTCATTGTAGTAGGACCCACTATACCTGTCGAATTAAGGCAATTATGGAGTACCTACTCATTTTTTTTATCAGAGTACTGACGTGGGTATAGAAACTACATTACATAACATACTGAACAAAACATAAGATTTTTAGAATTTTATTTCCGAGTTCCTAGGTCATTGTAGTAGGACCCACTATACCTGTCGAATTAAGGCAATTATGGAGTACCTACTCATTTTTTTTTTATCAGAGTACTGACGTGGGTATAGAAACTACATTACATAACATACTGAACAAAACATAAGATTTTCAGAATTTAATTCCCGAGTTCCTAGGTCATTGTAGTAGGACCCACTATACTTGTCGAATTAAGGCAATTATGGAGTACCTACTCATTTTTTTTTATCAGAGTACTGACGTGGGTATAGAAACTACATTACATAACATACTGAACAAAACATAAGATTTTCAGAATTTAATTCCCGAGTTCCTAGGTCATTGTAGTAGAACCCACTATACCTGACGTCTTCAGGCAATTAAGGAGTACCTACTCATTTTTTTTTATCAGAGTACTGACGTGCATATAGAATTACATTACATAACATACTGAACAAAACATAAGATTTTCAGAATTTTATTCCCGAGTTCCTAGGTCATTGTAGTAGAACCCACTATACCTGCCGTATTAAGGCAATTATGGAGTACCTACTCATTTTTTTTTATCAGAGTACTGACGTGGGTATAGAAACTACATTACATAATATACTGAACAAAACATAAGATTTTCAGAATTTTATTCCCGAGTTCCTAGGTCATTGTAGTAGAACCCACTATACCTGCCGTCTTCAGGCAATTATAGAGTACCTACTCATTTTTTTTTATCAGAGTACTGACGTGGGTATAGACACTACATTACATAACATACTGAACAAAACATAAGATTTTTAGAATTTTATTTCCGAGTTCCTAGGTCATTGTAGTAGAACCCACTATACCTGCCGTATTAAGGCAATTATAGAGTACCTACTCATTTTTTTTTATCAAAGTACTGTCGTGGGTATAGAAGTTATATTATAAATAAAATGTGAAGTTACCGGCCGAAATGTTTTGTTCAGTATGTTTTATAATGCAAAACATATTATTTCCGAGTTCCTAGGACATTGTAGTAAAACCCACTATACCTGCCGTCTTAAGGCTATTATGGAGTACCTACTTATTTTTTTTTATCAGAGTACTGACATGGGTATAAAAGCTACATTACATAACATACTGAACAAAACATAAGATTTTCAGAATTTTATTCCCGAGTTCCTAGGTCATTGTAGTAGAACCGACTATACCTGCCGTCTTCAGGCAATTAAGGAGTACCTACTCATTTTTTTTTATCAGAGTACTGACGTGGGTATAGAAACTACATTACATAACATACTGAACAAAACATAAGATTTTCAGAATTTTATTCCCGAGTTCCTAGGTCATTGTAGTAGAACCCACTATACCTGCCGTATTAAGGCAATTATGGAGTACCTACTCATTTTTTTTTATCAGATTACTGACGTGGGTATAGAAACTACATTACATAACTTACTGAACAAAACATAAGATTTTTAGAATTTTATTTCCGAGTTCCTAGGTCATTGTAGTAGGACCCACTATACCTGTCGAATTAAGGCAATTATGGAGTACCTACTCATTTTTTTTTATCAGAGTACTGACGTGGGTATAGAAACTACATTACATAACATACTGAACAAAACATAAGATTTTCAGAATTTTATTCCCGAGTTCCTAGGTCATTGTAGTAGAACCCACTATACCTGTCGAATTAAGGCAATTATGGAGTACCTACTCATTTTTTTTTATCAGAGTACTGACGTGGGTATAGAAACTACATTACATAACATACTGAACAAAACATAAGATTTTTAGAATTTTATTTCCGAGTTCCTAGGTCATTGTAGTAGGACCCACTATACCTGTCGAATTAAGGCAATTATGGAGTACCTACTCATTTTTTTTTATCAGAGTACTGACGTGGGTATAGAAACTACATTACATAACATACTGAACAAAACATAAGATTTTCAGAATTTTATTCCCGAGTTCCTAGGTCATTGTAGTAGGACCCACTATACCTGTCGAATTAAGGCAATTATGGAGTACCTACTCATTTTTTTTATCAGAGTACTGACGTGGGTATAGAAACTACATTACATAACATACTGAACAAAACATAAGATTTTTAGAATTTTATTTCCGAGTTCCTAGGTCATTGTAGTAGGACCCACTATACCTGTCGAATTAAGGCAATTATGGAGTACCTACTCATTTTTTTTTTATCAGAGTACTGACGTGGGTATAGAAACTACATTACATAACATACTGAACAAAACATAAGATTTTCAGAATTTAATTCCCGAGTTCCTAGGTCATTGTAGTAGGACCCACTATACTTGTCGAATTAAGGCAATTATGGAGTACCTACTCATTTTTTTTTATCAGAGTACTGACGTGGGTATAGAAACTACATTACATAACATACTGAACAAAACATAAGATTTTCAGAATTTAATTCCCGAGTTCCTAGGTCATTGTAGTAGAACCCACTATACCTGACGTCTTCAGGCAATTAAGGAGTACCTACTCATTTTTTTTTATCAGAGTACTGACGTGGGTATAGAAACTACATTACATAACTTACTGAACAAAACATAAGATTTTTAGAATTTTATTTCCGAGTTCCTAGGTCATTGTAGTAGGACCCACTATACCTGTCGAATTAAGGCAATTATGGAGTACCTACTCATTTTTTTTTTATCAGAGTACTGACGTGGGTATAGAAACTACATTACATAATATACTGAACAAAACATAAGATTTTCAGAATTTTATTCCCGAGTTCCTAGGTCATTGTAGTAGAACCCACTATACCTGCCGTCTTCAGGCAATTAAGGAGTACCTACTCATTTTTTTTTATCAGAGTACTGACGTGCATATAGAAACTACATTACATAACATACTGAACAAAACATAAGATTTTCAGAATTTTATTCCCGAGTTCCTAGGTCATTGTAGTAGAACCCACTATACCTGTCGAATTAAGGCAATTATGGAGTACCTACTCATTTTTTTTTATCAGAGTACTGACGTGGGTATAGAAACTACATTACATAACATACTGAACAAAACATAAGATTTTCAGAATTTTATTCCCGAGTTCCTAGGTCATTGTAGTAGGACCCACTATACCTGTCGAATTAAGGCAATTATGGAGTACCTACTCATTTTTTTTTTATCAGAGTACTGACGTGGGTATAGAAACTACATTACATAACATACTGAACAAAACATAAGATTTTCAGAATTTTATTCCCGAATTCCTAGGTCATTGTAGTAGAACCGACTATACCTGCCGTCTTCAGGCAATTAAGGAGTACCTACTCATTTTTTTTTATCAGAGTACTGACGTGGGTATAGAAACTACATTACATAACATACTGAACAAAATATAAGATTTTTAGAATTTCATTTCAGAGTTCCTAGGTCATTGTAGTAGAACTCACTATACCTGTCGAATTAAGGCAATTATGGAGTACCTACTCATTTTTTTTTATCAGAGTACTGACGTGGGTATAGAAACTACATTACATAACATACTGAACAAAACATAAGATTTTCAGAATTTTATTCCCGAGTTCCTAGGTCATTGTAGTAGAACCCACTATACCTGTCGAATTAAGGCAATTATGGAGTACCTACTCATTTTTTTTTATCAGAGTACTGACGTGGGTATAGAAACTACATTACATAACATACTGAACAAAACATAAGATTTTCAGAATTTTATTCCCGAGTTCCTAGGTCATTGTAGTAGAACCGACTATACCTGCCGTCTTCAGGCAATTAAGGAGTACCTACTCATTTTTTTTATCAGAGTACTGACGTGGGTATAGAAACTACATTACATAACATACTGAACAAAATATAAGATTTTTAGAATTTTATTTCCGAGTTCCTAGGTCATTGTAGTAGGACCCACTATACCTGTCGAATTAAGGCAATTATGGAGTACCTACTCATTTTTTTTTATCAGAGTACTGACGTGGGTATAGAAACTACATTACATAACATACTGAACAAAACATAAGATTTTCAGAATTTTATTCCCGAGTTCCTAGGTCATTGTAGTAGAACCCACTATACCTGCCGTCTTCAGGCAATTAAGGAGTACCTAATCATTTTTTTTTATCAGAGTACTGACGTGAATATCTTATCTTATCTTATCTTATTGGTTTTGGGGTTGACATCAGTCAAAAAACACTTCGACCCTTTGGGATCTTTTGTGTGTTCCCCATTCCTATTATCCACACACCTCAGTATCGTCCCCAAATATGTTGTTGACATATTTAAGGACATCACCAAGGTCGATTAGCCTGTAGCTTTCTGGATCCGGATAAGCCTGTCCTAGGTATTTTATTCTTTGGATGGCCCTAGCGTCACAGTCGCACAGTAGGTGCCGCATGGATTCGGGCTCCTTACCACAGAATCTGCATGTGGGATCATCTCTTATTCCTATAGTATAGAGGTGTTTGTTGGTTGTATAGTGTCCTGAGAACACTCCCACCAGTAGCCTTATTTGACTTCTATTGAATTTCCATATCTTATCCAGGCCTATTGCCCTCATACCAATGAATTTCTTGGAATGTATTAGGCCTTGCTGCGTTAACCACCATCTTGTGTGTTTGTCCTCAGCAAACTTTTTTAAAGCATTAATTATTGTTATGTTGGGTATGCCTATAAATGGTTCAGGTCCAATTAAGGGAGTTTCCGAACCCATTTTAGCAAGTTGGTCTGCCTTTTCATTGCCTTCGATACCCATATGTCCCGGCACCCAGGCCAGTCTTACCCTGTTGTTCCTGCCGATTTTGTTCAACAGTTTAACACATTCCAAAACCAGCCCAGATCTGGTCTCATACGAGCTCAGAGCTTTAAGTGCTGCTTGGCTGTCGCTGAGAATATTTATGTTTTCTCCATGTGATCTCATGTCTAGGATCTTCTTTGCAGATACTATTATCGCATACAGTTCTGCTTGGAAAACTGTAGGGTAATGTCCCATGCTTACATGAATATCATGACCATTAGTATGTATTCCTGCACCCGTTCCTGACTGCATCTTTGATCCATCAGTATACCAGTTTTGACATTTACTGTCGGGTTTAGAACCATTTTCCCATTCGTCCCGTGACGGGAAATATGTTTTGTAGTTCCTTTTAAAGATTCGAATAGTCGAAATGTTGTCAGCGCACATTTCAAGAATCCTATCGAGATTGTTGTCAGTTTCCATCCTAGTGTGAATAGTTTGGGGCATATTTGGATACCACTCTTTATTATTCCGTAGTCGGTAAAGTGATTTCCTTGCCTCCATTTCTATTATCACGTGTAAAGGTTTAAGATTTAATAGTACCTCCATAGCTGCCGTCGGTGTTGTTTTAAAGGCACCTGAAATAGACATACATGCCAATCGTTGTAACTTAGCTAGGTCTTTTTTACAGATATCAAGCTTAGTCCGTGGCCACCACACAATACTTCCATATGTTAGTATCGGCGTTACCATGGTATTGTATATCCACTTCATTACTGTTGGTTTTAGTCCCCATGTTTTGCCATATGCCGATCGACACATAGCAAATACCCTTATTGCCCTTTTTATTAACATGTCAACATGTAGTTTCCATGTAAGGCTTTTATCTAGAGTAAGACCGAGATATTTTACGTCAGTGGACCATTGTAGTTCAGACCCGTATAACTTTAAAGAGATCAGCCCCGTTAGGTCTCTTTTCCTTGTGAACAGCAATACTGAAGTTTTACTCGGGTTTATTGACAGATGTTGAGAGTTACACCATTCTTCAACAGTTCCCAGAGCCTTTTGTGCTACACTTATTGTTGTGCCTACAAATTTACCGTTTACCATTATAACTAGGTCATCAGCATATCCTACTGTATAATATGGGCCAACGTTTAGTTTTGTTAGAATTGAGTCTACAACAAGGCTCCACAGCAAAGGAGAAAGTACTCCACCCTGTGGACATCCTTTGGTTGTAGTTATCATCATTTCATCTCCGAGTAGTTGTGATATAACCATTCTACTCCTAAGCATATTTTGTATCCATCTACAAATGGTTGATTCTATGCCATGGTGTTTTAAGGCATTGTCAATGCCTTCGAAAGTTGTGCGATCAAATGCTCCTTCTATGTCTAAGAATATGCCTACGCATACCTCCTTGTTCTCTAAAGCCATCTCGGCTTTATGAACGACATGATGAAGCGCGGTTTCAGTTGACTTTCCTTGTTGATAGGCACATTGAAGTCTGTGAAGAGGTGTCCTTGTTAGTGGGCCCTCCCTAATGTGTCTATCCAGTATTTTTTCTAATATCTTTAATAAGAAAGATGATAGACTAATAGGTCTAAACGACTTGGGTTCTTCGTAGGTTACTTTACCTGGCTTCGGTATGAATACTACCTTAACCATCCTCCACTGCTTTGGTGTGTAACCAAATGCAATGGATGCTTTGAAGAGTCTGCTAATGTGGGAGTTTAGTATTGGCAGCCCCCTTTGTAGTAGAATGGGATATATTTCATCTGGACCCGGAGATTTATAAGGTTGGAAATTGCTCAGGGCCCATTTGATTTTATGTTCGTCTACTATTTTTTTCGCAGTTTCCCAGTCTCGTTTGGTGGTATGTACTGCCTGGTCGTTGACCGTGTTTAGGTTGTCTACCTTGTTGTTTGTGATAATCGATCCTGGAAAGTGTGTTTTAAACATAATTTCCAACGTACCCTTCCCAGTCTCCATTAGCTTACCGTTTTCGTCCTTTACCATCATAAGTGGGTTGGCTTTCGTAGTAGCCATTGCCTTTGTCAGTCTCATGATGCCGGGTATTGATTCTATCGATTCGCAATGGTTTTTCCATGCCTGTCTCTTAGCTTTCCGTACTGCTTTATTATACTCTGTTAATAAACGTGCATACTCACTAAAATCGTTTTTTGCTTTCGCGACATTGAAAGCCTTACGAGTTACCTTGCGTAGTTTAGCTAAATCCTGATTCCACCATGGGACCTTTTTCGCTAGAATATTTTTTTCCGGACAATTGTTAGTCCATGCCGTCTTGATTGCAGTACCAATCCTGTCAGCTTCGAATTCTATATCTATAGTGGAATTGAGCTTACCTTTTTTGTTTCCTAGTTCTACCTTTAGATCACTGTAGTAATTTTTCCAGTCGGTGTTCCTAGGATTCCTTCTCTGTACGGTTACAATGTTATGTTTCATCATGTACCTAAAGCATATATATCTGTGATCAGAAAGAGATGTTTCATTAGACACATGCCAGTTATCTATGTTAGAGAATGTGTTCCTAGAAGTTATTGTAATATCTAACACCTCAGCCCTTTTTGCATTAATAAATGTTGGCCTGTTACCTTTATTTAATATTAATAAGGAAGAAATTACAAGATATTCTAATAGTTTCTCCCCTCTTGAGTTGTTGTCCGTGCTTCCCCAGACAACATGATGAGCGTTTGCGTCACATCCCATAATGAGGTGTTCATTGCTGCTAGAGCGTCTTTGTATTAGCTCCTCAATTCTAGGTGTAACGGGCTCCTTGTCTTCATATGGAAGGTAGGCTGAAGCTATTAATGTTTCCTGCCTGCCCTCTCCTGATATGATTTTTATTGTAGTAAGATCCCTGTGACAGAAATTAGTTAGTGTTGTTGCATGTATGCCATGTCTGACATAAATGCAGGTTCTAATATTCCCATCATTAGCTTGATGTAAATGACCACCTATATTATTCAAGCCTTTAACTATTCCTTTATAAAGGTATGGTTCCTGTATTAAAGCTACATCATATTGATTTGCCATAAGTGCTCGTGCCAAGAGGGCAGTCGCCGATTTACAGTGGTGTAAATTAATTTGTACAAAATTTAGGTACCTTTTATATGAGTCCATCTTTCTTGATGATCCCTTGTGATTATGTTTGTTTAGTGTTAGTTTTATATGTAAGTGAATGTGTGGTTAAGTTGTAACTATGTAATTTAAGTGTGTGTGTATAAAGTTTAGTTTATGTGTGTTTGTGTCTGGGTCTTTGTGTGTTTAGGGATTTTTTGGGACCTCCATAGGGCCCTCCTCTGCTCCTGACATCTCCGACTGCTCCCCCTGTTCGCTCAGTTCCAGGTCGACCAGTACCTCCAGCAATTCTGCTGTTCTCACCGAGGTGGTAGGTGATGTAGGGTCTTCCACCTTTCCAGCAGATTGCTTTTCCGAGTCCTTGACGTCCTCCTCCGGCTTCTTTTCCTCGAGAAGCTTGAAGAAGTCCCTCTCCAAACCGGTTTTTATGTGGTAACCCTTTTCGCGGATCACCTCAGCGGAGTCGTGGTCCATAAGGACGATTCGTCTCACGTTGAGGCCCTCCACGATTGTGTCAACCACTCTCCAGAGATCGGTGTTCAAGGCCGGGTTGAGTTTTTGAGTTAACCTGAGTATGCTCTCCAACTCAACCTCACCCTTGTACACCGATCTCCAGGCCATTTTGACCGGTTTAGGCAGGTCCTTTGCCTCTATCACCTTGAGGGTAATCGGCCCGAGCTTTCTGCCGTTTAAGGTACACAGCCATTTGGTAGAGGACTGGTCTAGGCATAGAATATGAGCTACTCCTCCAGCTAGCCCATTCATGTCGATGTCAGGACAGGGCTCCGCTTCTAGGATTAATCCATGAAGTAGCTCCCTTATCCTGACATAGTCCTCCTGCTTAAGCATTGTCTTTGGGTACGAATCCGTGGTGATAGCCATTTTCGTACCCGTCAGTGCCTCTTTGTATGACCCTTGCGTCTTTACCCTTTTGGGGTCACCAGCAGGATCTCTCTTTTCATCGCTCACTTCGCGAGGCCTTTTGGACTGCCCTGCTCGTGGCGACGCTTTGTCCTGCGCCTGCTGCTTCTGGAGCCTCTGGAAGCGTCGCTTGGCAGAACCATTTTTTTTCCCCGAGTGTGAAGGGCCTTGCTGCGGGTGCGGTTTCCCTGAGGGAACACTTTTTATTGGCGGTCTCGCAAGTTTCCCTCCGGTTTTGCCAATTACGCTATCTTTAGCACCTTCCATGTTTCTAATTGGTCTGTGAACAACAGGATTAGTAACACTGGCGCCCTGGCTTCTGGATGGACCTTTGTTATCTCTACCAGTTGCAACAGCCGTGCAGTGTGGTCCGCCCGAGGAGTGACCCTTATTCCCAATACTGGGTTTAATGGCCCCTTCCTTGTGCCCACCATGACGCACTTCATTGCCACTCGTAGAGGCCACGGTGGCCCCATCCTTCAGCTTACTGTCTGACAGACCTGTGCTACCGTTGCCAGTAGCGGTGGCCCGTCCCTTTGGTTGAGTGCTTTCTACAGCCTTTGTGCTATGCGCCTTTGCCTCCTCCGCAGAGGAAACCTCAGCCTTAGGGGCTGACTTGGTTTTTTTTAAAGAAAAAAAATCCATGGGTAATTAGAGTTGATTTCATCCCATTAGCTCCCCACCCTCCACGGAGCCCTCAACGTCGGGGATGCTTATAAAAGCACCAGGGCTACTAACGGGATATAGTCCCCCAATGTATGTTATTCGCGAGACTGAACAGTGCATGAAACCAGACATGCACTGCCGCCTGTAAACCCCATACACCAGAGGGCTCGCCTGGCGGCCGTCTGACGGACACCGCAGCCGATTGATCACAGTTGGCTATTCTGCGACCGCCCGTGTTGGAAGAAATCCGGACCAAAGTGGTGTGTTGCAGTCAGGAAACAACCTCCACAGGCCTCCTTTCCACTCAACCACCAGGACTCCTTCATCCTTCCTTACGGGTCCCCGCGCACGGCACAAACACGCGGGTGAGCATTGTGTGTACATATATATATTACTATAGATAAGCGCTCACTACTCGTCTACAGCGAAGTGTACTGTATATATATATAAGGAATGACGGTGAGGAGTTGTGGGTAGGTATTATCATATACTATTATATGAAAATGTGAAAAAGTGTAATATAATATTAAGTACATAAATATATAAATATTAATACATACACATTTATTTATGCATATATATTTATAAAGCCATCTCCATTGTCCGGAGCCCCTCTCCGAGTGAGAGGTGACCCTGCCTGGTTGCATTGAGGGATGCTCCGCAGGAAAGGAGTAGTTATACCAATAAATGCATATATAATATATAAAGCGTTTTCCTACGGCCAGGCTGTGCAGTGCGCCCGATATACTCTGCTATTGCCGGTGTTATGAGGTGGATGATATGTGCACGAAGCTCATTGGCCGACAACATTGCCCAGGGGGGATGACCCGCATAAGGCAGGTTCACCACCAAGCAGTCCCGTCCACCCCTGCAAGGTTCCGCATTCTGTAGAACGCACAACCCTGCAGTAGCGGCCTAAGATAGTGGTGGCGACGTGGACATGTATATTCGGACTTTAGGTGTGCGTCTGGTAGTCCAACTTCGTGTACTTGGACGTACCTACGCTAGCGGCCAAGACAGCCCACACCTACTTTCCCCCCCAATGAATGTGAATATAGAAACTACATTACATAACATACTGAACAAAACATAATATTTTCAGAATTTAATTCCCGAGTTCCTAGGTCATTGTAGTAGAACCCACTATACCTGACGTCTTCAGGCAATTAAGGAGTACTTACTCATATTTTTTTATCAGAGTACTGACGTGCATATAGAAACTACATTACATAACATACTGAACAAAACATAAGATTTTCAGAATTTTATTCCCGAGTTCCTAGGTCATTGTAGTAGAACCCACTATACCTGCCGTATTAAGGCAATTATGGAGTACCTACTCATTTTTTTTTATCAGAGTACTGACGTGGGTATAGAAACTACATTACATAACTTACTGAACAAAACATAAGATTTTTAGAATTTTATTTCCGAGTTCCTAGGTCATTGTAGTAGGACCCACTATACCTGTCGAATTAAGGCAATTATGGAGTACCTACTCATTTTTTTTTATCAGAGTACTGACGTGGGTATAGAAACTACATTACATAACATACTGAACAAAACATAAGATTTTCAGAATTTAATTCCCGAGTTCCTAGGTCATTGTAGTAGAACCCACTATACCTGACGTCTTCAGGCAATTAAGGAGTACCTACTCATTTTTTTTTATCAGAGTACTGACGTGCATATAGAATTACATTACATAACATACTGAACAAAACATAAGATTTTCAGAATTTTATTCCCGAGTTCCTAGGTCATTGTAGTAGAACCCACTATACCTGCCGTATTAAGGCAATTATGGAGTACCTACTCATTTTTTTTTATCAGAGTACTGACGTGGGTATAGAAACTACATTACATAACTTACTGAACAAAACATAAGATTTTTAGAATTTTATTTCCGAGTTCCTAGGTCATTGTAGTAGGACCCACTATACCTGTCGAATTAAGGCAATTATGGAGTACCTACTCATTTTTTTTTTATCAGAGTACTGACGTGGGTATAGAAACTACATTACATAACATACTGAACAAAACATAAGAGTTTCAGAATTTTATTCCCGAGTTCCTAGGTCATTGTAGTAGAACCCACTATACCTGCCGTCTTCAGGCAATTAAGGAGTACCTACTTTTTTTTTTTTATCAGAGTACTGACGTGCATATAGAAACTACATTACATAACATACTGAACAAAACATAAGATTTTCAGAATTTTATTCCCGAGTTCCTAGGTCATTGTAGTAGAACCCACTATACCTGTCGAATTAAGGCAATTATGGAGTACCTACTCATTTTTTTTTATCAGAGTACTGACGTGGGTATAGAAACTACATTACATAACATACTGAACAAAACATAAGATTTTCAGAATTTTATTCCCGAGTTCCTAGGTCATTGTAGTAGAACCCACTATACCTGCCGTCTTCAGGCAATTAAGGAGTACCAACTCATTTTTTTTTATCAGAGTACTGACGTGCATATAGAAACTACATTACATAACATACTGAACAAAACCTAAGATTTTCAGAATTTAATTCCCGAGTTCCTAGGTCATTGTAGTAGAAGCCACTATACCTGACGTCTTCAGGCAATTAAGGAGTACCTACTCATTTTTTTTTATCAGAGTACTGACGTGCATATAGAAACTACATTACATAACATACTGAACAAAACATAAGATTTTCAGAATTTTATTCCCGAGTTCCTAGGTCATTGTAGTAGAACCCACTATACCTGCCGTATTAAGGCAATTATGGAGTACCTACTCATTTTTTTTTATCAGAGTACTGACGTGGGTATAGAAACTACATTACATATCTTACTGAACAAAACATAAGATTTTCAGAATTTTATTCCCGAGTTCCTAGGTCATTGTAGTAGAACCCACTATACCTGCCGTCTTCAGGCAATTAAGGAGTACCAACTCATTTTTTTTTATCAGAGTACTGACGTGCATATAGAAACTACATTACATAACATACTGAACAAAACCTAAGATTTTCAGAATTTAATTCCCGAGTTCCTAGGTCATTGTAGTAGAACCCACTATACCTGACGTCTTCAGGCAATTAAGGAGTACCTACTCATTTTTTTTTATCAGAGTACTGACGTGCATATAGAAACTACATTACATAACATACTGAACAAAACATAAGATTTTCAGAATTTTATTCCCGAGTTCCTAGGTCATTGTAGTAGAACCCACTATACCTGCCGTATTAAGGCAATTATGGAGTACCTACTCATTTTTTTTTATCAGAGTACTGACGTGGGTATAGAAACTACATTACATAACTTACTGAACAAAACATAAGATTTTTAGAATTTTATTTTTGAGTTCCTAGGTCATTGTAGTAGGACCCACTATACCTGTCGAATTAAGGCAATTATGGAGTACCTACTCATTTTTTTTTATCAGAGTACTGACGTGGGTATAGAAACTACATTACATAACATACTGAACATAACATAAGATTTTCAGAATTTTATTCCCGAGTTCCTAGGTCATTGTAGTAGAACCCACTATACCTGCCGTCTTCAGGCAATTAAGGAGTACCTACTCATTTTTTTTTATCAGAGTACTGACGTGCATATAGAAACTACATTACATAACATACTGAACAAAACATAAGATTTTCAGAATTTTATTCCCGAGTTCCTAGGTCATTGTAGTAGAACCCACTATACCTGTCGAATTAAGGCAATTATGGAGTACCTACTCATTTTTTTTTATCAGAGTACTGACGTGGGTATAGAAACTACATTACATAACATACTGAACAAAACATAAGATTTTTAGAATTTTATTTCCGAGTTCCTAGGTCATTGTAGTAGAACCCACTATACCTGTCGAATTAAGGCAATTATGGAGTACCTACTCATTTTTTTTTATCAGAGTACTGACGTGGGTATAGAAACTACATTACATAACATACTGAACAAAACATAAGATTTTTAGAATTTTATTTCCGAGTTCCTAGGTCATTGTAGTAGAACCCACTATACCTGCCGTCTTCAGGCAATTAAGGAGTACCTACTCATTTTTTTTTATCAGAGTACTGACGTGGGTATAGAAACTACATTACATAACATACTGAAAAAAACATAAGATTTTTAGAATTTCATTTCCGAGTTCCTAGGTCATTGTAGTAGAACCCACTATACCTGCCGTATTAAGGCAATTATGGAGTACCTACTCATTTTTTTTTATCAGAGTACTGACGTGGGTATAGAAACTACATTACATAACTTACTTAACAAAACATAAGATTTTTAGAATTTTATTTCCGAGTTCCTAGGTCATTGTAGTAGGACCCACTATACCTGTCGAATTAAGGCAATTATGGAGTACCTACTCATTTTTTTTTATCAGAGTACTGACGTGGGTATAGAAACTACATTACATAACATACTGAACAAAACATAAGATTTTCAGAATTTTATTCCCGAGTTCCTAGGTCATTGTAGTAGAACCCACTATACCTGCCGTCTTCAGGCAATTAAGGAGTACCTACTCATTTTTTTTTATCAGAGTACTGACGTGGGTATAGAAACTACATTACATAACATACTGAACAAAACATAAGATTTTTAGAATTTTATTTCAGAGTTCCTAGGTCAATGTAGTAGAACCCACTATACCTGCCGTATTAAGGCAATTATGGAGTACCTACTCATTTTTTTTTATCAGAGTACTGACGTGGGTATAGAAACTACATTACATAACATACTGAACAAAACATAAGATTTTCAGAATTTAATTCCCGAGTTCCTAGGCCATTGTAGTAGAACCCACTGTACCTGCCGTCTTCACGCAATTAAGGAGTACCTACTCATTTTTTTTTATCAGAGTACTGACGTGCATATAGAAACTACATTACATAACATACTGAACAAAACATAAGATTTTTAGAATTTTATTTCCGAGTTCCTAGGTCATTGTAGTAGAACCCACTATACCTGCCGTCTTCAGGCAATTAAGGAGTACCTACTCATTTTTTTTTATCAGAGTACTGACGTGGGTATAGAAACTACATTACATAACATACTGAACAAAAATTTTTTTATCAAAGTACTGTAGTGGGTAAAGAAGTTATATTATAAATAAAATGTGAAGTTACCGACCGAAATGTTTTGTTCAGTGTGTTTTATAATGTAAAATATATTATTCCCGAGTTCCTAGGACATTGTAGTAAAACCCACAATACCTGCCGTCTTAAGGCTATTATGGAATACCTACTTATTTTTTTTTATCAGAGTACTGACGTGGGTATAGAAGCTACATTACATAACATACTGAACAAATCATAAGATTTTTAGAATTTTATTCCCGAGTTCCTAGGTCATTGTAGTAGAACCCACTATACCTGCCGTCTTCAGGCAATTAAGGAGTACCTACTCATTTTTTTTTTATCAGAGTACTGACCTGGGTATAGAAACTACATTACATAACATACTGAACAAAACATAAGATTTTCAGAATTTTATTCCTGAGTTCCTAGGTCATTGTAGTAGAAGCGACTATACCTGCCGTCTTTAGGCCATTAAGGAGTACTGTAACAGCCGTTTTTGTGACTGTTACATTACCTACCTAACTCTTTGGAAATAAATTAAACTCTTATTATTTTTGGACTTGTTTTATTGAATAACCATCCAATATCCTTTATATGATTATTTCTAACAAATTAATATGTATCTTTAATATATTTAAATTACTGCAGGAATACGCTGCTTTGTCTAACCTAGCCCGAACCAATAATCTACTACTTCTCTTGTCTCCCGTCACATGTCCGTGGACCTTCAAATTATTTAAAAATAGGAAATGGATTTAAGAATAATATGGTCAGCCCTCTCCAGCCAGTACCATAGGTTGCGTTCCTAATACTAGGGGTTACATTCATCCCCCCCCTAAAAGATTCAATTGGTACTTCTTGAGAGAATCTTTCATTAAATAATCTATCAAGAATATCCATTGAATTAATTACTAGAAATTAAATAAGAAAATTAAAGCAAGTAATTTAGTAAAATAGTAATAGTAAGCAAAGAAAGACTAAAATATCAGGTCCAAGGAAATGATTCAAATAAAATATTCCTAACCGCGTCACATATTAATTTGTTTTCCTATAAGGGGACTAGTCTTATTTACTATCCTAATCACTTCTATCGTTATAACGAGGCAGGTCTGTCTTGTACCATTCAATTCAATATACCCATTTAGTCAACCAACTCGGTTTTCACTTCATCAATTAACTAAGTATTATCATTGAAATGAATTTACTATACTAAAAACCCCACTAGAAAAAAACGCATAGCACCCTCGTCATCTCGATAGTTAAACTTTCAGTGATTTATATTGAATATCTTGTAAAGTACAAGATAAAATTCAAGCAAAGCTAATGATTTTAACATATCAAAACCCTAATATTTATACATTATATCATAGACTTTAATAATAAATGCAAACAAAATTAAAATATCATTAGAATTATTAAATGAAAAAATTAATATTTACTTAGTCTATGATTACAACAAAAACCACATAAAACACATCTTTTGTTACACACACAACACTGCCACTTGTCATCATGAGTCCCTGTAGTGTCCATAATCTGAAACTAATAATCTTGTGTACAGCAAACATTTTACATATACAAATACAAAAAAAACACCGAAATAACCAACAATCTTTTGTCAATACCTAATTAATATCTCAATATTTTGAAATAAAATCAATTAAAATTGATTTAATAAATTAAAATCATAATAATTAAAATCATATTATCGTCATTCATAAACCCTATTTAATAAAAACACACCTCTATTTCCAATACCAAAATAATCTATCTATAAAATCACGCCATCTATCTATAAAAATTAGAACTATTATTTTCACATCATGCCCATAGATGTCGCTATAATAATAAACAAACATTATCACATTATAGCAATCACTTTTTTTTTTTAACTAAATTACCAACCTTTAACATATTATCCACATTTAATATAGACTATTTTATTTTGTTTAAATATTCTTCTCTATGATAAAGTTATTATTTAGCATGCTTTTATTAACATCAAAGATTCACGTTCCATGTTGAATTGATATACTGTGTTCAAATCAGAACTGAGATAAACTATCACTAGGGATATGTTCACTCGCAGCAACCATATCAAATAGCACGCTTCTCCTTCACGTCATACACATGTTTTTGCTAACTACTCATCAAACTCTATACTTAACTTCTGCATCTTTTTCTGGCATGAAACATCATCATCCAGACACCCATCTCTAATTTCTATCTAGCACGCTCCCTCGTCAAATTTTCTCTCTTCATCGCCTCGCCATCTTATGCTGCTCGAAACGACAGCACATGTTTTTTTTCTCTCTCGTTCGCATGAAACACATTACACATATTTTAATAAACAAAATAATCATACAATTAAAAAAATTAACAAGACTATACCCTAAGTTTTTTAAATAACCTATAAACAACCTTATACCTACTCTATTTTAAATATTTATTAAATTGATTTATTTGTAATTTTTTTATAACTCACCTCTTTTACACATTTTTATAATATTCTATTAACTATGCATTTTTATATATACATATTTTAACTTTAACAATAAATAACATGTATACTAAGCATATTTAACTAACTTTCTAATCTAACATTAAATTATCCTTTTATATTTCCATTTCGTTTTTTTCTTTTTATTGAAACCTAACATATACATACTATTTACATACTTCTTTTTAAATTTACGTCTCATTGGATGCTCATTTAATGGACTTTGTAATCCTATCATCTTATTAAATAAATTCTTATTTTCATAACCTAACCCTACCTTATAACCTAAACCTACATGTATTAATCTGTCATACAGCTTTTTCTCAACACCTGTTTTTGTATATATATTACTACCTAGATTATAAATATACACGTCATTATTTGACTCCAAAATTGGGACTTCATTTCCAAAATCTTTATTTATCACTATCGGCATAACATTCCTAGACTCTAAACTCGGAATGGGAACCTCATCAGCTAAATCGTTATTTAATAGTACACTTGACTGTTTGTCAGCTATTTCTTCAAAATCTATAACATTATTTTCTTCATAAAACATCTCCTGATTATCTTCTTCATTTACCACTAACGGCTCTGTATCAACTATTTTCTCTATTTCCCTAACCTCTTCTTCAATTATAAATATTTTATCTTCTTCAATCTCTACTTCTTTCATATTATTACTATCTTTCCTATTACTAATTAAAGACTCGGTATTTTCTATTAATAAATTAACTGACTTGTCTATTATAGATGTAGGTGAAAAATTACACTGACCTGAATTTAACTTTGTTATGGGGGTGATTTCATTTCGCTCTAAAGTCACCACATCGTCCACCTGTCCATATACACTGGCACCGTTGTTCACGACACTGGTAACACTTCGTTCCACTTGTGCATTAACTCGATTGGGTCCACTTTTACTGTTACTGTTGTATACATGCTCACGCCTTTGCATGTATGGATTCCGTACTGGTGGCACGAATCTGCTATGCGGACGCGTCTTCGGTCTTTCGTTGTTGTATCTATAATTATTAGTGTAATACGTATTAGGTACAAAGTTATAATTCTGCGGAGAATTTTGACTCCTATAATATTGTTGACTAACGTCCCCACATGCACGATAATCTAAATTGCCTTGCGTTGGCATCCCCATATTACCTATTAAATTGTAGGATGAATTACCATTTATTGAATAAATATTGTCGAACTGCACTACTATTTCTTTAATTCTATTTAATGTTAATCGTCCCTGATACGCGAAGTGTTGTTTGTGATTAATATTTAATCCTTTTACGAAAGTATCACATATGATTTTCTCATCTTCTACATTCGCCTTTTTCGCCAAAGCGCATATTTTATAATAATAATTTAATAATGATAATTCTTTTTGCTGTGAATTAAAGAATAGCCCCATATACGATATTTGACACTTAAATTCTTGTTTAAGCATCGAAGCCAGTTCATTAAAGTCTGTACACTCATTGATAATGGTGTTATAATATGCGGACGCTGGACCTCTCAAATACAAATTTATAGCTGCCCTTTTTTGAATATCATCCCACCTATGTAATGCCGCGACTCCGTTAAACGATATGAGAAACTCCTCTACGTCTTCATTATTATTTCCCGAGAAATAGTTCAACTGAGCCATTTTTATAAAATATAAACCACTGACCTGATCACCGATACAATTACCAATATAAAACTCCTTTAGATTACTTATTTAATATTATTTCTTCATTCCTCCATATATATATTTTCTTGACATCCGTTTGACAATCCTCTTATTTTTCTTTCTTCGATTCTATGCACTCACAGTCACATACCATCTTCAATATGATACCTTTTTATGGTTTTTCTTTACCTTACGTTTTTTCGTTTACCCGGCTTCTTTATCTTGCCCGGCGCCTCCACCAATTTGTAACAGCCGTTTTTGTGACTGTTACATTACCTACCTAACTCTTTGGAAATAAATTAAACTCTTATTATTTTTGGACTTGTTTTATTGAATAACCATCCAATATCCTTTATATGATTATTTCTAACAAATTAATATGTATCTTTAATATATTTAAATTACTGCAGGAATACGCTGCTTTGTCTAACCTAGCCCGAACCAATAATCTACTACTTCTCTTGTCTCCCGTCACATGTCCGTGGACCTTCAAATTATTTAAAAATAGGAAATGGATTTAAGAATAATATGGTCAGCCCTCTCCAGCCAGTACCATAGGTTGCGTTCCTAATACTAGGGGTTACATTCCCTACTCATTTTTTTTATCAGAGTACTGACGTGGGTATAGAAACTACATTACATAACATACTGAACAAAACATAAGATTTACAGAATTTTATTCCCGAGTTCCTAGGTCATTGTAGTAGAACCCACTATACCTGCCGTCTTCAGGCAATTAAGGAGTACTAACTCATTAATTTTTATCAGAGTACTGACGTGGGTATAGAAACTACATTACATAACATACTGAACAAAACATAATATTTTCAGAATTTTATTCCCAAGTTTCTAGGTCATTGTAGTAGAACCCACTATACCTGCCGTCTTCAGGCAATTAAGGAGTACCTACTCATTTTTTTTTATCAGATTACTGACCTGGGTATAAAAGCTACATTACATAACATACTGAACAAAACATAAGATTTTCAGAATTTTATTCCCGAGTTCCTAGGTCATTGTAGTAGAACCGACTATACCTGCCGTCTTATGTTTTGTTTAGTATGTTATGTAATGTAGTTTCTATACCCACGTCAGTACTTTGATAAAAAAAAATGAGTAGGTACTCCTTAATTGCCTGAAAACGGCAGGTATAGTGGGTTCTACTACAATGACCTAGGAACTCGGAAATAAAATTCTGGAAATCTTATGTTTTGTTCAGTATGTTATGTAATGTAGTTTCTATACCCACGTCAGTACTTTGATAAAAAAAAATGAGTAGGTACTCCTTAATTGCCTGAAAACGGCAGGTATAGTGGGTTCTACTACAATGACCTAGGAACTCGGCAATAAAATTCTGAAAATCTTATGTTTTGTTTAGTATGTTATGTAATGTAGTTTCTATACCCACGTCAGTACTCTGATAAAAAAAAATGAGTAGGTACTCCTAAATTGCCTGAAAACGGCTGGTATAGTGGGTTCTACTACAATGACCTAGGAACTCGGAAATAAAACTCTGAACATCTTTTGATTTGTTCAGTATGTTATGTGACGTAGCTTCTAAACCCAAGTCAGTACTCTGATAAAAAAAAATGAGTAGGTACTCCATAATTGCCTTAAGACGGCAGGTATAGTGGGCTCTACTACAATGACCTAGGAACTCAAGAATAAAATTCTGAAAATCTTTCGATTTGATCAGGATGTTATGTGACGTAGCTTCTATACCCACGTCAGTACTCTGATAAAAAAAAATGAGTAGGTACTCCTTAATTGCCTGAAGACGGCAGGTATAGTGGGTTCTACTACAATGACCTAGGAACTCGGGAATAAAATTCTGAAAATCTTATGTTTTGTTCAGTATGTTATGTAATGTAGTTTCTATACCCACGTCAGTACTCTGATAAAAAAAAATGTGTAGGTACTCCATAATTGCCTGAAGACGGCAGGTATAGTGGGCTCTACTACAATGACCTAGGAACTCGGAAATAAAACTCTGAACATCTTTTGATTTGTTCAGTATGTTATGTGACGTAGCTTCTATACCCAAGTCTGTACTCTGATAAAAAAAAATGAGTAGGTACTCCATAATTGCCTTAAGACGGCAGGTATAGTGGGTTCCACTACAATGACCTAGGAACTCGGGAATAAAATTCTGAAAATCTTTCGATTTGTTCAGGATGTTATGTGACGTAGCTTCTATACCCACGTCAGTACTCTGATAAAAAAAAATGAGTAGGTACTCCTTAATTGCCTGAAGACGGCAGGTATAGTGGGTTCTACTACAATGACCTAGGAACTCGGGAATAAAATTCTGAAAATTTTATGTTTTGTTCAGTATGTTATGTAATGTAGTTGCTATACCCACGTCAGTACTCTGATAAAAAAAATGAGTAGGTACTCCATAATTGCCTGAAAACGGCAGGTATAGTAGGTTCTACTACAATGATCTAGGAACTCGGGAATAAAATTCTGAAAATCTTATGTTTTGTTCAGTATGTTATGTAATGTAGTTTCTATACCCACGTCAGTACTCTGATAAAAAAAAATGAGTAGGTACTCCTAAATTGCCTGAAAACGGCTGGTATAGTGGGTTCTACTACAATGACCTAGGAACTCGGAAATAAAACTCTGAACATCTTTTGATTTGTTCAGTATGTTATGTGACGTAGCTTCTAAACCCAAGTCAGTACTCTGATAAAAAAAAATGAGTAGGTACTCCATAATTGCCTTAAGACGGCAGGTATAGTGGGCTCTACTACAATGACCTAGGAACCCAAGAATAAAATTCTGAAAATCTTTCGATTTGATCAGGATGTTATGTGACGTAGCTTCTATACCCACGTCAGTACTCTGATAAAAAAAAATGAGTAGGTACTCCTTAATTGCCTGAAGACGGCAGGTATAGTGGGTTCTACTACAATGACCTAGGAACTCGGGAATAAAATTCTGAAAATCTTATGTTTTGTTCAGTATGTTATGTAATGTAGTTTCTATACCCACGTCAGTACTCTGATAAAAAAAAATGTGTAGGTACTCCATAATTGCCTGAAGACGGCAGGTATAGTGGGCTCTACTACAATGACCTAGGAACTCGGAAATAAAACTCTGAACATCTTTTGATTTGTTCAGTATGTTATGTGACGTAGCTTCTATACCCAAGTCTGTACTCTGATAAAAAAAAATGAGTAGGTACTCCATAATTGCCTTAAGACGGCAGGTATAGTGGGTTCCACTACAATGACCTAGGAACTCGGGAATAAAATTCTGAAAATCTTTCGATTTGTTCAGGATGTTATGTGACGTAGCTTCTATACCCACGTCAGTACTCTGATAAAAAAAAATGAGTAGGTACTCCTTAATTGCCTGAAGACGGCAGGTATAGTGGGTTCTACTACAATGACCTAGGAACTCGGGAATAAAATTCTGAAAATTTTATGTTTTGTTCAGTATGTTATGTAATGTAGTTGCTATACCCACGTCAGTACTCTGATAAAAAAAATGAGTAGGTACTCCATAATTGCCTGAAAACGGCAGGTATAGTGGGTTCTACTACAATGACCTAGGAACTCGGGAATAAAATTCTGAAAATCTTATGTTTTGTTCAGTATGTTATGTAATGTAGTTGCTATAACCACGTCAGTACTCTGATAAAAAAAAATGTGTAGGTACTCCATAATTGCCTGAAGACGGCAGGTATAGTGGGCTCTACTACAATGACCTAGGAACTCGGAAATAAAACTCTGAACATCTTTTGATTTGTTCAGTATGTTATGTGACGTAGCTTCTATACCCACGTCAGTACTCTGATAAAAAAGAATGAGTAGGTACTCCATAATTGCCTTAAGACGGCAGGTATAGTGGGTTCCACTACAATGACCTAGGAACTCGGGAATAAAATTCTGAAAATCTTTCGATTTGTTCAGGATGTTATGTGACGTAGTTGCTATACCCACGTCAGTACTCTGATAAACAAAAATGAGTAGGTACTCCTAAATTGCCTGAAGACGGCAGGTATAGTGGGTTCTACTACAATGACCTAGGAACTCGGGAATAAAATTCTGAAAATCTTATGTTTTGTTCAGTATGTTATGTAATGTAGTTGCTGTACCCACGTCAGTACTCTGATAAAAAAAAATGAGTAGGTACTCCATAATTGCCTGAAAACGGCAGGTATAGTGGGTTCTACTACAATGACCTAGGAACTCGGAAATAAAATTCTGAAAATCTTATGTTTTGTTCAGTATGTTATGTAATGTAGTTGCTATACCCACGGCAGTACTCTGATAAAAAAAAATTAATAGGTACTCCTAAATTGCCTGAAGACGGCAGGTATAGTGGGTTCTACTACAATGACCTAGGAACTCGGGAAAAAAAATCTGAAAATCTTATGTTTTGTTCAGTATGTTATGTAATGTAGTTTCTATACCCACGTCAGTACTCTGATACAAAAAAAATGATTAGGTACTCCTTAATTGCCTGAAGACGGCAGGTATAGTGGGCTCTACTACAATGACCTAGGAACTCGGGAAAAAAAATCTGAAAATCTTATGTTTTGTTCAGTATGTTATGTAATGTAGTTTCTATACCCACGTCAGTACTCTGATACAAAAAAAATGATTAGGTACTCCTAAATTGCCTGAAGACGGCAGGTATAGTGGGTTCTACTACAATGACCTAGGAACTCGGGAATAAAATTCTGAAAATCTTATGTTTTGTTCAGTATGTTATGTAATGTAGTTGCTGTACCCACGTCAGTACTCTGATAAAAAAAAATGAGTAGGTACTCCATAATTGCCTGAAAACGGCAGGTATAGTGGGTTCTACTACAATGACCTAGGAACTCGGAAATAAAATTCTGAAAATCTTATGTTTTGTTCAGTATGTTATGTAATGTAGTTGCTATACCCACGGCAGTACTCTGATAAAAAAAAATTAATAGGTACTCCTAAATTGCCTGAAGACGGCAGGTATAGTGGGTTCTACTACAATGACCTAGGAACTCGGGAAAAAAAATCTGAAAATCTTATGTTTTGTTCAGTATGTTATGTAATGTAGTTTCTATACCCACGTCAGTACTCTGATACAAAAAAAATGATTAGGTACTCCTTAATTGCCTGAAGACGGCAGGTATAGTGGGCTCTACTACAATGACCTAGGAACTCGGGAAAAAAAATCTGAAAATCTTATGTTTTGTTCAGTATGTTATGTAATGTAGTTTCTATACCCACGTCAGTACTCTGATAAAAAAAATGAGTAGGTACTCCATAATTGCCTGAAAACGGCAGGTATAGTGGGTTCTACTACAATGACCTAGGAACTCGGAAATAAAATTCTGAAAATCTTATGTTTTGTTCAGTATGTTATGTAATGTAGTTGCTATACCCACGGCAGTACTCTGAAAAAAAAAAATGAGTAGGTACTTCTTAATTGCCTGAAGACGGCAGGTATAGTGGGTTCTACTACAATGACCTAGGAACTCGGGAAAAAAAATCTGAAAATCTTATGTTTTGTTCAGTATGTTATGTAATGTAGTTTCTATACCCACGTCAGTACTCTGATACAAAAAAAATGATTAGGTACTCCTTAATTGCCTGAAGACGGCAGGTATAGTGGGCTCTACTACAATGACCTACGAACTCGGAAATAAAATTCCGAAAATCTTTTGATTTTTTCAGTATGTTATGTGACGTAGCTTCTATACCCACGTGAGTACTCTGATAAAAAAATAATAAGTAGGTACTTCATAATTGCCTCAAGACGGCAGGTATAGTGGGTCCTACTACAATGTCCTAGGAACACGGCAATAATATGTTTTATAAAACATACTGAACAAAACATTTCGGCCGGTAATTTCACATTTTATTTATAATGTAGCTTCTATACCCACGACAGTACTCTGATAAAAAAAAAAAAGTAGGTACTCCATAATTGCCTAAAAACGGCAGGTATAGTGGGTTCTACTACAATGACCTAGGAACTCGGAAATAAAATTCTAAATATCTTATGTTTTGTTCAGTATGTTATGTAATGTAGTTTCTATACCCACGTCAGTCCTCTGATAAAAAAAAAATGTGTAGGTACTCCATAATTGCCTGAAGACGGCAGGTATAGTGGGCTCTACTACAATGACCTAGGAACTCGGAAATAAAACTCTCAAAATCTTTTGATTTGTTCAGTATGTTATGTGACGTAGCTTCTATACCCACGTCAGTACTCTGATAAAAAAAAATGAGTAGGTACTCCATAATTGCCTTAAGACGGCAGGTATAGTGGGTTCCACTACAATGACCTAGGAACTCGGGAATAAAATTCTGAAAATTTTTCGATTTGTTCAGGATGTTATGTGACGTAGCTTCTATACCCACGTCAGTACTCTGATTAAAAAAAATGAGTACGTACTTCTTAATTGCCTGAAGACGGCAGGTATAGTGGGTTCTACTACAATGACCTAGGAACTCGGGAATAAAATTCTGAAAAACTTATGTTTTGTTTAGTATGTTATGTAATGTAGTTTCTATACCCACGTCAGTACTCTGATAAAAAAAAATGTGTAGGTACTCCATAATTGCCTTAAGACGGCAGGTATAGTGGGTTTCACTACAATGACCTAGGAACTCGGGAATAAAATTCTGAAAATCATTCGATTTGTTCAGGATGTTATGTGACGTAGCTTCTATACCCACGTCAGTACTCTGATAAAAAAAAATGAGTAGGTACTCCTTAATTGCCTGAAGACGGCAGGTATAGTGGGTTCTACTACAATGACCTAGGAACTCGGGAATAAAATTCTGAAAATCTTATGATTTGTTCAGTATGTTATGTAATGTAGTTTCTATACCCACGTCAGTACTCTGATAAAAAAAAATGAGTAGGTACTCCTAAATTGCCTGAAGACGGCAGGTATAGTGGGTTCTACTACAATGACCTAGGAACTCGGAAAAAAAAATCTGAAAATCTTATGTTTTGTTCAGTATGTTATGTAATGTAGTTTCTATACCCACGTCAGTACTCTGATAAAAAAAATGAGTAGGTACTCCTTAATTGCCTAAAAACTGCAGGTATAGTGGGTTCTACTACAATGACCTAGGAACTCGGGAATAAAACTCTGAAAATCTTATGTTTTGTTCAGTATGTTATGTAATGTAGTTTCTATACCCACGTCAGTACTCTGATTAAAAAAAATGAGTAGGTACTCCTTAATTGCCTGAAAATGGCAGGTATAGTGGGTTCTACTACAATGACCTAGGAACTCGCGAATAAAATTCTGAAAATCTTATGATTTGTTCAGTATGTTATGTAATGTAGTTTCTATACCCACGTCAGTACTCTGATTAAAAAAAATGAGTAGGTACTCCTTAATTGCCTGAAAATGGCAGGTATAGTGGGTTCTACTACAATGACCTAGGAACTCGGGAATAAAATTCTGAAAATCTTATGTTTTGTTTAGTATGTTATGTAATGTAGTTTCTATACCCACGTCAGTACTCTGATAAAAAAAAATAAGTAGGTATTCCTTAATTGCCTGAAAACGGCAGGTATAGTGGGTTCTACTACAATGACCTAGGAACTCGGAAATAAAATTCTGGAAATCTTATGTTTTGTTCAGTATGTTATGTAATGTAGTTTCTATACCCACGTCAGTACTTTGATAAAAAAAAATGAGTAGGTACTCCTTAATTGCCTGAAAACGGCAGGTATAGTGGGTTCTACTACAATGACCTAGAAACTCGGGAATAAAATTCTGAAAATCTTATGTTTTGTTTAGTATGTTATGTAATGTAGTTTCTATACCCACGTCAGTACTCTGATAAAAAAAAAATAAGTAGGTACTCCATAATTGCCTGAAAACGGCAGGTATAGTGGGTTCTACTACAATGACCTAGGAACTCGGGAATAAAATTCTGAAAATCTTATGTTTTGTTCAGTATGTTATGTAATGTAGTTTCTATACCCACGTCAGTACTCTGATAAAAAAAAAATGAGTAGGTACTCCATAATTGCCTGAAAACGGCAGGTATAGTGGGTTCCACTACAATGACCTAGGAACTCGGGAATAAAATTCTGAAAATCTTTCGATTTGTTCAGGATGTTATGTGACGTAGCTTCTATACCCACGTCAGTACTCTGATAAAAAAAAATGAGTAGGTACTTCTTAATTGCCTGAAGACGGCAGGTATAGTGGGTTCTACTACAATGACCTAGGAACTCAAGAAAAAAAATCTGAAAATCTTATGTTTTGTTCAGTATGTTATGTAATGTAGTTTCTATACCCACGTCAGTACTCTGATAAAAAAAAAAAAGATTAGGTACTCCTTAATTGCCTGAAGACGGCAGGTATAGTGGGCTCTACTACAATGACCTACGAACTCGGAAATAAAATTCCGAAAATCTTTTGATTTTTTCAGTATGTTATGTGACGTAGCTTCTATACCCACGTGAGTACTCTGATAAAAAAATAATAAGTAGGTACTTCATAATTGCCTCAAGACGGCAGGTATAGTGGGTCCTACTACAATGTCCTAGGAACACGGCAATAATATGTTTTATAAAACATACTGAACAAAACATTTCGGCCGGTAATTTCACATTTTATTTATAATGTAGCTTCTATACCCACGACAGTACTCTGATAAAAAAAAATAAGTAGGTACTCCATAATTGCCTTAAAACGGCAGGTATAGTGGGTTCTACTACAATGACCTAGGAACTCGGAAATAAAATTCTAAATATCTTATGTTTTGTTCAGTATGTTATGTAATGTAGTTTCTATACCCACGTCAGTCCTCTGATAAAAAAAAAATGTGTATGTACTCCATAATTGCCTGAAGACGGCAGGTATAGTGGGCTCTACTACAATGACCTAGGAACTCGGAAATAAAACTCTGAAAATCTTTTGATTTGTTCAGTATATTATGTGACGTAGCTTCTATACCCACGTCAGTACTCTGATAAAAAAAAATGAGTAGGTACTCCATAATTGCTTTAAGACGGCAGGTATAGTGGGTTCCACTACAATGACCTAGGAACTCGGGAATAAAATTCTGAAAATCTTTCGATTTGTTCAGGATGTTATGTGACGTAGCTTCTATACCCACGTCAGTACTCTGATTAAAAAAAATGAGTACGTACTTCTTAATTGCCTCAAGACGGCAGGTATAGTGGGTTCTACTACAATGACCTAGGAACTCGGGAATAAAATTCTGAAAAACTTATGTTTTGTTTAGTATGTTATGTAATGTAGTTTCTATACCCACGTCAGTACTTTGATTAAAAAAAATGAGTAGGTACTCCTTAATTGCCTAAAAACTGCAGGTATAGTGGGTTCTACTACAATGACCTAGGAACTCGGAAATAAAATTCTGGAAATCTTATGTTTTGTTCAGTATGTTATGTAATGTAGTTTCTATACCCACGTCAGTACTTTGATTAAAAAAAATGAGTAGGTACTCCTTAATTGCCTGAAAATGGCAGGTATAGTGGGTTCTACTACAATGACCTAGGAACTCGGGAATAAAATTCTGAAAATCTTATGTTTTGTTTAGTATGTTATGTAATGTAGTTTCTATACCCACGATAGTTCTCTGATAAAAAAAAATGAGTAGGTACTCCATAATTGCCTGAAAACGGCAGGTATAGTGGGTTCTACTACAATGACCTAGGAACTCGGGAATAAAATTCTGAAAATCTTATGTTTTGTTCAGTATGTTATGTAATGTAGTTGCTATACCCAAGTCAGAACTCTGATAAAAAAAAATAAGTATGTACTCCTAAATTGCCTGAAGACGGTAGGTATAGTAAGTTCTACTACAATGACCTAGGAACTCGGGAAAAAAAATCTGAAAATCTTATGTTTTGTTCAGTATGTTATGTAATGTAGTTTCTATACCCACGTCAGTACTCTGATAAAAAAAAATGAGTAGGTACTCCTTAATTGCCTGAAGACGGCAGGTATAGTGGGCTCTACTACAATGACCTAGGAACTCGGAAATAAAACTCTGAACATCTTTTGATTTGTTCAGTATGTTATGTGACGTAGCTTCTATACCCTAGTCAGTACTCTGATAAAAAAAAATGAGTAGGTACTCCATAATTGCCTTAAGACGGCAGGTATAGTGGGTTCTACTACAATGACCTAGGAACTCGGGAATAAAATTCTGAAAATCTTTCGATTTGTTCAGGATGTTATGTGACGTAACTTCTATACCCACGTCAGTACTCTGATAAAAAAAAATGAGTAGGTACTCCATAATTGCCTTAATACGGCAGGTATAGTGGGTTCTACTACAATGACCTAGGAACTCGGGAATAAAATTCTGAAAATCTTATGATTTGTTCAGTATGTTATGTAATGTAGTTTCTATACCCACGTCAGTACTCTGATAAAAAATAAATAGTAGCTACTATATAATTGCCTGAAGACGGCAGGTATAGTGTGTTCTACTACAATAACCTAGGAACGCGGGAATAAAATTCTGATAATCTTATGTTTTAAAAAAAAATAGTAGGTACTCCATAATTGCCTCAAGACGGCAGGTATAGTGGGTTCTACTACAATGACCTAGGAACTCGGGAATAAAATTCTGAAAATCTTATGTTTTATTCAGTATGTTTTGTGTTGTAGCTTCTATACCCACGTCAGTAGTCTGATAAAAATAAATAAATCGGTAGACGGCAGGTATAGTAGGTTTTACTACAATGACGTTGGAATTCTGGAATATAAAAATCCGAAAATTGTTTCACTTTTTATGTTAAGTAATGTAGCTCATATATCCGCGACCGTATAAAAAAATAGGTAGTCCATAATTGCCAAGGTCGGTTTATATTGGCCGGTAACATTATTTACGTATTTTATAATATTACTCAATTTGATCGGATTATAACAGCCGCTAGGTTTCGGCCGGTAACTTCACAATTTATAAAACTCCTTAAATTGGTCGGGTTATAACGGCCGCTAGATTTCGGCCGGTAACTTCACATTTTATAAAACTCCTCAAATTGGCCGGGTTATAACGGCCGGTAACATTTCGGCCGGTAACTTCACACCGGTCTTGTGATTTCGTTTCAAACATTGGTGCGGATAAAATAGAAAAGCCGGACAGATACAGATTCATATTTAGCCGGAAATTTTGACCTGAAAGTAGTCTCCTGAAAACCGGTGCACCCATAGGCGAAAACCGAAACATTTGACGGTTTTTTCATCTGTATTTGCGGCCTAGCCTAGTATTTTTATACTTTAGGTATAGATTAATTCATAAAAAAATATTGAGCCCTTGAAGAACACTTTAGTTAAAATATATTTATGTCCGATTTCACCAACTCTAAGGGAGCCCCTAACTAAGTCAAGGGACAATTAATGACAGTTGTTTCATAGCAAATATGTCAAAATTCTTATTTAGGGGCTCCTTTAGAGTTAGGGATAGTTGGTGAAATCGAGCATTAGTCTCTTTTACGCATATTTATTTTTGTTGATAAAAAAGAGACAAAATCTACTGTAATCTAATGTTCTTTAAGGACTCTTTTTTTTTTATGAATAAGACCATAACTTTATATCTTATCTCCCACCTAAATGTGATCTTTTATTGAAGATCCATATTTGCCCCGTCTTTTTTTTTTAATTTCCCACATAAAGTATGGCATGACACATACTTACATGCGACAACGAAATTCATGTCAAGGGCTGCAACTGATTTTTTCAAACCCAGCGTATGCATTTACCGACCTCCTACAACCTTTACCAACTAAAAATCCACAACCTTCACACTGTCAATACACGAAGAACTTTACCCAAGTTATTTTAAAAAGGTACCAAGTGTAATTATCTCAAGTCGAATAAATAAATCAATGTAATGCTTGTGTTATACTCCTATATAATTATATAATGTTTACGAGTATTTTTGAGTGAACATGCAGACAGACAGGGTGAACTGGTGATGACTAAAAGTTTTTTCAATATTTTTGTTATAAAACATTTTTATTCGAATCCCGGTGTGTACCAATGAGTTCCATTGTGAAACTGTTTATAGATTAGTTATTGAGCATATTCAAAACATCGCGATGAGCTAGCCACTTGTTCGGTGTATCATATACCATCGGCTACGACGAGGTGAGATTTAAAAAAACCCCTCCGCTGGGTTCCTTGGGGCCGTCTAGGCGGTATCGGGCGCCGTAAGGCACCCGTGATGATATGTATGTATATGTAAAACATTTTTATAAATTCCTTATCAGGATAAACAACCGGCTTCCGTATACTAGTGTTTGCGTTACCACTGCCAATACAGATGCAAAAACCGTCAAGTGACCTACTCATGTTTCGGTGTAAAGATTTCAGGAGATTATTGCATCGATTTCTGGTCGCGGTGGTAGTCTTTTTTCATTTAGCCGGTATAGTGGGAGCGATCAATGTTGTTTAAAACATTAAACAAAGGTCACATGCCGTGATCCAGTAAAGAAAAAAGAAAAAGACTATTACACCAATTTCTTGTCTCACCAAGGGTTGCGAGATGGGCGATTCAATTGAAGGAAAGACATCGACAACTAGTATCTAGCGTAATGTAAATAAACATTTATTGTCTGTACTCTTATGACTATAGATCGGATGACTTTATAAAGCATTATGCCTCGCGGTTTCACCAGGTGGGCAATTCTCGCACTTTCAACATTCATCTCGATTCGAGATTTTTAAACGAAAAATGACTAAATATGTAATTTTTCGTATATTTATTAATTACTCGTATTAATATATATTTTTTTTTTTTTAATGTTCGATATTTTTTAACGAAAAATGGCATATTTAGTCATTTTTCGTTCAAAAATCTCGAATCGAGATGAATATCGAAAGCGCGAGAATTGCCCACCTGGTGTTTAATAAAAAAAAAACGGATCAAAAATCTAAAATAAGGTGCTTAACCAGGTTAAGTCACTCCTTACAAAATATGTCATTGATTTTTACGTAAACACACGTGCTTTCTTCTAATTACTCTATTTTAGAGTGGAGTCTAACAGCGGTATTCATAAAAACTTATTGAGCCCTTGAAGAACACTTTAGTTATTGAGCCCTCGAAGAACACTTTAGTTATTAAAGGTTTTCTTTTTTTTTAACAACAAAAATTAATATACTTAAAAGAGGCAAAACATATTTTAATTAAATTTCGAAAATGTTCTTCAAGGACTCAATAAGTATTTTTGAATAAGGTCTTGTAAAAACTTCAAAATGCTTTGACTGAATTAGTTATTTTTGCTTTGTTTATTAAGTACTATCGCGACGAGTTAGCCACTTGTTCGGTGTATACTCATACCATCGGCTACGTTGAGGTAGGATTAAAAACCCCTCCGCTGGGTACCCTGAGGCCGTCTAGGCGGTCTTGGGCGCCGTAAGGCACCCGTGATGATATGTAATGTGTATGTGTAACTAATAAAAAATACTGAACAAAAACTACACCTACTTGAACAGCAAACCGTGGCCGCGGGCGAAAAGCTATTCTATGGTTTTATTGTTTCAAAAACTACTGAACCGATTAAACTAATCACCGATTGGACGTTCCATTATCAGCGAGTAACATATGCTGTTTTATTTTCGACGGCCGAGTAAAACCGAAAATAATCTGGCTCGTCAAAATAACGTTAAATAATAATAATAAATTCTTTATAAAGATTATAAACAAGGGATTTACATACAGAGGACTGTCTGACTCCCAAACTAGGCAAAGCCTATGCTATGGGTAGTCGGTCTACCTCATGCAATTAGTCTTTATAGAAGTTTCTTTACAATATAAAGTAATTTATTTTTTTCTAGTAAGTTTTCCCAATATTTAATAAAACAATAACTTACATTTTTTTTTTATTTCTTAATTGATGTTTTCATTCATTCTAGCAACTATTATTAGGTCTAAGTATATATAGTAGGTAATACAACTAGTTTTAATGTATTTAGATCACACGTACGTACCTGTGCCTAATGTCTGATTACCATACAATAGCTCTGAGGTCACAAGACGAATTAATGTTAAAGAACTATTAAGTATATAAAAAATAGAATTAAGAAAAAAAGGGTCTCGTGCGATTACTGTTCGCAGTCTTAGAGTTCCGTACAGCTGAGATAAAATGGGAAATAGGAAGAATTTTAAATTAAAATTATATAAATGTTTAAATTTTCTTGTATTGTATATACCTATGATTTTCATTTTTTTTTTAAATTTATATTCATAACATATGTTAGTCATAAGTTATTTAAGGACATCATAACTCAAAAAAAGTTAAGTAGGTATCTACTGTAAAAAAAAAAACAAGTGAAGCTTCATTAATTCTACACGTAATAATAATAAGTTAAACTTTCTATAATCAATCACTCAGCGTAGATTGGTTGAAGTAAGAACACAATATGGCGGCAACGAACACAACATGGCGGAAACGATTGGCATTTCGTTTCATCGCCCTAATGCCTGAAATTGCCTATAAAACGGAATATCAAACGTGTTCGTTGCCGCCATATTACGTTCTCACTTCAACCAATGAACGCTCGGTGAGGGCTTATAAATATATTATTTTTGTTATGAGTTTGTATGGCGGCGGCCATGTTGTGTTCTCACGTTTGGAAACGCAATATATATACGAGTTTATCTTCATGAGACAGACAACAGGCGCACTGAGTGATCCCACAAGGGTTTTGTTTTTCTTTATAAAAAGAACGGAATCGCAGAATCTAAAATTAATAAATAAAAAACTTATTTATAACTTACAAATGGTTAAGTTTTTTATAGTAATTAATGTAATTATAGTATGAAGACGTCAATGGTATAATTTTGTTATTTTTATGATAGACTTTTTGTATTTGTTTTGAGTTGTAAGAATTTTTATTATGTATGGGTCTAGCTGGGATCTTGCACAAAAAGTTTTATTTTGCTATTTTTAAATATGTTTTTCGTTATTATTTCGGTTTTAGTAAGAATCTATTTTATTTTAGTTTTGATAATGTTTTATATTTACGAAAAACCTCATAAACACGTGAATCTTAAATATAAAAATTGTAATAATAAATATTTAAGAACAGTTTCACTATACCAACTTGTGAAACAATTTATAGATAGGTTATTGAGCTTATGCAAACTTCTTGACGAGCTAGCCACTTGTTCGATGTAGAATCAATACCATCGGCTACAACGTTGGGTACCCCCTCATGCCGTCAATTATTAGTTTACAAAAGTTTGAAGACCGTTTTTTCGAAAAAAAAGTACATACACTAAAAGCTAAAAAAAAATAAAGCGAAAATATGCCTCGCTGTGTGACCGCTTAGAGTTTTTAGCTTTTGCGGTTGAAACTTTAGACACTTGGTCACCAGATGCGAAAAAGTTTGCAGATACACTTGGCAAACTTTTAGTCAAAATATCTGGTGACTCAAGTGCTAAAAGCTATTTTATTCGCCGCATAAGCCTGGAGATTCTGCAGCGAGCATATTCGGTACTTTGGAAACATAGGCGGGACTAGATGATTTTTTTTATTTATAGGGTCTCTCTGTTTTTCTAGCTACTAAATACTATATAATTATATATATTTATTATCAAAATTTTGGTTCATATTATTATTATTTCAGTTTTTTGCATAAGTATTATGTAAAATAATAATTATACTATTCAAAAAGAAAATCATTTAATCACCGAAATAAAAATCGACACCCTCCTCGGGGGAGTTTCCGAGCAACTGACGGGTTAATTAATTTAATCTCCCTAAGTATTAAATATAATATTTTATAAAACTGTATTTGAATTCACAGTTCATAAACATTCAACCAGTCTCTATCCATACATTAAGATTGTCACAGTTTGAATGACCTATACACACACGGTACAAGTTTTTGTTCTCAACTGTACCAATAAGGTTACCCACTCTTGCGCAAATGTACCCATAAGTGTAGAAGAACGATTCTTTAATAAAAAATAAAAAGTGCATATGTTACCGGCCAAACCCGATTTTAGGACAAACTAGTTTTTCCTAAGCCAAATCAGTTCATCCTTTAGGCTATAGGTTAAACCGTTACAGACTTGGCTAAACTGGTTTGTCCTATGGCTGATATGAGAAACTTTTTTTTATATATTTTACGTGGGAGAATCTTCCTGAATTCAAGATACCCCGTTTACCCTAGGCTGAACTAGTTAAGCCTTATATTAATAAGTACACTTCAGGACAAGCTGGCTTGGTCTAGTCAATATAATACTTTGTCTTTCTGTTGTAAACCAACCAAAAATCTTATTTTTTTAATACTTACAGTATAGGAAATAGAGTCCATTCTCAACATTTGGTCCATTTCAGGGTAAAATGAACCTTACAAATAATTGTTTTGGTTTCCCTACTTAAAAAAATTACGAACGAACTTTCACCATTTTCAGTTTGCAGACACTGAAAATGGTGAAAGTTCGTTCGTAAGTTTTGTTAAGTAGGGAAGAAATGCAACCATCGGGCGATAACCCGCCATCTTCGGGAAGCATTCCCCCACCCACATGTAAAACCATATCAGAAGTATCAGTAAGATCTTTTCAATCGGCTAAAGATTTTGCTTATAAGATTGCAGCTGAAGCAGAATTTCTACGCCGAGAATTGGCTCGCTAACTCGAGCTCCGAGCAAAACGCAAAACGCGAATGCTTCCCGAAAGTTGCGGGTTATCGTTCGATAGTTGTATTTTTTCCCCACTTACCAAAGCTTGCGAACGAGTTTTCACCATTTGTTTGGAAGGTATATTTTACGCTTGAATGGACCACACCAATTGGGTTACAAAAAAAGAATTACTCAAATAGGTGCCCGTTCTGTGATTTTTATATAACATAAAATGGCGTCCCTTGTACCAGCTGTTATTCGAACTGCAAAATAAAATTGGTACATTCGACGCTATTTATAACTTTAATCGTTGCAATTACAAAGTTTATTTAGGTGCAATTCAGCCTCAAAAAAAAATTACGACCAGTACCCCTAGTCTGAGTTTTCTAACTATTACTATGCGTTTGAGTTAACTAAAATTTGTATGGGAAATAGTTCAGCGCTCCAAGCGGAAATTTTGAGAACTAAAAATGCAAGCGTGTGATTGGTCAAAATGTTAACGCAGCAGTATAGTTAATGCGAAAGTTATGTTAAATAAACTTACACTAGGGCTACTGTTTCTGTCAAATAGAAAGTTTACTACCAAAAAGCAACCATGGCTAAAATTCAACTAAAGCCGGTAAAGTAGTAAGTAGAAGTAAATAAATTGTCAGACGTTAAAGTTTATAATCAAATGATTAAAGTTAATTATTATATCAGATTATGTAGTTACGACCTCGTTAATTGTTAGCTACAGCAGACAAACAGATTTGACTGATACATAAGTTTAATTATAATTATAATACCTATCATGTATCATAATTGTATTGTTTGAGATAAGCTTACATTAATTATTTGGAGGCTGTAATATGTAGACGCTATATTTAATATATTCTTTAATCAAATCATGGTGAATTTGAAAGGTTGTACTTTGGGTTAATATGTGGCTCTACTGAACAAATCGAACAACTTTTCCCATGGAACCATGTGTCCCAAATGAAATAAATGTTTGGCTTCCTATAAGGAAGACATTGGTCATTTTAACATTACTAGTTTGTATGAAGAAGGCAATTTTTTTTTTCATTTACGGCACATAGTTCCATGGGAAAAGTTGTTCGTATTGATCAGCAGAACCTCATATTAGCCCAAAGTACATCCTTTCAAAGTCACCATATATTATTTTATACGTGGTGGCCGAGTTGGTTAGACCTTGGACTTAAAAACACTTAGGTTCCTGGTTCGAATCCCGGTTTGTACAAGAGTATTTAATTAAAAAAGTGCCTCGGAGAGCACGTTAAGCTGTCGGTCCCGGTTTCACTATACCAACTTGTGAATCTATATATATAGATGGGTTATTGAATCTATTCAAAACATCGCGACGAGCTAGCCACTTGTTCGGTGTAGACTCATACCATCGGCTACGACGAGGTGGAATTAAAACCCCTTCGCTGGGTACCCTGGGGCCGTCTAGGCGGTTTCGGACGCCGTAAGGCACCAGTGATGATATGTATATGTATGTATGTTATTTCCCCATACAAATTGGTAATTTTAACATTACTACATAGTTTGTATGGAGAAGCTAATTTATTTTTCATTTCCGGCACATGGTTCCATGGGAATAGTTGTTCGATTTGACCACCAGAACCTCATATTACCTTTCAAAGTTTAATATTTTTTTATATGATAAAAAAAAAAATATATAAATTGTCTTACATATCATTGGCTTAATTACAAAACTACGTATGTCCATTTCTTCAAATTTTTCAGCAAGAATAAATAACTGTTTTATAGGATAATTAATAAATGTAGATTAAAACTATGGATTGACCTTTTTATATTTTTATTTTACAAACCTATTGCAGTATAAAATAATAACATTTAAGTAATCTATCAATTAAAAAACGGAGTTACGTATTTTTCACAAAATTTTGAATGGAGTTACGCAGTTTTACTGTAAATACGCATTTTTATATCTATGATATGATATTATTTTTTTATTTTGAATTGACTTACGCGTTTTACTCACCTAACAACATAATAAAACTATTTATATTTATATTATATATTTTTTATATTAATGAGATCTTATGGTACATTGCTAGGTATTATACAAACTAGTACTTCTGATCATATTGCTGTGTTTTTTAACATGTGCAATAATAAACAAAAAACATATCGTGACAAACTCTTTTGTCATATTTAAAAAAATTATACGTCCATAGAAAAATATAAAATAACAGTCAACTATTAAAACTTGAAGTTTAGAAATGTGGCAAATTATCGTAAAAATTATGATAATCTTTCTCCATTGTTTGCTTGAGTTCTTGGAGGTGTTGAAATATTATTTTTTTATCTGCAGTCTTGCCTTGTATAACTGTGGAATTCTAGCGAAAGGGATGAAATCGATATTCTTTACTCTTGTTGGAAGCTTTTGCCAGTCAGTATCAGAATGTCTCAGTTTGTATAAAATAGTCCCGTCAGTGATGTATCTTAAAGCACGCAAATCAGTTACGGCAGGATCACCTACTTTTTTTCCAGGCCTTATAGACTTGTAAAACTTTAATGTATGCTCCATATTTTTGAAAAAATAGTGATATAGGTAGGTAACTTCATAAGGACTTTTCTTGCATGCGGTTTTAGCGACGTAAGCATAGTCTGCGGGGACATTTATCTTTTTATGCTTTAAAGCCTTTTCTATTACCGAGTGCATACAATCACACTCCATTTGAGTATGTCCCTTTTCAAGATACTTCTGTGTTAAAGTTACCTTGTTCTCCATGTAGAAGTTCAGTAAGGCATTTGATAGTACAGCATTCCTAAAATAAAACATTGTTAGTTTATATTTTATAACATGTGAATATAATAAGATGTAGAGTTGGAATGACAATTGCTAAAAAGCAGTTTGGTTTTTTCACTTGGAAGAAAATGAAAATATTTTAAACCTCTTCAATATCGAAGAGCACACAGAGAAAAATAAGTGATAGGCCTACTTCAAGACAAGGACGATGATAATGAAGACAAATTTCGTGTGTGTCAGACAATGTTTCATTGTCTTGTCAATATGTCAATACTTTAAGTATTGGTGAAAGGGTTATATAAAAGAGGACTTTAGTCGACCAGAGAATATCACAAAGATAAACCAAAATAATATGCACGGCCTTACGACACGTCAAAATTAAGGGAGATTTTTAGCCAAAGCCGAAGGTTACCGAAGACAAATCCGAAGGTTCGATCGGACAATACTGTTAATCTGTTAATAACCGACAGTCTATTTCTAAAGCTCGATGTGGATTCGTTTCGTTCATGTATTTTATTGTGCCTTTCTTATGTCTTAAGTGCATCTATATATTTTATTATAACTTTTTAAATATATCAATAATTACTTACTTATGAATGAATAGCACTCCAATTGACACAAAAATACACCGAAATAAATGAATATGCTCACGTAATTAACTCGTTGACAGCCATACTGAGCGCGGGAGTTACGAAGTATTGCCTCATACAAAATGGCGTCGCAGCTAATCGTGGACATACGAATTTTTATAATAGTTGTATAGCAAATAAAGCATTTTTTTTAGAGAGATACGAATAATTCCAACGTGTTTGTTTTAAGATTTTACACTAGATGGCATTTAAATCGAAAAATTGAAAATTTTGGAGTTACGCATTTTGAAAATTAAGCCAACGAATGTAGGACAATTTACACATATTGCTTTGATTTGAAAGTGCCTCGGAGAGCACGTTAAGCTGTCGGTCCTAGTTTCACTATACCAACTTATGTAACTGTTTTTTGATGGGTTATTGAGTCTATCCAAACACCGCGACGAGATGACCACTTGTTCGGTGTAGACTCAAAGTACTATTCGCTACGACAATTATGACAGCCTCCGTAGACTAGTGGTTGCGCCTTTGGCGTTGTATCCGGAGGTCGTAGGTTCGATTCCCACCCATGGCAAAAATATATTAGTACGTTTTTTTCTGTACAGTTTGTCATGGTCTGTGTGTTTGTAAAATATAATATGTATTATATCGTTGCTTCTGGTACACATAGTACAAGCCTAGAGCTTAGTTTGTGACCAGAGCAATTTGTGTAATTTGTCCGACTTAAAAAAAATAAGAGAATAAAATCCCTCCGTCTGAAGTCGTCTAGATAAGCGGTCTACGAGACCTTTTTACCGGAAATTAAAAAGGGTTACCGGCCGGTAAAATGTACCGGAAGCTCTACATGTGTCAGGGTTGACCCGTGACACTGTATCCGCAGGTGTGTGATATTTGAGATAAGACCTCAGGGAAAGGTGGTCGGAGGGCAAATTGTCAACTGTAGGCATTCACTGAGGTCACACTTTTTGGCTTAACTGTACCGTTGGCAAAAATAATGGGCATTTTTAATATATTTTTTATTTTATCTTTATTTGTGTAGGTATAAGTATTACTTACTTGTGTATTACAGGTGCTTTTGATGATCGTAATATATTCTAGGGAATAAAATTTAAAATATATTATAGTTAAAATATTTTTTTTTTAGATTTGTAAAACAAAAAATTTTTTTCGAGAAAAAATATTACAATATTTTATTATCTAATAATTATCTATATATTTTTTTATTTTATTTATTCACAGAAATATAAATTAACTTTGTTATCAGTTGCGCAGTGACATGACAACTAGGCTGGGGCGGTCACCAAAAAGCGACAGTGCAACTGGTCCGGTCCGGCCTTTTATGATGGTAACAAGCTCCCCACTTGTTCGCTGTTGCCTCCGAATATCATCGGCTAAATTAGGACGGCTTAATCCCTCCGCTAGGTACCCTGAAGCCGTTGAAACGATTCTCTGGAGCCAAAAAAGGCACCCGTGATGGTATTATAAATTAACAAAATAATATTGGCTAATCAATTGCCTTACAAATCATAAGATGATCAAAATAATAAATTTGATAATTTGGGGTGTTTTAGATAATAAAAAAACTACACATATTTTAAAAGCAAATCATGACATTCACCATTTATGTGAGTGTCATGATTCTTATACCTACCTAAAATAATAAAAAAAACTTCGTTGAGCGGGATGTAATTGTATCTATGTATAATACTGACATCATATTGCCATGTCGAATGGCAATGCAAAAGTCAGCATTTGAAGGAAAAGTCGATATGCTGGTATTTCTTACGTACTGCATTCCGCTGCATAAAGTTAAGTTTTAAAATCGTTTCAGTAGCCCTAGTGTGAGTTTTTTTTACATTTACTTTCGCGTTAACTATACTATTGCGTTAACATTTCGACCAATCCCACGCTCGCATTTTTAGTTCTCAAAATTTCCGCTTGGAGCGCTGAACTATTTCCCATACAAATTTTAGTTAACTCAAACGCAAAGAAATAGTTAGAAAACTCACACTAGGGGTACGGTAATTTAATTCGAGAAGTATTTGTTCGACTTGATGGTTAGGACCCCTAAATTGCTTTCCAAGAAACGGTTAGTGTTACCAACATAAAATATAATAATTATTTTGTACAGTTTACTTTCCTCAAATAGCCACACAGGCTCGAGCTAACTTAACTAGTTGTTAAGTTACCCTACTTTTTGTGTTATATCCATCAAAATCCGTGTCCAACATAAAATGCATTTAAATTAAATACAAAATGAACCTCCTAACAGTTCTACAGTTATTACTTTCTTTAAGCACCGAGAGTATGCCAGTCTGAAACTTTTTTTACCTGGCAGACCTACAAAGTCCATGAATGGGGTCAATCAAAGATTGTTCAAAAAAATTGCTAGGTCGTCCGAAATTTTGTAATGAATTTTAAATATAACACCAAATAAAGATTTTTTTACTAATTTTTTTGTATCGAAAACCTCGAACTTTCGCTTTTTACAAATGAAATAATATTATTTTGGTTTTTCTGTCTCTACATGTTTGTTCGTTCAGTTATCGCGGTAATGGTAGCATTATCGGAAGGTCAGCATCGAAAACAATATATTTTAGTTTACAAATTAGTGTACAACAATACCCAATATGTTGTTTACATTGTTAATGTTTTTTTTTAAATTGGAACACGGTATAGACTTTCTATCTATCTGATGGTAACCAAACCTACAAAGTCCATGAATTGGGCCAGTCGATCTTTGAATATTTTTATTCGATATAACTTTTAAATCTAAAATAATAAAAAATTAAACTATATTTACAAACAAAACCTATATTAATAATAAATAAATAAAATACCTAATAATAAAAAATATAAAAAATAGTAATATGAAAAATAATTATAATTAAAATAGTATATAATATAGTACTTTAACATTTATTGCTCCCACTATGCCGGATAAATGATGCGGATACTTAATGAGCGGTGACAAAGACGAATTTACATGACGGACGGGTCTATTTTGATAGCATTGCAGTTTTATCGCCCGTATGGTCATCGCACCATAAAAGGAGACTACCACATACCTCCGGCAAGAAATCGATATCGTATTCTCTTAAAAACCGGTAAACCCACAGACTAAACATGACTAGACGATGTAATTTATTTTCCCACCCAAATTTCATCAAACTCGGTTCAATAGTTTTGACGTGAAAGTGTCCCCGAAGTGACCAAGTCAAAAGAAAGTTAATCAAAAATGTCGGGATAATTAGGAAACAACCCTGTTAATCTTCGATAATCTGTTTTAAAAAATATACTGTTATATATTTATGCATTTTTATAAATTAATGGATGTTTTTGTAAATATATTAACGATGGCTTCAAACTCGTATAGCATCAGGTGAACAATTTGGGAATCCCACCTTGTAAATGTCTACCTGACCTACTTGTGGTTACATGACCTCAGGGTATGAGAAGAATGATGTCCCAATGTGTTTTTTATACAGTTTTATGATTCACTAGCACAGATAGTAAACCCTACTAATATAAGAGGTGGCCGAGTTGGTTAGACCTTAGACTTAAAAACACTTAGGTCCCTGGTTCAAACCCCGGTGTGTACCAATGAGGATCTAAAAAAAATATGTTATTTGTTTAACAACACCACTATGCCTCGGAGAGCATTGTCGATCCCAGTTTCACTATACCAACTTGTGAAACTGTATATAGATGGGTTATTGAGTCTATCCAAACATCGCGACGAGTTAGCCACTTGTTCGGTTACGATGAAGTGGGATTAAAAACCCCTCTGCTGGGCCTCAACTGTCACTAAACGGAGCTTTGTGATAAGCTCCGTTAAGTGACGGGTGACCCTAAGAATATGGGGGTTACCCCCATTTTCTAAGACGTATACTCCACTTTCCACTTAAGGGACGTCTGTCTTATACTAGCTTTCTTAACTTGATATTTAGTGGAAAGAGACAGACGTTCCTTGAGTGTAAAGTGGAGTAAAGAACATGTCTTAGAATATGGGGGTTAGAGTAGAGAGTATTTTATTCAAAGGGTCAGACTCGCTGTTTAACGGGGGAACGCAGCGAGTATCCTTGGCTCACTACGCTCATCGAATTGTATTTTTTAGTTTAATTTTAATTTAGTGAATAAGTTTTTTAATGTTATTTAAGTTTACTTAACGAACTTATACGACATAAAATAGGAAAATAAATAAGTAAATAAATTAATACAGAATACCTAAATAATATAAAAAAATAACACTCCTACAACAAAAATAAAATACATATAATAAAAATGAAACCTACCAAAGAAAATATATAATACATAGTTTACTTAACTACAATTAATTATTATTATCATTATATTAAAACTATATTTAGAGGATAAATAAGTAATAACTGATACATTTTACTTCCGCTTTGACATAAATAAACCTAGTAAATACACTTAATATAATTATATGTAATTAGTTAAGGAAGTAGTGTAAGAAACGTTTATATGTTTATAAAGAAAAACCTACCAAGGTTTCCTCGACCTAGGACACTAAAGATAACCAAGTCGCGTGTCACACCGTAAGGGGTGGGTGAACCATGATTTTGGGAAAATATTCGGGACTGTCTATATTCCTTAAATATATATATTTATAAATGTATACCTACATATAGGACATTTTATAAATTCCCATATCAACATATTCTTATATTAAAATGTTTAAAGATAAAATTGCAATGATAAAAATAATTTAATACAGTCGGGCGTAGTGGTGGTTTGTTGAACAGACATTTGCGAATAAAATTAAATATATTGGTTAGATTAATCGTTTCTGCGAGGTTGCAATAGGGTACATAGCGGCGGGGTTTTCTTCTCACTTTGTCGTAAGCAATGGTTTGATTTTTCACTTGTGGCTGCGGTGAAGTTAGGGAAATAATAACATATATATAACTACGTATACTTATATAAATGGTATAACATTACTCGCATATACTTTAACAGAAATACACATGTGATTGGTATAATATAATGTAGGTAAATTTACTTATATGAATAATAAAGTTTTTGGGTCGCAAGTTCAAAGCCCGCTGAGTATCATTGAGTTTTTAATAAAAATAAAAATATGTAGGTACATTTGTTTCAAAACATCAGTGCCTCCGGGAGCATATTAAGTCTGTTTACTTACTGTAACCGGTTTTCAGGCAACTACTGCATCGATAGATTGTCGAGGTTGTAGTCCCCTTTCAGAGGCTCTACCATGGGTTTGCGCATTGTAGCAACGTAATGTATTTGTATACGTATACGTAAGCAACAACCAATAGGGTCGCTTTTTCCTATTACCAAAAATAAAACGGACCTATTGGTCGTTGCTCACGTATACGTGGTAGAGCCTCAGGGCGCTGTTACGAAACGGGAAGTTGAGTTAACGATAAAGCAGCGAGGATATTATAATAGACTCGTAATGCAAATTCGTCTTTCGGCATAGTAGGAGCGATCAATGTTGGGCTCCTATAAAAATAAAAACAAAAAACTAAGTATAAATAATATCCCAAGTTTTCCACCAAAAAGTATGGTCACCCGAAATGTTAACAAGTCTAGAATGCAACATCAATGTCCATAATAAAACTAGGAAATGCATCGCGGAAGTGTCTAATGCACATAAATAGCCTACAAGGACCCGAGTGCGTTCTGTGTAGGTACTACGCAACTATGTGCAAATAGGAAATAGAAAAGCTACGATGAAAGGGTTCCATCTCGTATAATGTATGTTTATTTTTCATTTCTCATACTTGGAAACTTGTTTTAAGTTACTTGAACAGAGGAATGAAACTGAAACTCATTGTTTTTTAATGAATTTACTTTAATAGAATCGTGCATTTGCTCGCTTTTCTTATCCGGGTCACTCACACGCACAAAATATTAGTGCAAAGCTTTTCCAAACGAGACGGAAAATAGGTGGATTCATTGTATAAACACATACATACATACACATATTCGCGAATACTGCCCTACACTTTACAGCTAAAATAAAAAAAATATGTAGGACAATTTATTCATATTGCTCTGGTCACAAACTAAGCTCTAGGCTTGTACTATGTGTACAAGAAACAATCATATAATACATATTATATTTTATAAACACCAATTAAACATTTGTTTGACAACACCATTATAGTGGCTCGGAGAGCACGTTAAGCTGTCGGTCCCGGTTTCACTATAACAACTTGTGAAACTGTTTATAGATGGGTTATTGAGTCTATTCAAAACATCGCGGCGAGCTAGCCACTTGTTCGGTGTAGGCTCATGCCATCGGCTACGACGAGGTGGGATTAAAAACCCTCCGCTGGGTACCCTGGGGCCGTCTAGGCGGTCTGGGGCGCCGTAAGGCACCCGTGATGATATGTATGTATGTATGTATGTATGTGTATAAACACCAAGACTATGACCAACTGTACAGAAAAACGTACCTACTAATATTTTTTGCCATGAGTGGGAATTGAACCCACTACGAAAAAAATAAGTTTGTATGGCGTCATTTTCTGTGTCCATTTTATACCTAAGCTATTTAGGCCTTAGAGCACTTCCTTATTATCCGTACTTCCTTGGGTAGAGGCTTTAAAGATAAAAAAAAATATTTTAAAGTCATCATTTAGTTTTTTTGTGGTTGTTGATTGTTCCAAAATGTTTTTTCCTCATAAATTGAGATTCATTTTGGCCATTATGAGAAGGAAAATGACTATGTATATCCTCCTATTTAAATCTATACTAATATAATAAAGAGGAAAGATTTGTATTTTTGTATTTTTGTATGTTTGTAATGAATAAACTCAAAAACTACTGGACCGATTGCAATAATTTTTTCACCATTAGAAAGCTGCATTATTCAGAAGTAACATAGGCTATATAATATCACGCTAGGTCCTATAGGTGTGGAGCAGTAACCAAAAATGTTTTAAAAACGGGGGAAAAGTATCGTTTCTGAGGCCTTCCGTGGCGTGCGCTGAGCATATAGTTAAAGTTATACAAACCTGTGCGAAACCGGGACGGGCCGCTAGTATTTTATAAACACTCAGACCATCACAAACTGCAAAGAAAAAATGTACTAATATTTTTTGCCATGGTCGAACTCACGACGCTGTCGTGTCGAGTCTTCTTATTTCACACATTTCGGGGGGAGGGGTTTAAACCCCAAACCATGGCTACGCCCGTGGGGGTACCATGACCGACATTTGGGTCTCATCCTATTGAAGACATTTTAAATATTTGAGAAACCGGCCGTACGACTATCAGGGAAGTAAAATACACAGCTAATGTTGCAAGTGTCCAGCAATTAAAAGTAAATCGTATTGTCGCATGCAATAAATTGCATAATGCATTTGAGATTGCATCTTCAGACGTTTATTATAGACCTGCCAGATTGTAATGTCGGATTATAATTAGGAAACATTATGATAATATAGTTTTTATGTAACTTAATTACATATTTTATGTCTCCGTGGTCAAGTACGTGGTACGTGTCTTGGTGTCGTATTCGGAGGTGGTTCGATTCCCACTATTGGCACAGAAGAAATAATAGTAATAATAATATGTAGGACATACATACATACATATCCTTACGGCGCCCGAGACCGGCTAGACGGCCCCAGGGTACCCAGCGGAGGGGTTTTTTAAAATATACCCGTAATGTAATTCGACTTTGTCGCCGCCTATTTCGTAATCGCATCATTTAGCCGGCATACCAATGAGTTTTAATCTAAAAATGTATGTACATATTGTTTATAGTGCCTTGGAGAGCACGTTAAGGTGTCAGTCCCAGTTTCACTATACCAACTTGTGAAACTGTTTATAGATGGGTTGAGTCTATTCAAACACCGCGACGAGCTAGCCACTTGTTCGGTGTACTCACTCGGGGTACCCTGTGACTGTCTCAGGCGATGTAAGGCCCGTGATGATATTTATATATTTATAAACAAATATCCGGTCGAATAACATAGTGATATATTGAATGCATCATTAGTCCGAGGAAAATCATACAATTTTATTATTGTTTACAAATATGGTACACGATAAACTCACGATACGGCAAAATAAACAATTCACATTGCATATTATAAGGATTCGGTTTTAATTTGTTTATTAGCGATTTTGCATCGCTACTTGAAGATTTGGTCGAAAATTACTGGGCCATTTATTTATTTCATTTCGTAATTTAAACACATATATCAAAATAGAAATTACAATAATTTTTCATTTAATAAATATATAAATTTGATTGAAAACACCACTTTTCATGTGAAAACATCATTAGTTTTACGAACTATAATGTAGACTCACATTATTCGAAAAAAATAGGTTTGTAGCTAAAACCACCTTTAAATAAAAAAAACATATTATTACAATAAAGTAAACGGAGAAAAACTATTTTTAAGCATTTTATTTACTTATTTATTAACTTTAAACTTAGGCAATGCTTGTTGAAAGAAGAGTACTTTAAATATTACAACTTGTCTGTTAGTCGAATTCAATTATTATTATTACGTTGGTACATTAAAATCTTTCTGTTGCAATACTTGCAATACATATTTTTGTATTATGTACTATTAAATATACTAATATAATATTAAAAAAGTATTTTTCTGATTTAATGAAAAACTATCACAGAAATATGACCGACAATAATATTATTTTAATTCTGCGACAAACAGTAAGATTATGGAAAAGATTACACATGCAGTGTCCTTATATAACCAGTACCTACTGTCAACAAAGAAGAGTCTTTGTGATGTTTGGCCATTTTCTACTAAACAAGTAGGTATTAGCTGTCAAATCGCTCGTCGCTCCTCTCGGCTCAAGCCACGTACACTTATCATACCCTATAGGTTTCACCTCACGCATTTCCTCTCTTCAAGGCAACTTCCTGACGCGAACTTGTACGTTAGTATGTCTAGGTCACACTAAATGTCAACCGGCACCCTAGGCTGTGGTATACGGAAAACCTGTACATTACATTATTTTACTGCGTTAACTTTTTTGCAATTAATAATTGCGCATGAGTCGCTTAAAGTCGCCTGTAGATCGGGTATGCTTAGTGATGAATGATTGTTGTACAAATGTAGTAAGTCAGAGAGTTTATTTATAGAAACAATACATAATAAAAAATATTAAAAAATAAAAAAATACAATTTTACACATATTGCTCTAGTCACAAACTAGGCTTGTACTATGTGTACCAGAAACATCGATATAATACATATTATATTTTTATAAACACCCAGACAGACTGTAGATACAGAAAAAAATGTACCAATATTTTTTTGCCATGGGTGGGAGTAGAACCCACGGCCTCCAGATACAACGCCAAAGGCGTAAACACTTGTGGTCACATACCTACCTAATTAAATATTTTTACATACCTATATTATGATAAAGATGAAAAATTGTTTGTAATGAATAAAATCAAAAACTACTGAACAGATTTTTAAAATACTATCACATACAGAAAGCTCTTTTATAAGTGAACTAGCGGCCCGTCCCGGCTTCGCACGGGGGGACTTAAGATTTTTTACATAGTTTTACGTTTTATTTATATTTAAAGATGAACAATTCATCCATAGAGCATTTTTGTATAACTTTAACTATATGCTCAGCGCACGCCACGGAAGGCCTCAGAAACGATACTTTTCCCCCATTTTTAAAACATTTTTGGTTACTGCTCCACAACTATAGGACCTAGCGTGATATTATATAGCCTATGTTACTTCTGAATAATGCAGCTTTCTAATGGTGAAAAAATTATTGCAATCGGTCCAGTAGTTTTTGAGTTTATTCATTACAAACATACAAAAATACAAATCTTTCCTCTTTATTATATTAGTATAGATTAGTATAGATAACCTGGGCTGAAAACTTTTGAATTAAATGTCGGGTGAAACCGCAGAGGTTATGCCCTGCGGTTTCTAATCTTGTATTTAATGTTATATATACTTAGTTAAAATTTGTTTGGTAATCTTTTGGAATTACTAAACCGATTATGAAAACTATTTTACTAATAGAAAGCTACACTATCACTGAATTTTGATAAATATAAGTTTTCAGTTTGTATTCTTAATATTTGTAAATAATTTCGTACAAAAAAGCGCTGTTTGCTTTGTATCTATCCTAAGGTAAGCAGAATAAACAAAGTTCATGATAGGGTCGATCAATACACTCTCAATGTGCCGGCTAAATGATGCGGTCACAAAATTGGCGGCGACAAAGACGAATTTGCTGTACTAGTCCACTTTAAAAGCCTTGCAGCTTCTGCCCGTCTCGAAACTGCCCCTTGAAACATATGACAAGAAGTCGATGCAAAAGTCTCCTGAAAACTGATAACACACAGACGAAGTCTAGGTCACTTGACGAAGGTTTTTGCGTTTGTGTGTGGGGTTGTCTACCTAAATAAAAATTGTTGAACGTATGGAGAAGCCATTTTTATTTATTTGCGACACGTGATTTCACGTGAAAAGATTTTTCGATTTGATCAGTAGAACAAATTAGCCCAAAGTACAATCTTTCAAAGTCACCATGTATAAAACATACCGACTCTATGGCTACCATACTAACATATCAATAATGTGTTATATGTTCATTAAATATGTAATAAAACATAGCGTCATTTAACCTTATTTAATATTGACATTGAAGCCTTTACGATGCCATTTTACTTTCCTCTTACATACAAACAAATATAATAAAATGTGCAAATAAAACTAACACCAAGGATGCCACTTGTGTCGATACTTTAGCTGCAACATATTGACTCTACAAGTATTTGTCCAGGCTCTGCCGACGAAAAGGCAGCTACACTTTTTAGGTGGGAAGAAGAAGAGAAAGTTCTCTATAACTTCGTTAGGCCGACCAAACGTCAAGACCTATTCATGTTCCGGTATTGGTCTGTGTGTTACAAGTTTTCAGGAGACATTTACATCGACTTCTGGTCGTTGACGGGTTTGGGCAAGCACCAAGGCCTTTAAAGTGGACTCGTATATATAGCAAATTCGTCTTTCGCCGCCGCCTATTTCGTGACCGCATCATTTAGCCGGCACATTGAGAGTGTATTGAACGACCCTATTATGAACTTTGTTTATTCTGCTTCTTTTGCACCGTCTCATTTGCCAGGGACTTCAGGCTGCTCACTCGGCGGAAAATCTCAAACGGCGCAAATATGCGGCTCTCACTAGAGATTACATATTTGAGCCGTTTGGGGTCGAAACCATGGGATCGTGGGGACCAGGAGCTCAGGCTATATTTAAATATATTTCTAAGCATATCTGGTGACCGACGAGCTGACTGCTTTTTTGCACAAAGAATCAGTATAGCAATTCAGAGAGGACACGCAGCCAGCTTATTGGGAGGTTGGCAGCGATCTGGAAGAAGTTTTTTGTTTATTATAATTGTGTTTAGGTTATTTTTATTTTTTATTTCTTAGGTATATTGTTTATTTTTTTTAGGTTTTAATTTTGTTCTTAATTAATATAATGTAATAAATAAGTAAGAAATTTAGCCAATATTCATACGCGTTACATATGCCCTCAACAGTAGTTAAACCATAACGCTCTTATCATGCAGACCATGGTTATGTCTCATTCAGTCTCATCCACATTTCGTTATGGTGTAATATGTTGGGGAAACTGCTCTGAACGAGAAAATATATTTAAGGCACAAAATAAATGTAAAATTCCCAGCACAGATAGCTGCAAGCCTCACTTAAAATCATTAAAAATATTAAACTCACACTAGGGGTACTGTACATTCGGGAAATAGTTACATTTGTTAAAAAAAATCCACAATTGTTTCAAAATCACTTAAACAGCAGAAGGCATCAAAATATACTCTACGGTAAAAAATACAAAACAGCCCTTTTACATAAGAGTGTGCTGGGTATGACAACACAGATATATAACAAAATTCTTAAAACTACAACTTGACATTAATAATTTTAAAAAGAAACTTAGGGATTTATTAATTGAAAAAACCTATTATTACAATTAATGAATTTTTAAATGTTTGATCAGGGGCTCATTTGTATACTGACTTGTTTGTAATTTCCATATTTTAAATGTACATAATATTTATTGATTTTAGTATTATTGTAATTGATATATGTTTTACCGTGAGGTGACACAAAGCGGACTAATTGCATTTTTTTTTTTTTAATATAGCAGGACATGTGACCCTACATCCACCTGATGGTAAGTGCCAATGTAACGTCCAAGAATGTTCTCAACCAATAGTAGCTATGGTGCTTGCTTCAATTGGTTGATAACACTATGTCTGCTTGAGAAACTTATTCACGCTACGCTCAAAGGACTCTGGATTAAAGGAAGAAGGGAAAACGCACGCAGGCAAGGACACCACCTTTTTATCGTGCGACAATATAAGAGTCACCATACCTTTTTGTTCTGGTGGGCCTGTCATCCACTGTATGTGTATGCATTTTATTGCCAGTGCGTGTAGTACGGAAACGAAATGGGGAAGGAGAGATGAGTTCAAACAGTTCTCCAGAGCACAGTCCGTGATATAGGCGGTAGAATACGCTCAACGATGCAACCTCTCTACGCAGGTGCAAAGGCTCCAGTGTTTTAGAGAGCTGATCGTCGTTGATTATACGAATTGCACGCTTTTGCAGTGTATCGAGAGCATTCAACAGGTATTTAGCGGATCCGTCCCAAAGGTGCGAGCTGTATTCCACACATGGCCGTACCTGAGCTTTATATAGCATCAATCGGAGTTTGGGTGAGAAAAACCGCCGCACCTTATTTTAGACCTTATTTATTTATTTATTTATTTTATACCTAACATCTACATTTGTACTTTTGTTTTGACAAATAAATGAATTTGATTGATTGATTGATTGTTCTTATAATACTACAATTGGCATCGGGCCTTTGCGTAACCACATCAATATAGTTTGACAGTCGATAAAATGAAGTTTATGAATGAACATTCATTCATAAAATCGATATGTATCGATTTTGTCGATATATCGAGCCTATCGATGCTGGTGGGCAATTCTCGCGTTTTCGACATTCATCTCGATTCGAGATTTTTAAACGAAAAATGACTAAATATGTCATTTTTCATTGTGATGAATGTCGAAAGCGCGAGAATTGCCCACCTGTTGTGTTTTTTGTGTTTATATCGACTGTCATATATATAGTTATATTGACTCTCAAAACCCTCTATTAGGTAGGTACTGTAACCTCCTATATCGAACGCAACCACCCATGGTACTGTCTGGAGAAAGCAGACCATAATCTTCTTAAATACTTTCCCTTATTTAAATAATTTGAAGGTCCATGGACACGTGAACAGAGTCATAAAAGAAAGAGTTTGGCATCGCTCGAGATGGGTTGAAATTTGTGTTAAATAAAATATTGGTCTAAGATCGCAAAATCTTTTAGATTGTCTTTAAGTAAAAGCTTACAGGTAACAGGGGATCCGCGTTCAGGTTTTCTTTTAGGCCTAAGAATATCAATGTCCGTCCAACGTGGAAATGCAGTTAGTGCTATGAACTCTGTACATAGCACTATTTGTATGGCCACATTTTCTGATACCTCGTTACCTGCATCCGCTTGTTGCTATCATTCCTGGACATGGCATACTGCTTAACATCAGGTGGATGCAAGGTCACATGCTGAGCTCTTATAAAAAAAAACTCCTTAAATTATTATTATATAACATCATTATATATATTATATGTATATGTGCTTTAAATAAATTTATGAATATAGTTATAAGGTACTTGTAAAAAAGGTAAATTTTTAAATAAAAATACATAAATATAAGTAAAAAAAAAATTTTTTTGGCTGATAAACCCAATAAAACAATACCAATACAAAGAGTTAGTTACTTCCCAAAAGTTAGGTACAGTACCCTATTTTCGATTTTCCTATTTACTAGCCCATACGCATTGTCAGCGAGTAACATGGTCTGTATTTTATTTTCACTCCCATCGTTTAAATTATGGCATAGCTAGTCTGTTATATAAATAACAATAATCTTCAATTAAAACAGAACCATAATTAAAAAATAAAGATTAATAAAATGTAAACGGTATTTAAAATTAATGGCTGTACTTAAATAGGTTCATTATTTTTTAGAGATACTTACCTACGTATGTAATAATGGGTAGATTTTAATTTGCATAAGTATTAAAGCAATCATGATTTAAGCGTTTTCGGTAATACATTAATTCAATGTCAATATATATTAATATTAAGGTCAAGTATTCGATATATTATTGTACAACTATAATTATTTAATAATACTTATCTAGACATACCTAAATGTATAGTTATTTACTTATCTATATACATATAGGAGCTTGTCCTACTGACTCATCATTGTCCAGCTGAAACTACTGTCATCAGTCATTATCATCAGCCTATCGCAGTCCACTGCTGGACATAGGCCTCTCCCAAGACACGCCGCTGATCCCTATCCTTCGCTCTTCGCATCCAGTCTCTGCCAGCCACCCTTCGCAGGTCATCAGTTGATCTAGCTGCAGTACGTCCGCCAACACGTGGTCTCCACTCTAATATCCGCCTGCTCCAACGGTTATCCGTCCTGTGGCAAATGTGATCAGCCCACTGCTACTTACAAAGCTATGACTTTAGTTTTCTTACAAATATCCTCATTCCTGATTTTGCCCATAAGAGAAATTCCTAGCGTAGCTCTTTTTATAGCTCGCTACTGTACACAGGTAAAAAGGATTTCTTAAAATAAAAATTAGCATTATCTTGGAATATTTTGTCAAACTGAAAATAAATTTACTAGAATTGATACAATATTTTTACTTTTAAAATACTACTAAACTCGTTTTAAGATTTTTTTTTTCTCAAAATATTACTGAGTTTGAGAAAATATATCTTAAACTTATCATAAAATTTTATTTCAACCAACAAAGTATTTTTTATTACAATTAAGTAATTAAAATATCTCAAAACTAATAAAAAAATTCTTCGATCTAGATGCAATATTTGCCAGAAAATATTTTCTTGAACTAAGAATGAAATTATTAATTTAATGATAAAAAATACTAATTTTAATAATATACGTTGGCATCTAATGGGATTAATTCGGATCGAAAAGGCACGCGATCATAAACCAATCGTTTGTATTTATTAGTTTATGCGCTCGCGCGGTGTATTTTGTGGTGGACCAGCCAAATTTTAGGCACAGGCTCTATCTATTTACCATGTATTTGTTCGCTGTGCATAAATCGAAATATTACTTATAATGGATTCAATCAGCGAACTGTTAGCTTCTTGGAAAATTCCTCAAGATATAATCGACGTTTTTATATGTAAGTAACAAACCATAATATTACCTACTATTACTCTACTATTTTTCTTTGCTAACTATCACCGCGTCATTTAACATTTATAATAACATTTATACAACATATTAACAATTATATTAATAATATAACATTTATATTAACAATTTAATATAATAACATTTATATTTTTGTTTCTATTTACAGCTAATAATATAACTAAATTCCTAAAATAAATGGAGAAACAGTTTCCTAAAATAAATGGAGAAATCCTTAAGGAGCTATGTCCTAACATTGGTTCTAACAGAGAAAATATCAGAGATTGTTATTGCACAGGTATGTGTAAATTATTTGATGTAACTTTTTATTAGAAATATAAAACTACTCTTTTTATTAAGTAACAATTTATTAGTTGTATTGTATTTTTTTTTTCCAATAGGATATTATATATTTTTACTAAGTCCTTATAAACTCCCATTTAAATAATTTTAAATTTTATGAATTCTAGGTATCAACAGAAACCAATACTAGTGACTCTAGTTTCCTCCGCATTGATAATAATGACTCTGGTGCTGAATATGAAAAAAAAACAGTTTTAATTTCACAAAATTATATAGAAGTATCCAAATTATTTCAAGTGCCCAAATTATTTAGTGTAAGTGTCAAATTTTTTGTTAAGTTATCTTTTGGTATTAAGACTTTTATGTTATGTTAAAACGATATTTTTTTAAATAAAACTCTTTTGTATTATTCAAGTTGTTTATTATATATATAGCCCTGTACCTACTGTTTTTATTCCAATACAAATAATTCTTACTTCAAGAATATTTAATCTTACTAATGTTAAGAAAATGTTCTTCAACTAAGCATTACTGTTTACATACAACACAACATCACTCTTCATTTAAAGCACTATATTTAATCGAAGAAACAAATCACTCTATTTCACACTGCCAACTTTTCAACCAAAATAATTAATTACTCGAAACAATTAAATTTATTTTTAATCAAGAACATCATTATTTAAACATAAGAGCCCTATGTATTGGTACTGACAAAAAACGCGTTGTTCGAAGAATATTTTTTCTTAATGCTATGATAATATTTTCTTTATCAAAATTTTTTTTTACTTGATCTTAGAATATATTTTTTAAATCCAAGTATCATTTTAATCTTTATGATAAAAGTGGACATTTTACATTAAGACTATTTGTTCTTGACAATTCAATTAAATTCTTTCTTAGTTTAAATATTTTCTTTTGACCTGTGATATGTTTTTCTTGATACAAATGAACCATTTTAAGATTTTTTATTTCTATTTTGAAGAAAATATTCTCTAACGGCTATAGGGAGATTACCATTTACTTGGAGTTAATGAATTTTCTTTGACATAAAGCAACATGTCTTATTTTCAAGTAATCTGTTTTTACCGTGTACTTACTCGAAACTACTGTACTTGGCAAAAAATATGAATTTTGAAGGACAGTATCTTTATTTTGTATTGTAGGGGCACAAAGGCTTTGGGGATAGCAAAAAATCCCTTGATTTATTTGGTACTAGCTAATCCGTGCAACTTCGTCTGCGTAACTTTAACCGTTTACGCAGCGTACGCTCTCAAAAGGAATCATTTTCCCTCATTATTGCACATTTTTTATAGTTACTCCGCTCTTATTAGTCGCAGCGTAATGTTATGTAGCCTATAGCCTTCCTCGATAAATGGGCTATCCAACACATAAATAATTTTAGAATTCTAACCAGTAGTTCCTGAGATTAGCGCGTTCAAACAAACAAACAAACAAACAAACTCTTCAGCTTTATAATATTAGTATAGATTCTAAGGGTGTGAAATAGGAATTAATGATTTTTTCAGGAAATTATCTTGGTAATAATTTTGAAAATTTGTCCCTGTATTATATCTAGTGATCGAAAATTCGTATGCAATTATACCAGATTCCCAGGGTCACTCTACAGTGGATAAAAGAAGCACAGTAACTCGTTTGGTAACGACGCAGCTGACGAATTGGCAAAAAGAGACTCAGCTATAATTCCGGTGGGATCCGAACTGCAAGTACCTATCTCTTTTATGCAGCTGGGAATTGGCTGCTGCATAACATCCACAACCATCACTGTAAGTATTGGGCCAATTTAAAGAACTGCAGGCAGGCGAGAGAGGCGGTCACCAAACCAGGCCCCCGTCTAGCTCGAAACCTGCTCAATCTCAACAGAGGTAACCTGCGGATGGTGGTGGGTACTCTAACCGGACACTTGCCATTAAACAAACACCTTACCCTTCTAGGTATCACCAACAGTCCTCTATGACTAGGTCTGAGGATGCATGGAAACAGAAAAAACTCACCCACGTGTTGCTTCTTTGCACTGTGGTGGCTTCGCAACGGGCGGAAATCCTCGGAACACTGGAGTCGCACCTCGAGGCCTGTAGGATTCCAGGGGCTCTAGAGAAAAATTAGGCGAGGCGACGTGTCGTGTCGCCTTCAATCAAAACTGTATAGACTTTGTCAGGTGGCAGCGTACCTCACGCCTACTGTCACTGTCAAAATACATACGTTTTTGACTGAGGCGATGCGACATGTCGCCTCGCCTGCTTTTTCTCTAGAGCCCCAGGACTTGTTGCTGCATTCTGGAAGGAACTGGGCTGGCTAGAGTAGCCGACCGTTTAAATAAACAGAAGTGCCCTTAAGTAAAGTTTATCACTGGTTATATTTTAGGAACGACGGATGCTACAACTGTGAAACTAATTGTATGTAGACTCTTCTTGTAAAACTGTTAGACACGTTATTGGCTATTTTTCGAAATTTTAGTAGTAAAGGTGGGGAGAAGACAAACATAAAGTGTTTAATAATATTAATTAAAATAATATTAATGGGAATAATATAAAAAAACTGTATGGAGACTCTTCTTATATAATATAATATCAAAAGTATTTTTAATATATAATTTTCAAATATCAAAATAGTATCATTTATGTGGTGGCCGAGTTAGTTATATTCACCTCAAACTTAAACACACTATACAGTTTTTTTAGGTTCAAAACCCCGGTGTAGCAATGACTTTTTAATTAAAAAAAAAAGGAATAGGTATATGTTTGTCAACACCACTATAGTGCTTCGGAGAGCACTTTAAGCTGTCGGTCCCAGTTTCACTATACCAACTTGTGAAACTGTTTATAGATGGGTTATTACATAATATCCAAACATCACGACTATTTGTTCGGTGTAGACTCATATCATCGGATACGACGAGGTGGGAATCCTTTCCCTGCGTACCGTGAGGCCGTCTAGGCGGTCTCAGGCTCCAAAAGGCACTCGTGATGCTTTTTTTTTGAGATATAGTATCAAATTAGATATTTTTTTGCTTCAATACTGGAGTTACTACCTAATTTTATGCGTTGCATATAATGGAATTTATGAAACCCATCTACCTATACCACCTTCTTTATATAAATCAATTTTTAGGTAACTATTAAAATTCAACGCATAACTTAATTTTGTTTATTACGAATATCATTAATTAAGTTATAATTAACAAGTAATTATAATAAGGAAATTGGATTAATTGGTAATACTTATTATACATATATCCTATATTAACCTTAAAATGTAGTTAAGGGCCTATATAAATAATAAGTTGACTAATTACTTTTTAAAAATACCTCAAATTAGATTTTTTTTATAAGAGCTCGGCATGTGACCTCACATTTACCTGACTTTAGCAGGGCAGTCAACGATTGAATCAGCTAACCACCTAGTCTTAAACTGGTTGGTTATGTAGTGTGTGTCCGGTTGGGTTGTTTTTTTTTTCTCCCGCAAGGACAATAGTTAAATAGTTTACGATTTGTTTATTTTGTATTATATTCTCAACATTTGTCTGTGGGAGGAATGGCGACCTGGCCAAGTGCACACAGGACCCTATATATACTATTTTTTTTTGACTTTTCATAAATGTCTGTAAAGGTTTACATGAAATAAATATTTTTTGACTTTGACTTTTGACTTTTGATGGAAAGCAGTATGAAGGTCCAAGAACAAATACGATCTACGTAACCGTTGATTGCACCTATTATGCCGGCTTAAGATGCCTATACATGCTTCGTTTAAAGGACTGGAGATTATAAGAAGATATTAATTAAATATGTAGGAATATTACAATAAGTATTATTATTAATAATGTTTTTTTAAGTTTTGTAGAATAAAAATAATCTATAGTAGAAAAAAAAAATTGTGAGGTTCTTCCATATCGCTGTCAATTGGAAGGGTCCCTAAAAGACTGGGTGCGTTACCTCGTTGCATGGGCGTAGCCAGGATTTCATATCCTTGACAGCCCTGACACGTCGACTTAACACTTTGATATATACTTAAATATTGTTTGTGCACCTTGTCCCCACTACACGGCCCCATAGTCTCTACTCCTACAAACAAATCTCTAGGCACAAATATGTAATCATATTTGCGCCGTTTGAGGCTTTCATTTCATTTATTTTTATGCATTGGAACTTTTCCAGACGGGTGTGAAGTTGGCAGCCAAAATCTAGCAGCCTTTATAACCCGACCACTTTAAATAGGTTTTAAATAAATATTTCTTTTTTTTATATATATGCGATAATATATTCAAATGTTTAACAGGTATATAGTCTTAATATAATAATAAAGCATCATAAATAAAAACTGTTAAAAAAAATCTTATATATTAACAATTTTATTTTACATTAATTAATTAACCACTATATTTCGTTTTATCGTCTATACTAAAACACGATTTAAATCAATTAGAATAATATCTAGAATATGAAAAAGTCACCTGAGTCCAATTATTCCTGAAATCTCAAATAACTTATGAAAATTCTTTACATATTTAAAAAGGCTGCTAGGCTTATAACTTCTATACTAGACATACAATATTAACTAAAATTGCTAAATAGCTGGAATACAAAACATAGAATAGTATAGACATAGCCACCTGCACTCCATTTTCCCTGAAATCCTGAAAAAAATCATTCATGTACTTTTGATTTTTTTCTTCAATTCTAAAAAGTCTGCTAGGTTACTACTTCCATACTAGACATAGGATCTTGATAAAAATTGGTAATTAACTAGAATATAAACTCGAAAATACTATAGCCATACCCACATGCGCTCCATTTTCCCTGATATTCTGAAAGAAATAATCAAAATCTACTTTATGAATTTAAAATTTTCTAAACAGATTGGAGTTCTTTACTTCTATACTAGACATAGGATGTCAATGAAAAATGGTAAATATCTAGAATATGAAAGATAAAGTAGCATAGGCATAGCCACCTGCGCTCCATTTTGTTCTAAATTATAAAAAAAAAACTTTAAATTTACTTACAAAAATTCTTTACATCTCTAAAAAGGCTGCTAGGTTTATAACTTCTATAATAGACATAGAATATTAACTAAAATTGATAAATAGCTAGAATACAAAATATAGAATAGCAAAGACATAGCCACTCGCGCTCCATTTTATTCTAAATTACAAAAAAAATCTTTGAATTTACTTACGAAAATTCTTTACATATCTAAAAAGGCTGCTAGGTTTATAACTTCTATACTAGACATAGAATATTAACTACAATTGCTAAATAGCTGGAATACAAAACATAGAATAGTATAGACATAGCCACCTGCACTCCATTTTCCCTGAAATCCTGAAAAAAATCATTCATGTACTTTTGATTTTTTTCTTCAATTCTATAAAGTCTGCTAGGTTACTACTTCCATACTATACATAGGATTTTGATAAAAATTGGTAATTAGCTAGAAAATAATCTCTAAAATACTATAGCGATACCCACATGCACTCCATTTTCCCTGAAATCCTGAAAAAAATCATTCATGTACTTTTGATTTTTTTCTTCAATTCTATAAAGTCTGCTAGGTTACTACTTCCATACTATACATAGGATCTTGATAAAAATTGGTAATTAGCTAAAAAATAAACTCTAAAATACTATAGCCATACCCACATGTGCTCCATTTCCCTGATATTCTGAAAGAAATAATCAAAAACCACTTTATAAATTTTAAAATTTTTTAAACAGATTGGAGTTCTTTACTTCTATACTAGACATAGGATGTCAATGATCAATGGTATTTGTCTAGAATATGAAAGATAAAGTAGCACAGGCATAGCCACCTGCGCTCCATTTTATTCTAAAGTATAAAAAAAAAACTTTAAATTTACTTACGAAAATTCTTTACATATCTAAAAAGGCTGCTACGATTATAACTTCTATACTAGACATAGAATATTAACTAAAATTGGTAAATAGCTAGAATATAAAATATAGAGTAGCAAAATCATAGCCACTTGCGCTCCATTTTATTCTGAATTACAAAAAAAAATCTTTAAATTTACTTACGAAAATTCTTTACATATCTAAAAAGGCTGCTAGTTTTATAACTTCTATACTAGACATACAATATTAACTAAAATTGCTAAATAGCTGGAATACAAAACATAGAATAGTATAGACATAGCCACCTGCACTCCATTTTCCCTGAAATCCTGAAAAAAATTATTCATGTACTTTTGATTTTTTTCTTCAATTCTAAAAAGTCTGCTAGGTTACTACTTCCATACTAGACATAGGATCTTGATAAAAATTGGTAATTAACTAGAATATAAACTCGAAAATACTATAGCCATACCCACATGCGCTCCATTTTCCCTGATATTCTGAAAGAAATAATCAAAATCTACTTTATGAATTTAAAATTTTCTAAACAGATTGGAGTTCTTTACTTCTATACTAGACATAGGATGTCAATGAAAAATGGTAAATATCTAGAATATGAAAGATAAAGTAGCATAGGCATAGCCACCTGCGCTCCATTTTGTTCTAAATTATAAAAAAAAAACTTTAAATTTACTTACAAAAATTCTTTACATCTCTAAAAAGGCTGCTAGGTTTATAACTTCTATACTAGACATAGAATATTAACTAAAATTGATAAATAGCTAGAATACAAAATATAGAATAGCAAAGACATAGCCACTCGCGCTCCATTTTATTCTAAATTACAAAAAAAATCTTTGAATTTACTTACGAAAATTCTTTACATATCTAAAAAGGCTGCTAGGTTTATAACTTCTATACTAGACATAGAATATTAACTACAATTGCTAAATAGCTGGAATACAAAACATAGAATAGTATAGACATAGCCACCTGCACTCCATTTTCCCTGAAATCCTGAAAAAAATCATTCATGTACTTTTGATTTTTTTCTTCAATTCTATAAAGTCTGCTAGGTTACTACTTCCATACTATACATAGGATTTTGATAAAAATTGGTAATTAGCTAGAAAATAATCTCTAAAATACTATAGCGATACCCACATGCACTCCATTTTCCCTGAAATCCTGAAAAAAATCATTCATGTACTTTTGATTTTTTTCTTCAATTCTATAAAGTCTGCTAGGTTACTACTTCCATACTATACATAGGATCTTGATAAAAATTGGTAATTAGCTAAAAAATAAACTCTAAAATACTATAGCCATACCCACATGTGCTCCATTTCCCTGATATTCTGAAAGAAATAATCAAAAACCACTTTATAAATTTTAAAATTTTTTAAACAGATTGGAGTTCTTTACTTCTATACTAGACATAGGATGTCAATGATCAATGGTATTTGTCTAGAATATGAAAGATAAAGTAGCACAGGCATAGCCACCTGCGCTCCATTTTATTCTAAAGTATAAAAAAAAAACTTTAAATTTACTTACGAAAATTCTTTACATATCTAAAAAGGCTGCTACGATTATAACTTCTATACTAGACATAGAATATTAACTAAAATTGGTAAATAGCTAGAATATAAAATATAGAGTAGCAAAATCATAGCCACTTGCGCTCCATTTTATTCTGAATTACAAAAAAAAATCTTTAAATTTACTTACGAAAATTCTTTACATATCTAAAAAGGCTGCTAGTTTTATAACTTCTATACTAGACATACAATATTAACTAAAATTGCTAAATAGCTGGAATACAAAACATAGAATAGTATAGACATAGCCACCTGCACTCCATTTTCCCTGAAATCCTGAAAAAAATCATTCATGTACTTTTGATTTTTTTCTTCAATTCTAAAAAGTCTGCTAGGTTACTACTTCCATACTATACATAGGATCTTGATAAAAATTGGTAATTAGCTAGAAAATAAACCCTTAAATACTATAGCCATACCCACATGCGCTCCATTTTCCCTGATATTCTGAAAGAAATAATCAAAAACTACTTTATAAATTTTAAAATTTTGTAAACAGATTGGAGTCCTTTACTTCTATACTAGACATAGGATGTCAATGAAAAATGGTAAATACCTAGAATATAAAACATAGAGTAGCATAGGCATAGCCACCTGCGCTCCATTTTATTCTAAATTACAAAAAAAAAAAAAATTTACTTACTAAAATTCTTTACATATCTGAAAAGGCTGCTGGGTTTATAACTTCTATACTAGACATAGAATATTAACTACAATTGCTAAATAGCTGGAATACAAAATATAGAATAGCAAAGACATAGCCACTCGCGCTCCATTTTATTCTAAATTACAAAAAAAATCTTTGAATTTACTTACGAAAATTCTTTACATATCTAAAAAGGCTGCTAGGTTTATAACTTCTATACTAGACATAGAATATTAACTACAATTGCTAAATAGCTGGAATACAAAACATAGAATAGTATAGACATAGCCACCTGCACTCCATTTTCCCTGAAATCCTGAAAAAAATCATTCATGTACTTTTGATTTTTTTCTTCAATTCTATAAAGTCTGCTAGGTTACTACTTCCATACTATACATAGGATTTTGATAAAAATTGGTAATTAGCTAGAAAATAATCTCTAAAATACTATAGCGATACCCACATGCACTCCATTTTCCCTGAAATCCTGAAAAAAATCATTCATGTACTTTTGATTTTTTTCTTCAATTCTATAAAGTCTGCTAGGTTACTACTTCCATACTATACATAGGATCTTGATAAAAATTGGTAATTAGCTAAAAAATAAACTCTAAAATACTATAGCCATACCCACATGTGCTCCATTTCCCTGATATTCTGAAAGAAATAATCAAAAACCACTTTATAAATTTTAAAATTTTTTAAACAGATTGGAGTTCTTTACTTCTATACTAGACATAGGATGTCAATGATCAATGGTATTTGTCTAGAATATGAAAGATAAAGTAGCACAGGCATAGCCACCTGCGCTCCATTTTATTCTAAAGTATAAAAAAAAACTTTAAATTTACTTACGAAAATTCTTTACATATCTAAAAAGGCTGCTACGATTATAACTTCTATACTAGACATAGAATATTAACTAAAATTGGTAAATAGCTAGAATATAAAATATAGAGTAGCAAAATCATAGCCACTTGCGCTCCATTTTATTCTGAATTACAAAAAAAAATCTTTAAATTTACTTACGAAAATTCTTTACATATCTAAAAAGGCTGCTAGTTTTATAACTTCTATACTAGACATACAATATTAACTAAAATTGCTAAATAGCTGGAATACAAAACATAGAATAGTATAGACATAGCCACCTGCACTCCATTTTCCCTGAAATCCTGAAAAAAATCATTCATGTACTTTTGATTTTTTTCTTCAATTCTAAAAAGTCTGCTAGGTTACTACTTCCATACTATACATAGGATCTTGATAAAAATTGGTAATTAGCTAGAAAATAAACCCTTAAATACTATAGCCATACCCACATGCGCTCCATTTTCCCTGATATTCTGAAAGAAATAATCAAAAACTACTTTATAAATTTTAAAATTTTGTAAACAGATTGGAGTCCTTTACTTCTATACTAGACATAGGATGTCAATGAAAAATGGTAAATACCTAGAATATAAAACATAGAGTAGCATAGGCATAGCCACCTGCGCTCCATTTTATTCTAAATTACAAAAAAAAAAAAAATTTACTTACTAAAATTCTTTACATATCTGAAAAGGCTGCTGGGTTTATAACTTCTATACTAGACATAGAATATTAACTACAATTGCTAAATAGCTGGAATACAAAATATAGAATAGCAAAGACATAGCCACTCGCGCTCCATTTTATTCTAAATTACAAAAAAAATCTTTGAATTTACTTACGAAAATTCTTTACATATCTAAAAAGGCTGCTAGGTTTATAACTTCTATACTAGACATAGAATATTAACTACAATTGCTAAATAGCTGGAATACAAAACATAGAATAGTATAGACATAGCCACCTGCACTCCATTTTCCCTGAAATCCTGAAAAAAATCATTCATGTACTTTTGATTTTTTTCTTCAATTCTATAAAGTCTGCTAGGTTACTACTTCCATACTATACATAGGATTTTGATAAAAATTGGTAATTAGCTAGAAAATAATCTCTAAAATACTATAGCGATACCCACATGCACTCCATTTTCCCTGAAATCCTGAAAAAAATCATTCATGTACTTTTGATTTTTTTCTTCAATTCTATAAAGTCTGCTAGGTTACTACTTCCATACTATACATAGGATCTTGATAAAAATTGGTAATTAGCTAAAAAATAAACTCTAAAATACTATAGCCATACCCACATGTGCTCCATTTCCCTGATATTCTGAAAGAAATAATCAAAAACCACTTTATAAATTTTAAAATTTTTTAAACAGATTGGAGTTCTTTACTTCTATACTAGACATAGGATGTCAATGATCAATGGTATTTGTCTAGAATATGAAAGATAAAGTAGCACAGGCATAGCCACCTGCGCTCCATTTTATTCTAAAGTATAAAAAAAAACTTTAAATTTACTTACGAAAATTCTTTACATATCTAAAAAGGCTGCTACGATTATAACTTCTATACTAGACATAGAATATTAACTAAAATTGGTAAATAGCTAGAATATAAAATATAGAGTAGCAAAATCATAGCCACTTGCGCTCCATTTTATTCTGAATTACAAAAAAAAATCTTTAAATTTACTTACGAAAATTCTTTACATATCTAAAAAGGCTGCTAGTTTTATAACTTCTATACTAGACATACAATATTAACTAAAATTGCTAAATAGCTGGAATACAAAACATAGAATAGTATAGACATAGCCACCTGCACTCCATTTTCCCTGAAATCCTGAAAAAAATTATTCATGTACTTTTGATTTTTTTCTTCAATTCTAAAAAGTCTGCTAGGTTACTACTTCCATACTATACATAGGATCTTGATAAAAATTGGTAATTAGCTAGAAAATAAACCCTTAAATACTATAGCCATACCCACATGCGCTCCATTTTCCCTGATATTCTGAAAGAAATAATCAAAAACTACTTTATAAATTTTAAAATTTTGTAAACAGATTGGAGTCCTTTACTTCTATACTAGACATAGGATGTCAATGAAAAATGGTAAATACCTAGAATATAAAACATAGAGTAGCATAGGCATAGCCACCTGCGCTCCATTTTATTCTAAATTACAAAAAAAAAAAAAATTTACTTACTAAAATTCTTTACATATCTGAAAAGGCTGCTGGGTTTATAACTTCTATACTAGACATAGAATATTAACTAAAATTGGTAAATAGCTAGAATACAAAATACAGAGTAGCAAAGATATAGCCACTCGCGCTCCATTTTATTCTAAATTACAAAAAAAATCTTTGAATTTACTTACGAAAATTCTTTACACATCTAAAAAGGCTGCTAGGTTATAACTTCTTTACTAGACATGGACTATTAACTAAAATTGGTTTGTAGCTAGAACACAAAACATAGAATAGTATAGACATAGCCACCTGCACTCCATTTTCCCTGAAATCCTGAAAAAAATAATTCATGTACTTTTGATTTTTTCCTCAATTCTAAAAAGTCTGCTAAGTTTACTACTTCCATACTAGACATAGGATCTTGATAAAAGTTGGTAATTAGCTAGAACATAAACTTTAAAATACTATAGCCATACCCACATGCGCTCCATTTTCCCTGAAATTCTGAAAGAAAAAATCAAAAACTTCTTTATAAATTTAAAAATTTTGTAAACAGTTTGGAGTTCTTTACTTCTTTTCTAGACATAGGATGTCAATGAAAAATGGTAAATACCTAGAATATAAAACATAGAGTAGCATAGGCATAGCCACCTGCGCTCCATTTTATTCTAAATTTAAAAAAAAAAACTTTAAATTTACCTACGAAAATTCTTTACATATCTAAAAAGGCTGCTAGGTTTATAACTTCTATACTAGACATTAAATATTAACTAAAATTGATAAATAGCTAGAATACAAAATATAGAGTAGCAAAGACAGCCACTCGCGCTCCAGTTTATTCTAAATTACAAAAAAAACTTTAAATTTACTTTCGAAAATTCTTTACATATCTAAAAAGGCTGCTAGGTTTATAACTTCTATACTAGACATACAATATTTACTAAAATTGGTAAATAGCTGGAATACAAAACATAGTATAGTATAGACATAGCCACTTGCACTCCATTTTCCCTGAAATCCATCCTGAAAAAAATCATTTATGTACTTTTGTTTTTTTTTCTCAATTCTAAAAAGTCTGCTAGGTTACTACTTCCATACTAGACATAGGATCTTGATAAAAGTTGGTAATTAGCTACAATATAAACTCTAAAATACTATAGCCCGACCCACATGCGCTCCATTTTCCCTGAAATTCTGAAAGAAAAAATCAAAAACTACTTTATGAATTTAAAATTTTCTAAACAGATTGGAGTTCTTTACTTTTATACTAGACATAGGATGTCAATGAAAAATATCTAGATTATAAAAGATAAAGTAGCATAGGCATAGCCACCTGCGCTCCATTTTATTCTAAATTATAAAATATCATATACAAGCTCCTATGTCTAGTATGGAAGTAGTAAACCTAGCAGACTTTTTAGAATTGAAGAAATAAATCAAAAGTACATGCATGAATGATTTATTTCAGGATTTTAGGGAAAATGGAGTGCAGGTGTCTATGTCTATACTATTCTATGTTTTGTATTCTAGCTATTTACCAATTTTAGTTAATATTGTATGTCTATTATAGAAGTTATAAACCTAACAGCCTTTTTAGATATGTAAAGAATTTTCGTAAGTAAATTTAAAGATTTTTTTTTTGTAATTTAGAATAAAATGGAGCGCGAGTGGCTATATCATGGCTACTCTATATTTTGTATTCTAGCTATTTAGCAATTTTAGTTAATATTCTATGTCTAGTATAGAAGTTATAAATTCAGCAACCTTTTTAGATATGTAAAGAATTTTCGTAAGTAAATTTAAAGATTTTTTTTTTGTAATTTAGAATAAAATGGAGCGCAGGGGGCTATGCCTATGCTACTTTATCTTTTATATTCTAGATATTTACCAATTTTAGTTAATATTCTATGTCTAGTATAGAAGTTATAAACGTAGCAGCCTTTTTAGATATGTAAAGAATTTTCTTAAGTAAATTTAAAGTTTTTTTTTTTGTAATTTAGAATAAAATGGAGCGCAGGTGGCTATGCCTATGCTACTTTATCTTTTATATTCTAGATATTTACCATTTTTCTTTGACATCCTATGTCTAGTATAGAAGTAAAGCACTTGAATGTGTTTAAAAAAAAATAATTATAAAGTAGTTTTTGATTATTTCTTTCAGAACATCAGGAAAAATGGAGCGCATGTGGGTATGACTATAGTATTTTAGAGTTTATTTTCTACCTAATTACCAATTTTTATCAAGATCCTATGTCTAGTATGGAAGTAGTAAACCTAGCAGACTTTTTAGAGTTGAAAGAAAAAAATTCAAAAGTACATGAATGATTTTTTTCAGGATTTCAGGGAAAATGGAGTGCAGGTGGCTATGTCTATACTGTTCTATATTTTGTGTTCTAGCTACTTACCAATTTTAGTTAATATTCTATGTCTAGTATAGAAGTTATAAAACTAGCAGCCTTTTTAGATATGTAAAGAATTTTCGTAAGTAAATTTAAAGTTTTTTTTTGTAATTTAGAATAAAATAGAGCGCGAGTGGCTATATGATTGCTACTCTATATTTTGTATTCTAGCTATTTACCAATTTTAATTAATATTCTATGTCTAGTATAGAAGTTTTAAACCCAGCAGCCTTTTTAGATAAGTAAAGAATTTTCGTAAGTAAATTTAAAGTTGTTTTTTTGTAATTTAGAATAAAATGGAGCGCAGGTGGCTATGCCTATGCTACTCTATGTTTTATATTCTAGGTATTTACTATTTTTCATTGACATCCTATGTCTAGTATAGAAGTAAAGATCTTCAATGTGTTTTAAAAAAAATAATCATAAAGTAGTTTTTGATTATTACTTTCAGAACATTAGGGAAAATGGAGCGCATGTGGGTATGACTATAGTATTTTAGAGTTTATTTTCTAGCTAATTACCAATTTTTATCAAGATCCTATGTCTAGTATGGAAGTAGTAAACCTAGCAGACTTTTTAGAATTGAGGAAAAAAATCAAAATTACATGAATGATTTTTTTCAGGATTTCAGGGAAAATGGAGTGCAGGTGGCTATGTCTATACTATTCTATGTTTGGTATTCCAGCTATTTAGCAATTGTAGTTAATATTGTATGTCTAGTATAGAAGTTATAAACCTAGCAGCCTTTTTAGATATGTAAAGAATTTTCGTAAGTAAATTTAAAGATTTTTTTTTGTAATTCAGAATAAAATGGAGCGCGAGTGGCTATGTCTTTGCTACTCTATATTTTGTATTCTAGCTATTTATCAATTTTAGTTAATATTCTATGTCTAGTAAAGAAGTTATAAACCTAGCAGCCTTTTTAGAGATGTAAAGAATTTTTGTAAGTAAATTTAAAGTTTTTTTTTTGTAATTTAGAATAAAATGGAGCGCAGGTGACTATGCCTATGCTACTCAATGTTTTATATTCTAGGTATTTACCATTTTTCATTGACATCCTATGTCTAGTATAGAAGTAAAGAACTTCAATCTGTTTACAAAATTTTAAAATTTATAAAGTACTTTTTGATTTTTTGTTTCAGAATTTCAGGGAAAATGGAGCGCATGTGGATATGGCTATAGTATTTTAAAGTTTATTTTCTAGCTAATTACCAACTTTTATCAAGATCCTATGTCTAGTATGGAAGTAGTAAGCTAGCAGACTTTTTAGAATTGAGAAAAAAAACAAAAGTACATGAATGTTTTTTTTCAGGATTTCAGGGAAAATGGAGTGCAGGTGGCTATGTCTATACTATTTTATGTTTTGTGATCTAGCTACTTACCAATATTAGTTAATATTCTATGTCTACTATAGAAGTTATAAACCTAGCAGCCTTTTTAGATATGTAAAGAATTTTCGTAAGTAAATTTAAAGTTTTTTTTTGTAATTTAGAATAAAATGGAGAGCAGGTGGCTATGCCTATGCTACTCTATGTTTTATATTCTAGGTATTTACTATTTTTCATTGTCATCCTATGTCTAGTATAGAAGTAAAGAACTCCAATCTGTTTACAAAATTTTAAAATTTATAAAGTAGGTTTTGATTATTTCTTTCAGAATATTAGGGAAAATGGAGCGCATGTGGGTATCGCTATAGTATTTTAGATATTATTTTCTAGCTAATTACCAATTTTTATCAAGATCCTATGTCTAGTATGGAAGTAGTAAACCTAGCAGACTTTTTAGAATTGAGGAAAAAAATCAAAAGTATATGAATGATTTTTTTCAGGATTTCAGGGAAAATGGAGTGCAGGTGGCTAGGTCTATACTATTCTTTGTTTTGTGTTCTAGCTACATACCAATTTTAGTTAATATTGTATGTCTAGTATAGAAGTTATAAACCCAGCAGCCTTTTTAGATATGTAAAGAATTTTCGTAAGTAAATTTAAAGATTTTTTTTTTTTAATTTAGTATAAAATGGAGCGCAAGTGGCTATATCATCGCTACTCTATATTTTGTATTCTAGCTATTTATCAATTTTAGTTAATATTCTATGTCTAGTATAGAAGTTATAAACGTAGCAGCCTTTTTAGATATGTAAAGAATTTTTGTAAGTAAATTTAAAGTTTTTTTTTTATAATTTAGAATAAAATGGAGCGCAGGTGGCTATGCCTATGCTACTTTATCTTTTATATTCTAGATATTTATCATTTTTCATTGACATCCTATGTCTAGTATAGAAGTAAGGAACTCCAATCTGTTTACAAAATTTTAAAATTTATAAAGTAGTTTTTGATTATTTCTTTCAGAATATCAGGGAAAATGGAGCGCATGTGGGTATGTCTATACTATTCTTTGTTTTGGGTTCTAGCTTCTTACCAATTTTAGTTAATATTCTATGTCTAGTTTAGAAGTTATAAACCTAGCAGCCTTTTTAGATATGTAAAGAATTTTCGTAAGTAAATTTAAAGATTTTTTTTTTGTAATTTAGAATAAAATGGAGCGCAAGTGGCTATGTTTTTGCTACTCTATATTTTATATTCTAGCTATTTACCAATTTTAGTTAATATTCTATATCTAGTATAGAAGTTATAAACCCAGCAACCTTTTTAGATATGTAAAGAATTTTCGTAAGTAAATATAAAGTTTTTTTTTATAATTTAGAATAAAATGGAGCGCAAGTGGCTATGTTTTTGCTACTCCATATTTCATATTCTAGCTATTTACCAATTTTAGTTAATATTCTATGTCTAGTATAGAAGTAAAGAACTTCAATGTGTTTAAAAAAAAAAAACATAAAGTAGTTTTTAATTATTTCTTTCAGAACATCAGGGAAAATGGAGCGCATGTGGGTATAACTATAGTATTTTAGAATTTATTTTCTAGCTAATTACCAATTTTTTATCAAGATCCTATGTCTAGTATGGAAGTAGTAACCTAGCAGACTTTTTAGAATTAAGAAAAAAAAACAAAAGTACATGAATGATTTTTTTCAGGATTTCAGGGAAAATGGAGTGCAGGTGGCTATGTCTATACTATTCTATATTTTATGTTCTAGCTACTCACCAATTTTAGTTAATATTCTATATCTAGTATAGAAGTTATAAACCTAGCAGCCTTTTTAGATATGTAAAGAATTTTCGTAAGTAAATTCAAAGATTTTTTTTTGTAATTTAGAATAAAATGGAGCGCGAGTGGCTATATCTTTGCTACTCTGTATTTTGTATTCTAGCTATTTACCAATTTTAGTTAATATTCTATGTCTAGTATAGAAGTTATAAACCCAGCAGCCTTATAGATATGTAAAGAATTTTCGTAAGTAATTTTTTTTTTTTTTTTTAATTTAGAATAAAATGGAGCGCAGGTGGCTATGCCTATGCTACTCTATGTTTTATATTCTAGGTATTTACCATATTTCATTGACATCCTATGTCTAGTGTAGAAGTAAATAACTCCAATCTGTTTAGAATTTTTTTAAATTTATAAAGTAGTTTTTGATTATTTCTTTCAGAATATCAGGGAAAATGGTGCGCATGTGGGCATGGCTATAGTATTTTAGAGTTTATTTTCTAGCTAATTACCAATTTTTATCAAGATCCTATGTCTAGTATGGAAGTAGTAACCTAGCAGAGTTTTTAGAATTGAAGAAAAATTTCAAAAGTACATGAATTATTTTTTTCAGGATTTCAGGGAAAATGGAGTGCAGGTGGCTATGTCTATACTATTCTTCATGTTTTGTATTCCAGCTATTTAGCAATTTTAGTTAATATTGTATGTCTAGTATAGAAGTTATAAGCCTAGCAGCCTTTTTAAATATGTAAAGAATTTTCATAAGTTATTTGAGATTTCAGGAAAAATTGGACGCAGGTGACTTTTCATATTCTAGATATTATTCTAATTGATTTAAATCGTGTTTTGGTATAGACGATATAACGAAATATAGTGGTTAATTAACTAATGTAAAATAAAATTGTTAATATATAAGATTTTTTTTAACAGTTTTTTTTTATGATGCTGTAGGAGACACATACCATACATGAATACTGACAAAGTAACTCATAACACTCCTTACAATTTACGCAAAAAGTTAAGCTCAGCAGTTTACATCGCTGGCGACTGTACCGACCGCTAATACGTAAGCCAGCCCGCCGTCGCGCGCGGGCGACTTGACTCTCGCGCCGAGCGCTACGGGTAGTCTGAAATCGAGAGACCGCGGAGCGTACGTTGTTCAGTACTTAGATTAAATTACCTTAGTTCCTAATTAGTTTGTAATTACTTCTGAAATAAACATTACAAAGTGTGTCCGTGTTTTTATTATATTATATTATTAGTGTTGATAACTTAAACACTAAAGTGGTGACCCCGAGAAAAACACGATGATGGACGACGACTCCTATAAAACTCCCGGAAGGACGACTGCACCACCACCTGCAGCGCCACTACCCGAAGTTGACCGTGTAGCTATATGAGTTACCCCATTTTGGCCGCAGTGACCAGCCATTTGGTTCGCCCAATTGGAAGCACAGTTTGAACTGTCAAATGTAACGGCAGATACAACAAAATTTTACCACGTAATCTCTCAATTAGATTACCAATACTCGTCGGAAGTTGAAGATATCATTGTGTCCCCACCTGTAATAAATAAATACGAAACATTGAAGACACAATTGATAAAACGGCTCTCAGCATCTAGATGCTGTTACCTTTTTATGTCTAGACATAAAAAGGTAACACAATTATTAACACAAGAGGAACTAGGTGACCGTAAACCCTCGCAATTCTTACGTCACCTGCAACACCTAGCCGGACCTGATGTACCAGAGGAGTTTATGCGTACACTCTGGACGAGTCGTCTACCTGCCAGCACTCAAGCCATCGTAGCATCCCAGTCGACAGCCACGCTCGAGTCGCTTTCGGACCTAGCTGACCGAGTACACGATATCGCACCACCGTTGCCGCAAGTCGCAGCCACTTCCACTCTTCGGCTAAAGTCGGTAATGGAAACCATGGCCAAGCAGATTTCTGATCTTACCAAGCAAGTAAGTGCTCTCACTACGCAATCAGAATGGCGGTCACGTTCACCATCAAGACACGTCGGCGATCATCATTACGACAAAGATCCAATACGCGATCGCAGTCTAGCCACAGAAGGTACCCGATGTGCTGGTACCACATGAAGTTTGGCAATCAGGCTCGGACATGTCAACAACCATGTGATTTTGACGCGGAAAACGCACCGAGCAATCGATAATGGCGACAAACGATTGCTCCACCTCAGCCGGTCGCCTTTTCGTCACTGACCGCCGATCGAAAATCAAGTTCCTGAGTGACGTAAGCGTCTACCCACGTGCCTGTCTACATGAACGGCGGGCTAAGGCAAACTACCAACTCAGCGCGGCTAATGGGACGATCATCGAAACATACGGCTACACGCAATTTAAATTAAATTTAGGGCTTCGTCGAGACTTTTCTTGGAAATTTATAGTGGCAGATGTAAATAAAGCAATTATAGGCGTAGATTTTTTATCATTTTTTAATTTAATCGTAGATGTCAGGAATCAGCGTTTAATAGATAATATAACAACATTGTCAGCTAAAGTGAATATTATAGATAGCGTAAATATATCCTCTATCAAAATTATATATGGAAACAGTAGATTTCATAATATATTAAAAAACTTTCCAGAGATAAGTACACCTGGCGGTACGGTAAGACACACTCCACACAAAACAGTACACTACATTCACACCACCTCAGGCCCTCCAGTATCCTGTCACCCTCGACGACTAGCTCCCGACAAGCTGCGGGTCGCGAAGCGTGAATTCGAAGATATGATTAATAACGGCACTGCTCGACCTTCTGATAGTCCTTGGTCCTCCCCGCTGCACCTTGCACCCAAGAAGGATAACAGCTGGCGTCCGTGCGGTGACTATAGGATGCTTAACGCTAGGACTATCCCTGACAGGTATCCCATAAGACATATTCACGACTTCGCACATTGCATCTCCGGGTCCAGGGTATTTTCGACAATTGATTTGGTAAAGGCTTTTAACCAAATTCCGGTTCATGAAGCGGATATTATGAAAACCGCAATCGCAACACCCTTCGGGTTATTTGAATTTCCCTACATGACATTCGGGCTTAGAAATGCTGGTCAAACCTTCCAGAGATTCGCAGACGAAATGACCAGAGGCCTTGAATTTTGTTACTGCTATCTCGACGATTTTTTAGTTTTTTCTCAGAATGAAGAGGAACACGAAGATCACCTGCGTCAGCTTTTTACTCGGATGAAACATTATGGAATAGTTATCAATACCAATAAATGCGTCTTTGGCGTGCCTGAGGTAACATTTCTCGGATACCATATTTCAGCACAGGGTACCCAGCCATTGGACGAAAAAGTGCAGGCCATCAAAGACTTTCCAGTGCCCACAACCATCAAACAACTAAGGAGATATCTGGGAATGATCAATTTTTACAGGAGATTCCTACCTCACGCCTCTCAAACTCAAGCCCCATTAAACGCCCTCCTAGCAGGTTCCGTTAAAGGTTCCCATCCTATTACGTTATCAGGTGATGCGTTGGAATCGTTCAACGCTACCAAGAATAGCCTCTGTAGAGCCACTCTCCTTGCACACCCCGACTGTAATGCCAATTTAGCGATCGTTACGGACGCATCTGATCTCGCCATCGGCGCAGTCCTTCAGCAGTACAAGGATGGCGTCTGGCAGCCTCTGATTTTTTTTTTCTAGGAATCTCAACCTGGCCCAGCAGAAGTACTCGCCTTATGACCGCGAGCTACTAGCAGTTTACGAGGCGATCCGCTACTTTAGGCATATGGTAGAGGGACGACATTTTACTATCTATACTGACCACAAACCGATCTATTATGCTTTCCGTGACAGGAAAAATAACTGTTCGCCTAGGCAGTATAGATACCTAGATTTTATCTCTCAATTTACCAGTGATATCAGACATATCGCTGGCAAAGATAATGTCGTTGCCGACGCCTTATCCCGCGTTGATGAACTAGAGGTCCCAGTCGATCTCCATACGCTGGCTAGAGCTCAAATCACCGATCTTGAGCTGAATTACTTTCTTACCGATGCATCATCGTCACTTCGACTCAAAAAAATCAAGCTAGGCGATAGCAGAGCAGAAATGTATTGCGATGTCAGCACATCAACACCTAGACCTTTCGTACCCAGGATGTTACGAAAGCAGATTTTTGACAGTCTACATTCTCTCAGTCATCCTAGCGCTAATGCAAGCGCTAAACTAATAGCACAGCGCTTCGTGTGGCCTAGCGTAAGAAAAGACTGTCGAGAATGGTCCCGCACGTGCTTAGCGTGTCAAAGGGTTAAGGTAAATCGACACGTATCTTCTCCGATTGGCACTTTTATATTACCTCGAGCACGATTTCAGTTTGTACACATTGACTTAGTCGGACCGCTACCTATGTCGGACGGATATCGATACTGTCTTACAGCCGTCGATCGCTTTACGCGATGGCCAGAAGCAGTACCGATTCCTGAAATCACAGCGGAGACGGTGGCAAAAGCTTTGCTATCAACGTGGATAGCAAGATACGGCTGTCCAACCGACATTGTAACAGATCGTGGACGACAGTTTGAATCTGCCCTTTTCCAAAAGCTGTCACAAACCGTCGGATACAAACATCACCGAACCACAGCTTATCACCCTGAAAGTAATGTAATGGTCTTGTCGAACGTTTTCACAGACAACTAAAATCTGCTATAAAGTGTCACGCTACTGAAAACTGGACAGAAATACTTCCCTTAGTGCTCCTGGGTATCAGGAATTCATTCAAAGAAGACCTAAAAAGCTCATCAGCGGAACTTGTATATGGCGAAACGCTAAGACTACCTGGTGAGTTCTTGCAACGAAATGTAGAAGGCGATATTCCTGATATGTTACAGTTCACCGACCGTCTGCGTTCTTTCGCACAAAAACTACAGCCTGCTCCAGCATCACGCCATATCGACACGAAGATCTTCGTATTTAAGGACTTAACCACTACTAGTCACGTCTTTCTTAGAGAAGATATGGTGCGAAGCTACAACCAGCTTACACTGGGCCCCACGAAGTCGTAGACAGGAGTGATAAAGTTTTTAAACTAAGAATTAAAGGTAGGTTAGTCACCGTCTCCATCGACCGCCTCAAACCAGCTTACATATTGGATGATGCCCAGCTCCAGCAGACCACATTGCGAACAACACATCAAAAAGACACTAGAATTAGATCTCCAGTTAGAGTCACGCAATCAGGACGTCGCGTTCATTTCCCTGATTTTTATCGCCCGTAGGAACGGACTGGAGGGGGGTGATGTATGAGACACATACCATACATGAATACTAACAACGTAACTCATAACACTCCTTACAATTTACGCAAAAAGTTAAGCTCAGCAGTTTACATCGCTGGCGACTGTACCGACCGCTAATACGTAAGCCAGCCCGCCGTCGCGCGCGGGCGACTTGACTCTCGCGCCGAGCGCTACGGGTAGTCTGAAATCGAGAGACCGCGGAGCGTACGTTGTTCAGTACTTAGATTAAATTATCCTAATTAGTTTGTAATTACTTCTGAAATAAACATTACAAAGTGTGTCCGTGTTTTTATTATATTATATTATTAGTGTTGATAACTTAAACACTAAAATGCTTCATTATTATATTAAGACTATATACCTGTTAAACATTTAAATATATTATCTCATATATATAAAAACAAATATTTATTTAAGACCTATTTAAAGTGGTCGGGTTATAAAGGCTGCTAGATTTTGGCTGCCAACTTCACACCCGTCTTTTCCAGCACAAATGTCATTCTTATTCTAAATATTTCGGAGGGACTACCACCTCGACAAGAAATCGGTGCAGTGTTCCACGGAAAACTAATGAACCCACAGACTAAAACCGAAACATGACTAGGTCACTTGATCAATTTATTAATAGATTAATTTTCGTACATTGTTTTAGATGCAATTTCTTAGATTAACCAATCTCGCAGTCTTAATAACAAAGCAATAATACCTACCTATTTATTTTAATTTTGTAAAAGAATTAAAAGCACTTATCTGTTTTTGGCCTTAATGTGGCATTGAGGCATATCGCCGGAGTTTTTCACTAAATGACAGGGCAGGTCACGAGGTTTTTATGTAGACTTTAAAAAACCCAAAAATATATAAATAGTTATTTATTTATTCCTTGCCAAGGCAAGGGCAAACATATTATAATATAGGTACTTAACATATCATTGTTACGGGGGCGATTTTTCGGCACATACGAGTACATACGAATGTTTATTTCCGTATGAGTGTTGTTTCAAATATACGCCTACGAGAATCGTTTTGGAACGCAACAACCAATAGGATCGCTTTATTCAATCCTGTTACCAAAAATACGTATACGTGAGCAACAACCAATAGGATCGCTTTATTCAATCCTGTTACCAAAAATACGTATACGTGAGCAACAACCAATAGGATCGCTTTATTCAATCCTGTTACCAAAAATACGTATACGTGAGCAACAACCAATAGGATCGCTTTATTCAATCCTGTTATTAAAAATACGTATACGTGAGCAACCACCAATAGGATCGCTTTATTCAATCCTGTTACCAAAAATACGTATACGTGAGCAACAACCAATAGGATCGCTTTATTCAATCCTGTTACCAAAAATACGTATACGTGAGCAACAACCAATAGGATCGCTTTATTCAATCCTGTTACCAAAAATACGTATACGTGAGCAACAACCAATAGGATCGCTTTATTCAATCCTGTTACCAAAAATACGTATACGTGAGCAACAACCAATAGGATCGCTTTATTCAATCCTGTTACCAAAAATACGTATACGTGAGCAACAACCAATAGGATCGCTTTATTCAATCCTGTTACCAAAAATACGTATACGTGAGCAACAACCAATAAAAAATAATAAAGCAACTACTGCAAATAAAAATATTTTATTTAATTTTGTGTTATATAATTTTTGTTTTTTAAAAACAAACTGACGTATTAATAATTTTTAACTAATAAAAGGGGAATGCCCATTTTCGGCCCAAAAGTGCAATAATACCAAAAAACATAATTGAAAAAATGAAGCTAGATTAATTTCTTTTCGATACATGAAAAGTCGCATTATAGTGCCTTATATTATTCTAGTCTATAACAATTCCTGCAACAATTTTGAGTGTTAATATGGGCCGAAGTTACTATGGAATTTGGGCCTTTCCCTTTTTTTTTTTAATATACCTACGTCGTAACTGTGTGAAATGTTAGCAATAACTCTCGTATACATTTCCTTACTAGTGTTACCTAATTTTGCCTATCTACGACATATTATACGTGGTGGCCGAGTTGGTTAGACCTTGGACTTAAAAACACTAAGGTCCCTGGTTCGAATCCCGGTGTGTACCAATGAGTTTTTAATTAAAACATTTATGTACATTTGTTTGACAACACCACTATAGTGCCTCGGAGAGCACGTTAAGCTGTCGGTCCCGGTTTCACAATGCCAACCTGTGAAACTGTTTATAGATGGGTTATTGAGTCTATTCAAAACATCGCGACGAGCTAGCTACTTGTTCGGTGTAGACTCATACCATCAGCTACGACGAGGTGGGATTAAAACCCCTCCGCACCCTGGGGCCGTCTAGGCGGTCTCGGGCGCCGTAAGGCACCCGTGAAGATATATATATATATATTATGAGATAAATATATAGATATCTATCTACCATCACTGGTTATAAAACAAAACGTTACCAAATGTCATACATATATTGAATGTTTTCCATTAGCTTACTGTTTTAGATTGTAATAAAACAAGCAATGTATTACGTTTGGTGGCATTTTGGGCAAAAAAACAACCTAATCGGATGTAGCTTAAGTTAAAATAAAATGTCTACTTTATTATTAACAACATTTATAATAAAAATCTCTCAAAACTATTGTAGAAATAAAAAAAATATCTAAATAAAATAAAATATTTTAAAGCGAGATTAGTTCCACTATTTAACACCAGATGGCGCCTCAGCTTATACAAAATTGTAAAACTAATCACAATTTTACGTAATAAAGTAAAGAAACTATTTCTAAAAATTATATATATTAACAGTTATAAAAAAATATAAGCAATAATAAAGACTAATCACTATGACACCGTATAAATGGACTTAGGAATAGGTATGCTTTTTTCGTCAGGTTCAACATCTGCCTCGGTGGCGCAGCAGGCAGCGCGTAAGTCTCATAATCTTAAGGTCGTGAGTTCGATCCTCACCCGGGGCAATTCGTTTTTTGTATTTTTTTTTAAATATTATTTCATTTTTTAGTTTTTTTGTTAATTTTGATTTTTGTAAAAAAAAAAAAAAAAATTTTATAGCCGTCGTTTGATTTGAGTACTTACTGGAAAAAAATGTACCTCCCTGTTACTTTCCGTGAATATAAATAACCAGCATTTATTATTTTTAATGTATAATTATATAATTGTTTATTAGTAGGTGATGAAATAATATAATAAATATTCACATTTTTTTTGTTGTTTTCGGTAATCATATTAAGTTTGTCCTTTATTTTGGTAATTTACTTAGTTTTGAAATAAGCAATGTATATTAGTTTTTTTTTTCAATATTTCGATAAAAGTTTAAAAGATCTTTAAATATAATTTGCACGCCATCTTGTGGTAGAATATGCAGGATCAATCAAACAGCTCTTACAACAACATGTACTGATACTTTGGAAAATAAATGATTTATTATTATTATTTGTGCGTGACTTATTCCACTCAGTTTATTAAAAAAAATACTTAGACCCTTTTTCTCCTGTACTTACCCAATAAAAAAAAAAGTTATTGTTTTTTATTTATTTTGGAGCACGGCATGTGACTTTGTATCTACCCGATGATAAACAGACCTATAAAGTCCATGAATGGAGACGATCTATACATTGTTGTTTAAATTAGACCGCCTCCGTAGACTAGTGGCTGCGTCTTTGGCGTTATAACCGGGTTCGTGAGTTCAATTCCCACGCATGGCAAAACATATTAGCACTTTTTTCTGTACAGTTTGTCATGGCTTGGGTCTATAATAATATGAAATTTTAATTGTAAATTTAGGACAATAATTGTTATATTGAACAATTATTGTCCTAAATTTACACAAATTGTTATGGTCACAAACTAAGCTCTTGTACTATGTGTACCAGAAACAACGATATAATACATATTATATTTTATAAACACATAGACCATGACAAACTGTACAGAAAAACGTACTTATATTTATTTGCCATGGGTGGGAATCGAACCCACGACCTCCAGACTTAACGCCAAAGGCGCAACCACTAGCCTACGGAGGCTGTCAGCTATTATATCTAGTACACATAGTACAGGCCTAGAGCTTAATTTGTGACCAGAGCAATATGTGTAAATACATACCTACTTCATACCTTTTACAAAAGAATTCTTTTTTAGAGCCCTCAAAAATTTTCAACGTTTTAATTTTGCCAGTGTAATTTTAAAACAAATAACAGAATAGAGTTTATTGATAGTGGATCGGATAAAATCGTGATGTTTGTCGACCGCGATCTTGGCACTTGACCTTATTCCGGCCGACATTGAATGGCCTAACTCTGCGAATACTAAATCTGAGAGGATATTCCGCGTTTCATACATAAACAATAGGGTGACCATAAATTTTTGGTCACAACACAAGTGAAAAAACTTCTGGTCATAAAAAAATGCATTCCTTTGTTATATAAAAAAATCCCTATGTTTGCCGATCGCAATCTTGACTCTTCACCTTATACTGGACGACATTTAATTACCTAACTCTATACTAAATTATAGAAATATAATCTAAAAGTTAGAGTTTTTTTTTGCGTTTAGATAAGTCAAAATAAGGGTGAATAAAAAAGATTTCTTCGTAGTAAGTAGCTCATTACATAATCAAATTTTATAATGACCTACTCAATCCTACTTAGAAGAAATTATTTTTTGCTAATAAGTCCTTATTGGATTTTTTTACTTGTCTATCGATACCCTTTTGAAATAATGAAATGAGTAGTTTTCGGATCTAATGTGTATTAATATAGTTAATTTCCTAATACACACAGTACAAACTTAGATCTTAATTTGTAAATATAGCAAAAAAAAAAGACATACTTTTTATTAAACCTAATAAAATTGTTAGACCTGTGACCCTACCCCTACTTTCCACCAGTAGGATCGCTTAATTTCCTAAGCTTGTCAAAATAACCAAAAAAAATAACCAAAAATGCCTGAAAACCAAAAATCCTTGTCACCCTAATAACGCATTCTCTGTTTACATGACAACTATTATATGATTATTTACTTACTTATATACTAAATCATGTGACAAAACAAGGTTACATACAACTACGAAGTAAGTGGGTAAAATTATTCTCACATTTCTTAGAAATTCTCTCATTATTTTAATTTAATTCACTTTGTTTAAGGTCATTTATTTTCTTCATCATGGTCATGGCATGTGACTCTGTATCTATCTGTAGGTTAGCTGACCTACAGAATGACTACATTGGGATGATCGTAATCTCACTATGCGGGCTACCAGAGGCTCTACCATGCGTTTGCGCATTGTAGAAACTTAACGTATTTGGATACGTATAAGTGAGCAACAACCAATATGGAAGATTTATTTTTGATAACAGGATTGAATAAAGCGGCCCTATTGGTTGTTGCTCACGTATACGTATACAAATACGTTACGTTGCTACAATGCGCAAGCCCATGGTAGAGCCTCAGAAAATATATTCGCGTACTTCAAATAATATGTAAAACGTTGTTTTAAGTGTTATTAAAGTTTTATTTATGAAGTAAAAGAACGTGAACTTAATTGATCTCATTAAATACCTATTTATAAAAAAAAACCTGTAAAATTTTGAAATGACAACTAAGGTAAAAATTTGTTGTCAAGATATTTTTTTAGTAAATAATATACACACACATATACTCGTATCATCACGGGTGCCTTACGGCGCCCGAGACCGCCTAGACGGCCCCAGGGTTCCCAGCGGAGGGGTTTTAATCCCAACCTCGCGTAGCCGATGGTATGAGTCTACACCGAACAAGTGGCTAGCTCGTCGCCATGTTTTGAATAGACTCAATAACCCATCTATAAACAGTTTCACAAGTTGGTATAGTGGAACCGGGACCGACAGCTTAACGTGCTCTCCGAGGCACTATAGTGGTGTTGTTAAACAAATGTACATAAATTTTTAAATCAAAACTCATTGGTTCACACCGGGATTTGAACCAGGGACCTAAGCGTTTTTAAGTCCAAGTTCTAACCAACTCGGCCACCACGTATATATTAAACAAACATGTATATAGTAAATAATATAGGTAACATATAATGTTGTTAGTTATATAATGATAATTTAAGGGGGTAACGAGGGATCAGTAAATGTGGCCATATACTTGTATTATTATTTCTTCTGTGCCATAGCCCATAGCACTAATAATTTGCATTTCCGCATTGTATGACCATTGATATTCTTTGGCCTATACGAAACCGGAACGCGGATCCCCTGTTCAGTGTGGCCATTTTTTTCGGATACGATTTTCCCTGACTTTTCCAGTCACTTTTTTTAGATTTTCCCTGACCTCAATGAGTGAGCTTCAAAAAGTAAAAAAAAAAACCAAAAATATATTCGTTGATTTTTTTAAAAGTATTTAAAATAAAAAATATTAGAATATAGAAGCAATTATTTTTAGAAATATTTTCGGAATATATAGAGCAAACAAAACGAACTTAGATGGAATCGCTCCGCTTAGGTTGCCATTTGTTTACAGTAGCAAGTTGTGTGTGTACTTCCCTGACCATCTAGCGTTTTCCCTGACATTTCCCTGACTTTTCCAGTCACCGAAAATTTTTTCCCTGTTTTCCAGGAAGTGGCCACAGTTTTTACTAAGATTTTTTTTTTCAAATAAACTTGGCACCGAGAAAGCCACTGATGACTTATTGGGTCCTTGAATAACACTTTAGTTATAGAATGTTTTCCCGAACGAGTTTTTGCACTAAAGGGTTTTTTAGACCTCTCTATTAAGTTAAATTAATCTCAATAAATAAACTCAAGAGTTTACTGCATACAAAACTTTTGGGTAAAAATAAAAAAACTATTTAGAAAGTTAATTAACATTCCATTTTTAAAATTTTAATTTTAAATGATCTAAATTTGAATAATATATTATACAAGCAGAATATATAATAATATATAAATATAGCCGACCGGACTCGTTACCACCGTCCATACAGATGCAAAAACCGTCAGGTGACCTAGTCATGTTTCGGTTTTAGTCTGTGGGTTTTTTTAGTTTGTTTTTAGGAGACTAATGCATCGATTTCTTGTCGAGGTGATAGTCTCTTTTCATGGTGCAGTTACGAAGCAGCGAGTATAATAAAATAGACTCGTAATGCTTATACGTCATCGTAGGCGCCCATGTCGTAACCGCATCATTTAGCCGGCATAGTGGGAGCGATCGATATTGTTAAACAACAATGTATTGATCGACCCGATTCATGGAGTAAAGTGTAGAACTCAGTAAAAATGGTACCGACAGTTTAAGGTGCTCTCCGAGGCACTATAGTGGTGTTGTATTTTTTTTTTAATTAATAAATCATTGGTACACACAGGGGGTTGAACCCGGGACTTAAACACTGTAGTGTTTTTAAGTCTGAAGTTTAACCAACTCGGCCACCACGTATTAAAAAATATTCTTAACGATATTAGGTTCCTCAATTTCGGAATTGAAATATTGTAAAAATCTATTAAAAAATCCTAACGAACTCGGCCACCACGTATTAGATTCCTGAATTCCGGAATTGAAATATCTGAAAAAATCTATAAAAAAATCCCTTGCACCAAGTTATTCCCACGTCACTTCAAGATCCTCCGGTGCTGCAGCTTTGCTTGCCCAAAATAAAAAAAACATAGCTCCTCTTACGAATTTCTAGCGTTTTCGGTGGAAACCTTGGGACCGTGGTCACCAGATGCAATAAAATTTGGAAGTAATCTTGGAAAACTTTTAATTGATGCATCTGGGGACCATCGAGGAAGATCCTATTTTTTCCAACGAATATCGCTGCAAATTCAGAGGGGCAATGCTTTATGTATTTTGGGCACATGCGCAGCTACGGAGGATCTACAAGAAATTTTTAATTTATAATTTTTAACATTGTAAATATACAAATTTTAGTTTTAATAAATAAATTTATATAAAAAAATCCTGAATGCATAGTTTGGAAAGTTTTTTACATCAGCTACTTGAGTACATTCACCTTTAATTATAGGATTTCCTACAATAAGTGAATAGTCACTAGTAATCCTATTTAGGGCTTAGAGTGTACGCTGACCTTTTAAACTAAAGTTTATCTACATTCTGACACATAAAAAAAAGTGATGCAATAAGGGGTTGGGTTGTATGTGGTTCATACTATGGGTTTTAAGTTACATTTATATACAGGATGAACCTGAAAGGTTAAGGGATAATATGAAGACGTACTCATCAAATCTAACAACTTTTTTCATGGGTTAATGTGTCGCAAATGTAAAAAAAATTTGGCTTCCCCATACATATTGTATGGATGAACCTTCTCCATACATATTATATGGATGGAGAAGGTTTTTTTTTTAATTTGCGATACATGGTTTGTGATACCATGTATATTAAGTACCAGCTTATGCATGTGGCTTCTGATGCATTAGTTAAAAAAAAAATGCTTTAATATTGAAAATCTCAAATTTCTTTATCAATCTTTCTGTAATAATACCTACATTCTGCTATTCCTTTTCTTTCTTTTTTGATGTACGTAACCTTAACTGATCGAACGGCAGTCGATTTTTTGTTTTAAAAAAAATTAAAATACGTTTCACGAGATTTTTTTATTGAATTTTATTTTCTCGGTAAATATTTTTGGTACTAAAATATTCTTATGTACTATTAAATTTCATTTAAACTTGGATTGTTATTCCAAAGGGTAGAACTCGATGTCAAAAGATTTCTCTTTTATGCGATTTGAGGTATGACACCTTCGATTGTTGGTCGAAGTATGACACTGTCTTAAATTATTTTAGTAGGCTAATTTTATTTTACTACGTCAACATATTTATATATATACTTTTAGATATACTTACATTCTATGAAAAAGTATCAAATAATTGATATACTTTGTTAATAAAAAAAAAACTAGGGTAGCAACAACTCATCCGGGTAGTTGTTTTTGCTATTTGAACACAAAACTACTAGTTTGAAGCTAATATAATTTATGTTGTTTACGGTAGTCTCTGTTGAACCGGTTTTGGTTCACATAAGACTTGAATTAGTCATATATTGTTCTTCGCTAGTATTTCCCGTAGAATTTACATAATTTTGTCGCTTCATGGCTTTGGATACGTGTCCGATATTGTATATCAAGGATGAGGATAAATTTGTAGTAAGAAATCGTTACTTTTATTCGCAATTGCCTATTAACACTCCTGAACAAAGAAATGTACCTACATAAATCACATAGTTTTCGGTAATAAAGTACTTTTTATGCGATGATATTGTGAATACCACTAATGACATGTATAGACAAACAAACACACTCACACAAACACACATACAAGCAGACACACCCTAACTCATTTTTATTATAGTTAAATATTTTATAATATTTAAATCTAAATTTACTGCTGTTAATACCTTTCATAATAATAAAGTATAAGTATTATATTTTGTTATTACTTATTTCTATTAATAAGCGCTAGAAATATGGTAATTTTTAAAACTTATTGAGTCCTTGAAGAACACTTTAGTTATAAAAGGTTTTGTCTCTTTTTATTAGCAACAAAAATGTAGGTATATGCGTAAAAGAGGCAAAACCTTTTATAACTAAAGTGTTCTACAAGGCCTCAAGTTTTTATGAATAAGGCCATTAATATATAAATAACTACCTTATATTAACTATTGGCAAAACTAATTAAAGGAGTGTCCAAAAAGAATCCAGGATTTTTTTTTTTTAAATGGTTACCCATAAACTAGCTGCGTTTTCGCGTTGGATAGCTATGGATATTTTTTGTCCTAAAAAAATCCTGATTTTGGAACACACTCCTAGTCCTTTTACCCAAAGAAAAAAAAAAAAAATGTTTACAATATACAGGGTGAAGGGGTTTTATGTTAAAATAAATTAAAAAAAAAAAAACAGGGTGAAGGGTGATTTTGAAAGGATGTACTTTGGGCTAAATGAGGTTCTGCTGATCAAATCGAACAAATTTTCCCATGTGTCGCAAATGAAAAAAAATTACCTTCTTCATACAAACTAGTAATGTTAGTTTAGTAATGTTAAAATTACCAATATCATTTGCGACACATGGTTCCATGGGAAAATTAGTTCGATTTGATCAGCAGAACCTCATAATATTAGCCCAAAGTATATCCTTTCAAAGCCATTCTGTATATTGTAAAAAAAATTTTTTTTCTTTTGTTTTTGTTTTTTCATTATACCAACTTGTAAAACTGTTTATAGATGGGTTATTGAGTTTTTCCCATGGACCCCGTTTCGAAACCCGGTACACACCAATAAGTTTTCAATTAAAAAAAAACATTTAATATTAAATTTGATGAAAAAAAAAACTTTATTTAATTAATTAACAATATTTATAACACATAACTAAAATTAAAATAATAATAAAAACTCAAAAAAAAATGTGCCCAGAACGCTGGCGACATTTCCTCTTTGGATTTGAGAGAGGAAAGCGCTAGCCCTCTGGTCACCTGTGACGTCGATCAATTTTGAAGAAATCTGTTTAAATTAAACTATTTTATAAAAACAAATCGCCTCTTGACTCTTCAATTTTAAATATTTTAGGGTAAACCAGTTATGGGTGGATGCTTCGTGTTACAATGGTTATAAAACCACGAGGCATTGCACTGATATAATTAAGTAATTAATTAATATAACTTGGTTGTATACGGTTGCGTGTTAAATACTTGTACATCGAGATTAACCCCCGTATTCTAAGACGTATCCTTAACTCCACTTTACACTCAAGGAACGTCTGTCTCTTTCCACCAAATGTCAACTATAAAAAGCAAGTTGAGACAGACGCTCCTTGAGTGAAGAGTGGAGTTAAGGAAACGTCTTAGAATACGGGGGTAAGAATTCTAAGTAGAAATATGTGGGTATGTATGTAATCTTTGTTTGTAGTCATAGTTACACTATGTGACCTCGATTTGTGAATGAGTAGCTTAAAATATTAATTAATTAAATTATGGTATGTATAGTTATTTAAAATATTTAGTTATATATAATTGTTATATATATATATAGCAGCATAAAACTTTTATAAACTATTTTTTTCTTGACTATTCATAAATATCTGTAAAGATTTACATGAAATAAATAATATAAAAAATATAAAAAAGTTATTTTAGTAAAGACAGTTGGCCGATGGACTTGTATCCAGTGCTATGTTAAAATAAAATAAAAAAAATTAAAGACAAAAAGAGATGGAAGGAGGGAAGGGAGACCTTTGCCCAGCAGTGGGACACAGTAGGTTACTTAAAAAAAAAATAAAAAAAAAAAATTAGGGCCGGTTATAAAAAATATAGTATGTAGGACATTTCAACATTGTTCTAATGGCGAACTAAGCACTAGGCTTGTGTGTATTTTATTATATTTTTTTATTGGAGCACGGCATGTGACTTTGTATCTACCTGGTGGTGAGCAGATCTACAAAGTCCATGAATGGGGTCGATCAATAGTTGTTCTTAAGTGTACCAGGGGCTTTAGATTTTTTTTTTTAATTCCATCGATGGAATCGCCATCAGTCAAATTAATATGGATTTTGACAGTTTTCAGCCGGCCCTCTAGGCGTGACGTTCGCTGCCAACTGTCAAAATCCATACCTTTTTGGCTGAAGGCGATTCAATCGATGGAATGGAGTGGTTTTTCTCTAAGGCCCCACAAACAAAGATATTATTTATTTCATTGAATACCTACATACATACAACACAATTTATTTAGCTTAAATTACAATAAGTAATAAAATTAATTGGAATTTTCTAATTAGAATTAAATTGTTTTAATTCAAATAAAAATAATTAATTCTACAGAAAAAGTTAACTCCTACTTAATTTGTTAAAAAAAAAAATTGCAATCATTGGAAACACTTATTAAGTAGGTAATTATTACTAAAAAAAAATTTACTAACTAATCCGGGTGCGGTTACAAAACGAGCGGTTGATTTGACGATAAAACAGCTAGGATATTATTAAAATAGGCTCGACATTCAAATTCGTCCTTGTTTCCGCCCATTTCATAACCGCATCGTTTAGCCAGCATAGTGGGAGCGATAAATATTGTAAAACAACTACCTTAGGATCGTGGTCTCTGGAGGCCATGAAGTTTGCCAAGTCAATTGGCAAACTACTTTATCACAAATCTGGTGACCGTCGAGCTAAGTCATTCTTTCTACAGAAGATGAGCTTAGAGATACAAAGGGGTAACGCAGCGAGCATACTCGGTACTATTGGTAACACAGCAGGGTTAGAAGAAATTTATGGCTGAAGGACTTGTATCCAGGCTAGAAAAGTTAATAAAAAAAAAAAATTAGAAGAAATTTAATATATATTTTTTTTTCTGTATCTTCTCATTTTTTAAATATTTTTCTAGTTAAATAAATTTAATTTAAAGAACAATTTATAGATTGACCCCATTCATGGACTTTGTAGGTCTGATTAACATCAGGTAAAGATACAAGGTCAGATGCTGTGCTCCTATTAAAAAAATAAAAAAAAAATAAGTAAAATATAAATTTCAACACCCTAAAATAAATTAATAAAGAAAAATCTATCTCAAATTTCTTTATTTTATATAAGTACCTACCCACAGTATATTTTTTTTTCGGTTTTTTATTCTCAAATCTACTTACAAAATAAAAAAGACAGTCCAGCGGCATGGTGCCCTGAATACCATAAAAAATGTTTCAGGTATATTTAAGTAAAAAAATCTACAAGTCCATCTACTTTCTGAAATTTTATGTTGAATTCCCTGAAAATTCTAAACATTCACCATAATTGGATTGTGCGTCTATATATTAATGTTCTTTTCAAGACATGGTTACTGAATTTATAATTATATATGTCAAGGTTGACCCTGTGGCCCTCAAATATAACTTTATAGCCACCACGTAAGTATTTTTAATCCTACTGACAACAATAAAATACAAGGATTGAACGTTCGCGAAGAACACTCTCTGCATCCGCAGTAGGGAAGGTCGCGCATTATCCGTCAGCAGTGTCAACCGCTCGGCGCATTTCCGATCACCTTTCTACGATCATCCCTGCAACTTTATAAATACACGTTCAGCGCCGCGCGCGCCAGTATCAAAGCAATAGCCGACCGACGCGCGCGTGACATGTGTTTGTAGTTCTCGCGATACAACATGGAGGCCGACGATCGTGGCGCCGAGCTCAGCGACTCCGCCTCGGACGCGGGCTCCGGCGGAGGCAAGGACTCGGGATGCGAGGTGGCGCCCGACGCACCCGAACCGCCCTACCAGCCGCCAGATGCTGAACTAGCGGCTCGCATTGTCGCCCAAGTAGAATTCTACTTCTCCGATGCCAATATAACTAAAGATGCGTTTTTATTAAAACACGTCAGGCGTAACAAGGAAGGATATGTGTCTCTGAAGTTAATATCCAGTTTTAAGCGTGTCAAGCATCTCACCAAGGACTGGCGAGTAGTTGCCGAAGCTCTAAAGGCTTCTGATAAACTAGAAATCAACGAAGCAGGGACCAAACTCCGGCGCACAGAACCTCTTCCACCGTACGATGAAACGACGCCTTCCCGCACCGTGGTGGCCGCAGACTTGCCATCAGATCGGGTCTCTGTGGAAAGCGTTTCAAGACTGTTCGCTGGTTGTGGCGAAATAGCTCTGGTTCGAGTGCTTCGCCCGGGAAACCCAGTCCCGGCTGATGTGCGTCAGTTCCTTAACAAAAACCCAGGTCTGATCGATTGTGTTTGCGCGCTCGTAGAGTTCACACATTCGGAGTCTGCTCGCGCGGCGCTGCGTCTTTCGAATGATAATGGAATGAGAGTATACGAATTGCTGGGAGTGCCTCGCGAGCCTCGTCGCAAGCAAGCTATTCGTAGACCTCCGCGCCGTCACGAGTGCGAGCACTCTTCCTGCTGCAGTGGTTCAGAGCCAGAGCCTGATTACCGTTACGGGTCTCCGTTCTTCCGCCGCAGTTCGAGCGGTTTGTTCGGGCGGGAGGTTCAAGCATGGGTGCCTCGTCGTGCCTCAACCTGCAGCCACAGTTCTGATTCGGGAGTGTCTATTTGTTCCCGTCGTTCTTCTCAGGCTTCACTGGATGGTTGGCTCGCTCGTCGCCTCTCGGGGTGCTCTTTGGACTGCGGATCTCGTCGGCCTTCGTACGCCCGCGCCGAGCCTCGCTTGCCGCTGGCTCCGGACGGCACGCGCGGGTTCCACTCGGCCGCTCGCCAGCGCCGCATTTCGGATCTCGCGCTGTACTCGCGGTAGAAAGCAAAAGACCGTGACTCCTTTCTATTCGTTGGATAACTGCGCCTTTCACGCTGAGCTCGAGGAAGCGCGGGCCGAGTGCGCTACTAATAAAGTCGCGTGTGTTCCGCTTCGATCGCCAGAATGGCGTTAATTGGATTTTTGATTTAATTAATGTTGTTTCTACGTGGTGGCTGGTGGCTTAAAATGGATCATGATGAGAAGATCGGTCGTTATTGACGGGACCTCCCGCGACGTTACGACGACCTCCGGTTTCATTTTCATTTCAGTTACTATCGAAAGTTGTTTCTCCGGTATACGTCACAGATACTAAGTAATGTTTAGTTACTAGATTTAAAATGTTATTTATATTAGACTTTATTTGTAATTTATTTCTTAAATCGCGTATTTATTACGAAAATAGATTGTTAGTAATCTTTTTTGTCCTTATTATTTTAATTTTCTCTTACATTTTGTGCACAAAGTTATATTTAAGTATATTATTTTTACTTTTTATTTTATATTATTCACTACTTACACTTTGAACAGATTATTTTACAAATGCATACTTAATACTAATTTCTTCTTGTAAAAATATATTATCGAATTATTTTAAGTCAGTTTGTCAGCCATGCCCAGAATTTAGTATTTTTTTATCTTAAGATATATTACAAAACATAATTTTGTAATCTAGGTCAGATATTAATAACTTTCTATGCAAAATTATTAAGATTGTAGAATGTAGATCCGTTATTAAAATTCATATCTAACTGAAACAAATTTTAAGTGAAAAATTTACTTTATTCTAATTTTTTTACTACTAAATGTTATTTTTATATTAGATAAGATTTTTATGTGATTTAGGTATAAGATGGCGTTGCATAACAAATGTTTTATATTAGCGAACGCTTGAGTTATTTTTTTATTATTTATTTTATTTAGTTTAATGCTAAAAGAGATTGTGATTACTTACGTCACTTTTGAAAACCGAATTATGCAAAAGTGAATTTAGAAAGGTTTTTGAACACAGTGCAAAATTGTTTAATTTTGGTTATTTAAATAAGTTTAATAGATTTTTTAAGTTATTGTAAAAAGTATTTTTTAAATACATCATTTGCTAAAATATGTTTGTTTAATACCTATATACCTTCATTCTTAGACCCTTGAATTAAAAACACTACTTTTTAGAACACGGGTTTAAGCCCTGGTACTAATGAAATTTTAATTAAATTAAAATGTTTATTTCTTTTGGGCAACAGTATAGGTTTTTTTCATGTGACATTGTATCTACCTGGTGGTGAGCAGACCTACAAACTCCATGAAGTAGGTCAATCAATAATTGTTGTTAAACAACTTTATTAGCTCCCACTATGCCGGCTTAATGATGCGATTACCAAATGGGCGGTGACATATACGCAATTCGCCCATGTCAACGATTACATATTAGGTATAATTACGAGCCTATTTTAAAATTTAATACCGCTGCCTTATCGTCAAATCAACCAGAAACTTTTTGTAACCGCATCCTGAAAGAAGAACATATACCACCTCGACAAGAAATCGGTAGTGCCTCGGAGAGCACCGTGCCAGTTTCACTAAACTGTTTATAAATACCCAAACATTGCGACGAGCTGACTACTCGTTCGGATTAGCATCGGCTACGTCGGGGTGGGACTAAAACCCCCACCGCTGGGTACTGAGGCGGTCTAGACGAAAAGATCTATATTTATAACTATTATATAATTCAAATAAATTGGACCAGCAATCCTTAAAATATTCACGCGAATAGAAAGATATAAAGAAAAAATCTTACTATTAAAGTTGATTTTTTTTTGGTAAAATGTTACTAGTTAGTTAATAGTAATATGTACAGATTTTACTGTTAGATATATTGCATTGTCTAACTGGTGCGGTTACGAAATGGGTGACAACAAAACCTTCATTTAAACGACTCTTGGTTGTGGGTTCGATTCCTACCCATGGCTACTATATATAGTAATATTGTTAGGTACATTTTTCTATAAAGTATTCCTAGTTTTTTTTTTATATAATTGGACTAGTAGTGCTATTTTGTTGAATTCACGCGAATAGAAAGATATAAAGAAAAAATTTCAATAAGTTTTTTTTGTTAGTAAAATGTGACTAGTTAATAGTAATAGTAATACACATTATACAGTTAGATATAAGTTAAGGTAACTACCGTGGGAATCGATTCTTCAAGGTAACTAGACACTTCCACTTTCTGGTAACAAGGCCACTGGGTAAGTAAACTAAACCTGGGTTGCTCCAAATTAACTTTAACCGGCTAATCATTTTCACTAGGTACATATCGTCACGGGTGCCTTACGGTGCCCGAGACCGCCTAGACGGCCCCAGGGTACCCAGCGGATGGGCTTTAATCCCACCTCGTCGTAGCCGATGGTATGAGTCTACACCGAACAAGTGGCTAGCTCATCGCGATGTTTTGAATAGACTCAATAACCCATCTATAAACAGTTTTACAAGTTGGTATAGTGAAACCGGGACCGACCGAGCATTAGTAAGTACATTTCCATACAGTATGCCTAGTCTGTTTTTTTTATTGGAGCACGGCATGTAACTTTGTTTCTGCCTGGTGGTGAGCAGATTTACAAAATCCATGAATGGGTTCGATCAATACATTGTTTTTTAACAATATTGATCGCTTCCACTGTGCCGGCTGAATGAAACAAAATTACGAAATACGAATTTGCATTTCGAGTCTATTTTAATATCCTGGTTGCTTTATCATCAAATCAATCGTCCGTTTCGTAGCCGCACCCTGAAAAGAGACTGCCACCTTGATAATCAACCGGTGAACCCACAGACTAAAACCGAAACATGACTAGGTCACTTGTTAGTTTTTGCATCTGTTTATAAACACTACGAATCACTCGAACTTTAACCGTATACGCAGCGCATGCAACGGAAGCTCTCAAAAGGAACAAATTTTCTCCGTTTTCCCATTTTTTTTAATTGAATTTCCGACCCTATTAGTCGTAGCGTGATGTTATGTAGCCTATAAACAACCTTACCTTAACCTTCCTCGATAAATGGGCTATCCAACACTAAAAGAATTTTCAAAATCAGTTTAGTAGATTACCCCCAAAACCTCACAAACTTAGCTCTTTATAATATAGAAATGGAGGCACTTTTACCTATAAATTGGTGACTAATATTCATTGATTTTGTAAGTCTGATTACCATCAGGTAAATATAAAGCCACTTGGCGTGCATTCAATAAAAAGTTTCTAACTGAAAAACACCTAACGATCCATTGACCCAATAATTGCGTTCGTGTAACAAATCAATTACGGAAATAAACGAACGGTTTCAACTTAATTAACTTATTATTTAAAAATATGCATTTACTTGTTTTTTTCAATACCTAATTGAAAGCCTTATAGGGATTAATTAATCCTTATAAATGATAAAATTTGTTAAAAAAGTTATAGTTGGTAAAAATCGAGCTTAAGTAGATAAAAGCCTATGTAAAAAAAACCTCGTAAAAGAAAAAATAAAAAAGTTACATGAGAATTTTCTTTTTCAAATATTTGATGACATATTTAAGAAGTTTTTTTGCTGTTACGAAACGGGTTGTTGAAATGACAATAAAGCAACAATGATATTAAAATATACTCGTAATGAAATTGGTCTTAATCGCCACCCATTTGTAATCGCATCATTTTTTATTTAATTTTATTTTATTTGGAAAAAACATACGCCGGTATAGTGGGAGTAGTTCAATGTTGTTTAACAACAATTATTGATCGACCCCATTCATGGACTTTGTAGGTCTGCTAACCACCAGGTAGATACAAAATCACATGAACAAAAACAGTTGAGCAAAAAAGGTCATAATAAAATATTTCTTTCGATTATTAATAAAATATTAGTTTTTAAAACTATATATTTTTTGTTTAGGTATTTTAGTTATAGTAGTAGATACCTAAAAATGACGGAACAAAATACCATTATAACAAATATGTCTCGGAAGTTTGAGGATTTTTTTTTAATATTAAATTTATTTATTTAGGGTTTGCGTTTGCACCTAAACGAATAATAATATGATTATCAAAAAGTGAGAGGCATAGAGGAAAAAGTACTAAATAGGAACATTACGCGGACGAGTTTTAGCACTGACTATTTTTATTATTTGAGCTCGACGTGCAAATTTTCTCCTGATGGTAAGCATTCATAATACCATCAGATAATTTCTCAACGAGTCCAAAAAAATTTACCATAAATAATCAAGGGATTTTTTTTTTAAATTACTTTGGCTGTAATAGATTTTTTATAGACGTGTTAGAAATATACAGTTATTCAGTTAGTCAGTAAACAGTAAAACCAATAATATTATTTATGCAATAGTTCAGTGACTTGTATAAATTTTATGAAACTGTTATATTTTTGTTTTTATTTTGCATCTGACTATCATCTCGCCTCGTTTAGTTGATTTAAGGCGGTGTTCGTAATACAACTTCGTATGTACATTTTCCTGTTATTTATTTATTTATTTTAATAATATTACAGTTTATTAAGCACTTATGCCTTAACGAATTGGTAAAACCTTTATTAAAACTTTATTAGCATTTTACTTTAGCATACATACATATCATCACGGGTGCCTTACGGCGCCCGAGACCGCCTACACGGCCCCAGGGTACCCAGCGGAGGAGTTTTAATCCCACCTCGTCGTAGCCGATAGAATGAGCCTACACCGAACAAGTGGCTAGCTCGTCGCGATGTTTTGAATATTCTCAATAACCCATCTATAAACAGTTTCACAAGTTGGTACATTGAAAACGGGGCCGACAGCTTAACGTGCTCTCCGAGGCACTATAGTGGTGTTGTTAAACAAATGTACATTTTTTAAATTAAAAACTTATAGGTACACACCGAGATTCGAACCAGGGACCTAAGTATTTTTAAGTCCAAGGTCTAACTAACTCGGCCACCATCTGTATGGATATGCACTTTACTTTAAATGGTGTTTTTTCGTCCTTTCTGTAAAGGTGATTTACATTCGTAAAAAAGAGACAAAGCACCATTTCAACAAAAACGCTATATAAACTTTTTAATAATAAACCCCCTTATCAAATCAGCGCCTAATTTCTTTCGAACGCCTCCGTACACTAGTGTTTTTTTGCGCCTTTGGCGTTATATCTATCTTTGATTCCCACCTATGACAAAAAAATATATGTACGTTTTTCTGTACACTTTGTCATGGTCTGCGTGTTTATTAAATATAATATGTATTATATCGTTGTTTCTGGTACACATAGTACAAGCCTAGAGTGAAGGGCAATATGTGCAAATTGTTCTACATATCTTTCTAATACCTATGTAAATTCCTTTGATTAGATTCCTTCAGCAGATCCTTTCACAGGTCCTATCGTCGAGGTTTCATTAGCCTGTGATAAAGTAAGAAAAATATTTTTTTTATACGAGCAGCATGGTATTTGACTTTGTAACTGAATGTAAGCATACCTACAAAGTCCAATAAATAAATAAATAATAAATGTGAACCAATATATCAGACCACGATTTGTTTTTAATGTATTTTTAGCTGGCTAAGGATACTTTAAAAATATCATGTAAAGTATTTTTAATTTTTATAGTAAATTTTATCATTGTAACCGCACCCTGATATAAATCTAGTTGCCTACCCTACCATTACGAAATATAAATACAAAACCCATAATAATAAACACATTAATTTTTCGCTACAAAATATTGAATTGGTGGTACTCATTCATGGACTTTAAACATCTGATTGCAGGTCAGTGATAATATTCATATATATCAATATGATATGCCGTCATTAAACGTGATGACCTAGGGGTGTCTACAAAATACTTTTTATAGAAAGGTATAGGTACCTACTTAATTTTGTGAATATTGTTGCCCGAAGACGCCCTAATAAGGCGAAATAGGTATAAGTTACTATTATAAAATTGTGCTTTATATGTAATTGGATAACCTATGAAAAACAAAATACTTTTGTTAACACTTGTCTACCTATTACATTCCCGCACGACATCGCCTTAACAAGCAAACGCAATGGGAGCAATTGGATTTTTATGTAACAGTACTTTCTCCTTCGCGGGTTCGAACTAAATACCACTGTCTCCATCATTACAAGACATGTCGTTGACCAAATGCATCTTGTTTTTTTTTTTGTGTAAACGCTACCTGTAATAAGTTAATTATAGGATAGTTTGTTATAAAATCTGAAATTATTGATCTTTCACTTCGTTTAAAAAAATCAATGAGTAACCATTGAGTTTATAAAACGTTGTGTTTTTAATAAGGTGAATAAATAAATAAATATTTTAAAAAATATGTGATAATCAAATTAAAGGAAACATATGCCATCTGTGGTTTGGTAGCAGTATTAAATATTAAGAAATAAACTGAAAGCGCCATCTATGTTTGAGTAGCATCATTTTGTTTGTATTACATGAGTTTTTTTTAGCTACAAGACTTGTTTATAAATCAATTACATAATAATTATAATTGTTTATTTTATTGCATTTAGTTAAAAATAATAACGATTTATTTCAGTTATTGCTTTCATTGTCTATTATAATAATTTAGACTTAATTTATTTGTTTATCTTGTCTATGGATTCGTCACGGCTTGTGACAGTTTTGTTCGCGCACTAAAAATTATAGTTATGAAATTAAAGTATTTTTAATCTATTGTGTTTAAATGACAGCAGGGAAAGAAACAATGGGGTGAGTAATATTTAATTAACACTTCCGTTTACTACCATTTATAATATACCATCGTTTCCGCAACACAGGTTAAAAATCCATATCCGAACCAAATTATTTCATGGGAGGGGAATTGCTAAACACCTAAAAACCTTGTAAAACCTTTTGATATTTTAAAATATAAACTTTCTCGTACAAAGTACATTCTATTCTTGTTTGTTGGACACATAAATAGGTATATTTCTGTTATTTTTAGCTACAATTTTCCCTCCCATAGCGATACAGGGGCTTGTTGTACAAATTTACGGTCGGTGGACATCGATTCTATACGATTCAATGATTTAACGCCGCCTATAAGGTCAATGAGGCTTGCATTATCACTTTATAAAACACTGTATCCATTTCACTTTAATAAATAACTAGTTTTTAAACTATATTCGTTCACAACACGTTCTAATTAATAATTGTGAAGGTGTCTGTCGAAAAATTGCGCGAAAATTAGTAGTTTTAATATACAGGTTGAAGGTTTACATTTGAGGTGTTAGTTGGTAGTGTTAGGTGTAAATTTGTTGTATTTTCTGTGTACTAGTGGACTATTTATCTATTAATTGAAGGTTCTTATACCGGTTATGTGTTTTTATTTAAATTAGGACAGATAAAGTTTTGAGTTATCAGTGGATTGACCAAATATGTGTAGGGACCATCTTGTGGTACAGGAAAGTGATTTTGTGGCCTAAAATCCTGTTTACAGTACCTTTTCAACATTTATGGCTTAGTACCCAACGAAATACTGTAAAATCCTGTCTGTGTAACTTGGAAGAAAGTTCCATTTTTTTTTTATAGCAAATTTCTTATAGATGGAAGAGACAGTAGTCATACTGTGTAGTATGTTTAAGCAGTAAAAGATTAAGATTCATGCTGCGGTTTAACTACCATTATTTTTATTAAAAAGTATAATTTTCTTTGACCACCCCTGTAGACTAAAAAATATTTAAAAAATTAAACTTAATTTTGTAAAGTGGTTGTGCCTTTGGTGTTGTCTCCGGAGGTCATGGGTTCAATTTCCACCCATGGCAAAAAAATATTAATACAATTTTCAGTACAGCCACATGTCATGGTTAATAAAATATATGTATTATATTGTTATTTCTAGTACACATTTTACAAGCATAGAGCTTAGTTTGTGACCGGGGCAATATGTGTAAATTTTCCTACATATTATTATTATTATAGTACTTATGTATTAATATAAAACATATTATGTATGCCATACCCGCTTCCATACTGGAAAAATCTAAATAAGTATTTAAATCAATGCAATTGGAATTGTAAATGTCAAAATGTCCTAAAGTCTGCGTTATAATAACATTAAATTAGAAAAGAACTTTGATATTTAGTAGATTCATGCCAGACAGGCTTATCTCAAAATTAAACACTGAACAAACCAATACAGGAACTTAAGACTTCTAATTCAATAAATAAACAGTCTGCTAGTCTATATCTTCAAAGATAACAACTTGAACAAGGCATCTCAAATATATTGGGTATTCATGTCAAATGATAAAGTGAAATATATGGATGATTAATATATCAGTTGTACATGTCAATCACATGCTTAAATAAATATGATAACAATTATTGTTTGGGAAAAATGAACCTTATTGCTTTGCTAACTATAGACCGACCATATTTTTTTTTACATAACTACTTCTTTTTTTCTTTGATAGTTCTACCATGAGTTTTTACTAATATTAGGATGTAACATTAGATGACTATATTTTTAACATTGAGATTTCATGCTAGCATATTAACTACCTTTATTTGGTATTTCTAAAAACAAAAAAAACAACAACAATGTAATGTACATACATACACACCATAATGGCTGTATCCCTGTTAAGGGGTAAGTAGAGAGCCATGTACACCTTTTCCTACATGCTTCCCTATCTTCCAACATAAAAACACAATATTAAAAATGTGTGAGTGCATGTTTATGGTGTGAAAGTGTTAGTGTTTGTATGCAGGAATGTGTGTGGGAATGTTTTAAGTGTTTGGGTGAGTAAGTGTGGGGAGTATGCATTCTAAGATAAACTAAACAAGTAACCTATTCTATTGATAGTTGATATTATTCAGGGGAGTACTGCATCAATTTCTTGTTGAGGTGGTAGTCTCTTTCTTACAGAGTAAGCATGCTAACTCTTCGACCTCATCATTGCTTTCCATCAGGCAAGATTGAAATAATAATAATAAAACATAAGTTCCGAAATATATACTCTAGCATCTATAATTTATCTAAATTTGCATAGTGATCAGTACTAAAGGTTATGCTGAGGAAGGCCTATTCAATAACCCACAACAAGCCTTCTTGCGGATGCTCAGGTATTAAGTGTCAGGTGCATATACATCCTAAAGGCTGGGCTATCTCGTCATAAGCTGGCACTGAATAATCCTGATTATGACATGAGAATTCCAAGGGCTTATTTCTTTTATTGACATTTCCAATATATGTGGTGGCCAAGTTCGTTAGACCTTTTTAACACTTAGGTCGCTGGTTCGAATCCCAATGTGTACCAATTAGTTTTTAATTAAAAAGAATATGTACATTTGTATGACAACACCACTATAGTGTCTCGGGGAGCACTTTAAGCTGTCGGTCCTGGATTCACTAAAGCTAGCCACTTGTTCAGTGTAGACTCATACCATTGGCGACTATGAGTTGGGATTAAAGATCCCGCCGCTGTGTACCCTGAGGCCGTCTAGACGATCTCGGGCGCCGTTTTATATTTTATATATATATTTATTTCAACATTTCCAACCAAAACACTTTTTCTCAACGATTTGCCCCATTTATGACTTCTTTTATATATAATATTATTGTTAGTAATATCAATTTGAAATATAAAAGTGTCCTTGAAGTGATGGTCACAGAGGCTTATCTAAAGTTGTGGACTTTCAATCAAACAGAACAACAGTTGCAAAACAATATATATATACTTCACCATTCCACATTCACACAAATGCACATACACACACTAATGTTTAGGTACACACTAATGTTTAGGTACACACTAATGTTTAGGTACACACTAATTTTATCTTATTTTTTGGTTTTGGGTTTAAACTTTAAAATGCAATATTATTGTATATTTTTTTTTCCATGTATTGTTTTTGTTACTATTTAATATTTAATTTTAATAAGTTATTGGTTTTATTATAGACTTACGATATTGATTTTATTAATCATATTTTTAAAATTGAATCTGATGCGATAAAACTACTGTATTAATGTTTGTTATTAAAACAAAAAAATATGTTAATAAAGATATATTTTATTCTATTCTATAATTAACACAAAACTCATGGTACTGGGCTACTGATAAATATTACTAATGTATATTGTTAACAATACTTTTGTTAGTTTTTAGGAATATTTAAATACAATGAATATACACAGGGAAAATATTAAATATATTTTTCCTTATTATTAGATATTATAAAATACAAAGTAAAGCTTATAACTAGTAGGTATGTATAAGGCATTTTTTTACTTTAGGTATACTTTTTTATAATTATTCCTACAAAAGGTGGTGACTGTGGATCTTTGGAGGTTTTATAAAAATGACTGACATCTAGACTCATACTTTTTTTTTTTAATTTGGTATAAGAAAATAAAATATCATCACCTGAAATGCATTATATTAAGGTTGAAAATAAGTTTTAAAATTATACTTTCAAATAGAAAAAAAATTGGTAGGTCTGTAAACGTATTAAGTATTAAGCTATACAACCGATAAGTTACAGATAAAACAAATTCCATCTCAACAAATATTATACCAACTACATTTTAACATTTTAAAGTGCAAGTGTTTTAGGTTTTTTTTTTGTTTTTGTAAAAAAAAATACAGTGAAGAATGATGGATTTACATAATGAGCCAATGTAAGGAGTTTTCTTTGTTTTTATTTCTTTTAATGCACAATCTTGAAGCTATGTTTATGCAGGAGACACAAGTGTTAAAAATACTAAGGCAAGTTAATAGTTGAATAAAAATGTAGTATTACAAATGAATGGGGCTGATTAGTACTTTTTAGTTAACAGCATTGATCACTCCCACTATGCTAGCTAAATGATGAGGTTACAAAATTTAATTGGAAATGTTGTAGAATAATATTTTTTTATTTTTAATTAGTTTTCATTGCTATTCGGAGGCTTTATTAACAAGGCTTTAAAGTTGCATGTTATGTAATAAGTTATGTACAACTTCTAATAACTATTATATATATAACTAGGCTGAAAACAAGTAGGTATTTATATTCTGGTAGTCTGATTTTTTTTAAGTAGCAAAAGGATAATTAAATAGTTATCTGTTCCATTATTACACATATTTATGTGTAATTATTATACAAAATTATTTCCCATAATATATTTGACAAAAGCACATAGAGGGCATATGTCTATAAATAGGTAAAAAGCAATGATAAATGTCGTTAGGTGTGACTGGAACCTGGTTGGCTCAGTGGTGGAGTACATTGCCATAATAGCAAGAGTCGTGGGTTCGAGTCCCACCCACCAGAAATATTGAAATTGCATTTAATAAAAAAAACAATATAACATTATTCTGATATTGAATTTATAAAAATGTACAAATAACAAACTTCTCTGCCTTATACATATATATACTTTACTGATCAGATCAGACTTTCCAATGGAACTATATTAAAATTGAAAAAAAATAGGCTTTTCCATATATCTAAAGAGGTAAGTAAGTATATATGTGGTGGGCGAGTTGGTTAGACCTTGGACTTAAAAACACTAAGGTCTCTGGTTCGAATACCGTTGTGTACTAATGAGTTTTTAATTAAAAAATTTATGTACATTTGTTTGACAACACCACTATAGTGCCTCAGAAGCACGTTAAGCTGTAGGTCCCGGTTTCACTATACCAACTTGTGAAACTGTTTATAGATGGGTTATTGAGTCTATTCAAAATATGGCGACAAGCTAGCCACTTGTTCGGTGTAGACTCATACCATCGGCTACGCGAGGTTGGGATTAAAACCCCTCCGCTGGGTACCCTGGGGCCGTCTAGGCGGTCTCGGGCGCCGTAAGGCACCCGTGAAGATATATTATATACATGGTGAATTTGAATGGGTGTACTTTGGGCTAATATGATGTTCTACTGATCAATACGAACAACTTTTCCCATGGAACCATGTGTCGCAAATGAAAAAAAAAATTGCCTTCTCCATACAAACTAGTAAAGTTAAAATGACCAATTTGTATGGGGAAGCCATATTTTTTTTTCATTTGCGACACATGGTTCCATGGGAAAAGTTGTTCGTATTGACCAGTAGAACATCATATTAGCCCAAAGTACACCCATTCGAATTCACCCTGTATATATTTACTACAAAGAGGTAATGTTAAAATAACCAATTTGTATGGAGAAGCCCAAAATTTGAATGGTTCCATGGGAAATGTTTTTCAATTTGATCAGTAGAGCTAAACTTTTAAAACAGAGTGTATAATAAAATCTCAATATATAAAATTTCAGTGAACAGCCAATTTTCACGTGCAAAGCGCATGTGTTCCACATAGACCCTAAGACCAAGAGATCATGGATGTCAGCCAGTTCTGCTGCAGTTTCCGTCTCGTTCTTCTATGACTCCTCCAGGAATCTTTATCGCATCATCAGCGTTGAAGGTACCAAGGTAAGTCGTGGGTTCGACGTACACCCCAAGACCAAGAGATCCTGGATGTCAGCCAGTTCCGCTGCAGTCTCCGTCTCGTTCTTCTATGACTCCTCCAGGAAACTTTATCGCATATTCAGCGCTGAAGGTACCAAGGTAAGTCGTGTTTTCCACGTAGACCTAAACACCAAGAGTTTCTAGATGTCAGCCAGTTCTGCAGCAGTCTTGGTCTCGTTCTTCTATGACTCCTCCAGGAACCTCTATCGCATCATCAGCGTTCAAGGTACCAAGTTAAGTCGTGTGTTCCACGTAGACCCCAAGACCAAGAGTTCCTGAATGTCAGCCAGTTCTGTTGCAGTCTCCGTCTCGTTCTTCTATGACTCCTCCAGGAAACTTTATCGCATCATCAGCGTTGAAGGTACCAAGGTAAGTCGTGTGTTCCACGTAGACCCCAAGACCAAGAGATCCTGGATGTCAGCCAGTTCTGCTGCAGTCTCCGTCTCGTTCTTCTATGACTCCTCCAGGAAACTTTATCGCATCATCAGCGTTGAAGCGTTGAAGGTACCAAGGTAAGTCGTGTGTTCCACGTAGACCCCAAGACCAAGAGTTCCTGGATGTCAGCCAGTTCTGCTGCAGTCTTGGTCTCGTTCTTCTATGACTCCTCCAGGAACCTCTATCGCATCATCAGCGTTGAAGGTACTAAGGTAAGTCGTGTGTTTCACGTAGACCCCAAGACCAAGAGATCCTGGATGTCAGCCAGTTCTGTTGCAGTCTCCGTCTCGTTATTCTATGACTCCTCCAGGAAACTTTATCGCATCATCAGCGTTGAAGGTACCAAGGTAAGTCGTGTGTTCCACGTAGACCCTAAGACCAAGAGTTCCTGGATGTCAGCCAGTTCTGTTGCAGTCTCCGTCTCGTTCTTCTATGACTCCTCCAGGAATTTTATCCAAGACCAAGTCTCCATCTCGTTCTATGACTTCTACAGGAACCTTTATTCCATCACCAGCTTTGAAGGTACCAAAGTAAGGCGGAAGCTTTTTTGGTGGAAGGTCTTACTTCACTTGACCGCTCGACCTGGTTTCAATTTAGTCTGTGGGTTCACCAGTTTTCAGGAGACTACTGCATCGGTTTCTTATCGAGGTGGTAGTCTCCTTTCAGGGTGCGGTTAAATGGGTGGTTGAATTGACGACAAGGCAGCGAGTATATTAAAATATCTTAATGCAATTAGTCATTTCGTGGCCGCATCATTCTACATACCGACTAAAACCGAAACATGACTAGGTCATTTGATGATTTTTGCATCTGTATGGGCGGTGGTAACGAGACCGGTCGGTCGGCCTAGCGAAGTTATAGAGACCTTCCTCCCACCTATTGTTTTTGTTCTCACTTTTTTCTATAATTTGTATAGCGCCGGCCATCTTCTGTTATCAACAGGGGTGATTTAAGGGCCATGGGCACCTCCTTATTTTATCTCCATGGTATTTGACAGTCATGTTGTTGTTTTTGTTATTTTCAGGCAGTGATCAACAGCACAATAACAGCTAATATGACATTCACCAAGACATCGCAGAAATTTGGACAGTGGAGTGATGTGCGGGCTAACACTGTGTATGGACTAGGATTTGCTTCTGAAGCAGAATTGGGCAAGGTAAGATGACCAGCCCCTTAGCCAAGAACACTTTTTTTTTATCTTATAATCCTGGGTTCTTTAAGGGCACTGCATTCGCAATCGCTAACTCCGCGTTTTCCATACAAAATTGACTTCCGCACCTCCAGTAATACTCAATTACTGTTTGTCGCAGAATTAAAATAATATTTATTTTGTCATTGTAGGTATTTATTAATTTTGTGTTGGGTCATTATTTAAAATTGAATTTCGACCAACAGTCAAGTTTTATTATTGGAAGTACGTTTGTATGGGCGTCAAGTGGACTCCAGGGCTTAAGCTGTCAGTAAGCACCACCAACATCGGTGGTACTGATGTTGGTGTTGTCTATTCATGGACTGTACCTTGATACCCAGATGATATTTCGATTCCATTGGGACGACACTCTGGAACGTAATATTCCTACATTTTGTTAGCAAGATTTTAGATTGATAGATTTCCATATCTTGGCTAAGCCCCCTAGTGTGAAAGTCCCTCCTTTCTAAGTTTTTAAGGCTAATAAAATGCCTCTTCGTGTAATCAATATGAAAGTACAAATAAAAACAGAAGGACTTAAGGACACTGCATTCGTAATCTCGAACTCCGCGTTCTCCAAACAAAATTTGCTTTTGCACTTCCAGTAATACTCAATTACTTTGTCGCAGAATTAAAATAATATTTTTGTCGGTCATTGTATTTATTGAGGTTTCTGTTTTGGGTTATTATTTTTATTTTTCTCGAAATAAATAAAAAAAATATTATACAAAAATATTTATTACCCACAACAGAAAGTTTTTTGTGTAGACAATTTATTGACTAACAGCCAAGTTGTAATATTGGAAGTACATTTATATGGGCGTCAAGTCGATTACAGGTCACTTAAACACGGTTTTACTTTTGTATAATCTTTACAGTTCTTTAATTTGCCTATTTACAGTTCATAGAAAAATTCCAAGAAGTAAAAGAAGCAATACAGCAACAACAGCAATGTGGCTTTACTGACGACACTTCAGTCGTAGCAACACCCGTGGCGAGCGCTACCGCCAGCCCTCTGCTCACTGTGCGAGGGGACGAGGAGCCCATACCGCACCCGCAGGTAACTTACATACATGCACGCACATACATAACATATAAATACACACACGGATAAATGCATACATCAACACATATATACATAGTCACATCCATGCATACATACAACAGAACGGTTACGAAATGCATACATCAACACAATATACATAGTCACATCCATACATACATACAACAGAACGGTTACTAAATGCATACATCAACACATATATACATAGTCACATCCATACATACATACAACAGAACGGTTACGAAATGCATACATCAACACATATATACATAGTCACATCCATACATACATACAACAGAACGGTTACGAAATGCATACATCAACACATATATACATAGTCACATCCATACATACATACAACAGAACGGTTACGAAATGCATACATCAACACATATATACATAGTCACATCCATACATACATACAACAGAACGGTTACGAAATGCACACATCAACACATATATACATAGTCACATCCATACATACATACAACAGAACGGTTACGAAATGCACACATCAACACATATATACATAGTCACATCCATACATACATACAACAGAACGGTTACTAACAGCATGCATCAACACATATATACATAGTCACATCCATCCATACATACAACAGAACGGTTACGAAATGCATACATCAACACATATATACATAGTCACATCCATACATACATACAACAGAACGGTTACGAAATGCATACATCAACACATATATACATAGTCACATCCATACATACATACAACAGAACGGTTACGAAATGCATACATCAACACATATATACATAGTCACATCCATACATACATACAACAGAACGGTTACGAAATGCATACATCAACACATATATACATAGTCACATCCATACATACATACAACAGAACGGTTACGAAATGCATACATCAACACATATATACATAGTCACATCCATACATACATACAACAGAACAGTTACGAAATAGTCAGCGACAAAGACGTATGAGTCTACTTTAATAGCTTCGCGATGCTTTATCGTCAATTTAAATGCTCGTTTCGTAACTGCACGCTGACAGGAGACTACCACCTTGACAATAAATCGATGCAATAGTCTCCTAAAACCGGTGAACCCACAGACCACAGATACATGAATTGGCCACTTGATGGTTTTTGCATCTGCATTTACTACTTTTTCGTGTTTCCATTATTAAATAGAAATATAAATCAATATAATATTCATAAAAAACATGCATGCATACACTTACATACTTTGCACACACATACATACTTTTATTTACACACTCACATATACACACCCTCTCTTCCAAACTTCGATCATCCATACAACTAGATAACGGGTCTCATACAAAATTATGTTCAAAAACTTAATATTTACCTAATTTTATTACAATCATGTCGTCCAATTATACTAAATATATGAAATAAAAACTTTTTAAGAAAAAAAAATCTACTTCAAAAACACCGACAAAAATAGGATGGAATTAAAACGTGTAGAAATATAATTTAAATATTATTTTTACAATAACTACACCATTCATGCATTGTTCTTGCATAAAACAACGCATGATGGCGAATATATTTCTTTGTGAGTAAATTCATAATTAAATAATTTAACATTAATATTATATTATTGTTATGAAAAATAAAAAAAAATTGTTATAATTTACCGAATAAATATTATTCCATTATATTCTTATATAACGCCCTTAGGGATATTCCATCCCTAAGGGCGTTTGTGCACTACACGGAATTTTACTGTCCGGCGGTCCGATTTTTTACGGTCTGATATTTTATTTTATTTATTTTACTTTATTCAGGAAAACAAACAATTACACAATATTTATTACAACTTAAATATAGGTATTTAAGTTACTAATTGTGTAAACAGCTTCATTATCCACACTTATGTATGTAAGATAAAGGACACAAAAGAAAAAGCGTTTAACAAGAAAATATTACAGAATAGAATATAAATTATGTACACAATACCTGATATCTAGCTTGACAGAACCTCCATGACTGACTTTCTGTAAAGGCTTCGAGTGAGCCGAAACAGATCCACATCGTGAAGATCTTTGTTATAACTAGACATTATGCGATTGAGAGGTATGCGTTCACCAGCATTCGTTCTGCTAGGTTTGGAAGCAAACAGCCGGTGAGAGTATACCCCTCGTATACGCTGTGAGCCACTGGGTATACGGTATACAATATAGCCTGTCAATTGGTTACTATCAAATTTGTTATGGCAAATATCATACAAAGCATGCTATATAATATTATATGGCATGAAATAAATGGATGATTGGCTTGTGCCTCTTCGTCCGTCTTCTTCCGGATCGATGCGGAGCAGTTAAAGGTTCTCTGTTTGAAACTACACGTCACGCACGCGTAATTCCGCTAGGGACAATGAGTTTCTTGGAACGTCGGCAGTTGCTTGCTTAATATCACGCACGCGTAATTCCGCTAGGGACAATGAGTTTCTTGGAACGTCGGCAGTTGCTTGCTTAATATCACGCACGCGTAATTCCGCTAGGGACAATGAGTTTCTTGGAACGTCGGCAGTTGCTTGCTTAATATCACGCACGCGTAATTACGCTAGGGACAATGAGTTTCTTGGAACGTCGGCAGTTGCTTGCTTAATATCACGCACGCGTAATTACGCTAGGGACAATGAGTTTCTTGGAACGTCGGCAGTTGCTTGCTTAATATCACGCACGCGTAATTACGCTAGGGACAATGAGTTTCTTGGAACGTCGGCAGTTGCTTGCTTAATATCACGCACGCGTAATTACGCTAGGGACAATGAGTTTCTTGAAACGTCGGCAGTTGCTTGCTTAATATCACGCACGCGTAATTACGCTAGGGACAATGAGTTTCTTGGAACGTCGGCAGTTGCTTGCTTAATATCACGCACGCGTAATTACGCTAGGGACAATGAGTTTCTTGGAACGTCGGCAGTTGCTTGCTTAATAAAGGTCTACGTGCGAAGACAAAAATAATTTTGGGTTCATCCCCTTATAAGTGAAAGGTACCTGACAGGGTAATTTTACATAAACCACAATAAATTGAATATAAATAATAAATAAATACCATCACGGGTGCCTATTTGGCCTCATTATATCCGTCCTCATTTCGCCGATGGTATTCGGAGGCAACACCTAACAAGTGGCGAGCTTGTTGCGGTATTTATGATGGTATAGCCTCGTTGTATAAAGCCGTCCCAGGCCAGCCTTGTTGTCATCTGCTTAACCTTGTTATCAGTTGCGCAGTGACCTAACCACTAGGCTGGGGTCGCTTTTTAATAATAAAATAAATTGAGGTATACATATTTTTGTAAAATTTCTTCATGTGCCTTCAAATGAGTAGCAATTGCAATTTTTTTTTTATATTTGCATAGTGTGGTAGGTGGTACTGGACGCTAATTGAAAAACAGTAAAATTTAGGAATGGAACGGAATACAAGGGCATCAATGCGAAAACAGGAAATATACTGTTAAAACAGTAGGGTTGGTAGTTGGTAACACTGGCATTCTCTGCGTGCGACACACGCGCCCCCCTGCTAATACTGATCGCGGACACAGTGCACAAGCATAAATACCTTTTTCACTGCTGTCATTTCGGACCGGAGAAAACCGGTCCGGTATGCCGAAAAGTAAAATGTCGGAAAATTACGTATAGTGCACAAAATAATAATAATAATAAAAACGTTTATTTTCTTATAAGAGTTGTACAACAAAGCTTATATGTTTAGTATTCCAAACTTATATGCGACATCAAAGAAAGAACAATTAAAATAAATATTATTCCCACGGTATTGGATAGATCGCACATTTGGGAGTAAAATATTTGCCATGTGACATGGCAAATATTTATGCGTAGAAACATGTAGGGTATAAGCGTTGAGCGTGTAAATATATAGTTGTGTGTATGTGAGTTCGTGTGTTGTATGTAGGTATGTATGTGGGTATGTATATAACTAGTATATACATTAATGGCGTGCTATATCGGACCGTAAAAAACCGGACTGCCGGACAGTAAATTCCGTGTAGTGCACAGTATGTATCATCACGGGTGCCTTACTGCGCCCGAGACCGCCTAGACGGCCCCAGGGTACCCAGCGGAGGGGTTTTAATCCCACCTCGTCGTAGCCGATGGTATGAGTCTACACCGAACAAGTGGCTAGCTTGTCGCGATGTTTTGAATAGACTCAATAACCCATATATAAACAGTTTTACAAGTTGGTATAGTGAAACCGGGACCGACAACTTAACGTGCTCTCCGAGGCACTATAGTGGTGTTGTCAAACAAATGTACATAATTTTTTATATTAAAAACTCATTGGTACACACCGGGATTCGAACCAGGGACCTAAGTGTTTTTAAGTCCAAGGTCTAACCAACTAGGCCACCACGTATATAGTCCAAGGTCTAACAAACTAGGCCACCACGTATATATTACTGTTTAGACTTTAATTTTAACATTTTTAAACACGCACTGCGGCATGTTGCACGTGTCGGCGTTCTGACAACTAATTGAAGTATTTGCTCACTTTGTAAGTGAGGTGATAATTGGCGGCCATTTTTTATGTTACCTAGGGCGCGTTCGTTTTGGGACATAAACATGTTCACAACGACCACGATATATATTTATAAATGCGATTTTTTTGAGATTTCCGTGGCAAAAGTGGCGTTGTGATCTGCCACATTGGCTGTTTTTTTTGGCCCGGAATGCTACCGCGAACTGATCACAATGATCCAAGTCAATAGGTGAGGCGTTGTGAACATATTTTGACATTTGTGGTTGTGACAGTTGTTGTTATTTAAACGTCGCAACCGTCTTATATTTTTAGGATCAAATTTATTGTATTTTAAATCGAAATGATTATAGAACGATTTCGCAAATAAAATTAGTGAATTGTACGATTTAACCTATATTTTACTTGACAAGTGACAGTTGACAGATTCTATTTGGATAGTGGTAATTGTGGCATTGTGAGTGAAACTAACCAAAAAAAACGCAAGTTCGCATAATTTCATCATGTTATTATGTTTCATTCCCAAAACGAACAGGCCCCTAGTTGTATTGTTGATCGAAGCTTCCAATGTATGTTTGTTTATTTTCATATTGTTATTGTGTCACTGACAACTATTAAGGACAATCAGAGTCAGTTAATTTTATTTTTTTAAATTTATTTTAACATAGCACTGGATACAAGTCCATCGGCCAGAGTCAGTTGTTGTAATGTTTTTTTTTTATTTATTTTTTTACCTTAGTGTCACCTGGAAGGGAACTAATACCTGTCATAGAGGTTATCCGGACAACATAAAACTATTGTAATTAACATTTTTGATGCAATATTTTTATTTATTAAAAAAAAAACACAAACAGTATATTTCTCAAGATGACACAAGTACGGAGAAGTTATTATTTGTTGAAGCAAAAATAAGTTCTTTTGCTTGCCGAGTAAAAAAAAAACATATTTACCTCCGTATTCTAAGTTGTATCTTCAACTGCACTTTTCACTCAAGGATAGTCTGTCTCATTCTATCTTTTTTGATTTGATATTTGATGGAAAGAGACAAACGTTCTTTGAGTGTAAGTGGAGTGGAGAGCACATCTTAGAATACGGGGGTCAGTGTCTAGCATTTTCCTATATAAGTATCCCTTTTACACATATTATGCCCAGCAATGCCGCACAGACATACCGCAGTTGATACCCCTTGAGCTATAGTGTGTTTACTTTCGAGTTACTATATTATATGTATAATTTTTTATAAGAGCTCAACATGTGACCTTGCACCCACCTGATGTTAAGCAGTATACAATGTCCAGGAATGATAGCAACAAGCGGATGCATACAGGTGCACCGCTGGTTGCCATCATTATGCCGGCTTAAGATGCCTATTATTTAAAGGAAGCGTTAAAGGACTCTAGGTTATAAGAGAAAGGAAACACGCAAGCTGGTATATATATATGAAAATGTTAACAGTAGTAATATATATATACTACTGCGTTAACATTTTCATCAATCAAATGCTCGCATTTTTAGGTCCTGAAAGGTCATTGGGCACAATCCGACCCAATTAGTGAAGGTTTGCCTACAGAAACAAAATTACTTTTAAATTAATAAGGTATATCCCACTTTCCATTTTAAGTTTTTTTTAAAACCATGGGAATAAAATATTACAAGTGATTTAAAAGTTGAAGATATTTATTGCAAAGAACAAAATAGAATTTAAATGAAGGAATTGTATTAAAAAACACCATGCGTATGAGTACTCGGTCTGGCGGCATATATAATGCTATCTCTCTCGCTTATAAATAAATCTTTTTTTTTACAAACCATTTATTTATTTTAAATTCTTTATTGCACAAAATTGTACATAGGCGAGCTTAATGCCTTAGGCATTTTCTACCACCTTTGAGAGAGTGAAATATGCTTAGGGTGCGGAACTTTCGATAGAAGGATATACATATAATTTTAACAATGACGCATTAGATGCTTCACAATACTTAAACTACTTAAATACTGTATATAATATAATAAATGTAATACATAAACATACATACCATACCAAACATCATGAACAATTATCGAAATTCTCTACACTATTTTATTTCTGTAGATTCTGGATATATATTTTGTACTAAGTGAGATAGTACGATTGCACCTGTAGATATTAATCAAGTTGAAATAAACCTCAGTATTTTTTTTTCTAAGATACATAATTTCATTTTCTGTCTGATTCCCATTATTTATGGTAATGCGACCCATATATTCGTAAACCAGAGATATATGTCGAAACATCCCATATCAATTAATTTCTGTAGGTCGTGGGTGAATTTTTCATACTTAAGTGCCCAATGACCTTTCCGCTTGGGTTTCTAAATCATTTCCCATAATATACATTTTAGTTAACTCAAGCAAACTAATAGTTAGAAAACTCACACTTTGAATTCTTTACATATTATTAATCCAAAATTTTAAGAACGACCCCAGCCTAGTGGTTAAGTCACTGCGCAACTGATCGCAAGGTTAAGCAGATGGCAACAAGGCCGGATCTGGTATAGGTGACCACTTTATACAACGAGGCTATACCATCATAAACACCGCAACAAGCTCGCCACTTGTTTTTTTTTTTTTTTTTTTTATTGGTGCACGACATGTGACTTTGTATCTACCTGGTGGTGAGCAGACCTACAAAGTCCATGAATGGGGTCAATCAATAATTGTTCTTAAACAATATTGATCGCTCCCACTATGCCGGCTAAATAATGCGATTACGAAATGGGGGGCGACAATGAAGAATTGCATTACGAGTATATACTCGATGCCTTATCGTCAATTCAACCACCCATTTCGTAACCGCACCCTGAAAGGAGACTACCACCTCGACAAGAAATCGATGCAGTAGTCTCCAGAAAACCGGTGAACCCACAGACTAAAACCGAAACTTGACTAGGTCACTTGACGGTTTTTGCATCTGTTAGGTGTTGTCTCCAAATACCATCGGCGAAATGATACCTGAGGCCGTTTTAATGGTTCTCGGGAGTCAAAAAGGCACCCCTGTTTTTTTTTTATTAATTATGCATTTTTATAAATTCCTTTATAGAATAATCTTATATTAAATTTTTAAAGGTAAAAATGCAATGAAAAAATTCCTGGTGGCGGGACTCGAACCCTAACCGGACTCGAAACTAGGACTTCTAACTTCACTCGTATAAGAGTTATTAGAAGAAAGCTAATAGAGGGCGTCTGTGTATAAGTAGATAACAAGCAATGACAAAATTCGTGAGGGCTGACTGGAACCTGGTTGAGCGCCTTGCCGCGATAGCGAGGTTCGTGGGTTCGAGTCCCGCCACCAGGATTTTTTTCATTGCATTTTTATCTTTAATTTTTTTTTATTAATTAAAAATATTGTTTTGTTTCAGATGAAACCGGATAATGATGAAGTGGTTTCGCATCCTAGAGCACATTCCGTTTCGTCTACACTACAGGTACTTCTGCTTTACCATAACTTTTGCTAACTATAGACATTAGCGACTTAAGTTAGGATCCCACTAATAGGATCGCTTTATTATTGTAACAGTTCAAATAGGCTGTTGCTATTGGCCGTCAGCACAATCCTACAGTAAAACGTAAGTATGGTTACCATACACTTTTAAACTACAGAGTAATAAAACGAACAGAGGCGGCTAAATTTATAAATAATATTTAATAAAAAATAGTGTTTTAGAAGTGTAGGGTAACCATAATTCATTAATAATTTGACAGCCTCTGTAGACTAGTTGTCTTGTGTCTTTGGCGTTTTATCCGGGGGTCGTGGGTTTGATTCCCACCCATGGCAACAAAATATTAGTACGCTTTTTCTGTACAGTTTGTCGTGGTCTGGATGTTTATAAAATATAATATGTATTATATCGTTGCTTCTAGTACACATAGTACAAGACTAGAGCTTAGTTTGTGACCAGAGCAATATGTGTATATTGTTTTTTTTAACTTTATTTTTTTGTTATCCAGTCTGGCTACGCGACAGTAGGACGTAGTCCCCGGGCCCCGTTGACATCCACGACGGCCCCAGAACCTCTGCTAGAAGGGGATCATCAACTTAGATACGAAAATGACCGGCTAAAACTTGCTTTGGCTCAGAGGTTAGTGTTTTTTTATAAATGTAGACATTTCTTAGAATTGGTTACTAAATGCATGATTTCATATCTGTTTTTTTTTTTATTTGGTGTAAACCTTTACAGATCATATATGAAGAGTGAAAAAAAAATGTTATATAGGTTTTAAATGTGCCTTAGCCTGCCATTCCTTTCTCTATATTAACTATATTACACCCTTGTTTTTAAATTGCGTGATATCTAGTGGTTGTGCCTTTGGCGTTGTAACCGGAGGTCGTAGGTTCGATTCCCACTCTTGGCATAAAAACATATTAGTAATTACGGTGTACACAGTTTATCATGGTCTGGGTGTTTATAAAATGTATGTCAAGTAGCATACCATCATATTTTATGTAAAAAATATATGTATGTATCATCACGGGTGCCTTACAGCGCCTGAGACCGCCTAGACGGCCCCAGGGTACCCAGCGGAGGGGTTTTAATCCCACCTCGCTGTAGTCGATGGTATGAGTCTACACCGAACAAGTGGCTAGCTCGTTGCGATGTTTTGAATAGACTCAATAACCCATCTATAAACAGTTTCACAAGTTGGTATAGTGAAACCGGTACCGACAGCTTAAGGTGCTCTCCTAGGCAAACAAATGTACATAATTTTTTAAATTAAAAACTCATTGGTACACACCGGGATTCGAACCAGGGACCTAAGTGTTTTTAAGTCCAAGGTCTAACCAACTAGGCCACCACGTATAAAATTTATAATAAAAATATGTAGTATGTGTATGTAAAAAAATATGCAGAGTAAAAAAAATATATATAGTTCTAAGTATGCTCTTAGTCTGCACGCATACCTTTTACAACTATTTTACATGTCTTGTTTTTAATTTGCGTGTTATCTAGTATCTGGAGGTCATGGGTTCGATTCCCCCATGGCAAAAATATTATTAAGTACGTATTTTCTGTATAGTTTGTCATGTTCTTGCTGTTTATAAAATATAATATGTACTGTATTATTGTTTCTGGTACACATTGGGGTTTTACGAGTTTGTTAATAAATAATAAACAAAAATGCTAACAAAAGATTTAATAATTATAATAATAATAAATCGAATTTAAAACAAAAGAACAAATTATGATTTTGTACAACACTTAGAAACTATATAAAATCAAACAAAATTTACAGTCTTATTTCATAGGTATTTTGACGCATTTGGAGGTCCTATATTTGATTCTTAGAAGAAAATAATGTTTTTTTCCAGTTAGGACCTATTTTTATATTTGCAAAAACAAGTTGCGTCATTTATTAAAATTTAATTTAAAGTATGGTTTTAATTGATTAAATTCAATTAAATTCTTACTTATTATTTGTATAGAATAATTGTTTAGGTAAATTATAAACTTAATTTGCTTCAAAAAAAGTTTATAAAAATATCTAAAGAAATATACATACTTACATCAGTTAAGACAGATCTAAAAACATAAAGAAAACTTAAAATTTTAATTCAAAATCGTTTTTAAAAAATGTAAACATTTTGTAACCTTATATGTAATATATATTGGTTATAAAGAAAAAGGACTTTTTACTTTTACTCCAAAATTTATTGTCACCCTAGCTTTTATTTCTTATAAAAAAAAGGGAATTTATTACACTTGAGATTAATGTTTTAATTTTAATCAACCCGTGTGTTATTTCTTGAACTAATTTAAGACGTCACATAAAGCAAAACAGAAATCTAGATCTCCAATTATGAGAACACCTTAAACCCAACCAATCTATGAAAAAAACAGTAATAATACAAGATATTTAGAAGTAATCTGCTCTTTTAAGAGCGTAATAGGGTAAAGTTGCCTCTATAGAAATAAATCGCAAAGTTACCTCAATGAAGAGTTTTCCAGTAGTTATTATTTAACGCAACAGATGGCGTTTAGTTGCTATCTACAAAAACTGTCAAAATAGATAGCAGTAATATATAAAATACACCTAAAATTTAGGGTAAATAGGAAAACAAACACCTTTATACGAATAATTTATAAAATTTACTTAACTTTGTTTAACATATACACTAATATCCGAGCACATTGCCTTACGGCACCAACTTAAGCAATATTTTTTCTTTTAAATATCATCATATTAGTAATTAAATTTGAATTTTTATTAAGGTACCATAGTCTTTTTTACGAAGTTTTTCTTGACAGGGTATCTACTGAAGATTATAGAAAGCAAGAATAACGAGTAAGTAGATACATACAAAAGTGACAAAATATGGTAAAAAATATAACACGTCTTGCAATACCAAAATTTAGTTTTAATTCATAGAGAATTTAGAGTCTATATTTGAGTAGTCTATATAGAAATATAGACTACTTAAGTATAGAAACAGGCATTTTTGACAGTTTTTGTGGATATCTCTCCTGCTGCCATCTAGTGGAATATTTTGGAACCGGCAAAAAGAAAACTCCTCATTGTTAATCGATATTTCTCATTACTTCAATATAGAGCAGATTATAAAGACACGTTTTTTATAAGTTATGTATATGTATAAGATCTAGTGCATAGCTTAGCGTTTTTATAAAATTCAAAATATTTTGAAAGTTATAGCAAAAATACAGTTTTTACAAGAATTTCGCGCGAGATTTTTTTTGTTTCTCACTCGCACGCTTTGTAAGAGGCATCTTTTATTTCCCTTTATACGCCCTCTTAATGAATTTAACCGGCATTTTACCATAATTACTTTGTTCACCAGAAAAAAAAAAAAAACTTATTTTTGTAGATAAATCTGTCTGTATGATTATTGATTAAAAACTATGTTATTACTAATGCTCGTATCCGGCGATGGGTACAAACCCATCTTCAAAGCTATTATGACTATAATGTACCGGGGCTTCGTACTCGGGTTGTTTTTTTATTTTATAATGTGGCTCTGGGGCGTGTTCGATGGGGGTACCAATTTTGTGGACAACCGCATTGAAGCCGTTCTTGTCGTCAGCTTCGTATTCCACTACTCGTTTGGTTCCGTCTGTCTCGGTTAGGGTGTAGGAACCTGCAAATTTGAGCAGTAATGCATATAAATCAAAATGGATCGCTAAATGTGTTTGCTAAGCGGAAAACTTGATAACGACTGGACTAATTAGGCTATATTTTTTTTTCAAATATTCGTTCAAGTCCGAGGAAAAGTTTTTTTTATACATACACATATCATGACGGGTGCCTTACGGCGCCCGAGATCGCCTAGACGGCCCCAGGGTATCCAGCGGAGGGGTTTTAATCCCACCTCGTCGTAGCCGATGGTATGACTCTACACCGAACAAGTGGCTAGCTCGTCGCGATGTTTTAAATAGACTCAATAACCCATCTATAAATAGTTTCACAAGTTGGTATAGTGAAACCGGGACAGCTTAACGTGCTCTCCGAGACACTATAGTGGTGTTGTTAAAAACTCATTGGTACATTTGAACCAGGGACCTAAGTGTTTTTAAGTCCAAGGTCTAACCAACTCGGCCACAACCTAAATTTTTTTTTTAAAATAAATTTTCCATTTTTTTTAAAATTGTCATTTTATGTGACGTTTTTGGCCACCTGAAGGAGACTACCGTCTCGACTAGACATAGATGAAACAGTCTCGTAAAAACTGGTAAACCCACGGACTAAAACCAAAATATGATTAAGTCGCTTGACGGTTCTTACCTTTAAAAAGTTATTCTTATTTTAATAAATGGCCTTCTAAGCTTTACGCGTAATTTTACGAATAAAAAGTGGTTAGATCAATAAAGGAAAATAATGTAAAGTAAAAGTGGGATTATAGGATGGAAAGGAATTGGGAAAGGACTAGGATGTAATAAGTAATGGCAACATGACCGAATGCAAACATACGGTATAGTTTTGCCGATGTCATGTGAAGAAGAAACAATAAATCGACGATAAAATATGTACCGCCATTTTAACGAAGATTGTGGGATTATTTGAGATAACACAAACACCGAGATCACTTCGTTAATGCTACACTTCTCACACTTAAGATTACTACGAATGCTTATTCTACAAAATAAGTACACTTTTGTGCCATAATATGTATGTATCATCACGGGTGCCATAAGGCGCCCGAAACCGCCTACACGGCCCCAGGGTACCCAGCGGAGGGGCTTTAATCCCACCTCGTAGTAGTCGATGGTATGAGTCTACACCGAACAAGTGGCTAGCTCGTCGCGATGTTTTGAATAGACTCAATAACCCATCTATAAACAGTTTCACAAGTTGATATAGTGAAACCGGGACCGACAGCTAAACGTGCTCTCCGAGGCACTATAGTGGTGTTGTCAAACAAATGTACATACATTTTTAAATTAAAAACTCATTGGTACACACCGGGATTCGAACCAGGGACCTAAGTGTTTTTAAGTCCAAGGTCTAACCAACTAGGCCACAGATACACATTGCGCCATAATATTCAATCAAATTAAATATGATAAATATAACACAAACATTTAGGTCCCTGGTTCAAACCCCTGTGTGCATCAACGAGTATTTAATCAAAAAAAATATGTACATTTGTTTAACAAGACCACTATAGTGCCTCGGAGAACACGTTATGCTGTCAGTCCCAGTTCTATACCAACTTGTGAAACTGTTTATAGATGGGTTAAGTCTATCCAAACATCGCGACGAGCTAGCCACTTGTACCCTCAGCTGGGTACCCATGATGATTACGGTGATGATAAACATGCGTCTTCGGGATACCCTCAAAGAATCTTTAGAAAAGTAATATTGAGGTATTATTTAAGGGTACTGTTGTGTTTTTACAGTTTTATTGATTTTACTAATAAATAAATAAATACCATCACGGGTGCCTATTTGGCTCCCGAGAACCGTTTAAACGGCCTCAGGGTACCCAGCGGAGGGATTAACCCGTCCTCATTTCGCCGATGGTATTCGGAGGCAACACCTAACAAGTGGCGAGCTTGTTGCGGTGCTTATGATGAAATAGCCTCGTTGTATAAAGCGGTCACCCATTTCAGGTCCGGTCTTGTTGTCATCTGCTTAACCTTGTTATCAGTTGCGCAGTGACTTAACCACTAGGCTGAGACCGCTTTTTACTAATATATTTTACTAATACTTGTCTAATAATTTTACTGTTAAGCAAAAATGCGAAAAAAATAACTAAGGACCCATGGGATCGAAGTCATGGGATCTAAACGGACGGAGGAGACGAATTAGTGCGCGTGCGATACATATAAATGGTGCTGGATGACGGAACTTTAGTATAGTGGAAAGAGTGTCATTCGATGATTACCTTTAACCTTATCACCGTCTCTGGTCTCCCAATGCTCTTTGTCGTCACCCGTGTGAGGATCCTTTACTGAGTAGTCGAACGCGTATTTTGGATGCGCCTGAAAAATATAATAGGTTATGACACAAGTTGCCGTCTAAACATAAACCCGTGGATATAATTTATCTGATATTGTATTCTATTATGCATTATACCAAAAAAAAAAAACTAATGGCCTTATTCATAAAATCTTATTGAGTCATTGAATAACACTTTATTTATAGAAGGTTTTCTTTTACGCATAATATTTTTTTTGCTACTGAAAAGAGACAAAACATTCCATAACTAAAATGTTCTTTAAGGACTCGAATAAGTTTTTTTGAATACCGGTGTAAATGTATACTTGCTAAATAGAAAAAAAAATGGTCTATCATTAAAGTTCTTTTTTTATTGAGTCACGTGATGTCAGGGACACAAAACCTGTATTATAACTATTACTGTACTACTATTTTATGGGACATTTTTTATTTATTTATTATATGAAATCACGTTAATTTCCATAATATATATTTTAAAAACTGTTTTTCAACACAATTATAGTTTAGGAAAAAAAAACCTTTTAATTTTGTTGTATAACTGTACCTACTAAATTTATTGTGTTTAACCCCAAATATACCTATTCCTTAAATAGATTAGAATATTTCTAGCTTCAAAACTGAATAGTAATAATAATAATATGTAGGACAAATTACACATATTGCTCTGGTCACAAACTAAGCTCTAGGCTTGTACTATGTGTACCAGAAGCAACGATATAATACATATTATATTTTATAAACACCCAGACCATGGCAAACTGTACAGAAAAAGCGTACTAATATTTTTGTTACCATGGGTGTGAATCGAACCCACAACCTCCGGATACAACGCCAAAGACGCAACCACTAGTCTATTGTACATAGGCGAGCTTAATGCCTTAGGCATTACCTACCAGCTAACCTAACCTTTGGGTAACTTATTGACCGATTTTATTATGCCCAAATAGGGCATAATAAAATCGGGTCCAAATAGCAGTTTTTCATAAAACTTTATTGAGCATTTTAGATAAAATTATTTTTCGTCTCTTTCTTACCAAAGAAAATCGTCCCTGCCAGTAAAGTTTTGACTAGAACACTCTTTTTTTTTTTTTATGAATAAGGAAACATAAACTTTAAGTTATGTGGCAATATATCGCGATCCCTAGATATGTGTCTCTGGTAACTAGCGTCTAGTGAATGAAGACCAGCGTAATGTGTCCAAAAGAGCTTGAATGCGAAAGACAAGAGCCGAGATTGAAGGAATGTCTTTGATGAAGCCTATGTTCAAAAGTGGACGGGATCCGTCTATTGATGAACCAGCTTAGATATTAATCTAATGGATATTACCAATCATCTCTATCATCCAAAGCTCTGGGTTTGATGTTCCTTAATTGCTGGATAGTTCTCGGACAATCCAGGATGAGGTGCGTAGTTCTCGAAGCCTTAAAAGTCTTCATATTGGCCCTAATAAGACTTACATGATAGTCCAAATCGAATTCTCCATCATGTCCGTCATCCAAGCTTTGATGATGGTGTTCCTTTATCGCTGGATAGTTCTCAAACAATCCATGATGAGCTGGGTAGTTCTCGAAGCCTTGGAAATCTTCGTATTGGGCCGATGATAATGCCAGGACTAGTAGCAGGGCCAGGATTGTGGGGTTCTGGAAATGTTTAGCAAAGAAATTGAGAGAGATACGAGGCAATGTTCTTAGCTATTGATTTTCCGTGCGGGTTTCGGGCCAATGGCGTAGTTTGTAGGTAGCATACGAGGGTCAAACTGAAAATTCTTAAAAATCAAAAACTGAGCAAACTAGTGAGTTATTAGTTTTATTATATCTATTTAAAATAGAGTCCATTCACATCAATACATCGCTGCATCAGATGGAACCACTAAGAAAAGCACTTTGCCCACTCGTCCTTAGGGGTCTCTTCGACGGCCACTGTTTTCTCTGCGTACATAAAACGTTTTCCTCGAAGTTTTTCTTTTATTTACGGGAATAAATAAAAATCGGAAGGTGAGAGGTCGAGGCTATACGGTGGGTGACCCAGTAATTCCACGTCTGCCGTCGCCCAATAGTCGATCGTCGCCCGGCGGTGTGTGACTAGGCGTTGTCTCTTGGTGAAGAAGAATCCTACCGCGAGGTCGTTTCTCCCGAACAAGAAGAAGACAAGTGGCAAACAATTGTTAGTACCACTCTGCAGTAACTGTTTTTTGATCCTCTAAAATAATTGTCGCGTAATGTACTTCCGAAGAACGAGGCCACCATCTTTTTTCCCACACTTCGACCTCTTCACTTTAGTTGGCAACTCCTCGGAAGGAAACACCCACTGAGCAAACTGTCTTTTAGTTTTCGGATCATAACAGTAAATCCAGCTTTCGTCACCCGTAAGTATGTCGAAGACAGCATTTGAATCACCTCCGTTAAATCTTTGAAGCATTTCACGACACTAATGAAAACGACGGAGTTTTTGGGCCTCGGTCAAATTAAGAGGTTTCCACCGGGCACAAAGCTTCCTGACTGCTAAATGTTCATGGAGGATTTTGTGCACTTGACTCATACTGATGCTGAAGCTTGTCCGAATCTGCTGGTCACTCTTTTGTCAGTCTTTATCATACGATGTTATCTTCAGTCGTCGCCGTAGAAGGCTGTCTCTCACGCAGATTATCGGTGAGATTAGTGCGACCATGTTTAAACTCATTAAACCAGTTGTAAGCAGTGGCACGAGATGGGGCTTCATCGTGAAAGGCCAATCGAAGTCTTTTATAACTTTCTTGTTGACTTAAATGACATCGAAATTATTAAAAAATCAATGCACGAGCATTTTCTCGCGTTAAATTCATACTGACCTGACACAGACAATTTTCAATTTGCCGCCAAATACGTAAAACAAATGACTATTGAATGAAATACATACTCAATAATATTGGCAGAGTTCCATTTTCAAAACTTAAACTTTTTTATTATATATATATAATTTTTTTATTGGAGTATGGCATGTGACTTTGTATCTACCTGGTGGTGAGCAGACCTACAAACTCCATGAAAGGGGTCAATCAATAATTGTTCTTAAACAATATTGATCGTTCCCACTATGCCGGCTAAATGATGCGATTACGAAATGGGCGGCGACAAAGATGAGTATATTTTAATATACTCGTTTAGGTATTCGCTGCCTTATCGTCAGTTCAACCACCCATTTCGTAGTCTCCTGAAAACCGGTGAACCCTAAAACCGAAACATGACTAGGTCACTTGACGGTTTTTGCATCTGTATGTATTGTTTACATGCTGTGCTCTAATAAAAATAAAAAATATTGTAAAGCATACCTATAGATGGATGTAGTATAATCTTATCTGACCATACCCGATAAAGTGGTGTGGCGTGAAGACAGCTCACGGGTCATTAAGTTTCACTATTACCGCATTATTTTGATTATTTCCGCATTAAACGCTTATAAACGGTTTCTGCATTTCACATTGCATATGTATAGCGTTAGAATTAGATATTGGAGTATAGACGGATCTTAAGTGCACAGAAAACGGATTCGCAAACCGAGGCTCTACCATGGGCTTGCGCTTTGTAGCAACGTAACGTATTTGTATACGTGAGCAACAACCAATAGGGTAGCTTTAGTTTTGGTAACAGGATTGAATAAAGCGAGTATACGTATACAAATACGTTACGTTGCTACAATGCGCAGACCCATGGTAGAGCCTCTGGAACCTATAAATCCTCATCTATATGTTGTTTACAGTGGTAATAAAAAAAAAAATACCATCACGGGTGCCTATTTGGCTCCCGTTTAAACGGCCTCAGGGTCCCATCGGAGGGATTAACCCATCCTCATTTCGCCTATGGTATTCGGAGGCAACACCTAACAAGTGGCGAGCTTGTTGCGGTGTTTATGATGAAATAGCCTCGTTGTATAAAGCGGTCACCCATCCCAGGCCGGCCTTGTTGTCATCTGCTTAACCTTGTTATCAGTTGCGCAGTGACTTAACCACTAGGCTGGGGCCGCTTTTGTTTTCAGTGGTAATAAAATTAAAAAAAAAAACGTGGAGGTGTAGATTTTACTTACTCGATCTTAATTACAGTTTATTTATAAAAAAAAATGTGTTGAAGTTTTGAAATGTCAACTACAGTAATACGTATTTTTAGAATCATTAATCAAATTTTGGTTCACTTTTTAAAAGTTAATAGATTTTTTATAAAGAGACTATCTACCTAATTAGCTTCAAGTAAGTAATATTTACACTCCCACGTAGGGATGGGTAAATTTCGTGAAATTTTTCAAGCATTGAAATTTTTCGGAAAAATTTCATTTGGTGTTGAAAATTTCACGTTTGATATGAAAAATATTTTTCTTATAAAAATGTGTATATATGTATGTGTACACTATTCTTAATAATACAATAGTCTGATACTCTGATTTATTAAAAGTTAAATTGTTTTACAATGTATCGAATTAACAAAATTATATAATTTTGGATATTTCTAAAATTATACTAAAAAAAAAAAATCAACGAGGAACATAACAAGGACTTATTCTGGTGAAAATGTTTTAAAAAAAGTGTGTTTATACAATATACTTAATTATTTTCTTGTCTTTCATATACTAAACTCGAGTCATCGTTTGATTACTATTACACTTAAAATTACTTAATAGGTAGGTACTGATTTATTGTGTTTATTTATTTTTAATGATAAATAAATCTCTAAATGTTCTTAATCCTAACCGCGAAATTCTAAACATAATAGAGTTGGAATGTGTTATTTAGTTAGGACTCTGATTTAGATACAAGAAGTATGTAAATATAGCCTAATCTGAATCAGAATCGTCAATTCGAATGCAGACTACATTGCTGGATAAAGTCACTGCACGCACGCCTCACGGCACGGTACCTATACTCCAGTCGTACACAGTAGCTCTCTCTTCCTCCTATTCTTAAGTCCGAATGGTTCAGATTAGACATAATCTAAAGTTGAACACGTTGTCCAAAGGCAATTCACTGATTTTACAAACAAAAAATATTTACAGTATGCATTCACTGAAACGCTCCCAGTATCTTATTCCTTTTAAGGTTAAGTTGTTAGTCAATTCTGTACTTCTCCCTATCATAGAATACGCTGTTGTCTGTATGCCGATGACTAGCAACTGTTACTTTGAAATGAGCGACGTAAATGCTGCGATTACAAACGTGAATAGCGATTTGGAGGCTATTCGGGTACGTTCGCAAAGTCTCGGTATTCTAGTCAACCCCTGCAAGACTCAGGTCATGATCATTGGTTCTAAACACATGCTGAGCAGATTGGATTTGGGAGCCATATCTCCAGTATTATTTAATTATTTACCACTTCCCTTTTGCCAACATGCTAAGAAGCTTGCTTTACACATGTCCTCCGAACGCATAAACGCATTTTCTCCAGTATGCATTCGCTGAAGCGCTCCCAGTGTCGGCCACATCCAAGACAGGACATGAGAGTGTGTCCTTTGACAATTTTTCACATCAGTCTTATCCTAAACTTACAGCACGGCCACTTCAAGACAAGACTCATGTCTTGTCATGAGTTTTGTCTTGCTTGAGGTATTGGGTGTAATAAATATGTATATCTCGGTGCCCGCGACATTGCTTAACTTGTTTTAATCTTTTAATAAAAGTTTCTAGGAGAAAAAAAGGGAATTACGTAAAAATATACATATATGATAAAGAGGGAATTTTAGGAACGTGGGAATTTTGAAAAAGTATTTCTACATGACATAAATTGAAAATTCCCACATTTTAAAAAGTGGGAAAAAATATTTTTCCCCATTTTTTAATAAAATGGGATATTATTTCCCACTAAAAATCAATTAATCGTCAAATAAGACTTTTTCCTACTTAAAAAAAAAAGGATTTTTCCCCACTTAAAACAGTTGAAATATTTAATTTCCCCACTATTTCATTAAGTGGGAATTATTCCCACTTTTTCAAAAGTTGCTAATTTTTCCCTACTTTATTTATAGGGTAGAAATTTTTCCTTTCTTTTTCATTAAGTGGGAATTTTTCCCCATCGTCACCATCCGTCAGCTAGCAAAAAGTCACGCCACATCGTTTTGACAATTGGCCGTGCTAAGGCTGATGTTTACTCAAGATTTACTTTTTGCTATTTGTGATATGTAGACGTTTTGTCTTTGGCCTGCGCAAGTATGACCATATTTCCGAAGTAGTTTAAGTATTATTATGCATCATTGATAATATTATAATAATATTATATCTATTTAATTTTTAGCGGAAGCAAGGTATCTCCAAAAAGCAAGACTCGGTAACTTTTTTTCTATATAATTTTACGCAATAAAATCCAATTATAATTTAAATAATGAATTTTCATAATATAAAATATATTTACTTAGTACAAAATAATGAAAGTTTTAATATAAATCATTAAAATTCGGAGTTTATTAGAACAAAAATATTTTTCACTCGATTTGAAATTTTTCAAGGAGTTTTGAAATTTTTCATATTTTTCACATATTTTTAATTTCATTGAAATGAAATTTTTCATTGACCCATCCCTACTCCCACGTTCTTTTTTTTTTAAACTTTAATATCGCTGAAAACAACATTTAGACTTTATTTGACGTTTGAGTTAGAGAATTAATTTCCTGTGCACTTAATATACGTGGTGGCCGAGTTGGTTAGACCTTGAACTTAAAAACACTAAGGTCCCTGGTTCGAATCCCGGTATGTACCAATGACTTTTTAATTAAAAAAAATATGTACATTTGTTTGACAACACCACCATAGTGCCTCGGAGAGCTTGTTAAGCTGTCGGTCCCGGTTTCACTATACCAACTTCTGAAACTGTTTATAGTTGGGTTATTGAGTCTATTCAAAACATCGCGACGAGCTAGCCACTTGTTTGTTGTAGACTCATACCATCGACTACGACGAGGTGGGATTAAAACTCCTCGCGCCCGGGGTACCCAGGGCCGTCTAGGCGGTCTCGGGCGCCGTAAGGCACCCGTGATGATATGTATGTATGTTTGGCACTTAATGGCACCGGCTATCAATACTTCCAAATTTAAAATTATTCCATATTTAAAACATAACAATTGAAGTAAGTAACTATTAAAGTCAAAATACTACAATACTAGTAACAAACATTCCTATAGAGATGACATGAGAAGTCATTGCATAAGTTACGTAGCAAATTACTATGCGTTTATGTTTAACTACTGTCATTGGTAAGTAGTTATAATGTCTGTACGCTTAACTGAGGTGCAGTTTTTTTGATATTTTTTTGTAATCTTAGTATTTTTTTTTTAATTATTAAATGAGATAACTGCACTCACTGGCACGGAAACGTTTTTAATTATTTTAATGTTAACAATACTTTTTTGTAATATTTTATTTTTGAATAAAATGTATATAAATATATTTTATAAATTAAAGTCAAGTAGGTATTAGAATTCTATACATTTTAAAATAAAAAAATAATCCTTTTAGTATAATATTACTAGCTGCCCACCCGGCTTTACACGGGTGTACTAATGAATAAAATGTTATATCTACCCTGCAGTAGATCAAGGTTTATTTATGTTTTTTTAATGCCAAATCATAAAAAAAAATGTCCAAAAAATAAAAAAATTGGGTGGGTCACCCTGACCACTTAGGGGTATACAAAATAGTTTACGACCTATTCTCAGAACTATCGAATACACACAAAAGAATCATAAAAATTGATCAATCCGTTTCGGAGGTGTTTGGTTACAAACACTGTGACACGGGAATATAATATATTAGATGTAATGAGTCTGTTTGAAACCCGAAAACTGATTGACGTAGAAATTTGTATATTTTGTTATTTGTATTAATTAGATCTTGGGTGTCTTTTTGGTGCTTGAAGAATTATATACAAAAGTCCCAAGGAAGAATAGGGAGGAAATTTTTGTTTTAGAAATGAATTATCATTTCAAAGTCCAAATGAAATACAAGCAAGATGAAATTTTGAATAAATAATAATAATATGTAGGGCAATTTACACATATTGCTCAGAGGCTCTACCATGGGTTTGCGCATTGTAGAAACGTAACGTATTCATTTACGTATACGTGAGCAACAACCAATAGTATCGCTTTATTTTTGGTAACAGGATTGAATAAAGCGATCCTATTGGTTGTTGCTCACGTATACGTAAATGAATACGTTACGTTTCTACAATGCGCAAACCCATGGTAGAGCCTCTGGTCACAAACTTAGCTCTAGGCTTGTACATACATATACATATTATATTTTATAAACACCCAAACCATGACAAACTGTACAGAAAAGACGTACTTATATTTTTTTTGCCATGGGTGGAATTCGAACCCACGACCTCCGGATACAACGCCAAAGGCGCAACCAATAGTCTACGGAGGCTGTCAAAATAATAATTATACTTATATAAATCTCCACATTTTAATTTTAGATTTAGTTTTTAATTTATGTGTGTACCAATGTGTTTAATACATTTTTTTTTATAAGAGCTCAACATGTGACCTTGCATCCACCTGATGTTAAGCAGTATGCAATGTCCAGGAATGATAGCAACAAGCGGAGTTTTTAATACATTTTTTTTATAAGAGCTCAACATGTGACCTTGCATCCACCTGATGTTAAGCAGTATGCAATGTCCATGAATGATAGCAACAAGCGGATGCATACAGGTGCACCGCTGGTTGCCATCATTATGCCGGCTTAAGATGCCTATTCACGCCTCGTTACTCAAAATAAGTTTATTATCCTTAGCTATATTTTAACTTTTTTTGTGTATTTGCCAAAAGCTTATTATAGTTTAATTTCGCGGCCAATTGCGTATATAATCATCTTTGTAATTTTGTAATCGCGCGTGTGTAATGTAAAGCGCCTATTCTTACAAATTATATTTACACATCATTTGGTATTAATATCTAGATATTATCTCGGATGCTAAGCTTACTAAGTTAGTTTTTGTTGTTATTGTGATAGTATGATCGTTCGAGACGGGCATCACTGCCCCCCGTAACACAGGGCGACCTAGCACGGGGGACAGGGAACCAAACCTTCTAACACATACTCACTTACTTGTTTTGATGTACATTACCTAATACTGATGTATTTTTGTTTGGTATCAATAAACATATATTTCATTTCATTTCATAGTAACATTTGATTTTATATGGCATTTTTTTTTAACGTTCACTAAAACGAATTTGGTTAAAGAAACCCTTATGGTGAGACTCGGGTGTGCGTCTGTCTGTCGTCTTAAAATATGTTAAGAACTACTAGTCAAATTTAATTAAAATTTGTAATAGTTATAGAATCTTTGGCCAAAAAGATGTAAGTCTAAAAATATTTGTAGGCTCAGGTAAAAAGGGTCAAAAATATATATAAAGAAGATATACGCCGAGTTGGTAAGACCTTGGACTTAAAAACACTTAGATCCCTAGTTCTAATCCCGGTGTTCACCAATGAGTTTTTAATTTTAAAAAATATGTACATTTGTTTAACAACACCACTATAGTGCCTCGGAGAGCACGTTAAGCTGTCGGTCCCGGTTTCACTATACCAACTTGTGAAGCTGTTTATGGATGGGTTATTGACTTTATTTAAAAACATCGCGACGAGCTAGCCACTTTTTTGATGCAGATTCATATCATCGACTTTTTTGATGTAGATTCATAGCTACCCCGTCGTAGCCATAATTTTCGGGGCAAACGACGATATTTTTAAAAACCTACTACTTTGAGGGCAAAACGGAATACCTATTCAGGGCAAAGAGGAAAATAATATTTAGGGGCAAACTTTTGAGGGCTAAACGGAACAAGCCGAAAATATAATATTTGTAAAATTTTTACTAAATGTTGGTACTAAGATAGTTGCGTTGCGCATACACTCAATTTTAGTGACATTATAGTATAGAATTGTTTCCTTTAGCGTGACTAAAATATCGGTGTAACGTCTAAACGTCCGCACGCGACCAGAATAACGGCTGTCTGTATGTCGTCGGTGAAAACTTGTTTTTGCTACACTTTCTTCGTCTAACATTGAATTGTATTGTTTTTCTATTAGGTAACTAAAATAATATAGTTTTTTTTGTTTTTTTTTTGGTCCGATACTTCATGCATTCAATCTACGCACTCTAACTGTCGATTATCTCTAAAACTTTTGCTATTTGTGGTACCTAATAGTGTCTGTTATACTGTTACTACATTTACATTTTCATTTTCAAAATTAATTTAAAATAATCCTCATTTAATGCAGTTTGAGTTTTTTTTTGCCCTATACCACTTGATCTGCGCAGTGCGAAGTGTAGCTGTCGCATATCTATAGACAGACAGACTATAAGACAGATTCCGACGCAGGCGCACAAAATTTAGCAAAAAAACAATTTTTAACGACACAGTTGTTCGTTTTATTATTCTCTATCAGTGTAAGTTTTGTAATGATGAACGCTTTAGTATAACAGCATATTGATGAACGCTTTAGTATAACAGCATATTGATGAACGCTTTAGTATAACAGCATATTGATATTTATGTTATTTTCAAGAATTTTCGTTATTTTTTTAACCTTCGTAATAATGGCAATGTTAAAATTTTAAACGACCTATTTGTAACGGAAGTCAACTTCATATCACTGTATTTTTTTATATGCGATAAAATTGACTGGAATGACCTTAAGTAGATTAAAAAAAAAATTAAGTCGTTTTTTGCATATACTATAAAATTTAAATTAATCAACAAGTCGGCCTAAGTGTACCCAGAATAATCCAATCACACCTCGAGCACACACCGAACAAGGCCGCTTGTAAACAGTATAGGTAAATAAACAGTTTTAATATTTTTTTTAATTAAAAAAATCATTAGTAAACACGAACCTGAGACCTAATATTTTCGGTTTAACCAATATATAATTACCAGACCACCATAAAATATGACATAATATTTGTTTATCGCAAGTTTCTAAAATACCGACTGGAGTAAGAGTATTAAATACTTAAAATTCACAATTATATGTCAAAATACTTTCTCGATCGTTACACATTGTGCACACAGAACATGTTATTTAATAGTACTACTATTAAAAACCCCGAATTCGGTTGACATGTTTGAGAAGAGTTATGTATGATGACTGAATGAGGAAAAATAAGTATACTGGGTGTTTTTTTACATAAAAAAGGTAGGTTATAAGTAGTTTATAGATGGGTTATTCAGTCTATTTAAACTCACTAGAAACATGATGCTAATGTATATTGGAAAACTACAGGAAAATGCATACTATTATTATTTTGCCATGGGTGGGAATCGAACCCACGACCTCCGGGCCAATGACGTGACCATTAGACCACATGGATTATTTTAATATTTATCTCGCTACAAAAAAATACATAGATTTTTTTTTAATAAAAACCAATAAATTAATAAAAAACACTAAACACTTTTCACTATTAAAAAGAATCAAAACCACTTAAAATCTAAACTACTCACAATTTTCAAAAAACCCATTGTTTTACAAAACTTTCAAAATTCCAAAAAGAAAAAGGAAACGTCGAAAAAAACACCTATATATTTGTATCACTAACACGTTTTAGAATGTAAATTATTATTGCGGATGGCTTATATATAACCAAGAAATGGTTAATTCACTCCCCCCACGCGTTTGCCCCCCAAGTCGGTACGATGTACGATGTACCAGTAGACTAGCATATCGTTGACGTATTCTTCCGTGATAGCTGGGGTGACCATGCTTTGAGATATTTCATTTAATAAAATTAAAAATAACTGTACCACTATTAAAATAAAATATAAATACCATCACGGGTTGTTTGCTCACAATATTTTTTTTTTTACTTTTTAGCAAAATAAAATTTATTTAATTGTAGTAACATTTATTATTAAAACCTATCTCCCGTTTTTATTCACTTTTCGAAAAAAACTGTAGCTGCAGCCTCTGTGTCTTGTCTACAATAACTAAACACATATTTTAAATTAAATAAAGTTCTTTAGTCTAAATTCCCGTAAATCTGTAATTCATACGCAAGTGCAAAATAGTACTCTCCTAAATAGTGTCCCTTCTCCTGGTGTACGTCGAGTGAGTTCTAAAACCGCTAGGATTTTGGTAAATGGAAAGAAGAGGAACCCGAACCAACTTTACGTGAGTCCATCACCCACCTGTATTCCTTCCACCCAGCAAACAGGCAACCACAAATTCGTGCCGAGCTCCCGAGAACTGGCTTAAATGGCCTCAGAGTACCCAGCGGAGGGATTAATCTGTCCTTATTTCGCCGATGGTATTCGGCAACACCTAAATATTGCAACATTTATTTAATTAATGAGAATTGGATAAATAGGCGAGATGGACTCCAAATAGACTAAAGAACTATATTTATATAGGTGGGAGGAAGGCTTCTATAATTTCGCTAGGCTAAACCGGCTGGTCTCGTTACCACCACGTTACAGATGCAAAAACCCTTAAAGTGAGGCTTCTATAATTTCGCCAGGCTAACCGGTTGGTCTCGTTACCACCACGTTACAGATGCAAAAACCCTTAAAGTGATCTAGTCATGTTTTGGTTTGGGTTCACCGGTTTTCAGAAACATCTGCATTTTTTTTGGATTCTTCTTTCAGGGCGAGATTACGAAATTAGCAGTTGATATAGAAGATAAAGTAGCGAGATAAAAATATAACGTAATATGGTTATAATTTTGTGTTTTCATAAGTATCTACCAACCAATCAAAAGTTGGCAAAATATGTCTATTTTTAACAAAGAAAATAATATTACTTAAACAGTACGTATAGGTAACATATTATTTTGATGCAGTTTTATGGACTATCTTGGCTCACTATATAAATATCAACTTTTATACTTTTAAATCTTTCTTCATTACGGTCCGTTCACACAAACCGGCTCAGGGAGGATAGTAGATTTTGATCGCGATTAAAATAGGGTGCTGGATAATTTAAATAAGGGATATTTTTACAATTCACTTCTTATTTAAAAAAAAAAAATTGAACTAAAATATTTGTACAAAAGTATAATAAAGTTTGTAATTACCTTGGGAATTATCTACCAGTTAACCTTTAGGAGAGTGAAAATTGTAATATAGGTGCACAGAATAATGTAAAAAGAAAGCAAAATGCATTGCCGGCTGTGTGAAAAAAAGAGCGCCCTCCGATCTGTGTGAACGGACCTATATAGTTTCTTTGTCTACAAAACGAAAGCAAGCATGGTCGCCCCAGCTGAATATTTCACATTTCATACACATTAAATATAATAAAGTATTAAGGTACAAGTATTATATATTGTATATGACGATATATATTCTGCTGTAACTCTGTATATGATATCCGTACTTTTTTAAATATTTATTGATTTTTTAATACTTGTTAACTGCATATGGGGAGTTTATTCACTGTTTTCTTTAAGCGCAGTATTATATCGCTTGTGTCGTGTTTTTTTTTAATGTAAGTACTATTTTTTTTTATCAATTCACCTACAAATTAAAGAAAATATATACATGGTGACTTTGAAAGGTTGTACTTTGGGTTTTTAAGGTTCTACTGATCAAATTGAACAAATTTTCCCATAAAACCATGTGTCGCAAATGAAAAAAAAAAGCTTTCTCCATACAAACTAGTAATATTAAAATGACCAATTTGTATGACGAAGCCAAAATTGTTTTCATTTTTGAAACCTTTCATGGTTCCATAGTGGCGGTGTTTATAATGGTATAACCTTGTTGTATAAAGTGGTCACCCAGCCAGGTCCGATCTTAGGTGTTGCCTCCGAATACCATCGGCGAAATGAGAATAGGTTAATCCCTTCGCTGGGTACTCTGCCTAATATTAGCCCAAAATGCAACCTTTTAAATTCAACCTGTATATTCAAAAAACTCGCAATGTTTTACCCTCCCTTATAATTAAAAATAAATACTGGTATTCAAAAAACTTATTGAGTCCTTGAAGAATACTAAAAATAAATCATAAATCATTTATTTGTGAACAAAAGGAAAAGTACAAGTACAGATGTTACAATTTGCGGTCGCTTTTGTTCTACCTTACGGTATACAAATATTAGGTAGGTACACAATTTATACTATTAGGTAGGTACACAATACAGACAATTACATAGTAGATACACAATTTATACTATTAGGTAGGTACACAATTTATACTATTAGGTAGGTACACAATACAGACAATTACATAGTAGATACACAATTTATACTATTAGGTAGGTACACAATTTATACTATTAGGTAGGTACACAATACAGACAATTACATAGTAGATACACAATTTATACTATTAGGTAGGTACACAATACAGACAATTACATAGTAGTTACACAATTTATACTATTAGGTAGGTACACAATTTATACTATTAGGTAGGTACACAATTTATACTCTTAGGTAGGTACACGATATAGACAATTACACAGCAGGTACAAAATTTATATTATTAGGTATGTACAAAATTTAGGCAATTACACACTAGGTGCACAATTTACATTATTAGGTAGGTACACAATTTAGACAATTACACAGCAGGTACAAAATTTATACTATTAGATAGGTACACAATTTATACAATTACACAGTTACTAATAATAATGTATACGTACACACTAACACATTATTTATTACAAATATTTTTAATTAATTTTTAAATGTCCTTAAGTTAATTAAAGATTATGTAAATATTATATTCTCTAAATATTCATTTATATTATAATAGCATTTATTTATTAATAATTCTTTCAGTGCCCTTTTAAAGTCGTTAATGCTATCAATTTCCCTTATTTCGTTAGGTACCTTATTATATTAGTAGATAAAGAAACAAAACCTATTTTAACTAAAGTGTTCTTTAAGTACTCGATATTTTTTTATGAATATGGCCTAAAGTGTATGAAGCAAGACTCTATTAGTTCTAGCATAAGAAGAGTTACACACAAATTTTTAAGTTTGTAGCACTCGTAGTTCTAGAGAAATAGAACGGTTTAGAAAACCACCCAAAGCTTTTTACATCCCTCATCCTGGGGGTGACCACCAACTCCGATACCGTGACAGGGTTGCCACTTTCTGGAAAACCGAGAAAAGTCGGAATTTTCGGAGACTGGAAAAGTCATGGAAACGTGAGAAGGTCAGGGACAATATTTAAAGTACACACACAACTTGCTACTGTAAACGACTGGCAACCTAAGCGGGGCGATTCCATCTAAGTTCAAAATATGCTTATTTTTTATGAATGTAAATTATTTTTTTTGTATTATAATATTAAAGGAGTTTTTTTTTGTAATTTAGAAAAAAAAAATAACACCGAAAGATTACCGACAAAAATATTAATTTAATTCTGCGACAATCGAGCATTACTGGAAGTGCGAAAGCTAATTGTGTATGGAGAACGCAGAGTTCGCGATTACTAATGCAGTGTCCTTAAGAAGAATTCAAGAAGAAGAAATCATTACTCCATTACTACCTATAGGTACCAGATAAACTATATTTATAGTCGCAAGATTTTATAATAAAAATCAAGTCATAATTTTTTTTCTAATATGATTTTAATAGATGTCATTAAATAGAAATATCATAATCCCATAATTTACCTCATGTCTATGGTACTCTTCATAAACAATTACTTTTATCTTCAAAGCTATTTAATTGTCTATTGTTTACCCTAGAGCAGTGGTTCTCAAACTTTTTTAATGACGGAACCCTTTTGGGAAGCAAAATACTTGACGGAACCCTACAATAAAACAATTGTTTTTATAAGTGTATTCTTTATTAATCAGCATAATAAAAGTACAATGTAACAGTTGCTAATTATTATTTACTTCACCACTTTGCAAGGACAATAATAGAAAACATTAAAAAATAAAAAATCTAACTAGTGGGAGGTATGAAACTGTTTTTTATTTTCCTTCAATTGGTTGATATCAGGTTTGATGGAAGAAAGTTGGAGTCTCATATCAGCTTCGGCGTCCAGTCTATTGCGATATTATGTTTTCGTGGCTGCGTAGGTAGAGAATCCTGTTTCGCACAAATATGTAGTTGGGAAAGGGAGAAGAATATCCAGAGCCATTTGGCTAAGCATTGCATATTCATCTTGGATTCTGCACCAAAAATCATTGAAAGGCGTCGTTTTGAACAGTGGCTCCATACTTGTGTCTGATGACAATTCTAAAAGAGATTCATATATCTCGTTTGACATGTTTTCAGGCTTTTCCAAGTTGGGTAAAAAAGGATTATGAATCCATGAATTCACTTTAATTTTTGTATTGTGTTCTTCGGGTAAATACTTTTCAAAAGATGCGCGCATCGAACTGAGATATTGGACCAATTCTTCAAACACATCATCTTCAAACATTTCTGAGTCGTTTTCGCTAACAAACTCACTGAGTAACGTAAAGCTTTCTATTTCTTTCTTACCAATGCAAATGATCCAAAAATCTAATTTTCTTTTAAAAGCAGTTATTTTATTATAGGCCTGAAACACTGTTGTCTGTTTACCTTGCAACGATAAATTCAATTCGTTAAGTTTTTGAAAGATATCCGCCATAAAAGACAATCGGAACAACCAAGTTTTATCATACAAACGGTCCTTCAAATTAAAAGAAGTATCTGCTGAAAGAAACATTTGTAACTCGGCTCTAAGTTCAAATAGCCTTGTTAAAGTTTTACCCCGAGACAGCCATCGCACTTCTGTATGGAGCAGCAGTGTTTTATGTTTGCTGCCATAATCTTCACACAATAATGGGAAACAATCGGGATTGTAGTGCACGACCACTGATAAAATTAATTATTTTTACCGCTTCATCCATAACTAATTTTAGATTTGACGGCATTTGCTTCATCGCAAGTGCTTGCCTATGCAGAATACAATGACTGGAACTACAATTAGGCGCTTTATTTTTCATTCGTGACACTGCTCCTGCTGTTTTACCTGTCATCGCCTTGGCCCCATCTGTACAAATGTCAATGCAATTGTTCCTGAGATTATTTTCTTCAAAAAATGTATTTATTTTATTAAAGATTTCTTCCCCGGTAGTGTATGTAAGCAGCGGTGAACACATAAGCATGTCTTCTTCAAAAGAACTTTTATATGGATATCTCACAATAACCAGCAGGATAGCCAAACCAGCGACATCAGTCGACTCGTCCATTTGCAAGGCGAATCGTGTATTTTGTAGACGTGTAACTAGTTCTTGTTTGACGTAGCTTGCCAGATCATGGATTCGTCGTGAAACAGTATCGTTTGATAGCGGAACAGTAGAAAGATGCTTTGCAGATTTTTCATCGAGCATACGTTTTGTTATGTCTAATACACATGGTTTTATTAAATTCTCAGAGATAGTGTGCGTTCACCTGCTTGTGCAATGCGATAGCTAACTAAATATGATGCCTCCGTGGCCTTTTCGTTGATAGTTTGTGTTACACGTATCATATTTTTTTGACTTTCTAATAACTGATTTTTTGTGCGAACAAAAAATTCTTTATTCTTGTCTTTAGACTCGGGGTGTACAGTTTCTAAATGTCGGCGCAATTTAGCAGGTGCCATAGAACTATTAGGAAGCAGTTTACTACAGAGCATGCATAGAGGTGAGCCGTTGGAATCAACAAATCCGAAACTGATATAAGATTCCTCATATATATTTGGGTAAAACTGACACATTATAAGTTTTGTTGTCACGTGGGGGAGGGTACGCGCATTCCACAGACCGGCAAACTTAGAGCGAACGGGTTGTACAAGTATAAAATTGTTGATACCAAACTTATGAGATATTGTACCAGCTATTGTAACACATGTTTATACATAAATAAATAAATAACGTTCATAGCGTTTTGTCTCCGCGCGGCCGCGGAGTCCGCGCAGCCGCGGAGCGACCAGAGAGAGGTGTTTTGATTTTTTTTTTCTAAATTCTTGCGGAACCCCGACAGAGGTATCACGGAACCCTAGGGTTCCGCGGAACACACTTAGAGTATAGCTGCCCTAGAGTAATAATACTGTTATAGAGCGAGTGGTGAACGAGAGATGTGCTGAAAATAACAATGAAAGTTTTTTTTTAAATTGTATGTATTGACAATTTACAAATATTGCTCTGGTCACAAACTCTAGACTTGCACTATGTGTACTAGTAAAAAAAAATCTTATAAACACCCAGACCATGACAAACTGTACAGAATAAACGTAAATACATTTTTTTTTGCCCTGGGTGGGAATTGAACCCACGACCTCTGGATATAATGCCAAAGGCGCAACCACTAGTCTACGGAGGCGGCTACAGATTCCTTTTTTTACAAAAATGTATAACATCAAATAAATTTGGCAACTTTTTTAACATATGTGTATTTAACATAATATGTAAATACATATACCCATATGTTAAAAAATAAAAATGTAAGTACTATTCAAATTAGGACCAATATTATACAGGACTACCGCAAATTGGTCTGCGTAACTTTAATCGTATACGCAGCGTACGTAAAAGGAATAATTTTTACCCGTTTTTGCAACATTTTTCATTGTTACTCCGCCCCTATTGAACGTAGCGTGATGTTATGTAGCCTAAAACTTTATAGTGGGATTTAGTACTTTAACGCGCTCTATATGTTTGTTATTACTCTGTGGTCGGCATCTATGGTATTTACATATGTGCGTGTGCGTAATATTAAGTGAAAATATTAAAGATTCCTTTGTTTTGTACTTTACTACTGTTCTGTACTTAATGTACCTGACTTATTATTATACTTTCTAGGTCTTTTAGATAGACTATCTAATTTATTCTCTATACTTAATATTATAAAGAAGTAAAGTTTGTGAGGTGATAGGAAGTAATCTCTGGATCTATTGAACCGATTTCGAAAATTATTTTAGAAAAAATATATACTTTTGTTAGAAAACACAACTAACAAACTAAGCTGTCGGTTCCAGTTTCACTATACCGAAGATCGGTTATTGAGTCTATCCAAATACCGCTGCGAACTAGCCACTTAAAGCCACGTGACAAATGCAATTTATAATGACAATTCATAATACATGAAATGCCCCTAAAGAAGCCAGGAAAAGGATTCGCCATCTCGAACGTTTAAGAACGTGTAAGTAAATGTTTTTTTCAAGGACAATAAAGTTTAAAAAAAAAAAAAAGACATGGAGTTGTAGATTTTACTTACTCTATCCTAATTATACAGGGTGAATTTGAACGGGTGTACTTTGGGCTAATATGATGTTCTACTGATCAATACGAACAACTTTTCCTATGGAACCATGTGTCGCAAATGAAAAAAAGTGGCTTTCCTATACAAATTGGTAATTTTAACTTTACTAGTTTGTATGGAGAAGGCAATTTTTTTTCATATGCGACACATGGTTCCATGGGAAAAGTTGTTTGTATTGATCAGTAGAACATCATATTAGCCCAAAGTACACCCGTTCAAATTCACCCTGTATAATTTATTTATAAAAAATCTGTTAAGTTTTAAAATAACAACTAAAGTATTATTTTTAGAATCATACATCAAACTTTGGTTGTCTTTTCAAAAGTTAACAGATTTTTAATAAAAAGACTATCTAATTAGGATCAAATAAGTAATATTTACACTTCCACGTTCTTTTTTTTTAAACTTTAATATCACTGAAAAGAGACATTTTATTTAGACATTCGATTTCGCGAATTCATTTCCTGGCCCCTTAACCTCTTGAACCTCTGAATTCATTAGGTTCCATCCACAACTGTAAGCAAGTTAGTAGCTGCCTTGTTTAGGAAATCTTGTTTAATTAAAAAAAAACACATTAAAATTTAAATTATAACTAATATTATAATCTCGAAATGATATTTAAATTTGTTATTCCACCGAATATAAACATTTTATAAAAAAGCAATTTAAAACTACTTAAAACCTCATCAATTAAGTTTTTGAAAACGTTTTTTATATAACATACGTACTTAATTGGCCCATAAAATTTGCATCGAAAGATATCCCAAGAAATCGTAACTAAGTACGTTATGGTATACATAATCGTGCAATTTCGAATCGAGATCAAAATCGAGAGTCTCGCATCACGCATCGATTCTTCGCGATTGATTATGTAATCTGTTACATACGTTGTAAAATTGCGCGTGTAACTATTACCACAGATACTACCTATTAATAGACAGGCTAGTTGTGTCGTCTCAAGTAAATATTGCGCGTGTCGTCTTTTACAGTCTGTATCACTGAATGACATTGACTTTGAGTTACAAAAAAACTTAAAATTTGTCAATACCGACTATTTGACCGCCTCCTTAGATTAGTGGTTGCGCCTTTGGCATTGTTTTCGGAGGTCGTGGTTCCCACCCATTTAAAAAAAAATAGTAAGTTTTCCGTAGTTTGTCATGGTATCGGTGTTTATAAAATATAACAGTGGCGTGCACAGGGTTTTAGTATAAGGTAGCCAGAATTTATAATACATGTTTTTAGACATTTATTTGTAGACATTTAAAATTGCTTTAATTTTTGAAATTAGCAATTTTAAATGTCTACAAAATTACAACGTAGTCTATAATGAAATTTTTATATTTCGCGAGATAGTACACTGAAATATAATATGCATTATATCGTTGTTTTTGGTACACATAGTAACTAAGCACTAGCCTGTGACCATAGAAATATGTGTAAAAAAGGTCCTAAATATAAAAAAAAACATGTAAACCTTTACACGATAAATTAAAAAGGGTAAAGACACTTTATTTTATACTAATTTGGTATAAAAGTCTAAGTGTAACGGTTAGGCCGCCATTCTGGCCACACAAGCAATATTTATTATATACATCTCATCATCATCGAAATAACTCACGAAGTCTCACGTGTCTTTGTTTGGTAAAAAAGGAACCCAACTGCACACACGCCAAATTACCAACTAGCGTAAGACTTAATCGAGATTAGAGCAACAAATTTTCGTTGTAATCTGTAGCCATAAATCTGCTCAAAATCGACTCTCTTGCCATTATGAATCAGTAGACAGTCGATTAGGTATTTATTTCATTGACAGGTAGTAACTTAATGACATTGGCAGGCTTAAGGTAAATGACACATGTCATTGGCCCTAGGTTATGACTTAATATTATTGACAGGGATAAGGTATTGAATTTGCCTTTTGCTAACTCCGCCGGTTTGTTAATTAACGTTAATTTTATAAAACTTAAATATTTACTTTTAATAGCTAAACGGTCTCTTAGGTTTACCGATATATACACCCTGACTTATATGTCGTAGTTCGACCACACCTATGAGATGTCTATACTTTGTAATAGGGGTCTGGTCCGTTTTCTGTTAACCATATCGAGATGTAGTAGAATTACGCGCACCAGTTAATTTTATTGTTTAAACATGTGTTATTTTTTAATTGTTATTTACTTAATTAAACCGATTTGGTTTTGGGGTTAGTTTCTAAACTAAAACGTTACTATTCAGAAATAGTTATAGAAATATAAATAGTTATTAGATAAACTAGAGCTAGAGCAAAATATTTGTTGTCTCTCGATCTCGGTTTGGGTTTTATATCGGTTTACACACCACTATAGTGCCTCGGAGAGCATGTTAAGTTGTCGGTCCCAGTTGTACTACACACACCGGCAGAATTAGCGGAACACAAAAAAAAGGCAGAATTAATATATCTTTTTTGTAGCACTGGCCGGTTACATTACTTTTTTGAATTTTTTTACATATATTTTTTAAAAACGCCTAATTTAAAAATGTCAACAGTATTTTTTTTGTTTTAATTTTTCATTCATACATCTCTATCGACTGCTTCGAAGTAGATTTTCCGTTTTTGTAAAGTTCATATATTCCATTTGAAAAACATTATATTGCAGTTTTATGAGACTTTTGTGTTTTCTTGCTTATTGATAAGTTACGAACATCTAAGTATGCCTGATTTAACGCTATCAGAAATCATCAGGTGGGCAATTCTCGCACTTTCGACATTCATCTCGATTCGACATTTTTAATCGAAAAATGACTAATTATGGTATTTTTCGTTCAAAAATATCGAACATTAAACGAAATAAATAATAAATAAATAAATATTGAACGAAAAATGACATATTTAGTCATTTTTCGTTTAAAAATCTCGAATCGAGATGAATGTCGAAAGCGCGAGAATTGCCCACCTGGGCAGATGAAATGAGAAGAAATGATCAATCCTACAGTTCGATTGAAACAAGAATTCGTCGATCGTTATCAACGATTCATCGTAGCATCAAACGGTACAGATTGACGAATTCTCTAGTGAGGAGAAGAGGACAAGGCAGGAAAAGGTGTACTTCAAGGAGAGATGACCGTTTTCTACAACTTCAAGTTTGTCGGAACACTAGACTTACGGCAAACGAAAAAATACATATTTAGTCATTTTTCGTTTAAAAATCTCGAATCGAGATGAATGTCGAAAGCACGAGAATTGCCCACCAGGCCCGAAATGCATTGGAGGAGGTTCGAGGAGTAAGAGTGAGTGAGCGGACAGTTCGGCGAAGATTCGAGGAAGTTGGTATAGGCTCATTTATACCCAGCAAAGCACCAAAACTTGAAAGACATTACCGCACAAACCGACTATACTTTGCTCGTGAACATCATCATTGGGACTTTGACGAGTGGGGACAGGTTCTCTTTACTGATGAATGTAGAATTCTGTTAAATCAGATTGATGGAAGGCAGCGAGTATGGAGACGCAAAGGAGAGCGTTATTTACAGTCTAATTTTTAAAATACAGTGGCATATGGCGGCGCCGGCGGCTCAATTATGGTCTGGGGAGGGATATGTTTAGGAGCTCGCACAGAGTTAGTGGTAGTCGACGGCGGGAATCTGAATGCTGATCGGTATATGATTTTAGAAGAACGTGCCCCATTTATTGGTAACGAGTTCATTTTAAAGCAGGACAATGCTCGGGCTCACAGTACTCGCTCAGTACAGGCATACCTAAACCATGTTGGTGTTACGGTGATGGAGTGGCCAGCACTGTCCCCGGATATGAATCCGATTGAACAGGTTTGAGACTTGCTAAAGAGGAGTGTCAAATAAATAATACCACCTCCTAACAATCTGGGCGAGCTGAAAAACACATTAGTTGAAGAATGGCAGAGGTTGCCCCAAGAGATCATTGACAACATCATTCGCAGCATGCCCAGACGGATGGAAACCTTAATCAGGGCACGGGGGAGAAACACTCGTTATTATATTCATTTAATTAATTTTAAACCGTCATAAAATTTTAATTTTTTAACTGTTTCTCTGTCACTACGAAATCTAAGAAAAATGCATTTTGTTTAGTTAAGTGTTTTTTTTTCATTAAATTTTAAGTATGGTGTTGCAAATTAAGGTCAAAACATATCAATTTAATTGTTGTTTCATGTTTAATTATTATTTGTTTAAAAATAAAGCTAACTATTTTATACTCTCCTTTTTTTTGTGTTCCGCTAATTCTGCCGGTGTGTGAATATTAACTAGTGAAACTGTTTAAAGATGGGTTACTCAGTCTATTTAACAAGTTGGTATAGTGAAACTGGGACCGACAGCTTAACGTGCTTTCCGAGCCATTATAGTGGTGTTGTTAACAAATGTACATACATTTTTAGATTAAAAATTCATTGGTACACATCAGGGGTTGACATTTTAAAATATTTTTTTTTCTTTCTTAAATTTTTTTATATATTATTTCACGTTTGTACTTTTGTATGAATTATATCATTTTTTTAATTCAACAGCTCAGCCAATGCGAAAAAATGGGAAGTAGAACTGGCTACCCTGAAGAGCAACAATCTTCGTCTGACAGCAGCCTTACAGGAGAGCACTGCCAATGTGGACGAGTGGAAGCGGCAGCTGCACCAGTACCGGGACGAGGTCGCCCGAGCCAGACTGTATGGGGGCAAAGGTCAGTCATTATACTGTGTTATACAGACTTTATGGGGGCAAAGGTCAGTCATTATACTGTGTTATACAGACTTTATGGGGGCAAAGGTCCGTCATTATACTGTGTTATATAGACTTTATGGGGGCAAAGGTCAGTCATTATACTGTGTTATACAGACTTTATAGGGGCAAAGGTCAGTCATTATACTGTGTTATACAGACTTTATGGGGCAAAGGTCAGTCATTATACTGTGTTATACAGACTTTCTGGGGGAATGGTCAGTCAATATACTGTGTTATACAGACTTTATGGGGGCAAAGGGCAGTCATTATACTGTGTTATACATACTTTCTGGGGGCAAAGGTCAGTCATTATACTGTGTTATACAGACTTTATAGGGGCAACGGTCAGTCAATATACTGTGTTAGACTTTATGGGGGCAAAGGTCAGTCATTATACTGTGTTATACAGACTTTATGGGGGCAATGGGCAGTCATTATACTGAACCCTAACCCACTTGGCCACTACGTATATAAAGTGATTTCTTTTACCAAAAATAAAAATATATTTAAATTCAACTATTGTATAAATAATTAAAGGTTTGTTTTAGGCGGCGATGCAAGTGAAATGGAACAGATGCGACAGCGCGTGGCCCAGCTAGAGGCAGAGTTGGCCCAGAAGAACGAGGAGTTGGCCCAAATCACCAAGTCTAGGAAGAGTGAACAGGTATTTTTTTTGGTCACTATTTGATACTCACAATTTCGTGTGCGTCTTATTTATTATCCAATATTTGGGGTAAAAATGGACCTTAAGCGGAGCGTCTGGTCTAAAACATACATACATTTTTGAAGGCGCTATAAATCGTACGTTTTCTTTTTTTTATAGTTTGTCATCGTTTATTTTGTAACAGAATGAGAGCATTTTTTTTTCAAATACATTAAAGTTGGCCCGAAAGTCTTTTTGCTGGAAGGCTCCATCTGAACCCCCTGGCAAGAATTACGTTTCTCGTTGGACGCCCTAGAAGTTGTTAGAAGTTTATCTAGAATTTCAATTCTACATGGAACCCCCACGAGTAATATATTCTAAATCTACACTGGACAAGTGGCGAGCTTATCACGATATTGGTCCTATTTTCACTATACCAACTAAGGTGTAGTGAAAATAGGAGCGATAGCTTAACGCGCTGTTAAATAACCATGTAGGCTTTACATCAGGTATATAAAAGGTCACATGTTGAGTTCCATAAAAAAAAAGGTAAACCCACAGACTAATCTCCAATCGCTTTTAACTTGCAGGACGCAGAAGCTAAGCTAGCTCAAAGTCAACTAGAGCTCGCTCTCGCCGCTCACGATGGCCAAAGACAAGTGATACAGGCTCTTAGCGATCAGCTGGCAAGGCAACTCGATGAACTGGTAAGTAAAAACAAAAAAAAAATTAAAAAAAAGGTTAGTGATATTAGCATTGAATGCTAAAGTGAATGAAATTAGCAATGATATTTATTCTGGGTTGATAATATTAGCAATGATTTTTATGCCGAGTTGATGATGTTAGCAATGAAATGTATGCTGAGTTGGGTATATTAGGAGTAATGGTTCATACTAGACTGAATGAGATTAGCAATGATTTTATGCTAGAGTTGATGAGATAGCAAATATTCTTTAATGCTAGAGTAATTACATATAGCCCTGGTCACAAACTAAGCTCTAGGCTTGTACTATGTATACCAGAAAAAAACTTTGTCATAAGACCATGACAAACTGTACAGAAAACGTACAATTTTTTTTTACGACATATAAATACTAATTGAACTTCGACTAACAGCTAAATTGTAATATTGGAAGTACGTTTGTATGGACGTCAACACGACTGCAGAGCCCTTAAGAAAGTTAATTTAAAAAATTGAATCCCAGACTAAAATTTTGCATGAAAATTGTATTTAAAATAAATCTTTTTTTTTCTCTATCTAGTCTGGACCCATATAGGTCTGTTCCAAGACTTCCAAGGGACCTTTTAATTGTATTCGATTCCCATATCCATGACAAAAATATATTAGTACGTTTTTATGTACCTACAGTTTGTCATTGTCTGGGTGTTTATAAAATATAATATGTTAGTATCGTTATTTTTGGTGCACATAGTACAAGCCTAGGCTTAGTTTATGACTAGAGCAATATCTTTCATATCATAATTTTCAGACTAACATGTATTTTTATAATTTTTATTATACAGACCACAATTCATCGAGAGATAAACACGGCGTTGCAAACATGAGATTCCGCCAAAACCGATTCGACCGCCGATCCCCCACCGATTTACGCATGCGTCAATAAGGACCGCAAAAATTTACCGCTTTTATTGGCAAATAAACCTAAAATAAAAAAAATCGGCTCCACATCACAGGACTCCGAATCGGAACCGCTCTATGTAACGGTTAAATCGAAAAAATGAAGATTGCTATCGGTATTTCGTAAAGTACAGGAGTTATTTTAAAAATAATAAAATCGGATTTTCGGGTTTAAGATCGGTTTTGAAAGTACGGTTAATAAAATTTATAATCTATTTATTTACATATTTGAATTTATTTATTTATTTAATTAATCGATTTATAACCTATAAATAGTATTTTATATAAGAAAAAATATATATTGTATGTTTTTTGTATCAATATAAAATACAATACTAATTTTAAGTGTGTAGATCTGATTTTTTTTGTAATGTAATTGTTATTATATTAATAGTTACAATCTAAAAAGTCTATTTTGACAGTAAAATTCCTATCAATTTTGACAGTTTTCTAGTTTTTGACAGTTTCCTTCTTATTTGACGGTTTCTTTCTTCCGACTTCAAAATGAAGGAGGTTCAATTAGATTATTTTAATTGTGTTTTTTTTTATAATATCTTATACTCCGTCATTTATAAACTGATTTGAAAAAGTTATTTTGTTATTATTGATATATTTTGGGATTCATTTTGTATTTTAATTTTATATATTTTCTTCAAAATGGTATGAAAAGATTTATCAATTTAGGCTGATAGTCTATGTTACCAATGCCTCTATCTTCTTTTACTTTTTGACAGTATTTTTCTAGGTTTAGTTTCTTTCTTCATTTATTTTTAGGTTTAGTTTTTTTTTCATTAATTTTTTTTCTTCATTTATTTTGACCATATTTTATTAGTCACATTTCTTAACACTTTATTGTGGACTATTTAGATTGTGACATTTGTACGTACGTGTTTGTGTTCAATCGATTTAATAATATTAATCGATTAATTTTCTCGTCAAATCGATCTTAACATTTCGAAATATTAAAAGAAAAAATGCAAGTTTTTAATAGTGAAACGCTTGTATTAGAAAAAGGCACAAATAAAATTTTTAATGAGTAGATTTTTTAAAATTTAAGTAGATTTTATTACGTATTATATAATAAATAATGCTTAAAAATATTATAACTGACGCCAAAAAGGAAAAATGTCGTACCTACAAAAATGTAACTTTTAAGTAAATCATTACATTAAACGCTTTTATTCCTAATGGAAGCTTAAAATATTTATGATTTTGGTGGTACGATATTTAATACTTATGGTCTTTATAATATTTAACTATAATAATTATTTGTGCCTTTTTAATAAAAGGAGAAAATAATCATACCAACTAAGAATATTAAATGAATAAGTTGTTGACTATTTAACTCGAATTATATTTATACTCCAGTATTGCCCACCTAAAAATCCTTTTTCGCTATAAAACATGTTTTACCTTCTGTACGGTGAAATACCGATTAATCCTAAGAAATATTGTGACATATGAATAAAAAAAAAGCCTGAATTTAAAATAAAACAGGCTGTGCCATTTTAGTATATTTGTATATTCTTAAACCTTATTATTATTATATATAAAATTAATAACTTTAATATTTAAGCCCTATACTGACATTTATTGTAGTTTCCTTTTTAGAAAATTATTATAAATAATATTTTTTAAAAACTTGCAATAATTAAAAAAATAAAAATGTTAAGATTTTATTAGGCAAGTTTTTATAAATATATTATTATTAGTAACTTGTAATTGTGTATATTTAATCGTTTAATAGTTCTAATTGTAATTGAAATAATAATAAAAAATCCTACATGAACTTTTTCAATTTAATTTAAATATTTAATGCTATATAATAATATGAGGAGATTTTAAAAGGATACGTTTAGTAAAAAAAGCTACACTATTTAGTAAAAACACTTTTATGCATTATAAATAGTTATATAAAAAAAAGTGCTGCGCTAAAATAAATTATTAATAAAATTATTGGCCAACAAATTAAGCCACTTATGTAATTTTTAACGACAAATAATGTGGTTTAATAAAAAAAAATGGCACAAACTTTTACATAGAAAACTTTTACTTTTAAACTTTTACTTTTTGTCCCAACGATTTGTTTAATATTTTATTTTTATTTTAAGGCAAATATTAATAAAAAACTTTTCCTGTTCTAATTAAAATATATATATATACTTAAAGTTCTTTTTTTTTTCTAATTAGTTTTTTTTTCACTTTAGAGTTGCATTTTTCTACGCATTTTTATTATAAATTATTTTATTACTATTATATTAAACTAAAAATATCTCGAATATTTAAAATGTTATGTAATATTCATTTAAATCCCTGTTTATATTGTTTTACAATAAAACCCTGTCTAAATAGGTATCCCTTAGCAAATTAGTGAACCGATATTTTGACGAAAAATAATTATTTTATTTATTTAATATTGTTATTTTAAGGTTAATTTTTGACCAATTATACATGTAATATTCCTTATTTGGTATTTATTAAAAATAGTTTTATTTGTGTGTACCTAAACAATTTTGTTTATATTTCTTTTAAGTAGATTTTTTTAAGATCAATCGGATTATACTCGCTGCCATGTTCATTTAACATTTAAACTACATAATTTATTTATTAATAAAACCTAATTTATAAATTTTATCAGTATTTAATTCGCAAGACTGTTATTATGATTTAAGTTTTTTTAAGAAAATAATTATTTTTCGTCAAAAATTCACAACAGATATCATTATCTAAGGCTGAGGTTTTTAAAGATATACAATGTCTTATGTAACAGGGTACGTTTCATTTTACTGTTGCGTAATTTTTAATAGAAAACGTTGTTAATATTCGATTTTTTACCTTGAACCTTAACAAGGTACTCTTTTCGTCACACTGATTTGTAAGTTTGGAATTAAGGATTTATTGGAATTTTAATACCTTAACTGACAATTATATGCATAAGCATGTGCTAAAAGTAAATATATAAAAAATAGCGTTCTTTGTTATAGAGACCAACATGTGTTCTATAATAGCAAGCTTACAAAATATAGTATTTTTTTGTTAACCGGAGAAAATATATTTAATTCTAATATTGAACAATAAAATTGTATTAGGTATTAAAGTTCCAATACCATTGCCAATTATAAATATAAAAAGGTAATTGAATAAAATAAAAGCTTGCGACTGTACTAGTTTTTTTTAATGCATCATTAAAGAATAATATATGTAATTAAAAAAAATATAAAAGAAAGATCTTTAATAAATTAAATAACTGTAAAATATTTAAATTAAATTAAATAAAAAAGTAGCAAAATTTTAAATAGATTTTTAATATTATTAATTGTAATGGCATTATTTATATTTATTGGCATTTATTGTATAGTTATTTCTTATCTAAGTGTAAAATATAAAAGGCCTTCATTCATAAACAAACTAAAACTAAAATGTTTATTTAGATTTTTTTATTTGGGAAATTGTAAAAAAAATCTCCTTTTGAAATTAAATTTGATTGAAGTATTATAACTAATTATTTTAATAGCTAAACAGCTAAAAACTAATTGTATTAATTTATTTAAGTACCTACTTATTATATTGTATACTTGTTATGTAAATTGTTAAACAAAAAATGGTAAGATGAGATGCTAATATTCCCTGTAGTTTTATATTAGTGAAATATGCGTCAATGAAAGCATTTTTTATTTCGCATAAAACTTTGTAATATTTTTGTGTGAAAGATACAAAAATAATTTAAACTGTAATATTTTAATATTTGCTTTTGATATTTGCAAAATTGTAATAGAGAAAAACTTGTTTCCAATATTTTTTCGTTTAATTTAATATATATGTTTATTTATTTTGCATTAACCTATTCTTTTGTCATAAAAAAAATACACATACGTTCCGAACTTATAACCAAAATACACCCTAGCTAGAATTTTAACTAGATTTTTTATTATAAAATCGCCAAGTAGTGTGTGAAATTTAAAGCTAATTGTATAATTAAACCGGGTTTAATATTAATAGACAAACATGATTTTGTAACAATGTACAGTTTTTTTTATTTTGCTTTAAATTCCTTGTTAAAGTGCAATATTAGTAATTGAAATTATATTTATTGTAATATAGTTTCTATGGCCTGACTAATTGAATAAAATAATTCTGCTTTGTGTAATCTTTAGATAATTTAATTTAATTTGTTTTTTACAATGTGTTCAGATTTTATTTTATTAGTCGGGTACCAAAAGAATTTTAAGTGAAAATGTTTAAGTCACTTATATTAAAAGGTTTTTAGTGTAAATAAAGTAAAATACCACTTTTTAAACTTTTTCAATTAGATTTTCATATTATTATATATATTCTGTTTTAAAAAACCTTTAACAATTTTATTTGCTATCATCTGAAAAATATCTTTGTCAGGAATAACAGTATTTGTCACTGTTATTTAAAAAAATAACAAATTTAAATTTACTATACCTGAAGTATTATTCCTCAAATTCTGAAAAAGTGTCGTTACCTTTTTTTTGCTTTCAAGTGACTTAGTATATTTTTATCTCTAAAATTTATAATTTGTTAGTAAATTTAATTAGTATAATAAATAATAAATAAATTAATAACAACATGTTTATCAAAGAATAATAAATAAATAAAATAAAATTTAGCTATGAATTTTAGAAAATTGAGATCTGTTATTATTAATAATATTTAATATACTTAGGTCTAGAGTGTTCGTATTGTTAAGTGTTATTTTGCAGTGTAATTTGTAATTATATAAGTATATAAATTTTATATAACGTGTGATTATAATAAATATATCAAATTTTATTAATATTCGTATTATATTAAAGAGAAAAATATTCACAGACTTCAGAAATGGAGGTAAGTACACAAACAATTCTAACCGTTTTTATATAAATATCTTGTATTTTTTATTATTATTATGGCTTGTAAAAAAGTACAGGAAATTCATTTTCTAAAACTTTGTTAAGTAACTCTAGTGTTGCCATATTTTTTGTGATCATCTCTATATAGGTACCTAATAATATTTGTACCTATCCTTATTTTTAACTACCTACTGATATTTATTTTATTTTACTAAAAAAATCCCTAAAGAAAAAAAAAAGTAATTTGATGTTGCCATAAAAAAAAGGTAATTTGATGTTGCCATAAAAAATCCCACCGATAGTTTTTTTTTTAAGTTTATGTCTTAATTATTCCCCCTAAAATTGTTATTAATTATAATCACACGTGATATGCCTAATATGTACTAAGTATTATTGCAAAAGTCTGTAATGCTGTTATTACTACAAAAATTACTGTTTGCTGGTTGTCTTTTTAAACATCTATTAAATTTTTTTTTTTTTTTTTTTTATAATAGTTCACTTAGACAGTTTTAGTGTACCCAGCGGGAGGGATATTTATTCCCATCTTTATGTGGAAATAATATAAAATTATTAAAAAAATATGGTTAAGTCCGCAATAATCCTCATTGATATACCTTCATTTATGGGGATTATAAGGCAAACAACATTTTTTGTTCAGTTTTCCCCCTTTGTACTATGTAATGGGAAAATTGGACTTTTTATTCCAGTTATTTATTTTTAAAATAATTAACAACTTATCTAGTAAAAATAGCAATGCAGACTTTAAATATAAATTAATATAATATGCAATTATACAGGGTGACTTTGAAGTTTGTACTTTGGGCTAATATGAGGCTCTAATGAACAAATATACAGGGTGAATTTGAAAGAATGTACTTTGTACTGAAATGATGTTCTGCTGATCAAATCGACAACTTTGCCCATGGAACCATGTGCCGCAAATGAAAAAAAAAATTGCTTCCCTATACAAATTGGTCATTTTAACATTACTAGTTTGTATGGAGAATCCATTTTTTTATTTATTTGCGACACATGTGAAAAGTTGGTTCTATGAGAAAAGTTATTAGATTTGATCAGCGGAACCTCATATTAGCCCAAAGTACTTCTTTTCAAAGTCACCCTGTATATATCATCACAGGCGCCCCCCCTAGACGGCCTCAAGGTGGGTAGCGGAGGAGTTTTTAATCACACCTCGTCGTATGAGTCTACACCGAACAAGTGGCTAGTCAGTTTCACAAGTCGGTATAATGAAACTGGGACGGACAGCTTAACGTGCTCTCCGAGGCACTATAGTGTTGTTGTTAAACAAATTTACATAATTTTTTACTTTATGACCTCATTGGTACACACCTGGGTTCGAACCAGGGACCTAAGTGTTTTTTAGTCTAAGGTCTAACCAACTCGGCCGGCACCCCAAAAAAAAAGGCTTCTCCATACAAACTAGTAATGTTAAAATAATCAATTTGTATGAAGAAAATTTTTTTATGGGTCCATTTGAGAGAGCCTTATATTAGCCCAAAGTACAACCTTTCAAAATCACCCTGTATATAAATTAATATATTATCTTCCATTAGAATGGCGTTAGTTGCTGTAAGCTATACAGTATGCGTATGTAAACAATAAACATATTACCTATAAACAATTATTTTATTTCTAATTCCTAATTAGTAATACAGGGGCCTGACCAAAGAACACGATCGCCAATCGAATCGCCGCATCGATCGATAAAAATGTATAGGAATTTTACTCTATGGGTAAAGAGCCTGATCGACGAGAAACGTCAAATCCCATACAATTCCCTGGGGCTTTATTCCGAGTTTTGACACGTTCACCGTCGCGCGTTTTGCGTAAACTATAAATATTGAAATATAAGTTCTATCCTGTTAATTATAAAGTTGAAATTCCAATGCTCATAAGATGTTCAAACTTGCGAAGAATTCGTGTATTTCAAGATGGCGGCATTATTATAACCATGAAGGTAAAAGCCGTGCCCTTCCGCGCGCCGCTACGCGTTTTTTTAGCTTCATGATTATAACCAACCTAATACAGACTATATATCCATTAAAATAGAACTTATATTTCAATATTTATAGTTTGCGCAACGTTTTGTCGTCTTTAGCGGTTGTAAACTCGGAATAAGGCCCGCTACGCGATTTTTAGCTTCATGATTATAACCAACCTAATACAGACTATATATCCATTAAAATAGAACTTATATTTCAATATTTATAGTTTGCGCAACGTCTTGTCGTCTTTAGCGGTTGTAAACTCGAAATAAGGCCCGCTACGCGTTTTTTTAGCTTCATGATTATAACCAACCTAATACAGACTATATCCATTAAAATAGAACTTATATTTCAATATTTATAGTTTGCGCAACGTCTTGTCGTCTTTAGCGGTTGTAAACTCGGAATAAGGCCCGCTACGCGTTTTTTTTGCTTCATGATTATAACCAACCTAATACAGACTATATATCCATTAAAATAGAACTTATATTTCAATATTTATAGTTTGCGCAACGTCTTGTCGTCTTTAGCGGTTGTAAACTCGGAATATGGCCCGCTACGCGTTTTTTTAGCTTCATGATTATAACCAACCTAATACAGACTATATATCCATTAAAATAGAACTTATATTTCAATATTTATAGTTTGCACAACGTCTTGTCGTCTTTAGCGGTTGTAAACTCGGAATAAGGCCTGGGGTGTGACTTTTGAATGTCACCGATGAGTTCAAAATCACTAGTGAGAAAAATATCCCCGATGACTAGGAAATGACGATTTATCAAAAGTCCTATTTTTGAAAGTCATGTGTCAAATATACAATATACAGAGCAATATGTGTAATTTGTCACACAAAAAAAAAAAATTCTCATTCACACAAGCTACTTGCGTTTCGTTACACGAAGAACACATTGTTTGTCATTCTTGTTTCTCATAATAATTTACATGTCTATTGTAAGTCATAAAAACTCAATGGTGGAACGGAACTTAACATAAATTTTTTGTGATGATTATTATCTGTCATCGGTGACCCAGGTAGTATTTTGACGTCCCTATGACGTCAATTACGTCAAGAATGACACTAAGTTGACGTCATAGAGACGTCAAAATGCTACCTGGGGACTTTATTTACTAGTGGTAGGAGACACTCGTATTGATATCATAGGTATGATATTTTAGTCACCCGATGAACGGACATGGGTCTTTAGCTGCTGGTTGACACTCAGGTGTACGTGATTTTGACACAATTATTGGGGTGGCATGTATAGATGTATCTATGCAAATGGCTAGGTTCTGCTAGACAACAAATGGAATAATGAAGGATCTGGACATATCTCTGGAGCAGCCTGGGGCTCTAGAGAAAAAGCAGGCGAGGCGACATGTCAGTCAAAAAGTATGTATTTTGACAGTGACAGCAGGCGTGAGGTACGCTGTCACCTGCCAAAGTCATACAGTTTTGATTGAAGCCGACACGACACGTCGCCTCGTCTGATTTTTCTCTAAGGCCCCTGCGGCAACATTCTGTTTCTTATAACGTGAGCGTTAGATTGTCAAAATAACGATTTCCGCTATTAGACCTCTCTCCTCCAATCAGCGAAGGTTAAAAAACTACTCTGATTGGAGAAGAGAGCGCTAATAGCGGAAATCGTTATTTTGACAATCTAACGATCACGTTATAAGAAACAGAATGTGGCGGCTGGTCTCTTTAGAAACACAGTTTTCACTATCACATGGCTTTACCTGCCTTTTTTATTGATTTATTTATCACCCGGCCCGGGACCGATGTGTACACGTATAATAATTTATTTTGTATGTTAGCGACTTCTCGCGGTCAAGCACGGAACCGCGACGAAGATGTTTCATTTTACGTTTCAAAACCAGGCAAGGGGTTCGGTAGGAAATAGGAATTAAAACTGGGATAGGAAAAAGTTACAAGGTGTGCTATGGTGTGGGATGCAACATGCGTAGACACCATGGCTTTGTCACACTTATCGGGAACAGCATGTCGAGCGGGATCTGCTGCATCTACCGCGTAAGCCAATAAACATAAAAAATACATTAATCTGAAATATATTTATGATTTTATGGCTTTCGCGGTGGAGACAATTGGTCCATGGAGTTCTGACGCTAAGGCTTTTTACAAAACCTTGGCTCCACTCCTAATCGACGCTACTGGCGACCCAAGGGCAGGCGTGTATTTCAAACAAAGAATTTCTTTAGCTTTATATACGTGGTGGCCGAGTTGGTTAGACCTTGGACTTAAAAACACTAAGGTCCCTGGTTCGAATCCCAATCTGTACCAATGAGTTTTTAATTAAAAAAATTATGTACATTTGTTTGACAACACCACTATAGTGCCTCGGAGAGCACGTTAAGCTGTCGTTCCCGGTTTCACTATACCAACTTGTGAAACTGTTTATAGATGGGTTATTGAGTCTATTCAAAACATCGCGAGCTAGCCACTTGCTCAGGGTAGACTCATACCATCGGCTACGACGAGGTGGGATTAAAACCCTCCGCTGGGGCCGTCTAGACGGTCTCGAGCGCCGTAAGGCACCCGTGAAGATATATATATATATATACATGGTGAATTTGAATGGGTGTACTTTGGGCTAATATGATGTTCTACTGATCAATACAAACAACTTTTCCTATGGAACCATGTGTCGCAAATGAAAAAAAAAATTGCCTTCTCTATACAAACTAGTAAAGTTAAAATGACCAATTTGTATGGGGAAGCCATATTTTTTTTTCATTTGCGACACATGGTTCCATGGGAAAAGTTGTTCGTATTGACCAGTAGAACATCATATTAACCCAAAGTACACCCATTCAAATTCACCCTGTATATATATGTAATATCTTTAGCAATTCAAAAAGGAAATGCCGTCAGCATCTTGGGCGCCATGCCACTTGACAAACTAGAGGAATACTTAAATTTATTTTAGTTTAGTTTATAAGTCTTACATAAAAAAAATATTTTGTAATGTTTGATGAATAAAAATTTATTACCAAAAAAAAAAAAAGTTACAAGGTTAATATCTGGACCCAATGATATTCAAAAATACGAACTTTGGAAATCGATGGCTTTTTTGACATTTCAGTGATATTTAGTCATTTGTTGATATTCAAAAATCGCACCCAGATCCTTTGATTTTGAAGTAACCCGAAGGCTTCAGACGCGTTGTTTTGTTACAACAGTCGAGTTGTAATATTAGAAGTACATTTGTATGGGCGTCAACTCTACTGCAGAAACCTTAAGAAGCCAGGAAAATAATTCACGATCTCAAACGTCTAAAAACGTGTAAATGTTGTTTTCAGTGATATCAAAGTTTTTTTTATGAAAAAAGAACTTACAAGTGTAAATAATACTTATTCGATCCTAAATAGATAGACTTTTTATAAAAAAAACGATTAACTTTTGAAAATACACTCGAAGTTTGATTTATGATTCTGAAAATATTACTTTAGTTGTCATTTCAAAGCTTAACAGATTTTTCATAAAGAAATTATTAATCGAGAAAATAAAAAAAAAACATATTTTAGTGGTATTTTTTTATTATCTGTCTTAAATTAAAAAAAAATGGTTGAATTAGAATAAGGCAGCAGAATAAGTGATAGAAAATTGGCAAAATTGGAAATTCAAATATGCTGGGTCTGGGAATTTAACAAATTATTTTTAATTAGTAATTAATAAGTAAACGTATTTAATAATAATAAATAGTTATTATGTGAAATATCTGGAAATATGTACAGTACTTAACTAATTTATAAAATTAACAAAAAACATTTTAAAAATACCTTTGAAAAGGTATAAAGATATTAAAAAGAGAGAGAGAGACAATGTTCTTAGCAAACCATGGATTCACCGTGCGGGTGCCGGGTCCATCGCGTGGTTGAAAGGCAGGGGAATGAACTGCAGCGTTCCCGGACTTGAGACAGCGAAGTAGGTTTAAAGGCCTTTTGAACTCTCACCTGCACTGTGTTCACTACCCTCTCTACTCAACCAAATATTATATGATCCTGTTAGCGCCATCCTGGAAACACGCTCCATAAAAGTTCCGACGGCTGTTCTCGAAAGGCCAAGATCCTTCAATAGACGGTGCAAAGACTTTGCTGGAATTCCTCTTGCACAAACTTCCACTGCATAAAGTTGAGTTTTAAATCCGTTTCTAGTAATTTCGTTTGTGAGATCAAAATATTTGTTCGACTTAATGTTGTGGTCCTTAGGTATGTTTGTTTCCCACGGAACGGTGAGTTCTATAAGTATTACTTTCTTCAAGCACCGAGAGTACACCAGTATGTCTGGTCTATAGGCTGAAACTGCTAGTTCGTCTGGAATCTTGTAATGTATTTTAAATGTATCCATGAATATTTTCCAGTCTTGTGCTTTGACCAGGATTGAGAAAGGTTTACTTTGAGTTTTCTTGAGTTGTCCTTTACAAAAGTAGTCAAGTCTTTCATTTGTTGTTAATCCTTTTCTGGCTCTAGCAATACTGAGACTTACAGCTTCACGAATAATTTCTAGAACTTTATCATGTCGGTGCGAATAATGACCTTTTTCAAGTAGAGTTTTGCACCCAGCAAGTATATGCCTGGCAGTCCCTACAGCAACACCGCACAATGTACATGTCTTATCTGTTGCTTTCCCCCATCTTACCAGATTACTCTGGTCAAGTAGGGACATTTGAAAGGCATTAAGATAGAACTTAATAAGTGCCGGAGACCAATCGTACATGAGTGTGCGCCATTTCAGGGCTGGAGGAATACAAACTTCCCCCAAAGTAAGCCATTCATTCTGTACTTCTAGGGTCATCGCGTGAACTCTGTAGCCATGCTCTTCATCTCCCCTAAGGAAAGATTTAATAACATCTTTATCACATTCCTTTTTCTTCCAACCTAACCCCCCTTTGCTGATCTGGGCACCACTTATAAACGATTTATGAAACTGAAGTCTTGACTCCATCTCAGAGGCCAATGAGTCTTTTGGGAGAGATGCAATCAGATTATCCCGAGAGTTACTCAGGATTTGTTGCTTGGTTACACGTAGATGTTTGTACAACTCAGATGGCTTTTTAAAATTCATCCCAAATTGTTGCTGTTCCCTGAACAGCGTAGAGGAGTCAGCGCCCTGTGCTAATCCAAGCCAAGACTTAAGTTTTCTTATGACAGTTGCATCCAGATTTACCAGAAGAGTTTTATTGAAGTCGTATACAAGAAAAGGCCACGTTAGGCGAGATGTTAGGTAGTTGTCATAAATCCAAGCTTTCTTGACATTACTAATTGGCTGTTGATCTACCTTGTTGATGTCATTAATAAAGCGTTCCACAACCACATCTAAGGATGGTGTTCTTCCTTTAAAATCGATCCTTCTGCCTAGAAATTTGAAAGGCATGGCTTCCTCTATTGGGGCTAATTTCTGCCCTGCTATGAATAGTTCTGGGTCGTATGACGTAAACCTAGTATTTCGTCTGCCCAGACACAGACAGAAGCATTTTGATGGTTTTGTTCTCATGCCGTTCGACCATACACAGAATTCGTCTACCAGAGTAAGCAAATTCTGGCATTGTTTTGGATTGCGTGTTAGCACTGCTAGGTCGTCTGCAAATGCTAAGATGGACTCCGAATATACATTATTTAACTTAAATCTATATCCCCACTTCTTTTCACTAGTTTTAAGTTTGTCAATTAAGATGTTAATAATAATATTGAAAGCTATTGGTGAGAGGCAACAGCCTTGAAATAGCCCAACATTATATTTAAGAGGATCTGTGAACCCATCTTTATTTGTAATGACAAATCTTAATTTCTTATAATAATTAGCAATTATATCCATGATCACTGTTGGGAAGTTATACCATTTTAGGGCAACTTGTAGCAATTTATGCTGGACCGATCCAAAAGCATTTTCCAAATCAATCCAGCAGACACTCAATTGACGCTCGTGCTCCCTGGCATCCTTCAAACATTCCGAAAGTTAGGTGTTGTGTTCCATACAACCAGAAATTCCCGGAAGAAATCCTTTCTGGTGCTGGGATAAAAAGTACTTGTTTGTGATCATAAACCTCGACATTCTTGCTTGAAGTATAGAAAAGAAGATTTTGGACATAGTGTTTGTTAACGCAATAGGTCTAGTATCTTTAGGATCAGTAACCTCAGGCTTTTTTGGTATACGAACAAAAGCTGCTTCTCCGAACACAGTCGGTACCTGTTTGCTTGACCATATTCTACAGTAGATGTTATGTAAACACTTGCGAATGTGAGGACAAAACTGAAAAAACAGTATATTTTTCAGTTTAGTACAATTTTAATCTTTTCTGTCTCTCTACTTGTCTGTCCTATTAAAGTAAAACGGCAACGCCTGCAAAAAAGGAACGAGCATTTTTTTACTGAAAATAGTTTTTATTTTAGTGTTTAATTTCGATACCTACCTTGCTATTGCATCTTTTCTTGTCGCAGTTGCAATAAAATTAGTTGTGGGTAGGACGGACAAAACTGTCGCCGCCCGGTTTGATACTCGCGCCCTTGGCGAGTTAAGTAGTTATTGTCGTTTGAACAACAAAAGCGAGTTCAGTAGTAAGTTGGCAATTAAGTCGATCGGAATAGACAGTAGTTCTATCTTCTCGGCGAGTTAAGTGCCAAGTCCCCCCCCTGCCTCTCCCACGCCCCGCCTACTTAACTCGTCGCGTGTAAACAAACGAGTTTAGTACAGTACAAACATGTTAAAGGCGATTTCTAATAAACTCGCCAGGCTGAAGTGATTACGCTACTTACTACTTAACCGGTAAGTAACGACTGTCCGGTAACTTAACTCCCTACTGTACTTAATGTACAAATCGCTATGTGTATATAGGTCTTTATGAAGCCTCGACAAGAAATCAACTCACCTCCTGACTATTAAAACCATAGGGTGATTTCAGAATATGACTAGGTTTTAGGTCTAGTTCTAAGCACAATATCATTGACAGAGTCGTTATAAATCATTGACGTATTATAAATACGATTTTTTGAATAAAAATCTATATTTCTACACAAAAGTCAATTTATACCTTATCCAAGTATATTATCATGTTGAGTATATTGTGCAAAGATGTCTTTATTTTATTGGAGCACGGCAAGTGCCTTTGTATGTACCTTATGGTAAGCAGAGCAACAAAATTGGCATGTTTATCTCATATTTTTGATTATTCTCATGTAATACTTAATTTATAAGGTATTCTATTTTTTTATTATATTTATATTTAAAAAAACGATGAATGTGTTGCCAAGAGGAACTCGAGAACGGCTGGACAAATTCGTTTCCGAGGTGGTAGTCTCCTTTCAGGGTGCGGTTACGAAATGGGTTGAATTGACGATAAGGCAGCGAGTATATTAAATTATACTCGTAATGCAATTCGCCATTTTGTAATCGCATCATTTAGCCGGCATAGTGGGAGCGATCAAAATTGTTTAAGAACAATTATTGGTTGTATTCATGGACTTGGTAGGTCTGCTCACCACTAGGTAGATAGAAATTCACATGCTGTGTTCCAATAAAAAAAAATACTAATTAAAAAACCTATACACGACTTTGGTTCCTTATAAACCTTATGTATTCTAGGAGCGTAAAGTTTTTTTTTATAAACTCGATTTCCCGGCTGTCTCATCGATTTCTTATTGCGCATGTCCCAATTTTCAGTTAGTCGCCAGTCCCTCCCGCGCTTACATTGTGAACGCCGGTGTTGAATCGCTGAAAAACGTTCAACTACAAAAAATTTCAACAAAACATTGAAACTTTCAATAAAAACCTTAGATTTGTTGAGATATTTAACAGTTTTCAAATATGTTTTTAGTGTTAGTTACTTAGAGATAGTGTGAGATAGCAGTGCGTTTTCTGGTTTGTTATTTTGGACGTAATTTGTCTCAATAAATCAATATCATTGAACTTAAAATGTAAGACTTTATTTTTAGAACAAAATGTGCAATTTATATTTATTAGGATTTCGTCTCTTTAAAAGGAAAACACAGAATGCGTTCTATTCCCTATTATATACTTTATCTATAGGATATTTTGCCTATTTATTTTCTGTACTTTTTTATGCATTACATTAAAAAGTTGTAGAGGAAAAAATCCTATCGCATCAATTAGGTGTTATTAGATAGTATTTTAGATAATCTGTGATTAAGTAATAATATTAAGTAGTAATAACGTGGTGTCCGAGTTGGTTAGACCTTGGACTTATTCCCTGGTTCTAATTCCGGTGTGTACCAATGAGTTTTTAATTAAAAAAAATATGTTCATTTGTTTGACAACACCACTATAGTGCCTCGGAGAGCACGTTAAGCTGTCGGTCCCGGTTTCACTTTACCAACTTGTGAAACTGTTTATAGTTGGGTTATTGAGTCTATTCAAAATATCGTGACGAGCTAGCCACTTGTTCGTTGTAGACTCATACCATCGGCTACGACGGTAGCCTGGGGCCGTCTAGGCGGTTTCGGGCGCCATAAGGCACCCGTGATGATATGTATGTATGTATGTAAGTAATAATAATAATTTAATATATAAGACAAATTACACATATTGCTCTGGTCACAAACTAAGCTCTAGGCTTGTACTATGTGTACCAGAAACAATGATATAATACATATTATATTTTATAAACACCCAGACCATGACAAACTGTACAGAAAAATCGTACTATTTTTTTTTTGCCATGGGTGGGAATCGAACTCACGACCTCCGGATTTCGGATACAACGCCAAAGGCGCAACCACTAGTCTACGGAGGTGGTTAAGTAGATGATTATTATTAACAAAAAATATATTTAACCGGAAAATCTGCCTCAGGCCTCAGGGTACCCAGCGGCGGGGATTATACCCACCCTATCAAAGCCGATGGTATTCTGAATCAATACTTAACAAGTGGTCAGTTTGTCAATGTGTTTGTATAGACTCAATAACCCACCTATAAACAATTTTACAAGGTACATTGAAACTGGGACCCACAGCTTAACTTTCTCTCCGAGGCACTCTCTCTGAATCTGCATTTTTACAGGAGGACAGCTTCCTTAGACTAGTGGTTGCGCCTTTAGCGTTGAATCCGGAGGTCGTGGGTTCGATTCCCACCCATTGCAAAACATATTAGTACTTTTATTCTGTACAGTATGTCATGGTATGGGTGTTTATAAAATATAATATGTATTATATCGTTGCTTCTGGTGCACATAGTACAAGCCTAGAGCTTAGTTTGTGACCAGAGCAATATATGTAAATTGTCCTACATATTATTATTATACCAAAATTAGAAAGATTTTGAACCGGGTAGGTACTCGTATATCATGGCCAAAATCCTAGTGGAATTATTAATAAAATCTTATTAAGTACTTAAACAACAATTTAATTAAATATTATGTCCCATTTACGCATATTTAGGCTCTTCGTTAGGTCAACCGACCGGACTTGCTCACAGGACATGCTAAAACCTAAGTGACCTAGTCATGTTTCGGTTTTAGTCTGTGGGTTCACCGGTTTTCCGGAGACTACTGAGTTGACGGCAAAGCAGCGAGAATTTTAAAATAGACAAATACGTATTTGCATTACGAGTCTATTTTAAAATTCTATCAAGTTGCCGCCCATTTCGTATCCGCGTCATTTATCCGTGGTAGCGATCGATATTGCTAAAACAACAATGTATTGATTGACCCATTCATGGACTTTGCTGCTTACCATAAGGTAGATACAAAGATACATACCGAGCTCCATAAAAAAATTTTTTGCTTAAAAAGACACTACACATTTTGAAGAAGTGATCTTTAAGCACTCAAAGTTTTTATGAATAAAGCACATAGGTCTGTGAGCAGTGGCGGACTTCCCTTAAGGCCGATTAGGCCCAGCGGCCAAATTCTGTTTCATAAAACGTGAGCGTTAGATTGTCAAAATATCGAATTCCATTATTAGCGCTCTCTCCTCCATCAATCGGCGAAGGTTAAAACTCTACTCTGATTGGAAGAGAGTGCGCTAATAGCGAAAATCGTTATTTTGACAATCTAACGATCACGTTTTAGAAATAGAATGTGATAGCTGAGGTTTACACATATTGCTCGTAACCATGGGTTTGCGCATTATAGAAACGTAACGTATTCATTTACGTATACGTGAGCATCAACCAATTGGATCGCTTTATTCAATCGTGTTACCAAAAATAAAGCGATCCTATTGGTTGTTGCTCACGTATACGTAAATGAATACGTTACGTTTCTACAATGTGCAAACCCATGGTAGAGCCTCTGGCCTAGGGCGGCCAAATATCAGGGGCGGAAAATGTGCCCCCCAAACCTATGTTATACCGTGGTGAAAATATGACAGGTGAAAAAATTCAACATAAGAACTGAAATTAATGTTGTTTTTCGCACAGAACAATTTCACATTTCTACGCTGCAAAGATATGACCGCCTTCGTAGACTAATGGTTGCGCATTTGGCGTTGTATCCGGAGGTCGTGGGATAGATTCCCACTTATGGCAAAAAAAAGTACGTTTTCTGTACAGTTTGTCATGGTCTGGGTGTTTATAAAATATAATATGTATTATATCGTTGCTTTTGGTACACATAGTATCAGCCTAGAGCAATATGTGTAAATTGTTCTACATATTATTATTATTATATTACAAAAGCGGCCCCAGCCTAGTGGTTAAGTCACTGCGCAACTGATACAATATTAAGCAGACAAGACAACAAGATAAAGCAGATGACAACAAGGCCGGACCTGAGATGGGTGACCGCTATATACAACGAGGCTATTTCATCATAAACACCGCAACAAGCTTGCCACTTGTTAGGTGTTGTCTCCGAATACCATCGGCGAAATGAGGACGGGTTAATCCCTCCGCTGGGTACCCCGAGGCCGTTTAAACGGTTCTCGGGAGCCAAATAGGCACCCGTGATGGTATTTATTATTATCATTATATTAGAATGGGGCAGCTGCTTAAGGCCATACCCTGACTGACCGACCAGTTTATGTATTTTAAAATTGAACTTTAAGAGGCTGCCCTAGAGCCGTATGTCGAAGTGCATAATAGCGGACTGAATCCGACCACCTGCCAACGAAAAATCAACAAATTTATATTAAACACGATGAAAAACCAAAAAAAAAAAAGAATATCGGTGTAAGTTTTGTAATGATATATTTAAGCATTGTGTTGTTATTTTTTAAACTTTAATAATAATAGGAATATAATTTTTTTTAAAAACCAACTTGTAACGGAAGGTCCAGTTCATATCACTGTATTTTTTTCTTTTTTTCCCCATGGTTGTAATAGAGCTTAAAAACCCTTAAAACACCGAAAAGCGGCAAAATTTGAAGAAACGGCCTTAAACGGCCTAGGACGGCCGGCAATACAAGTCCGCCTCTGTATAGTATGTACTCAGATAGGTATGTAGGTACACAACTCAGAAAAGTTTATGCATTTTACGCTCTTACGCGGTCTTTATATAAAATTTTGAAGTTTATTCAACGTCAATCGTCAGAAAAAAACATCAAACGGTTTCCTTAAACCAGATGCTTACTGCTATAAAGTTAATTGACGATAAAAACGAAAATAAAGAACAACCAAAGAATATAATATACTACTATGTTATGATATACCTACATGGTGACTTTGAAAATTTCAGTGCCGGTCCAAAGCAAGATTTAGGATGGAGCGAGATCCAATTATGGCGCCTGCCCCCTTTTCCCTAATATAAATACCAATTTTTTGTACAAGCATGGAACTAGGAAGATCTAGAAATTATCTATGTCTAATTTTTCGACTAAAAGTAGCCATGCTTGTGGCACGTGGCACTGCACTCCTCACAGTACTAATGTAGAATGGCAAACAAAATTATATAGGAATTAAGGTATATTTATTTGTAATATTGTATTAACTAACTATTAAAAGAATTGGCCACCGTAACCATAATAGTTGCAAAAATACGCTCGCATCCAAAATATTTAAAAGCGAGATTTTTGGTACCACTGAGTCGCCCTCTGGGACTAGGCGCCTGGAGCGGCCGCTCTGTCCGCCCTATGGTAGGGCCGGCCCAGTTTGAAATGTTGTACATATAATACAGGGTCAATTTAAAAGATTGTACTTTGGGCTAATATGAGGTTCTGCTGATGAAATATTACAACTACTACCTCTTACTACTTTTCCCTTAGAATCTCAAAGGAAAATTATTTTTGGCTTCCCCATACAAATTGCAAATAACATTTATTACTTTTACATTGTGTTAGTTTAATACATAAATATAAAATATAAAAAGCTTATTCGAAGTGGTCTCCATTGGCTGCAATACAGTTCTTTAAACTTTGAGGCCAGTTATCAATAGAATCACGCACTCTTTCCATGGGAAAATTCTTCACTGCCAATCGTATGGATTGTTTTAGGGTTTCCAAATTATAGTGCCGTTTAGAGCAAGCCGTACTCTCTAAAACTGAACATAAATCATAATCCAGCCACACGACGCGACGGCCAGTCTGTCGACTTATTGGGAAGCTTCCTTAGAGCTTTAAGCATAAATACGGTCATTTTGTTTGTTAAAAACATTTTAAGAAACAAAATGACCGTATTCAATTGTAAAAAAATCTCATCCGAAAACAATTTTTTTCTGTGACCTCCTGTTGCTCCCTTCACTAGTTGTTTCGCTGACATCCAAAAATCGTACCCCTGCAAAATTCACTCTCTCAAAGGTTAGCTGGTAGAAAATGCCTAAGGCATATGCGCAATACATAATTTAAAATAAATAAATAAACATTTCCGCCAATCAGATATGCTTATTTTGACAGTCCACCAAATTAAAGCGACCCTATTGTTGGATAGTTAACGATTAACGAGGTAAAAAAACGTGCACTATGGTCCCGGAAACATAGAGTTAGGTAAGAAAGTTCTGTGTTTCCCTTTTAAGACACGAATAGTTTAATAATAGGCATATTTTGGAAGCTTTTTCCATTTAGTAAAATGTGAAATATAATGAAAAAAAAACATCGAGTCTCTATAGTGAAGTGCCTTTTTGTGTATTTAAGTTTAACATCAAAAGACATGGGTAAAAATCCAAGATGGCGGAAAAAGTGAGCTGATTGGTGGTCTACCGCGACCAATCAGCGGGCGGCGAATCAAACGCATCATGGTAAGTTATTTTCTTTAACTATTACAATTAATAATTTTGCTAATAGAGGGGTCTCATTAACAATTAACGTAACTTTCAAGTTTTAGGGATGTGCAACAGATTACAGTGGCCCAAGTGGCATAGGGAAACCCTCTTACTAGCAATAAAATTAATATTATTCATAGGTATTATCTCAACAGATTACAGTGGCCCATGGAGCATAGGGACACCCTCCTGCTAGACAATAAAATTAATATTAATTATAGATAATACTCTTAACAGATTACAGTGGCCCAAGGGGTATAGGGACACCCTCCTGCTACCAATAAAATTAATATTATTTATAGGTATTATTTCATCAGATTACAGTGGCCTATGGAGCATAGGGACACCCTCCTGCTAGACAATAAAATTAATATTATTTATAGGTATTATTTGATCAGATTACAGTGGTCCATGGAGCATAGAGACACCCTCCTGCGAGACAATAAAATTAATATTAATTATAGATAATACTCTTAACAGATTACAGTGGCCCAAGGGGTATAGGGACACCCTCCTGCTACCAATAAAATTAATATTATTTATAGGTATTATTTGATCAGATTACAGTGGTCCATGGAGCATAGAGACACCCTCCTGCGAGACAATAAAATTAATATTAATTATAGATAATACTCTTAACAGATTACAGTGGCCCAAGGGGTATAGGGACACCCTCCTGCTACCAATAAAATTAATATTATTTATAGGTATTATTTCATCAGATTACAGTGGCCTATGGAGCATAGGGACACCCTCCTGCTAGACAATAAAATTAATATTAAAAATAGATAATACTCTCAACAGATTACAGTGGCCCATGGAGCATAGGGACACCCTCCTACTAGCAATAAAATTAATATTCCAACATATTTTCCCAGCAGGTGTACGGGGAGTGGGCACAAGTAGAGTGCATTGACCTGGTGAACGATGGCACTGGATTGGCTTTCGGGATCTTCGGTGGAAGATCTTCTGGAGTCGTTGTCAAAAGCGTCCTACCTGGAGGAGTGGCTGAAAAAGTAAGTACAGCGGGGTGGTTACACGCACAACGCTAATCTAAACTTATCGATATTATGCAATTGTGACTTAATGCAAACCTGGTGACATTAAAAATTGACAGACAACTACGTCATTTTGGTTAAAGTTTAGTGTAACGTTGTACTGGCTCTAGATTATCCATCTTAAACAATAGCGTGGATATTGGTTGATATGGATCCTTCGGTATCAAGTAACAATCTTCTGGAGTTAACAAACAAAATCGTATTCTCTGAAGGAGTGGCAGACGGACTAAGTTCTTAAAGTAATTTAGGAAAAATATATCACAAAAACCTTTTTTTTTACGTAGATACATTTTTTCTGCTAATTTACGTATTTAATTTATTTGTTCATAAAACATAACATTTACATTACAGAAATAACTTTATATAAAAAAACTCTGAAGTTAATGCTGATCTTGTTGGCCCTCCACATATTAATAATCCATACATAACAAACTGTCCACTAGTTCCAAATAAACCATTCTACAAGTAATTAGATATTTTGACATAATTTATCTAAAGTAAATAGTATAGTATAGAGTAGTATATAAGTTTTCTTAATCTAGTACAATCACTGTAGGTATATTCTATGTGTCTTTTCTAATTTTTATTAAATGTTTATCAATATGTATTCCTAAGTATTTTATTGAGTCAACTTGAGCAACTATAGGACAAAACTTCGACCCTTAATAGTTTTAACATCATAGCAATTTTTAAAGATATATTTTTTGGTTGAGTTTCAGTATTCATAGTAATACATTTTGTTTTTGGAATATTTAATCTTGTTAGATTCCTATCAAACTACTTCATTACCACTGCGAGATCTTTCTCAGGTATACTCAATACTGAATCCCATACTTTACCTGTAAAAACAATAGCAGTGTTATCTGCGAAAGCAATTAATTTACCATTATCTAGTGTACAATTAAAAAAAATCGTTAACATACTTGTACAATAAAAATAATATTGGACCAAGTACGCTACCTTGTGGTACAACGTAAGTTATTGCACATTTAATACTAAGGAAAATTTATTCCTTTGTAATCTGTGATCTACCCTGTCAGTAATCAGAAAACCACTTGTATATTACATGCCTTATACCAATATATTCTATTTTATTTAGTAAAAGTAAATGTGAGACAGAATCAAAAGCTTTGTGAATATCCAAAAAGATCCCTAAGCATTTGATGGTAATAAACCATCACCATATTTTGTGGTAAGAGCACGAATCCATGCGGCACCTACTGTGTGACTGTGACGCTAGGGCCCAAGAATCAAATACCAGGACAGGCTTATCTGGATCCAGAAAGCTACAGGATCATCAACCTTGGTAGTGTCGTCAAGTATGTAAACATGTATATTTGGGGAAAGGATTGAGGTTTGTCGTCAATAGGAATGGGGAACACACAAAAGAGAGGTTTTCATCGAAGTATTTTGACTGATGTAAACCTCAAAACCAATAGGATAAGATAAGACCATTATCAAGGGCTGAAGTGGTAGTTTTTGTAAAATCCACTTAAGTAATTTTATGTTGGAATCCATATTGGTTTTCAGAAATTATTGTATATTTTGTTGATAATTCACCAAAATTTTTTTCATTATGTTTTCCAATATTTTAGAAAACACACTTAATAAACAATTACTTAATATAGTTTCCACAAGTGAAGTTCGTGCCTAATTTTTCAAATTAAACTTGACGTAATGTTGTCATACCCCGATCCAGTAGAGCTTTTTAGATTTATTTATAACATCAAGAACTTATGTTATGTCTGTGGGTTTAATAAAAAAAGTATAAATATAAAATGCTTTTTCTAATTCATTAACAGTAAAGTTATTTATACATTATATATTATTCTCTTAATTGGGAATTTTTAATCAAATATGCATATATTTACTTATTTTTTATTTGTCAAACTTCATTGCATAATACAAAAGCAAACTTAAGCCGTTGGGCATTATCTGACAGACAAGTTTAGGTAGTGTGCAATAAAAAATATAATTACCTAGTTCTGAGTACCTATTAGTTAATACATTTATATTTATGTATAAATATATACAATAATATAATGTAACAGTTGTACACATTACATAAATATTAATACGGCGCCCGAAGCCTTTTTTTGAGAAAATTAGCTTCTCCATACAAATTAGTTATTTTAACATTACTAGTTGATGGAGAAGCCAATATTTTTTCATTTATGACACAATATGGTTTTTTGGGAAAAGTTTTTTGATTTCATCGGTAGAGCCTCTTAAAGTTGCAGCAATTTTAGACTAATAAGGCTCTAGAACGTAACTGCAACAGGAAACAAAGGCGTAGACTGTTCTGAACAAAGCTTCATTGGCATTGCACTGCCTACCTACCTATACCCCTTGGGGAAACTGCTGGAGTATTTCTAATCGATCGATACCTTCTCGTACCTTTTGTAACAATTGGAGTAAAGCCGTTTGACGATAAACGGCTTGAAAATTGTCGAGACTGCATTCAATGCAGTCTCGACAATTTTATACGTAATACTCGGATAATATTTGTGTACAGTTTTAGGTTTGAACCCCGGTGTGTACCAATCAGTTTTGAATTAGAATAAAATATGTACATTTTGTGTTTTTTTCCCTTAACATATGCCCTGTCCATTTCCATTTCAATGTTCTTACCCTTTTTATGACATCTTCTACTCCAGTTATGTCTCTAATGTCTATGTTTTTAATTTTATCTTTTCTTGTTATGCCTATCATACTCCTTTCCATACCTCTTTGGCAGACTTGTAGGCTGTGTATATGGACTAAAAGGTTGACGGAATGGTACCCTCGAGATGGGAAAAGAAAAAAGGGACGACAACACAGAAGATGGGCGGATGAATTAAAAAAAGTAAGTGGCCCGACATGGATGAGACTTGCTTCGGAAAAAAAGAAATGGAAAATGCTGGAGGAGGCTTTCGTCGAAGGACGTACTGATAATTTGTTGTTTGTATAATTGCCAATGTTGATTTTTTGTTACATATTTATCGGTAAATAAAGGCTTATTATTATATTATGTATATTTTAATCTTCTATCAACATTAATGAATTAAAAAAAAATTATTGCACAGATGCTACAGTACATAGGCCAGCTTAATAGCCTTAGGCATTATCAGTTGGTAGATAATGCCTAAGGTATTAAGCTCGCCTATGTACAATTGTATTAAGCTTTTGTGCAATAAATAATAAAAACCTTTCGGAGATTGACCAATAACAGGCAGAGTGCTAATTAATGCAAACATATACACCAGTATTCATAAAAACTTATCGAGTCCTTGAAGAACACTTTAGTTTTTGTCTCTTTTTATTAGCAACAAAAATGTATATGCATAAAAGAGAGAAAACCTTCTATAACTAAAGTGTTCTTCAAGGTCTCAATAAGTTTTTATGAATAAGGCCAATAATATATAATATATTTATTTATATATCCTCGGATATATAAATAAATTATTAGGTAATAAACAATACATTATATTTATTAATTGACCGTGTGGAAAGGAGGTCGGTCGTTTTAAAAGTGCTGGCAGGTACTCTTGCCACGGCTCCCTCAAGGATACAATAAAAAGGGCTCTTGCCACCATCGAGGTTCCAGCTATTTTAGTTAATTATTTTAATATAACAATACATTATATTTATTAATTGACCGCGTGGAAAGGAGGTCGGTCGTTTTAAAAGTGCTGGCAGGTACTCTTGCCACGGCTCCCTCAAGGATACAATAAAAAGGGCTCTTGCCACTATCGAGGTTCCAGCTATTTTAGTTAATTATTTTAATATAACAATACATTATATTTATTAATTGACCGTGTGGAAAGGAGGTCGGTCGTTTTAAAAGTGCTGGCAGGTACTCTTGCCACGGCTCCCTCAAGGATACTATAAAAAGGGCTCTTGCCACCATAGAGGTTCCAGCTATTTTAGTTAATTATTTTAATATAACAATACATTATATTTATTAATTGACCGTGTGGAAAGGAGGTCGGTCGTTTTAAAAGTGCTGGCAGGTACTCTTGCCACGGCTCCCTCAAGGATACAATAAAAAGGGCTCTTGCCACCATCGAGGTTCCAGCTATTTTAGAACCTACTGGTATTGGTCGCGATGATGGCAGGAGACCTATCGCGTAACTTCGATGGGAATGAAGTTCATTTGTATCACCATTGCCATTCCCATTACCATTGAAGCAAATAGGAGCATTCGCGTAAACATTTGGCTTTCAAAAATTTATATCATTCAATCATTCAATTGCGTTTTGTTTCATCAAGTACATGACAAATATAATTTCCTTTAAATCTTTATCACAGTATTCAATTCTTCTATAATATTATACATTAAAGTAATTCTAATTTGAATAAGAGCCCATAGAAGCATCGTAATAGGGAATCTCGAATAAAACGTAACTTGTGATGAATCTGAACGCACTCGGTTGCTTGGCTACGAGTTTTCATAAATAGTTATGTCAAATTATTATTAATTAATGTTAAAAATAAAATACAAAAAAGTTGATCTTTTAAACAATCTATTATTCTTGATTTTTTTATTAATTTCAATGTATATAATTATATGACATTCACTGCATCATACCTACTTACTAATTTATTATTTTAAATGAAAACTCTTGTTTTACCGATGAACATACAAAGTTTTCGTTTATAAAAAAATATGATATTGATGCCGACTGGACAAGAGTAACTTGCTTCATTTGGCGTTTTAAAATGGTAATAAATATCATTCTCATCTGTCAATAAGGTTACGCGATCGCTCTAATCTGTATCAACTATCATATTTCGTTCGTTCAATGGAATTCATTTACAATGATAATGGGTTTCCATTCCCATTGCGTTCTGCGATACGAATTGATGTTTTGATGTTGATTAATAGACTTCAAATGTCAAAATGAACCCCATTACCATTGCAGTTACGCGATAGGCCCACGGGCCCTTGTGTGGGACGCCGCGTGTGTTGACACGCTAGCCCCCTCTCACCTAAGTGGAACAGTCAATATAGCGGGGGCCGCTGCGGAGATTGCAGAGGCCTTCAAACGGCGAAAATATGGATCTATTATGAAAGATCACATATTTGTGCCGTTTGCAGTAGAGATTCTAGGCCCATGGGGCCAAAGTGCTAAAAAAATCTTAAGGACATAACTCCTCGTCTCATAGCTACCTCTGGTGACAAGAGGGCTGGCTCATTCCTCTCTCAAAGAATTAGCATTGCGATCCAACGGGGAAATGCAGCAAGTGTTCTTGCCACCATTCCACGCGGAGGTAATTAAATTAAAAAAAAACTTATATTTCTAATAGTATACATA